>CAUZLF010000003.1:5072442-5672442 GCA_963580285.1 Lucinisca nassula
AGCAAACAAAGACTGAACGCTTGTTAGATTAATTTTCATAACTGCACATTGAACTGATCATTACGGTAACACATCTACGCGGCATTTTCCACATCTCCAAAATGGCCACTTTTGATGAAAACCCATGGTATTTTTCTGCAAATATATAACAACGAGTACCCACACCCAATTACAGAAATACGAGAAAATAATAATATTTCTCCTCGCAAACCCCAGCAGGTGCCGGTCCCGGTAGCTCAGTCGGATGCGCGTCGGCAGCATTCTTTCATGGTGATTGATCATGAAATCTTTTCTACGGTCATTCTCTCCCTTCCGCTGATTCAAGAAGGGCAGTTGTTAGTTTCTGGTGAAAGAATGTGCAGAGTAATGTGTAACTTTAAAATCTGTACTGAACTTGTGTACTGAGACATTGTTCATGCCTAGGAAACTGATTAGAGGTTCTAAGCCTGTCCAGGAAAAGTGGCGCGAGTTGGCTTGTCAATGCTTATAAACCCTTTTGGTTTAATTTGGGCTTGAGATGATGTCATTTCATCTCAATGTCGGGTAAAACCCATACAAAATTGGAAGCAACGTCTCTAAAATGGCCTATGAAGTGTTAACAGAGAATCTAAATCTCAATTCAAACGAACAAATTGTTCAAGCCTACTCTCAGAATCAATTGCAGTTATACATCATCGTTTTGTTTAGAAGCCTTCGTGATGTAGTGGTTACGCTACTCGCCTTGTAAACCAGGGATCGCAGGATCGATCCCGGGCTTCTCCAGACTTTCGAATGAGTCTTTAAACCGAGGTCCCATCTCCTATGACCTTAGCTGTTGGTGGGACGTAACTCAAACACTCACTGATTTGAAGTTTAATACCCCCGTCAACACTGTATAGGTCATTTTGGAGACGTTGCTTCTAATTTTGTCGGACATTTACCAGACACTGAAATAAAATGACATCTCAAGCCCTGTCGCCCAAAGAAACCAATAGGGTTTATAAGCATGGACAGTCAGACCCGCACCGCTTTGCCTGGGCAGGCTTAGATCTTCTACGTAGTTTACCAGTACTCGTGTGCGGTCGGTTTCAGCAAAGCATGGAAGCATTATGCAGCCCATCCTTTTTCCTCAAGCCCAGATGGGCCAGGGCCGGTTACATCATACAACCGCAAAAAGTGTAAACAAGCCGAAAATAATGTCAGCGAGCCGATGGGTGGGTGGGTGGGTGGGTAGGTTCCACTCGGAACAATATTGAAATAAAGAATTTATGAGCATTAAAGCACAAAATAGGAACCCGGAAGTAATTTTTATTGTTGCATTCCTCATGTTAGTTTTACGTCCACCAACAGCTAAGTCATACGGCGACGGGACCTCGGTTTAAAGACTCATCCGTATTACGAAAACACGCCTATACACATACATTGTAAACTTTACCGACGAAAAAAAAAGAAGATCTTAAGAAGAACAAGATGTGTTTGTGAAACACGAATATGTCCCGGGGCATGGTCATATTTCCTTCGAAGTTGATCACAGGTCAAGATCAAGGTCACAGGTCAAGATCAAGGTCACAGGTCAAGATATTTTGTTTGAGTAGGAAGACATTGTCACAAGGAGCCTACATGCTCAATATAAAGTTTCGAACTCAACAGGGTCAAAAGATATGAACAATAATACTTTCATCTTTTGGTTGGATGTTGTCGGTCGTCGTCGTCTGACGTCATAGTCTTCTGACGTCAACACTTTCAAACGACATCTTCAAAAGACAACTCCTCCTGTACCCTTTGCCCAATTCCATTCAAACTTCACAGGAATGTTGGTTAGGTGACTCCCTACCAAAATAGCTAAAATTGTTCAGATGGTCACCAGAGCTAAAAATAGAAAAAAAAAATCAAACGACAACTCCTCCTGTACCCTTTGCCCAATTTCATTCTAACTTCATAGGAATGTTGCTTAAGTAAACGTCTACCAAAACAGCTTAAACGATCCCGCTCCAATGAACAAGATGGCCACCAGAGCTAAAAACTAGAGGAACTATCACTAAAGGTGATGATTAATACCCCCGCCTCAATACTTGACACAGACAGCAAACATAAACAGTGTCCACTGAGTCCATTCGGGGGCAATAACTCCATAATTTTTGGACAGATTCTCCTGAAATTTGCGTCTTGCACATCTACTTATCCTAGTGAATAAGTATGCCAAGTATCCATTGAATCCGACTGATAGTGAATGAGGAGTTCAGCAGACAAAATTTTGCAGCAACCACTTTTCAGTGATTCAGGGGCAATAACTCCATAATTGTTGGACAGATTCTCCTGAAATTTGCGTCTTGCACATATAATTATCCTAGTGAATAAGTATGCCAAGCATCCATTGAATCCGACTGATAGTGAAGGAGTTCAGTGGACAAGATGTTTGCAAGCAAATCGGGGTCAATAAAGTATGTTTCCAATTGATTCAGGGTCCATAACTCCGTAAATATAGGACAAACGTTAGTGAAATTTGGGTCTTACACTTATATCCCTCCTGGTGAACAATTATGGCAAGTATCAATTGAATCCGACTAATAGTGAAGGAGGAGTGAGCGGACAAGGTTTTTTAGCACATTTCTGCAAATCAAGGGCCGTAACTCCGTAATTATGTGACAAACTTTAGTGAAATTTGCGTCTTGCACATCTACCCCTCCTGGTGAACAATTATGGCAAGTACCAATTGAATCCGACTGATAGTGAAGGAGTTGAGCTGACAATGTTTTTAGCACAAGGTTTTTTAGCACATTTTTGCAAATCAAGGGCCGTAACTCCGTAATTATGGGACAAAGTTTAGTGAAATTTGCGTCTTGCACATCTACCCCTCCTGGTGAACAATTATGGCAAGTGTCAATTGAATCCGACGGATAGTGAAGGAGTTGAGCCGACAATGTTTTTAGCACATTTTTTGGCAAATCAAGGGCCATAACTCCGTAATTATGAGACAAACTTTATTGAAATTTGCGTCTTACACATCTACCCCTCCTGGTGAACAATTATGGCAAGTATCAATTGAATCCGACTGATAGTGAAGGAGAAGTTGAGCGGACAATGTTTTTAGCACATTTTTTTAGCAAATCAAGGGCCATAACTCCGTAATTATGGGACAAACTTTAGTGAAATTTGTGTCTTGCACATCTACCCCTCCTGTTGAACAATTATGGCAAGTATCAATTGAATCCGACTGAAAGTGAAGGAGGAGTTGAGCGGACAAAATTTTGCAGACAGACCACCCGACCGCCCGACAAACCAACCGACAGGCTGATTCCAGATTCCCCCTTCTGATTCCAGATTCCCCCTTCAAACTCATATTGCGGGGGTATAAAAAGAAAATCATCTAAATTTGCTTCAAACGCGAACTCCTCCTAAAGCCTGAGGCCAATGTGATTCAAACTTCACATGAACGTTGCCTATGTGACTCTCTATCAAAATAGCTAAACTCGTTCTGCTCTGACAAACAAGATGGCCACCAGAACTAAAAATAGAAAAATCTTGAAACGACAACTCTTCCTTTACCCTTGGACCGATTTCATTCGAACTAATGCTTAGATGACCATCTACCGAAATAGCTAAAACGAATTTGCTCGGATGAACCAAATGACTGCCAGAGCTAAAAATAGAAAAACATCGTAAATTTGCTTCAAACGCGATCTCCTCCTAATCCCTTAAGCTAATTGGATTCAAACTTCCAAGGAATGCTGCCTTGTTGACTCACAGCCAAAATAGCTAAAATCGTTATGCTATGACAAACAAGATGACCGCTAGAGCTAAAAATAGAAAATATATCTTCAAAATACAACTCCTCCTCTACCCTTGGGTCAATTTCATACAAACTTCGTAGGAATATAGATGACCTTCTAGCAAAATAGCTTAAATGATCCCGCTCCGGTGAACAAAATGGCCACCAAAGCTAAAAATAGAAAACATTGTAAATTTGATTCAAACCAGAACTCCTCCTGAACCCTTGGGCCAATTTGATTCAAACTTTGCAGGAATGTTACCCAGGTGACTTCCTTTCAAAATTGCTAAAATTATTCCATTCCACAAGAGCCAAAAATAGAATGTACTAGAGACAGTGATACTCAGGTGAGCGAATCACTGCCCTCTGGGCTCTCTTGTTCATTAGACCTACAGCTGTTGACTGGGTGGTAAAATCACAACACACATATTGAGGCGGTTATAAAAAGTACCAACAATCAATTTTTAGCAGAAAGTTTCATAATTACACCAAAACTTAAGAGCCTTACCGGAGCAGTTTCGGGATATTTTGTTCACACGCTTTCCCTGTGCTAAAATGCCAAAGTGCAATGACGGAGGCTGCCGTACTATAAGCTTCCAACCCCCCCCCCCCCACCCAGAGCCGTCGACTCAGGTGAGCTAAAATCTTCATGCGGATGCAGATGACAGATGCCGTCAAGGCCAGAAATTACCCCACCCCACCACCACGGCAGCTCCTGCAGGGAGCACAATAAGCCAAGGCAGCAAACTCTACATGACTGTGTGCACAGTGAATATTGAAAATAGCCTGCACATGTTCACGTTTTGATCAAAGGCTTCACTTGACTTCTTCATGCTGACAATGAATACCCTGACCGGACTGTGCCCATGTGCAAGCTGATGTGTGTTTACCGAAAAAACTTCAATATTGTAAATATACATTTTGCTGCACCCCCGCCCATCGGGGCTTGGAGAAATAGATGCGGCTGCATGGTGCGCCCAAGCAGAGCTGATACCAACCGCACCTGAGTAGTGGTAAACCGCTTAGAAGATGGAAGCCTGCCCAGACAAAGCGGTGCAATTCTGACCGCCAATGTATATAAACCCTATTGGTTTCATTGGGCCTGGGATGTCAATTCAAATTCCCAAGAAGGGGACAATGATGGCCCTGGGTCGCTCACCTGATTCATAGTGTAACAAGTGGACCCCCGGGGACAGGCCCCAAGGCTATAATTTGCATAATCTTGGTAGAGGTCTAAAAGGGGATGCTTTCATACCAAATACCGAAGACCGGAGCCTTCTGGTTTGAGACATACAGATTTTTAAAGGTTTTCCATATATGAATCTATATATATGTGGTGCCCGGGACTGCGCCATTTTTGCCCAAGGGCTATAATTTGAACAATCTTGGTAGAATTACACAAAACGAAGCTTCATACCAAATATCAAAGACCTTTGCCTTCTGGTTTCAGACAAGATTTTCAAAAGTTTTCCCAATATAAGTCTATGTAATCAAGTGGGCCGTGGGATGGGCCCATTTTTAGCCCCAGGGCTATAATCTGAACAAGGTTAGTTGAGGTCCACTAGATGAACCTTCTTACCAAATATCAAATACCTTGGCCTTCTGGTTTCAAACAAGAACATTTTCAAAGGTTTTCCCTGTATAAGTCTATGTAAAACAAGTGTGCACCGGCATGGACCCATCTTTGGCCCCGGGGCTATAATTTGAACAATTTGACCTAGGCTTTGTGATTTCATACAAGAGATTTTTAAAGGTTTTCTCTATATAAGCCTATGTGAATCAGTGGGCCCGGGAAGGGGCCTTTTTTGGCCACATGGCTATAATTTGAACTATTGTTTTACAGGTCCACAAGATGAAGCTTCATTCCAAATAACAAAGATTTGAGCCTTCTGGTTTCAGGCAAGAAGATTTTAACGGTTTTCCCTATATAAGTCTATGTAAAACGAGTGGGCCCGGGGCCGAGCCATTTTTGGCCCCATGGCTATAATTTGAACGATCATGGTTGAAGTCCACTAACAAAGCTTCATACTAAATATCAAAGAACTGAGCCTTCTGGTTTCAGACAAGAAAATTTATTAAGATTTTCCCAATATAAGTATACCAGCGGGTCCAGGGGATTGGGCATTTTTGACCCCACGTCTATAATTTGACAATCTTGATAGAGGTCCACTAAACGAAGCTTCATATCAAATATCAAAGACCTGATACTGCTGTTTTAGAGAAGAAGGCTTTTAAAGATTTTTCCTATCTAAGTCTATGTTAAACCAAAGGGCCCCGGGGCGGGGGCTTTTTTTTACCTCAGGGCTATAATTTTAGTCATTCTGTTTTCCAGAAGTGTTTTAAAAGGTTTCCCTATATAAGTCTATGTAAAACCGGTGTACCCCGGGACGGTGGCAGTTTTGGCCCTAGGACCATAATTTGAAAATCTTGGTACAGGTCCATTAGACACAACTTCATACCAAATATCAAACACCTGGGCCTTCTGGTTTCAGACAAGAAGACTTTTAAAGGTTTTCCCCCTTTTAAGTCTATGTAAAACCGGTGGGCCCTGACGCCGGGGCATTCTTTTTGCCCCAAGGCTATAAAGTGAACAATCTTGGCAGAGGACAACTAGATACAACTTCATACCAAATATCAAACACCTGGGCCTTCTGGTTTCAGACAAGAAGATTTTTAAATGTTTTTCCCTATATAAGTCTATGTGGGTGGGTCTATTGGTGGGCCCCAATGCGGGGGCATTTTTGGCCCCAGTGATATCATTTGAACAATCTCAGCAGAGGTCCACCAGATACAACTTCATACCAAATATCAAACACCTAGGCCTTCTGGTTCCAAAGAAGATTTTTAAAGATTTTCTTTCCCTATATAAGCCTATGTAAAATCGATGAGACCCGGACCGGGGGCATTTTTGGCCCAAGGGCTATAAGTTGAACATACTTGGTAGAGGTCCCATAGATGAAGCTTTATACCAAATATCAAAGACCTGGGCCGTACAGTTTCAGAAAAGAAGATTTTTTTTAAGTTTTCAGTAAAAAAAAAAAATCATTTTTTTGCTCCTGTTACCTAGATGTCCAACGGACCAGAACCGTTTGAACAACTTTGAAAGGAGACCACCTAAGGATAATTCCTGTGAAGTTTGGTCAAAATCCATTCAGTGGTTTAAAGAAATTGTTTACGCACGCACGGACGCACGACGGGCGACGGACAAAACGTGATCCCAAAAGCTCACGTCGTCACAACGTGACAGGTAGCTATTTACGAAGAGGGTTTAGAGATGAACCCCTAAAATGCCATGAAAAAATCTATCGGAAAATGTTCTCTGTTGCATCTTCTTGCAGGTTTTGCATCCTGGCAAACTGTGTGGACCCTGATCAGACTGTACCTCTAACAGCTTGGACATTGATCAGACTTCTCCTAGCATATTTTGCTTCTCATTTTTTACGTTTCCTAAACCAGGTCGATAGCTGCTAAATTCAGTATTTGAGAGAGTCTACAATGTATGAATACAAAAGATTGAAATTATTATTACTGTAAGATTCTCCTTAAACTGGAAATGGCTCTGCCCACTCAGGAAGAATTCATTTGGCAGAAGTGTGTGAATATATAGCAAAATAATGCAATAACAGTTGAAAAAAATCAGCTTGGTCTTCTGCTCTGAATCATGTTTTTTTTTTGGTTTGTTTTATTTTGGTTTTAAGGCCCTTTCAAGATTGTTTCACTCATATCGAGCCGATCGTTATTCAGAGGTGGGCGAAAACCGGAGTACCCGGAGAAAAACCACCTGACCTTCCGTTGCAGAACTTGGCGTCTCACATGATCAAAAGTCAGCGCTCTTAACCACTAGGCCACGGAAGCCCGTTTCTGAATCATGTACATGTACTTTCATTTCATGACAGAAGCCTCCGTGGTGCAGTGGTTACGCTACTCGACTTGTAAACCATGGATCGCAGGATCGATCCCGGGCTTCTCCAGACTTTCGGATGAGTCTTTAAACCGAGGTCCCGTCTCCGTATGACCTTAGCTGTTGGTGGGACGTAAAACTAAAAACTCACTCATTTCATGACTATTATATCTAAAGCATGATCTCACAATGTGCTAGTAACTTATCCTGTCCAGGAACAGTGAAGGGAACGGACTGGCCCAACATGACCTTAGCTGTTGACTGGGTATTGAAACAAAAACTGTATCAGAGGGTCCTTTTATTCTGTTTATTCTGTTGCAGTGTGTTGGAGTTTATCTGACTGAATATCAGGGAACTTTAATTAAGAAGGGCAAGAGGTTGCTCCCTACTGTTTAATTGCTTCAGCCCTCGCTGACACTAGAATTTACTAGAATTTAATGATGCATCAAAATGAGCTAAGAATCTGCCTACGTGTATAGCGCATCTTGCTTGGTTAGAAGAAGAAGAAGAAGAAGAAGAAGAAGAAGAAGAAGAAGAAGAAGAAGAAGAAGAAGAAGAAGAAGAAGAGATAGATAGAGAGAGAGAGAGAAACCCAGATAAAAATAGGGGCTAAATTGCCCTTTAGGAGACATTATCACTGTACTGGCTAAGAATTAAGTAAACTTTATTTGTCTGTTTATTGATTTTGAGTTTGTTCGTTTCATTTGCGGTTTAACGTCCCCGTCAACACTGTAAATGTCATTTTGGAGACGTTGCTTCCAATTTTGTGGGACTTTTTTCTTTCTTTTTTTTTTTTTGGTTTTGGTTTTACGGCCCTTTCAAGATTATTTCACTCATATTAAGCCGATCGTTAATCAGAGGTAGGCGAAAACCGGAGTACCCGGAGAAAAACCACCTGACCTTCCGTTGCAGAACTTGGCGTCTCACATGTGACCCGAGCGAGGCTCGAACCACAGCGGTGAGAGACCTAATGATCAAGAGTCAGCGCTCTTAACCACTAGGCCACGGAGGCCCGTTTTGTGTGACTTTTACCAGACGTTGAGATGAGATGACATCTCAAGCCCTGTCGCCGAATGAAACCAATAAGTTTTATAAGCATGGACGCTCCGACTCGCACCGCTTTGCCTGGACAGGCTTAGATCCTCTAAGCGGTTTTCCAGTATTCGTGTGCGGGTTGGATTTAGCTCTGCGCGGGAGCATCGTGCAGCCCACCTATTTCTTCAAGCCCCGATGGGCGGGGGCCTTATTTATTTTAAGTATAATGGCCCATGGCGAGGCGGTTGAGACCAGTACCCACAATCTATCTTTTTTTGCATAAATAAGAAAAATAATGTATACCCCTGTAAACCCCAGTTTTACTGTATACAAGAAAAACGCCAAATGATATTATGGACGGGTTTTTGAAAAAAAGGTCAACCAAAAGGTAAAACATTAAAAGGTAAACCGGGACGCGGACGCCCGGCCGCCCGCCCGCCCGCCCGCACGGTCATCGCTGTTCTAAAGGACGGAATTTTTCCTTGAAAAAAAAAACACAAAAAACGTCCAAAACGTGGGGTCAAAATTATATAGGCGTGCTTGCCTGATGATAAAATGTATTCGCTAGATGGCAAACTGTGTAGAAGCCATCTGATCTGGACCTACATTGTTTGCAAAGGTCGACATTGCCGTGTTCAACGGGATAAGGACTAACAAAGGACCGACTAGACTGGAATCAGTCCAAAAGTTTAACCAATATCTTCTCCTTTGTATTAGCAATGAATTTATATTTTTCTCCTCTCTAATACTTTCTGATCTCCAAAACTTTTGGTGCTATGGGATGGAAGTCATTGCTTTTGAGCTGGGTTAAAATTAATAAGCATATTCTTATAAGTGAAATGATTAAATGAATGGACTGTTTCCAGTCTAAGGACCGACAGACGCACAGAACCGTAGCAAAACAATGTGTCTCCTCCCCTTTCAGGGGAAGGGGGCATAATAAATAAAATAAATAAATAACTGAATAAATAATTAAAATAAATAAATAAATAAATAAAAATAAACTGTAAATGAATAAAAAATGAACCTATGAATTCCGTCGTTGAGACTGATCTTGAAATCTTTTCCTAGTCACTCTTTCCCTTCCTCTGATTCAAGAAGCGCTTCTGGTGAAAAGGATGTGTGCACTTATACTCAAAATAAATAAATAGATAAATAAACTTTACTTCTGTTATCGGCCCCGCCCATCGGGGCTGGCTGCATGATGCTTCCATGCAGAGCTGAAACCGACCCGCACACGAGTACTGGTAAACTGCTTATCGAATCTAAGCCTGCCCAGGCAAAGCGTTCCGAGTCGGCCCGTCCATGCTTATAAACCCTATTGGTTTCATAATTGGGCGGCAGGGCTTGAGATGTCATTTCATCTCAATGTCGGGTAAAAGTCCCAAAAAATTGGAAACAACGTCTCCAAAATGACCTTTACAGTGTTGACGGGGACGTTAAACCTCAAATCAAACAAAATTACTTCTGTTACTCAGAGATATTCTAAGCCAATGGCCCAATGCAGTGATAATGTCTCCCAAAGGGCAATTAAGCCCCTATTTTCTTAAAGACCGGCCCTAGCTATCAGTGGCATTCCAGTAAAATGGCCATTAATCTGACTTTAATATAATTTATGTTGTTGTACTGGTCAGCTGTAAGGTCTGGCGATTTGTTGATTTCTTACACAATGTTGCAATATGTAATTGATGTCAATGGCATGTACATGTACTTTGGTTTGGGTTTTACGGCCCTTTCACCATTATATCACTCATATTGAGCCGATCGTTAAACAGAGGTAGGCGAAAACCGGAATGCCCGGAGAAATACCACCTTACCTTCCGTTGCAGAACTTGGCGTCTTATATGTGGCCCCAGCGAGGCTCGAACCCACGGCGGTGAAAGACCTAATGACTATGAGTCAGCGAGGTATGCACAAGATAGCCTGCTCCAAACAAAACGAATAATACTTTTTTATACGTACATGTCTGGGCAAACAATGCAGAGGACATTTGACGCCTATTCAAATATATTCGTAAAATTTTAGCACCAAAATAAATAAATAAATAAATAAATAAATAAATAAATAAATAAAAATAGAACTAAACTTTTCAGGTAACAATCCTGATATTTTTCATGTTTCTGCTCGAAACACAGACCGTGGGCAATCGATAGAATCGCCTCGGCGAGGCTGTTTTTATGACTACCCATAATCTATGTTTTTCAGATAAAAATCCTGATATTTTTCATGTTTCCGCTCAAACCACAGACTGCGGATACTCGAAAGAATCGCCTCGGTGAGGCTGTTTTTACGATTATCCACACTCTATGTTTCTGAGCAGAAAAAGAAAAATAATGCTTATCCCAGTCAACTCCAGTTTTACTATTTCAAAATGGGGTTTAAAGGGGCAGAATTATATAGATGTACTCGTAATTTGTGACAATATACAGATCGCGAAGGTAAAGAAAATAAAAGCCAAAAGTGAACTAAGGCCCCCAAAAATAGCCGTGTTTTCGCTAACCCAACGACCCTGCTTCAGACACTGACTCTACTAGTTTTATCAATAAAGAACAAAATAAAAATTTAAACACCAACCCTATCATTTTCAATATGCGACCCTACCCAGTGTCGTCTTTGCATTTTCCCATTGCATTACAATTTTGTAGTTTTGGTCATTTAGTACCTTCAAAATACAGAGCTGAATTTTTGAGCATTTAAAATGAATAATGATATACAATCCAAGTATCAACATGACAACTTTATTAACAAAAAACATGTACACGCCAAAAACAAAAAATACAGGCCCGACCCTGTATTTTTCGAGGGAAAAAAAAATAAAATAATAAAAAAAAGTTTCTCCCACCTACTGACCAAAATTTTTTTTCAGCATGCATTACGCAAACACGCCTATACAATTGCATTGCCACCTTTATCGCCGACAAAATGAAAAATTTAAGATGAAAAATTGTGATATTTTTCTTAATTCTGCTCAAAATATAGATTGTCGGCACTCGTTAGAACCTCCTCATCGAGGCGGTTCTAACGAGTACCCACAATCTATACTTTAGAGCAGAAATAAGATAAAAAGGTATACCCCGAAAACCCCAGTTTTACTATATAAAAGTGGGGTTCAAGGGGGTCAAAATTATAAAGGCGTGTTTTCGTGATGGATAGTAGAATTTACGCCTAGGTAAAGGTATCAAACACTTGTTCTTAAATATCGAGGCGACTGCGTATTTGTGATTGTCCTATTTCAAATCCGCAAAACGCGTTTTGTCACACACTCAATGCGTATTGTTTTTTAATAAGTGCATCTGCGTCAGCATGCATACGCAATGCGTATTGTTTACCGATACGCTCAATGCGTCTGCATGATTAAAACTTCGCAATACGCGCAATGCGTATTCGTGTCATATACGCACGATGCTTTTGCACACGTAAACTTTGTCACACACGTATTTGCGTATTTCTGTTTATTTTGGCGACTTTTTGCTGTGAATATCGTCTGTCAACAATAAATATTATTCCCACCCACATCCTCGCCTGTCAATTTTTTAGTGTTCGAGGAGGTCGGATCGTTTTAAGGGACTTGATATAAAATTTGTCAGTGGGATCTCAAAAAGGGATTTTTTTTTTTTTCAGGTCAGTTTTCACCTGAGGATGATTTAATTTATCTCAGATTGCCGATATGTACGAGGATAATCAGAAGAGGTGAGGTTCCAATACATTTCTCAAAACATTTAGTACTCAAACCACAACCTGTTCATAGCACTCTTTTGTTGGTTGGAATCCAAAGCATAAACGGTGTTAATTAAACAACCGTGATATATCCAAACAAAAATGTATAGATTATATAGAAAAATGACCATATGTGGTCATTATACTAATCAATCGAAATTCGGTAGCCATCTTGGAACTGCAAAAACCGTGTTACCGTATTATAAAAGGTTTATTTTGTTCCCAATTCATTTCGTACTTCTTGAAGCGCTTGGAACCACTTGCTTTTTAGGTCTTTATTTATGCATAAAACACCGTAATTCTTTTTGTATCAAATGAAATCTTCCTCCTTATATATAGCAGGAATCCATTTCAAAATTTAGGGGTGTCGGGTTGTCTTTTCTTCAAAATTGATTAGGGAAATGGCTGAACTTTTTGCAAAGAGTGTAGGCCCTGATCAGACGCCGCGTTCTGCGGCGTCTGATCTTGGCCTGCACTGTTTGCCAAGGTATCCCTTTAGAGGTTTCTGGTACTGAATGGGTAAAACGTTACTCGCTTATGCAACATGGTGGCTTCCTGTTGAAAGGCATTACCCAGAAACCAAACGCTAACTTCCAGATATTGTAAGTTAGAGAACGGCATGTAGGCTCCCCTTTCCTAAATACACTAGGTTTTCTAGTTTAGACATCAGTAAAGAAGAAAGGAAGTCTCAAGCCATACTACAAAATACATTTCATTTGTTTCTTTTGAAATTACTCATAATGGGTTGAAAATTAAAAGGATGATTCCATCACGAAAACACGCCCATTATAATTTTGGCCTCCTTGAACCCCACTTTTATGTAGAAAAAAGGGGTTTGCAGGGGTAAACCTTATTTTTCTTATTTCTGCTCTACTTCTATGCCGAACTCGATGAGCCGGTTCTGACGAGTACCCACAATCTATATTTTGGGCAGAAATAAGAAAAATATCACAATTTTTCATCTTAAAATTTTCGATTTTCTGCGGTAAAATTTACAATGTATTTGTATAGGCGTGTGTCCATAAATAAGCTAAACTGAAGTTTTAAGGCCGACCAAAGTCACACATAAAGTATAGCTGAATAACAGATGGTTGTCAGTCCATTCTACTATGCTTTAAGACAGCCTCTAAGCATCTCTCCAACCTTCTTTCTGTAGTCTTTGTTACAAAAGCCATAAACTAGTGGATTAACTGCGCAATTTAAGACGTAGGACCGCAGAAAAAAGTTCCATAAAGTTTTGTTCACTTCTGATAAACTACCATATAAACTTGGTTTTAACGTCCGCAACGCAACTATGACAAGAAATGGAATAAAACTAATAACATACGCTACAGTGATTGAAAACAACATAATGGTCGTCTTTCCAGCTCGAATCCTTTTTGACTCTTTCTTTTTTGACAACGTGTATGCCGAATCAGGCTTACCCAATTTGAATTTATTTTTCAATACTTCACTCAGTCTGTTCCTGTCTGTGGTGTTGATTTTCTTCATAACCTCCGGTTTTTTCTTCACAATATTATCATCTAAAATATCGTCAAAAGAAAAGCTTGTTTCTTCGTTCATATCAACAAGTTCAGCTGATTTAGGTCTCGCTACAGTTGAGACTGAATTATGTCTCTGTTCCTCCAGTTTTATACGAACGTAGACAGCACGTCCAATTGAGGAATACAAAACAATCAAAACTACCATTACAGCAATCGTCAGACAAAACCAGAAACTCATGCAATACAATGGAACGTTTGTACTGACATAAGAATCACTTATAAGACAAGTCTTCCCTAACACTGTTGTATTGTCACTGACTTTTATAGCAACTGTTTGAGTACCATAGATCACAAAGCCCGGTACGTATACAGCGAATCCCACGCCAGCACTCACATAACACATGAATCTAGTCTTCTTAGGTGTGAAAACTGGTTTCAAAGGTTGACAAATCTTTCTGAATCTGTCAACAGCTATGCCGATCAAAAGTAGAGCTGATGTTCCGCTGAGAATATAGGTTATCGTTCTACCAGCACTGCAGATGACGGGCTGGTCAAACGAAAAGAATCTACAAATTATGGCTATTTCAACAGGCATAGTCAATGTGCAGTTAATTAGATCACAAAGAGACAGGGTAATAATAAACAACCTTGACGCAGTCCGTCTCATTTTCCTGAAGTAAATAAATAGCGTCATAGTATTACCACCTATTCCAACAACCATTGTGACAAGAACCAAAACTAGAGACGGTATTAACATATTTAATTGAGCAGAATTTATACGCTCCATGATTTTATCATCTTGAAATTTATAAGAAGTTTCTGTTGTTGGTATTTTTGTACTGTCGTCCGAAATACTGACAGTGGAACTGTTAAATACTTCTGTTGAATTCGATCCGTCGGGCATTGTCATAATCTGCCACTCTGTGCTCTTCTTGAGTTGTTATATTTCAATGCACCTCGGTATGACTGCTTCGAAAACAATCTCTTTTAACATCTGTAATAAAATTAAAACAAAAATGAGGATTTTGTTATATTTTCATGTACCACATCTGTACTTTAAGTAGTCGTGGACATATCCAGTCACAGTATGCGCGAATTTATTTATTTATTTATTTATTTATTTATTTGGTACCTGAAGTAAAGTCGACACACGTTATTCAAACTGCAAGAAACTAGAATTTTTGGTTTGATATTAGAGTAGTTTGAGATAACATTTGAGGTGAAATCTAAGGAGCATGTAACAGTGCTAAAATTCGGTGTATTTTTATCATAACTTATTTGAGTACATAAAATTTTATTATACATACAATAAAACTTATTTCAACCACTTTGATGGTTTCGACACTCAAACAAAACGTTTTGGCCTGACTACATTTTATAAATATCGACACAATGCATGTTAGGAAGACAATAGCATTTTCAACAACTTGGAAAATATAAAAAATTGATGAGTTTCATAAAAATCACTTACCACTTATATCTTCGGAAAAGCAAAGTGGTTGCTTTCGTTTCTCAAAAATATTCTATAGCTACATTTTCTCTGCTCCCACTCCATTCAAGTATCAGTTAATACTGTTTCTGTTGCCTTGTATGATCTTGTATCTTGCACGACAATAAAGGTAAAGATATTTCTGCACACTTCTGAGGGTAATCGAGTAAAACGACTACATTTTCCACAACGTAACCAAGCAGATCGCCTTGTTAAATCAGAGTACAGAAATCGCACTTTTTGTTATTGTTTAGCGCTTTTCTTGCGACACTACCGTGTTTGTATATGCGTGGATATATCCGGATTCTTTTTTTTTTTTTTTTTTTTTGATTGCGTACTTAAAATTGCTTAAGGGGAAGGGGAACACCTGGCTGATTTTTCCGCCATTTTTCAAAGGGAGACACCTTTCGGGACTTCCTGTTCGCTTTTCTATAAGCGCTATCCCGCGGACAAAGGGATCTACTCTTAAAGGAGAGAATTTGCTCCTCAGGAGCAAATTCTTTCCTTTAAGAGTTGACCCCTATTGACATGGGAGACAAAAATTCTTTTGCAGGAGTTGCCTCCCCTGAAGGTGTTCCCATTCCCCTAAAGAAATCACAATAGCGTGTTTCTCTGTGTCATTAATTGCATGACACTGAAAGAGTGTGGGATTCACTTGATATATAAATAGTAAGGGGAATAGACAGATCTGACACATTTTCTTTCTTTCTTTCCTTCTTTCTTTCTTGTGTGTCACTCCCCATATCGAAAACACATTGTAAATTTTACCGCCGAAAACACACACACACACATACACACACACACACGAAAATTTTAAGATGAAAAATTGTGATTTTTTTTTCTTCCTTCTTTTTCTGCTCAAAATAAAGATTGTGGGCACACGTTAGAACCGCCTCAATAGAACCGCCTCATCGAGGCGGTTCTAACGAGTACCCACAGTCTATATTTTGCTCAACGAGTACCAACAATTTATATTTTAGAGCAGAAATAAGAACATTAAGGTTTACCTCGTACACCCCAGATTTACTATATAAAAGTTGGTTCAAGCAGGTCAGAATTATATAGGTGTGTTTTCTTGATGCTCACTGAGTACAACTGAAATGGGTCTTCTCTTACAGGAAAGATTTTGCTCCTATGGAGCAAAGTCTTTCCTTCTGGCATAGGTCCCTCGTCACGAAAACACGCCTACATAATTTTGACCCCCCCCCCCCCCTCCCCCGCCCCCTCTTAATTCCCACTTCTATATTGTAAAACTGTGGTTTTCTGAGTAAACCTTATTGTTCTTTTACCTGCTCTTAAAGATAGACTGTTGTGACTCTTTGAGCAAAATATAGACTGTGGGTACTCGTAAGGACCGCCTCATCGAGGTGGTTCTAACGTGTGTCCACAATTCATATTTTGAGCAGAAACAAAATATATATTTTTCCTATTTCTGTTCAAAACATAGATTGTGGGAATGAGCAGAGGTGTGAAAAACATCGGATTTTTTATCTGAAAATTGTGATTTTTGGTGATACATTTGAATAGACGTGTTTTCGTAAGGTATTAATAAGGAAGGCAACTTATTTTGAAAGAGTTATATCTCCTGAAAATTTATCGGTTCCATTTAAACTGATGGGTGCGATAAAAACCCTTTTACTGTAACAAAACGGCCTCGCCACACAAAAGGTGGTCATGTTGATCAATTTGTGGTTTCCTATCCTGGAATATACCTTTACAGCTTTGGTTTGGTTTCTGGTTTAACGACCCAGTAAACACTATAAAGGTCATGACGAGCCACCAGTTTACCTAACCACACTTTCCCTGGGCAGGCTTACTCGTATATCGGAGTTACGGACGGGGCTGGAGCCGGGCGATGGTCTCCCTGTTCACCGGCAACGGGGAATAGGGATACCACCGAACGGCTACGGTGTAGTGCCAGCATGGATTCGTTCCTTGGGACCCCACCAGCTGACGACCCGCGACATGGGGAAACTGGAAAACAAACCGGCAACAACAACAATATCGGAGTTATATACAGTAAAAAGACCACCTTTCGGACAGTTCAAAAGTGGTTCCTGACCAGAGGACACTGTGGGCAGAAATCACAAAGAAAAAATAAGTGAACTTGCCTTCAAAATAAGCTCTTTAAAGCAGAATTAGTCATAATTTTAGGTGGTCTTAATAGCGGAATTTTACTGTACTAGCTATGACCAGTATGAACAGCCCATATTCTTTTTGCCAGAAACTGTCAGACAACTGTCCTTGTTCAGTCATGAAATGATATAATGTTTTGTTGTGGGTTTTTGGTCCAGTCAACAGCTGAGGTTATATAGGGCCGTCAGTAACCTTTACTTTTCCTGGAAAGACTTTGGCCCTAACGAGTTTACCAGTACTTGCTACGATCGCCGCGACTCCCCCTTCCCGCGACAGTAACTGACAACAACCGGTCACGGTGGGTGGGGTGGGGGGGGGGGGGGTGCAAGGACTGTGTTCTCAAGCAACTGTCCATCTCAAGTCACATTAGGAATACATGCCTATATAAATACATTGTAAATTAATCCGCCGAAAAAACGAACCTTTTTAAGATGAAAATCGTGATATTTTTCTTATTTCTGCTCAAAATATAGATTGTGGGTACACGTTAGAACCGCCTCATCGAGGCTGTTCTAACGAGTACCCACGATCTATATTTCCAGGCGGTTCTAACGAGTATCCACGATCTATATTTAAGAGCAGAAATAAGAAAAATAAGGTTTACCCCTGTAAACCCCAGTTTTACTATATAAAAATGGGGTTTAAGGGGGGGGGGGCAAAATTATATAGGCTTGTTTTAGGGGTGGTCTCCCAAGTGATGGGGCATTGGAAAAGAAAAGCTAGGATAGAGCAGAATTAAAAAAAAAAAGTCCCACATCCGCTGCAAGCACAACAGGTCCTTGCCCTACTGTAGTCATGGCTACACAGCACCTTCGCAACGACCTAACCTCTCAGAGGGTTATAATGCCCATGGAAAATATTTCATTATCAATCTCCAAGAACCAACGGGGATCAAACCCGGACCTGGTCACCAATCGAACGCTAATCTGACTGAGCCACAGAGGCCTGCAGGGTGTAATGACGGCGCTCCATGCTGGGCACCTCCACGCTGGGAACGTTTGCTCCACCGTGGGCACACTCTTTTCCTACAGTTGCAGCTATACTTAGACTGGTTGCTCGGTTCATTAAAATTGGAGCAAATTTTCACAGGGTCTTTTCGTCCCTTGAATTCAAAGAAAACCTACAGAAGCATTAATTATTTGTCATTGCCATTTTCTTAGCTCCCGTTGTGTAGAAGTCAAATTATGACCGTACAACTTAAAGTTGTGGGTGTAGACTTTTATACTTATAGGAATGCGATTGGCACTTTAAAGCCGTTATCAGGTGTATTTATAGCTTCGCAAGGGAGATTACCATAGAATTGGAACCACAAGAAAATGCTATTTAATTTTAAATAGCCGCATTCAGCGTTTGATTTTCTGTAATATCTAAATATAATAGGATAATGTAAATTTATTTCACAAAAAATGTTGTTTTAAACGTTTAAGGTACGTTATTTTTCGTATTTTTATTATAAATACTTATCAATTTGAGACACCACCTTTACTTAAACAAACATAACGACTGATATATAAATATTGATCTATTTCCTTCGCAAACTGCTAGTTTTTTTTCTTGTTCCTGTGGAAAGCTCAACACTAAATTTAAGTCTTACATGCATTAGGGTAAACCGTTTTCAAATCACGTGAAGTAAAATTTATTTCAAGTCGGTTTTAATGTACTGGAAAATTTGCTTGAACTCTGCTTGGCATGGAGCAACAATTGTCCTATTCATGCCGTTGCTCCACCCTGGGAACGTAAGCGTCGTATTGGGAGGCGTATTGGAGCGTTTCCTTGAACTGTGGTGGACATGTAGTGACTTTCGACCTATTCTTGCTGGTATTCAACCCTGGGCACAATATCAGTCGTATTGGTACGTTTCCTTGAACTCTGTGCTGGACTGATGGATCGACAACGGACCTATCCCTGTCGTTGCTCCACGCTGGGTACGTTGGCAGTCGTAGGGGTACTGTTGCTTAATCTGTGCTGAACATGGTGCGACAATGGACCTATTCCTGCAGCTGCTAAACCCTGTGTAAGTTAGAAGTCGTATTGGAACGTTTGCTTGAACTATGCTGGACATGTAGCGGGAATGGACCTATTCCTGCCATTGCCTCGTTCCGAGCTGGGCACACTAAATATATTTCCAGAGCGCTAGAATGCTCTCTGCTGGGAACAGGCCGGCCTCGCTCCGCGCTGGGCACACTATATATATTTCCAGAGCGCTCGCATGCTCTGTGCTGGGAACAGAACATCTATAAGACCATTGGCGGCTTTACTCCACGCTGGGCACACTATATATATTACCAGAGTGAGTGCTCGCATGCTCTGTGCTGGAAACAGAACAACTATAAGACCATTGTTGTCCTCGCTCCACGCTGGGCACACAATATATATTTCCAGAGCGCTCGCTTGGTCTGTGCTGGGAACAGAACAACTTTTATACCATTGTTGGCCTCGCTCCACGCTGGGCACACAATATATATTTCCAGAGCGCTCGCTTGGTCTGTGCTGGTAACAGAACATCTATAAGACCATTGTTGGCCTCGCTCCACGCTGGGCACACTATATATATTTCCAGAGTGCTCGCATGCTCTCTGCTGGGAACTGAACAACTATAAGACCATTGTTATCCTCGCTCCACGCTGGGCACACAATATATATTTCCAGAGCGCTCGCTTGGTCTGTGCTGGGAACAGAACAACTATTAGACGCCTCGCTCCACGCTGGGCACACTATATATATTTCCAGAGTGCTCGCATGCTCTCTGCTGGGAACTGAACAGCTATAAGACCATTGCCGGCCTCGCTCCACGCTGGGCACACTATATTTATTTCCAGAGTGCTCGCATGCTCTTTACTGGGAACAGAACAACTATAACACCATTGTTGGCCTCGCTCCACGCTGGGCACACTATATATATTTCCAGAGTGCTCGCATGCTCTGTACTGGGAACAGAACAGCTATAAGACCATTGTTGACCTTTCCCAATGCAGGGTACACCATATATATTTCCAGACTGCTCGCATGATCTATGCTGGGAACACAACACTTTAAGACAATTGTTGGCCTCGCTCCACACTGGGCACACTATCTATATTTCCAGAGTGCTCGCATTGTCTGTGCTGGGAACAGAACAACTATAAGACCATTGTCGGCCCCGCTCCACGCTGGGCACACTACATATATTTCCAGAGTGCTGGCATGCTCTGTGCTGGGAACAGAACGACTATAAAACTATTCCCGGGGTCGCTCCTCACCGGGCACACTATATATATTTCCAGAGTGCTCGCATGCTCTGTGCTGGGAACAGAACTTCATTAGACCATTGCCGGCCTCGCTACACGCTGGGCACACTATATATATTTCCAAAGTGCATGAATGATCCGTGCTTGGAGCAGAACAACTATATAAGCCATTGGCGGCCTCGCTCCACGCTGGGCACAGTATATATATTTCCAGAGTGCTCGCATGCTATGTGCTGGGAAGAGAACAAATATAAGACCATTGTTGGCCTCGCTCCGCGCTGGGCACAGTATATATATTTCCGGAGCGCTCGCATGCTCTGTGCTGCTGCTCCTGTGCTGGGAACAGAACAACTATAAGACCATTGTTGGCCGCGCTCCACGCTGGACACACTATATACATCTCAAGGGCGCTCGCTTGCTCTGTGATGGGAACAGAACAAATACAAGACCATTGTTTGCCTCCCTCCTTGCTACGCACACTACATATGTTTCCAGAGTGCTCGCATGCTCTGTGCTGGAAACACAACACTGTAAGACAATTGTTGGCCTCGCTCCACGCTGGGCACAATATCTATATTTCCAGAGTGCTCGCATTGTCTGTGCTGGGAACAGAACAACTTTAAGACCATTGCCGGCCCCACTCCACGCTGGGCACACTATATATATTTCCAGAGTGCTGGCATGCTCTGTGCTGGGAACAGAACAACTGTAAAACCATTCCCGGCCTCGCTCCAAGCCGGGCACACTATATATATTTCCAGAGTAATCACATGCTCTGTGCTGGGAACAGAACAACAATAACACCATTGCCGGCCTCGCTCCACGCTGGGCACACTATATATATTTCCAAAGTGCTCGAATGATTCGTGCTTGGAATAGAACAACTATAAACCATTGCCGGCCTCGCTCCATGCTGGGCACATTATATATATTTCCAGAGTGCTCGCATGCTCTGTGCTGGGAACAGAACAAATATAAGACCATTGTTGGCCTCGCTCCACGCTGGACACACTATATATATTTCTAGAGTGCTCGCATGCTCTGTGCTGGGAACAGAACAACTATAAGACCATTGTTGGCCTCGCTCCACGCTGGGCACATATATAATTCCGGAGCGCTCGCATGCTCTGTGCTTGGAACTTAACAACTTTAAGACCATTGTTGGCCTCACTCCACGCTGGGCACACTGTATATATTTCCAGACTGCTCGCATGTTCTGGGCTGGGAACAGAACAGCTTTAAGACCATTGTTGGCCTCTATCCACGCTGGGCACACTGTATATATTTCCAGAATGCTCGCATGCTCTGTGCTGGAAACTGAACAAATATAAGACCATTGTTGGCCTCGCTCCACTCTGGGCACACTATATATATTTCCAGAATGCTAGCATGCTCTGTGCTGGGAAAAGAAAAACTATCTGACCATTGCCGGCCTCGCTCCTCGCTGGGCATACAAGTATATTTCCAGAGTGTTCGCATGCTCTGTGCTGGGAACAGAACAACTATAAGACCATTGACGGCCTCGCTCTACGCTTGGCACACTTTATATATTTCCAGATTGCCCTCATCCTCTGTGCTGGGAACAGAACAACTATAAGACCATTGCCGGTCTCGCTCCACGCTGGGCACACTATATACATTCCCAGAGTGTTCGCATGCTCTGTGCTGGGAACAGAACAACTATAAAAGCATTGCCGGCCTCGCTCCACGCTGGGCACACTATATATCTTTCCAGAGTGGTCGTTTGCTCTGTGCTGGAAACAGAACAACTATTAAACCATCGCCGACCTCGCTCCCCGCTGGGCACACTAAATATAGTTCCAGAGTGCTTACATGCTCTGTGCTGGGAACACAACAACTATAAAACCATTGCCAGCCTCGCTCCACGCTGGGCACACTATATATATTTCTAGTATGCTTGCATGCTCTGTGCTGGGAACAGAACAACTTAAAGACCATTGCCGGCCTCGCTCCACGCTTGGCACACTATATATATTTCCAGAGTGCCCGCATCCTCTGTGCTGGGAACAAAACAACTATAAGACCATTGCCGGCCTCGCTCCACGCTGGGCACACTATATATAATTTGCAGAGTGCTCGCATGCTCTGTGATGAGAACAGAACAACTTTAAGGCCATTGTCGGCCTCGCTCCACGCTGGGCACACTATATATATTTCCAGAGTGCTCGCATGCTCTGAACTGGGAACAGAACAGCTATAAGACCATTGTTGACCTCCCCCTATGCTGGGCACACCATATATATTTCCAGACTGCTCGCATAATCTGTCCTGGGAACACAACACTATAAGACAATTGTTGGATTCGCTCCACACTGGGCACACTATATATAGTTCCAGAGTGCTCGCATTGTCTGTGCTGGGAACAGAATAACTATAAGACCATTGCCGGCCCCGCTCCATGCTGGGCACACTACATATATTTCCAGAGTGCTGGCATGCTCTGTGCTGGGCACAGAACGACTATAAAACTATTCCCGGCCTCGCTCCATGCAGGGCACACTATATATATATCCAGAGTGCTCGCATGCTCTGTGCTGGGAACAGAACTTCATAAGACCATTGCCGGCCTCCATCCATGCTGGGCACACTACATATATTTCCAGAGTGCTGGCATGCTCTGTGCTGGGAACAGAACGACTATAAAACTATTCCCGGCCTCGCTCCATGCAGGGCACACTATATATATTCCCAGAGTGTTCGCATGCTCTGTGCTGGGAACAGAACAACTATAAACGCATTGCCGGCTTCGCTCCACACTGGGCACACTGTATATCTTTCCAGAGTGGTCGTTTGCTCTGTGCTGGAAACAGAACAACTATTAAACCATCGCCGACCTCGCTCCCCGCTGGGCACACTGAATATAGTTCCAGAGTGCTTACATGCTCTGTGCTGGGAACACAACAACTATAAAACCATTGCCAGCCTCGCTCCACGCTGGGCACACTATTTATATTTCTAGTATGCTTGCATGCTCTGTGCGGGGAACAGAACAACTTAAAGACCATTGCCGGCCTCGCTCCACGCTTGGCACACTATATATATTTCCAGAGTGCCCGCATCCTCTGTGCTGGGAACAAAACAACTATAAGACCATTGCCGGCCTCGCACCACGCTGGGCACACTGTATATATTTCCAGAATGCTCGCATGCTCTGTGCTGGAAACTGAACAAATATAAGACCATTGTTGGCCTCGCTCCACTCTGGGCACACTATATATATTTCCAGAATGCTAGCATGCTCTGTGCTGGGAAAAGAAAAACTATCTGACCATTGCCGGCCTCGCTCCTCGCTGGGCATACAAGTATATTTCCAGAGTGTTCGCATGCTCTGTGCTGGGAACAGAACAACTATAAGACCATTGACGGCCTCGCTCTACGCTTGGCACACTTTATATATTTCCAGATTGCCCTCATCCTCTGTGCTGGGAACAGAAGAACTATAAGACCATTGCCGGTCTCGCTCCACGCTGGGCACACTATATACATTCCCAGAGTGTTCGCATGCTCTGTGCTGGGAACAGAACAACTATAAAAGCATTGCCGGCCTCGCTCCACGCTGGGCACACTATATATCTTTCCAGAGTGGTCGTTTGCTCTGTGCTGGAAACAGAACAACTATTAAACCATCGCCGACCTCGCTCCCCGCTGGGCACACTAAATATAGTTCCAGAGTGCTTACATGCTCTGTGCTGGGAACACAACAACTATAAAACCATTGCCAGCCTCGCTCCACGCTGGGCACACTATATATATTTCTAGTATGCTTGCATGCTCTGTGCTGGGAACAGAACAACTTAAAGACCATTGCCGGCCTCGCTCCACGCTTGGCACACTATATATATTTCCAGAGTGCCCGCATCCTCTGTGCTGGGAACAAAACAACTATAAGACCATTGCCGGCCTCGCTCCACGCTGGGCACACTATATATAATTTGCAGAGTGCTCGCATGCTCTGTGATGAGAACAGAACAACTTTAAGGCCATTGTCGGCCTCGCTCCACGCTGGGCACACTATATATATTTCCAGAGTGCTCGCATGCTCTGAACTGGGAACAGAACAGCTATAAGACCATTGTTGACCTCCCCCTATGCTGGGCACACCATATATATTTCCAGACTGCTCGCATGATCTGTCCTAGGAACACAACACTATAAGACAATTGTTGGATTCGCTCCACACTGGGCACACTATCTATAGTTCCAGAGTGCTCGCATTGTCTGTGCTGGGAACAGAATAACTATAAGACCATTGCCGGCCCCGCTCCATGCTGGGCACACTACATATATTTCCAGAGTGCTGGCATGCTCTGTGCTGGGAACAGAACGACTATAAAACTATTCCCGGCCTCGCTCCATGCAGGGCACACTATATATATTTCCAGAGTGCTCGCATGCTCTGTGCTGGGAACAGAACTTCATAAGACCATTGCCGGCCTCCATCCATGCTGGGCACACTACATATATTTCCAGAGTGCTGGCATGCTCTGTGCTGGGAACAGAACGACTATAAAACTATTCCCGGCCTCGCTCCATGCAGGGCACACTATATATATTCCCAGAGTGTTCGCATGCTCTGTGCTTGGAACAGAACAACTATAAACGCATTGCCGGCCTCGCTCCACACTGGGCACACTGTATATCTTTCCAGAGTGGTCGTTTGCTCTGTGCTGGAAACAGAACAACTATTAAACCATCGCCGACCTCGCTCCCCGCTGGGCACACTGAATATAGTTCCAGAGTGCTTACATGCTCTGTGCTGGGAACACAACAACTATAAAACCATTGCCAGCCTCGCTCCACGCTGGGCACACTATATATATTTCTAGTATGCTTGCATGCTCTGTGCGGGGAACAGAACAACTTATTAAAGACCATTGCCGGCCTCGCTCCACGCTTGGCACACTATATATATTTCCAGAGTGCCCGCATCCTCTGTGCTGGGAACAAAACAACTATAAGACCATTGCCGGCCTCGCTCCACGCTGGGCACACTATATATATTTTGCAGAGTGCTCGCATGGTCTGTGATGGGAACAGAACAACTATAAGACCATTGTCGGCCTCGCTCCACGCTGGGCACACTATATATATTTCCAGAGTGCTCGCATGCTCTGAACTGGGAACACAACACTATAAGACAATTGTTGGATTCGCTCCACACTGGGCACACTATATATAGTTCCAGAGTGCTCGCATTGACTGTGCTGGGAACAGAATAACTATAAGACCATTGCCGGCCCCGCTCCATGCTGGGCACACTACATATATTTCCAGAGTGCTGGCATGCTCTGTGCTGGGAACAGAACGACTATAAAACTATTCCCGGCCTCGCTCCATGCAGGGCACACTATATATATTTCCAGAGTGCTCGCATGCTCTGTGCTGGGAACAGAACTTCATAAGACCATTGCCGGCCTCGCTCCACGCTGGGCACACTATATATATTTCAAAAGTGTACGAATGATCCGTGCTTGGAACAGAACAACTATAAGCCATTGCCGGCCTCGCTCCACGCTGGGCACAGTATATATATTTCCAAAGTGCTCGAATGATTCGTGCTTGGAATAGAACAACTATAAACCACTGCCGGCCTCGCTCCACGCTCTGGCACATTATATATATTTCCAGAGTGCTCGCATGCTCTGTGCTGGGAACAGAACAAATATAAGACCATTGTTCGCCTCGCTCCACGCTGGACACACTATATATATTTCTAGAGTTCTCGCATGTTCTGTGCTGGGAACAGAACAACTATAAGACCGTTGTTGGCCTCGCTCCACGCTGGGCACATTATATATAATTCCAGAGTGCTCGCATGCTCTGTACTTGGAACTGAACAACTGTAAGACCATTGTTGGCCTCACTCCACGCTGGGCACACTATATATATTTCCAGACTGCTCGCATGCTCTATGCTGGGAACAGAACAGCTTTAAGACCATTGTTGGCCTCTCTCCTCGCTGGGCACACTATATATATTTCCAGAATGCTCGCATGCTCTGTGCTGGAAACTGAATAAATATAAGACCATTGTTGGCCTCGCTCCACGCTGGGCACACTATATTTATTTCCAGAGAATGCTAGCATGCTCTGTGCAGGGAAAAGAAAAACTATCTGACCATTGCCGGCCTCGCTCCTCGCTGGGCACACTATGTATATTTCTAGAGTGTTCGCATGCTCTGTGCTAGGAACAGAACAACTATAAGACCATTGACGGCCTCGCTCTACGCTTGGCACACTTTATATATTTCCAGAGTTCCCGCATCCTCTGTGCTGGGAACAGAACAACTATAAGACCATTGCCGGCCTCGCTCCACGCTGGGCACACTATATATATTTCCAGAGTGTTCGCATGCTCTGTGCTGGGAACAGAACAACTATAAAAGCATTGCCGGCCTCCCTCCACACTGGGCACACTATATATCTTTCCAGAGTGCTCGTATGCCCTGTGCTGGAAACAGAACAACTATTTAACCATCGCCGACCTCGCTCCCCGCTGGGCACACTATATATATTTCCAGAGTGCTCACATGCTCTGTGCTGGGAACACAACAACTATAAAACCATTGCCAGCCTCGCTCCACGCTGGGCACACTATATATATTTGTAGTGTGCTTGCATGCTGTGATGGGAACAGAACAACTTAAAGACCATTGTCGGCCTCGCTCCACGCTGGGCACACTATATATATTTCCAGAGTGCTCGCATGCTCTGTACTGGGAACAGAACAGCTGTAAGACCATTGTTGACCTCCCCCTATGCTGGGCACACCATATATATTTCCAGACTGCTCGAATGATCTGTGCTGGGAACACAACACTATAAGAGAATTGTTGGATTCGCTCCACACTGGGCACACTATCTATATTTCCAGAGTGCTCGCAATGTCTGTGCTGGGAACAGAATAACTATAAGACCATTGCCGGCCCCGCTCCACGCTTGGAACACTACATATATTTCCAGAGTGCTGGCATGCTCTGTGATGGGAACAGAACGACTATGAAACTATTCCCGGCCTCGCTCCACGCAGGGCACACTATATATATTTCCAGAGTGCTCGCATGCTCTGTGCTGGGAACAGAACTTCATAAGACCATTGCCGGCTTCGCTCCACGCTGGGCACACTATATATATTTCCAAAGTGTACGAATGATCCGTGCTTGGAGCAGAAAAACTATAAGCCATTGCCGGGCTCGCTCCACGCAGGGCACAGTATATATATTTCCAGAGTGCTCGCATGCTCTGTGCTGGGAAGAGAACAAATATAAGACCATTGTTGGCCTCGCTCCGCGCTGGGCACAATATATATATTTCCGGAGCGCTCGCATGCTCTGTGCTGGGAACAGAACAAATATAAGACCATTGTCGGCCTCGCTCCACGCCGGGCACACTATATATATTTCCAGAGTGTTCACATGCTCTGTGCTGGAAACAGAACAAAAATAAGACCATTGCCGGCCTCGCTTCCCGCTGGACACACTATATATATTTCCAAAGTGCTCGAATGATTCGTGCTTGGAATAGAACAATTATAAACCACTTCCGGCCTCGCTCCACGCTGGGCACATTATAAATATTTCCAGAGTGCTCGAATGCTCTGTGCTGGGAACAGAACAAATATAAGACCATTGTTGGCCTCGCTCCACGCTGGACACACTATATATATTTCTAGAGTCTTCGCATGCTTTGTGCTGGGAACAGAACAGCTTTAAGACCATTGTTGGCCTCTCTCCACGCTGGGCACACTATATATATTTCCAGAATGCTCGCATGCTCTGTGCTGGAAACTGAATAAATATAAGACCATTGTTGGTCTCGCTCCACGCTGGGCACACTATATTTATTTCCAGAATGCTAGCATGCTCTGTATTGGGAAAAGAAAAACTATCTGCCCATTGCCGGCCGCGCTCCTCGCTAGGCACACTATGTATATTTCTAGAGTGTTCGCATGCTCTGTGCTGGGAACAGAACAACTATAAGACCATTGACGGCCTCGCTCTACGCTTGGAACACTATATATCTTTCCAGAGTGCTCGTATGCTCTGTGCTGGAAACAGAACAACTATAAGACCATTGCCGGCCTCGCTCCCCGCTGGGCACACTAAATATATTTCCAGAGTGCTCACATGCTCTGTGCTGGGAACACAACTATGAAACCATTGTCAGCCTCGCTCCACGCTGGGCACACTATATATATTTCCAGAGTGCTGGCATGCTCTGTGCGGGGAACAGAACAATTTAAAGACCATTGCCGGCCTCGCTCCACGCTTGGCACACTATATATATTTCCAGAGTGCCCGCATCCTCTGTGCTGGCCGCATCCTCTGTGCTGGGAACAGAACAACTATAAGACCATTGCCGGCCTCGCTCCACGCTGGGCACACTATAAATATTTCCAGAGTGCTCGCATGCTCTGTGATGGGAACAGAACAACTATAAGACCATTGCCGGCCCCGCTCCACGCTGGGCACACTACATATATTTCCAGAGTGCCCGCATGCTCTGTGCTGGCCAGGTCGCTTGAATTGTACTGGAGGTGGAGCGACTATTATCCCTACTCCTGCCACTGCTCCACGCTGGGCACTTTCACAATCTTAATGGCGTTGTCTCACAGAGCGTGCGACAGATCCAGTAGAATATGTACCGCTCCCAGCGTGGAGTATTAGCAGGAATAGGTATTATACGCTCCAATAATGCCGTCGCTCCATGCTGGGCACCTCCACTCTCAGAACGGCCACTCA
Organism: Lucinisca nassula; assembly: GCA_963580285.1. Taxonomy (NCBI): domain Eukaryota; kingdom Metazoa; phylum Mollusca; class Bivalvia; order Lucinida; family Lucinidae; genus Lucinisca; species Lucinisca nassula. The sequence goes on from CAUZLF010000003.1 coordinate 5,101,941, forward strand.
TTTGTGTCCAATAGAACGGTTGATTTATTGACTTCATATTCCCCCACCCGTATCGAGACCATTAAACTACAGGACCTTAATAATCCTGAGCTGTTGGACACGTTAGCAGTCGTACCAGAGTACTGTAGCGTTCGCTTGAACTGTGCTAGGCGAGGAGCAACTATAACACCTATTCCTGTCATTGCTCCACGCTGAAGTCGTACTGGATCGTTTGCTTGAAATATGCTTGATTGTAGCGACTGTTACACCTATTAGGCTATCCTTTCTCTACGCTGGGCAAGTTATTAGTCGTACTGAAGCAATCTCTTGAACTCTGCTCAACATAAAATGACTTAAGACCTATTTCTCCCTGTTTCTACCCTTGCTCCACGCACAGTACGTTAGCATCAAACTGGAGCGTTTGCTTTAACGGTGCTATTGATGGAGTGACTCTAAGACCCTTTTTCAGCCCTTGCTCAATGCTGGGTGTGTTAGCAATCGAAATGGAGCATTTGCGTTCACAGTTCTGGACATGGGGCGACTTTAGACCTGTGAGGGTCTGAGAGCCAAATATGAGGATTTTATATTTAAAGCTTTTACTTGTAGCAATGTTACTTATTTGAGTTGTTTCCCTTGTTTTATTGGTGGACTGAACGTGTTATTTTATGGAAATTCGTAAACGATCTGATTTATATTTGATTATCCTTCATTTGTTGGCATTATATTTGTTTGTATGCCTATTGCTCAATGTTTAGATTGACTTTGGCAGACAAATGTTACTCAAAGTATTGCAAACGGATGCAAGGTTTCCACATTATGCTTATAAGATTCATTTAATATATATATATATGCTGCGTGCAGCAGGGTTAGAAACAGCTATATTGAAACTATTTATAACATACGGCTATTCCTGCCGTTGCTTTGAGATACAAAATACAAGAATTTTATTGCGAATTTTCGGCCCACGTAGGAGCACATAAAGAGGCATATTATAATAATGATGGATAAACCAAGTAGACAATCAAGGAAAGAATTCCAAACGACAGAGGCATGTGAAACAAAAAAAAAAAAAAAAAACTGGAAAACCCAGTGTAAATGATATCTGGGTGATATCATCATTATCCTAAGTATTGGGACAGACAGTCCTACCCAAACAGTGCAGACCCAGATCAGGAGCAGTCTGGTCAGGGCCTACACTGTTTGCAATTTCGTCTGCACCCAAGGACCCGCTGCTGTATCATAAAACAAGCTTGTGCTTATACAAAAATTGCTTGTTTACATTACGATAACTCGCCCGTGCGACATAGTGCATTTTTCACATCTCCAAAATGGCTACTTTTCTGATGAAAATCCTTCACATTTTTCCCACAAATGCCCAAAACACAGGATGTGGGTGCCCGTTAGAACCGTCTCATAGAGGCGGTTCTAACGAGCACCCACAATCCATGTCTCGGAGCAGAAATAAGAAAAATAATGAATACCCCCGTAAACCCCAGTTTTCTCTATATAAAGTGGGGTTTGGGGGGGGGGGGTCTTCATATCACGGACTTGTTTACGTGATGAATTTCTTTAATATGGTTTACCACAATGATCCCAAGCATCATGACAGATAGTCCTAATCAAACAGTGCAGACTCAGATCAGACTTCCCCAGAAGGATCATCCTGATCAGGGTCTACACTGCTTGCCATTCCGTCTGCACCCCCACTGTTTTATGAACCAAGTCCGTCACAACCCCAGAATAATTACAGCAAGCCCTTAAGATGCCCGAATTTTAAGGATCCTTATGGAAGTATAAGCTCTCAGACGAGACTTTCAACAAGACGCCGAAGCATACTGTGCACTATAAAATCTTCTCCTCTTCATTTATGGGTGTAAGTTATCATGTATAAAAATTGCAAGTTTCTTTTTATCGTAATGATCACAAGTATAGGAACAGCCAGTCCTAACCAAACAGTGCAGACCCAAATCAGACTGCTCCAGAAGAAGCAGTCTGATCAGGGTCTACACCATTCGTAATCCCGTCTGCTCAACTGGACCCGCTGCTCTGTCATGAAATACGCTTGTACAAAAATTGCTCGTTTAATTTCTTGAATATGTTTTACAGTAATGATCCCAAGCATTATGGCAGATAGTCCTAACCAAACAGTGCAGACCCAGATCAGACTGCTCAAGGAGCCGCCTTTAATAACTCATCAGTGCAACATCTCCGTGAACACAAAAATCAAAGAACCACAGAGGTGAGACAACGGTGAGGACTCGACAGCAAGAAACCACTGAAATGCTGGAGCAAAAGAAAACCAACAGTTAGACTCCGATGAGCCCGACCAGAGACAGAGCATCAGGCAACAACCAACATTATCTCTCTAATTTTCAATAAGCCTTTACGTTGGAGCCGTCATAGAATCTGAGGCCTGACCCATCGGCGTGCAATTAAAGAGGGAAGCAAAGTTGCCAACCGTGATTGGGTTAACTACCATGCATGCAGTCTATATTGTCATATTTTTTTTTTTTTTTTTTTTTTTTTTTTTGTAATTTTAGGTTTAACGTCCCCGTCAAAACTGTAAAGGTAATTTTGGAGACGTTGCTTCCAATTTTGTGGGACTTTTATAGTAGTCGCAGATAAGATCGAATGGGTGGAGCTATTCAGGTGTTGTCAATATGTCAAATTCGCTGAGTCCGCCGAGTGCCTTTCGCACGCGTTCTTCAAGCAATCGAAATGGTTCGCCACAGCTATGCTTGTGTTACAGTTGAATTCAGCCGGCCTCAGTGGCTCAGTCGGATGCGCGTCTGACTGGTGATCAGGAGGACGCGGGTTCGACTCCCGCCGGGGTCGGCAACATTCTTTCGTGGAGATTGATCATGAAATCTTTTCTACGGTCATTCTCTCTCTTCCGCTGATTCAAGAAGGGCAGTTGTCAGTTTCTGGCGAAAGAATGTGCACTGTACTGGTTAACCGCTTACGTATAAGCCTGCCCAGGAAAGTGTTGATAGGTAAACTGACCGGCTCAAAAATGACCACGACTTCGAGCTAACATACCAATACGACTTCGGCCCCCGCCCATAGGGGCTAAAAGAAATATATGGGCTGCATGATGCTTCCACGCAGAGATGAATCCGGCCCGCACACTAGTACTGGTAAACCGCTTAGAGGATCTAAGCCTGTCCAGGAACCGCGATGCGATGCGGACCGTCCATGCTAAAAAACCCTATTGGTTTCATTTGGCGACAGTGCTTGAGATGGCATTTGATCTCAATGTCGGGTAAAATAGAAGTAGAGGCAATGATCAGCAATCGAGACAATCAACCCATAGCTCCCATCAGAAACACCAAAGGGAAAGAAACACAAACATGAAACACAACAAACCTAATTTGTTTGTATTGAAGTTTTACGGCCCAGTCAACACTAAACAGACCTAATGGCAACACCAACAGCGGAAAGCCAAAAAGACAGTTACTTTCCCACAAAATGGGTTGAAGCCTCAGTGGTGTAGTGGTTACGCTCCTCGCCTTCTAAACCAGGGATCGCAGGATCGATCCAATGCTTCTCCAGACTTTCGGATGAGGTCCCGTCTCCGTATGACCTTAGCTGTTGGTGGGACGTAAACCTCAAACACTCACTCACTCACTCCCACAAAATGGCCGATAGGCTATCCAAATAAAATAACACAAGCGACACAAACACCTAAAGACAAACCATAACAAAAATAAATGAACCACCTTGGAACGGTCAGCGGAAACGAATTCCACTGGGGGGGGGGGGGGGGTTTGGGGGGGGGGGGAGTGGTTGGGGGGGGGGGGGGGGGGGGGTTAAAGGTGCATTATTGAGCTACCGGGTCTCAATTTTTTTTCTGTTTTTTTTTTTATCTTCAATGCATACTCCTTTGTCATGTGTACACTTTTGGAGCCAAATATAGCTTCAGTACTTTGTGAAAATGGTCGTTTTCATTCGTGTTTACCCTTAGCTCTGAACATGTGTTCAGAATTTCCGTTCAAAAAATAAATCTGTCACTTTACACATACATGGCGGCAGCATCGTCTCTGAGTGTCGTTACTTATGGCATGGTATTCAGCGTCATTTTTCTTCCGATTCAGGCATGGCCTAAGCACACAAGGCCAAAAATGAACGTCGCATAGCGTCATATATGGGATTCTATTTTTGTCACGATTTGAAAATAGATCTAACTAGTGTGCGAAACCTAGTTAGGGAATCCCTCTCAAACTCGTTTACCTGTCATCATAATTGTTCGCATTTTTGCATAAAATGCATTAATTTGTATTGTTTTCAAGAAAAATACCGGCTATATGTATTTTATTTTTCGAAGCATTTTTTCCAGATATCTCAATAATGCACCTTTAGAGATTATCACATGGGATTTTGGTTATCGCCCGATGTATCAACCCGAGACCCCATTATCTGCCCGAAGGCTTTAGCCTGAGGGCAGATAATGGTCGAGAGTTGATACAGAGGGCGATAACAAAAAACCCATGTTATAATTTGTTTATCACATATTCAGATCCTATTCTTACTGTGTTTGACGTTCATAAATTGAAAAAAAAAAATGTGATAAAAAGCGTGATTCAAGCAAAAAAGCGCGTAACGTCACGCCTAACTATTCGCGTTACGTCATGCAATTGGCAACGTCACAATAACGTCATGAGTGGGCTGATAACCGCTGTCCGTTCAAAATACACTGTTTCCGGTTATCATACCGGGCGGGCTGATAACCGGAAATGGAAACAAGCATTATCACACATGCAAAACATGGGTTATCATGTTAAATATAGAACTGAATATGTGATAATCGCCCTTATTCCATCGCGATCAAGACAAATAATTATTTCGGTCCGCATGAAGGCCTTCTTAAACGTCCAACAAAATTGGAAGCAACGTCTCCAAATGACCTTTACAGTGTTGACGGCGACGTTAAATCTCAACACCAATACGTTCCCAGCGTGGAGCATTGAGTAATATAAAGTCTTGACTTGATAGATTTTGTAAGGTAACCGGGCGTTAAAAGCACATAGGGGCTACCCCAGTAATATAAAGTGTTAATACCGCTAATATATATATATTAAATGAATCTCATAAGCATGGTGCGGAAACCTTGCATCCGTTTGCAATACTCTGAGAAACATTTGTCTGCCAAAGCCAATCTAAACATTGAGCAATAGGCATACTAACAAATAAAATGCAAAAAAAAATGCAAGTTGATCAAATATAAATCACATTGATTACAAATTTCCATAAAATAACATGTTCAGTCATTTATCCACAGTTCACCAACAAACAAGGGAAACAACTCAAATAAGTAACATTGCTACAAGTAAAAGCTTTCAATATAAAAAAAAAAATCGGCCATCACAGGTCTAGCTCAATGTCCAGAAATGTTAACGCAAACGCTTCAGTTCGATTGCTAACGTATCCAGCGGTGAGCAAGGGCTGAAAGGGTCTTACAGTCGCTCCATCAATAGTACCGTTAAAGCAAACGCTCCAATTTTATCCTAACGTGCCCAGCGTGGAGCAAGGGTAGAAATAGGGAGAAATATTTCTTACTTAGAGCATTGTTCAAGAGATTGCTTCAGTACGACTACTTACTTGCCTTGCGTGGAGAACGGACGGCCTAAAAGGTCTAACAGTCGCTACGCATCCAGTATATTTCAAGCAAACGATCCAGTACAACTGCTACATGTATTGTGCCCAGCGTGGAGCAATGACAGGAATAGGTTTTGCTCCTCGCCTAGCACAGTTTAAGCGAACGCTACAGTATACTCTGGTACGACTGCTAACGTGCCCAACAGCTCAGGATTATTAAGGTCCTGCAGTTCAATGGTCTCGATTCGGGCGGGTTAATATGAAATTAATAAACCAACGGTTCTATTGGATACAAAGGAGTGGCCGTTCTGAGCGTGGAAGTGCCCACCATGGAGCGCCGGTGGCATTACACACTGCAACATTGGAACGTTCCCAGCGTGGAGCGAACGGACAATCGATATACCAGCATATAACTGTCTTGCAATGAAACACCAGGTGTTTTTTTTTTCTGCGGATACTCAAGTTTTTTACACAATTCTCATTAACGATAGTGAAAGGACCCTAAACAAAACTTTTAGTACCACGTTCGCAGCGTGGACCAGGCCCATTGTCGCGCTATGCCAGGTACGGTGCAAGCTAACTGCTAACGTTCCCATGGTGGAGCAACAACAGGAATAGGCCCGTTGTCGCCCCCAGATAACAGGTGCTGTTCAAGCTAACGTGCCAGAACCAATCCCAACGTTCCCAGGGTGGAGTAACAACAGGAATAGGCCCATTGTCGTTCTATGACAGGTAGAGTTGGAATAACCACTCCCAACGATCGCATGGCCGGCCTCGGTAGCTAAGTCGGATGCGCGTCTGACTGGTGATTAGGAGGACGCGGGTTCGATTCCTGCCGGGGTCGGCAACATTATTTCGTGGAGATCGATCATGAAATCCTTTCTACGGTCATTCTCTCCCTTCCGCTGAAGAGCATACGAGCACTCTGAAAAGATATATAATGTGCCCAGCGTGGAGCGAGGCCGGCAATGCTTTTATAGTTGTTCTGTTCCCAGCACAGAGCATGCGAACAGTCTGGAAATATATATAGTGTGCCCAGCGTGGAGCGAGGCCGGCAATTGTCTAATAGTTGTTCTGTTCCCAGCACAGAGGATGCGGGAACTCTGGAAATAAATAAAGTGTGCCAAGCGTAGAGCGAGGCCGTCAATGGTCTTATAGTTATTCTGTTCCCAGCACAGAGCATGCGAACACTCTAGAAATATACATAGTGTGCCCAGCGAGGAGCGAGGCCGGCAATGGTCAGATAGTTTTTCTTTACCCAGCACATAGCATGCTAGCATTCTGGAAATAAATATAGTGTGCCCAGCGTGGAGCGAGGCCAACAATGGTCTTATATTTATTCAGTTTCCAGCACAGAGCATGCGAGCATTCTGGAAATATATATAGTGTGCCGAGCGTGGAGAGAGGCCAACAATGGTCTTAAAGCTGTTCTGTTCCCAGCATAGAGCATGCGAGGAGTCTGGAAATATATATAGTGTGCCCAGCGTGGAGTGAGGCCAACAATGGTCTTTTAGTTGATCAGTTCCAAGCATAGAGCATGCGAGCACTCTGGAATTATATATAATGTGCCCAGCGTGGAGCGAGGCCAACAATGGTCTTATAGTTGTTCTGTTCCTAGCACAGAGCATGCAAGCACTCTAGAAATATATATAGTGTGTCCAGCGTGGAGCGAGGCCAACAATGGTCTTATATTTGTTCTGTTCCCAGCACAGAGCATGCGAGCACACTGGAAATATATATAATGTGCCCAACGTGGAGCGAGGCCGGCAGTGGTTTATAGTTGTTCTATTCCAAGCACGAATCATTCGAGCACTTTGGAAATATATATAGTGTGCCCAGCGTGAAGCGAGGCCGGCAATGGCTTATAGTTGTTCTGTTCCCAGCACAGAGTATGTGAACACTCTGGAAATATATATAGTGTGCCCGGCGTGGAGCGAGGCTGACAATGGTCTTATATTTGTTCTGTTCCCAGCACAGAGCATGCAAGCGCTCCGGAAATATATATATTGTGCCCAGCGCGGAGCGAGGCCAACAATGGTCTTATATTTGTTCTCTTCCCAGCACAGAGCATGCGAGCACTCTGGAAATATATATACTGTGCCCAGCGTGGAGCGAGGCCGGCAATGGCTTATAGTTGTTCTGCTCCAAGGACGGATCATTCGTACACTTTGGAAATATATATAGTGTGCCCAGCGTGGAGCGAGGCCGGCAATGGTCTTATGAAGTTCTGTTCCCAGCACAGAGCATGCGAGCACTCTGGAAAAATATATAGTGTGCCCTGCGTGGAGCGAGGCCGGGAATAGTTTTATATTCGTTCTGTTCCCAGCACAGAGCATGCCAGCACTCTGGAAATATATGCAGTGTGCCCAGCGTGGAGCGGGGCCGGCAATGGTCTTATAGTTATTCTGTTCCCGGCATAGACAATGCGAGCACTCTGGAAATATAGATAGTGTTCCCAGTGTGGAGCGAATCCAACAATTGTCTTATAGTGTTGTGTAACCAGCACAGATCATGCGAGCAGTCTGGAAATATATATGGTGTGCCCAGCATAGGGGGGGGGGGGGTCAACAAAGGTCTTATAGCTGTTCTGTTCCCAGTACAGAGCATGCGAGCACTCTGGAAATATATATAGTGTGCCCACCGTGGAGCGAGGCCGACAATGGTCTTATATTTGTCTGTTGCCCAGCATGGAGCGCCGTCATTACACCCTGCAGCATCACAGAGCATGCGAGCACTCTGCAAAATATATATAGTGTGCCCAGCGTGGAGCGAGGCCGGCAATGGTCTTATAGTTGTTCTGTTCCCAGCACAGAGGATGCGGGCACTCTGGAAATATATATAGTGTGCCAAGCGTGGAGCGAGGCCGGCAATGGTCTTTAAGTTGTTCTGTTCCCCGCACAGAGCATGCGAACACTCTAGAAATATACATAGTGTGCCCAGCGAGGAGCGAGGCCGGCAATGGTCAGATAGTTTTTCTTTTCCCAGCACAGAGCATGCTAGCATTCTGGAAATAAATATAGTGTGCCCAGCGTGGAGCGAGGCCAACAATGGTCTTATGTTTATTCAGTTTCCAGCACAGAGCATGCGAGCATTCTGGAAATATATATAGTGTGCCCAGCGTGGAGAGAGGCCAACAATGGTCTTAAAGCTGCTCTGTTCCCAGCATAGAGCATGCGAGCAGCCTGGAAATATATATAGTGTGCCCAGCGTGGAGTGAGGCCAACAATGGTCTTATAGTTGTTCAGTTCCAAGCACAGAGCATGCGAGCACTCTGGAATTATATATAATGTGCCCAGCGTGGAGCGAGGCCAACAATGGTCTTATAGTTGTTCTGTTCCCAGCACAGAGCATGCGAGCATTCTAGAAATATATATAGTGTGTCCAGCGTGGAGAGAGACCAACAATGGTCTTACATATGTTCTGTTCCCAGCACAGAGCATGCGGGCACTCTGGAAATATATATAATGTGCCCAGCGTGGAGCGAGGCCGGCAGTGGTTTATAGTTGTTCTATTCCAAGCACGAATCATTCGAGCACTTTGGAAATATATATAGTGTGCCCAGCGTGAAGCGAGGCCGGCAATGGTCCAATTTTTGTTCTGTTTCCAGCACAGAGCATGTGAACACTCTGGAAATATATATAGTGTGCCCGGCGTGGAGCGAGGTCGACAATGGTCTTATATTTGTTCTGTTCCCAGCACAGAGCATGCGAGCGCTCCGGAAATATATATATTGTTCCCAGCGCGGAGCGAGGCCAACAATGGTCTTATATTTGTTCTCTTACCAGCACAGAGCATGCGAGCACTCTGGAAATATATATACTGTGCCCAGCGTGGAGCGAGGCCGGCAATGGCTTATAGTTGTTCTGCTCCAAGCACGGATCATTCGTACACTTTGGAAATATATATAGTGTGCCCAGCGTGGAGCGAGGCCGGCAATGGTCTTATAAAGTTCTGTTCTCAGCACAGAGCATGCCAGCACTCTGGAAATATATATAGTGTGCCCTGCGTGGAGCGAGGCCGGGAATAGTTTTATTGTCGTTCTGTTTCCAGCACAGAGCATGCCAGCACTCTGGAAATATATGTAGTGTGCCCAGTGTGGAGCGGGGCCGGCAATGGTCTTATAGTTATTCTGTTCCCAGCATAGACAATGCAAGCACCCTGGAAATATAGATAGTGTGCCCAGTGTGGAGCGAATCCAACAATTGTCATATAGTGTTGTGTTCCCAGCACAGATCATGCGAGCAGTCTGGAAATATATATGGTGTGCCCAGCAAAGGGGGAGGTCAACAATGGTCTTATAGCTGTTCTGTTCCCAGTACAGAGCATGCAAGCATTCTAGAAATATATATAGTGTGCCCAGCGTGGAGCGAGGCCGACAATGGTCTTACAGTTGTTCTGTTCCCATCACAGAGCATGCGAGCACTCTGCAAAATATATATAGTGTGCCCTGCATGGAGCGAGGCCGGCAATGGTCTTATAGTTGTTCTGTTCCCAGCACAGAGGATGCGGACACTCTGCAAATATATATAGTGTGCCAAGCGTGGAGCGAGGCCGGCAATGGTCTTTTAGTTGTTCTGTTCCCCGCACAGACAAAGGCCTCGCTCCTCACTGGGCACGTTTTATTTTCTTCCGGAGCTCTAGCTTGCTCTGTGCTGGGCACGCTATGTTTTCTTCCGGGACGCTGGATTGCTCTATGCAGGCAGGAGCAACGGAGTACGCTATAGGCCCTATATACTTCCGGTGCGCTCATTCTCGGGGTATAGGTCTTATAGGTCTTCGTGTCTAGCACAGCTCCCGCTCCAGTAGAATGCGTAACGTTCCCAGCGTGGAGCAAGGGCAGGTTGTTCCGTATTCAGCGCAGAGCAAGAAACAAATTCAGTATAATAACGAACGCAGAGTGGAGTAAGGGCAGGAATATGTCTTAAAGTTCTCCGCTCACAGCACAGAGCAAGTGACTGCTCCAATACAATATGCAACATTCTCAGCGTGGAGCAGGGACAAGAATAGATCTTATATCCAGCGAAACATCCAGTAGAACACGTGACGTCCCCAACGTGGAGCAAGGCAAGAAATAGGTCTTTCTTATTGTTGATCCGTGCCCAGCACAGAGCAAGTGACCGTTTCACTGTAGTACGTAACGTGCTCAGCTTGGAGCAAGTGCAGGTTTAGGTCTTAAGTTGCTCCGTGCTCCGTGCTCCCGAATGCTTCAGTATAATATATACTGAAAGTTCCCAGCATGGAGCAAGGGCAGGAATTATAATAGTTATTCCGTGCCCAGCACAGACCAAGCGACCGCTCCCATGCAAGCACAGCCACACTTCATCTTAATTTGTGTTCAATTTGAAGTAGTATTTCTAAGCTGAAATGTTTCCAACATGTAAGGCCCTATTTTATTTAGTCGGTAGAAAAAGCTTTAACTTGTAAAAACTATACAGAGTTAAAATAGATTTTTCTTGACTTGAAAAACGGCTTGGTGTATAATCAAGACTTATTTATTGACGATATGATATGACATTTTTATGCTCACAAAACAATATATATATATTAGTCACTATGTATTTTTAAGTAAGGCTGGTGCCTCATTGCCGATAAGTATTCGATAAAATACGAAAAACAAAACTACCACGATTAAAACAACACTCTTGAATTTTTTTTTTTTTTTTTTTTTTTTTAATTTATTTTTCACATTGTTGAAAGTCAAACGCAGACATTAGCTGTTTAACATGAAATAACCTTTTCTTGTGGTTCCGATTCTATTGTTGTCTCCCTTGCCAGGTTCAAGCATCAACTTTTGCTAATGATAACTTAAAAGTGACAAGATGCATGCTCTCCAATCGTATTTCTATAAAGTATAATAGGCTACATCTACATCGTTACATTAAATCGTCATAATTTGACTTCTACTCAACGGGAGCTAATAAATTGACAATGATTAATAACTATTGCTTCAAAGTATAGCTGCAACTGCAGGAAAAGAGTGTGTCCACGGTGGAGCAAATGAGGTGCCCAGCATGGATCGCCGGCCTGTCCTTGCTCCACGCTGGGGACGTTGCATATTGTATGGGAGCAGTCGCTTCTCTGTGTTGTGAGCGGAGCAGCTCTAAAACTGATTCCTCCCTTGCTCCACGCATTCTACTGGACACTTTGACAGTACTATCTGAGCAGTCGCTTCCTCTTTGCCGGAAACATAGCGGCTATAAGCTCTTTTTCTGCACTTGCTCCACGCTGGGAACGTTACGTGTCCTACTGGATCGTTCGCTAGCTCTTTTGCTAGGTACAGAGCAAGTATAATACCTTTTCCTGCTTATGCTCCACGCTGGGAGCGGTACATATTCTACTGGATCTGTCGCACGTTCTGTGCGACAACGCCATTAAGATTGTGAAAGTGCCCAGCGTGGAGCAGTGGCAAGAGTAGGCATAACAGTCGCTCCACCTCCGGCACAATTCAAGCGACCTGGCCAGCACAGAGCATGCGAGCACTCTGGAAATATATATAGTGTGCCCGGCGTGGAGTGAGGCCGGGAATAGTTTTATAGTCGTTCTGTTCCCAGCACAGAGCATGCCAGCACTCTGGAAATATATGTAGTGTGCCCAGCGTGGAGCGGGGCCGGCAATGGTCTTATAGTTGTTCTGTTCCCAGCGCCGACAATGCGAGCACTCTGGAAATAAAGATAGTGTACCCAGTGTGGAGCGAGGCAAACAATTGTCTTATAGTGTTGTGTTCCCAGCGCAGATCATGCGAGCAGTCTGGAAATATATATGGTGTGCACAGCATTGGGGGAGGTCAACAATGGTCTTATAGCTGTTCTGTTCCCAGTACAGAGCATACGAGCATGCGAGCACTCTGGAAATATATATAGTGTGCCCGGCGTGGAGCGAGGCCGGCAATGGTTCTGTTCCCAGCACAGAGGATGCGGGCACTCTGGAAATATATATAGTGTGCCCAGCGTGGAGCGAGGCCGCAATGATCTTTAAGTTGTTCTGTTCCCCGCACAGAGGATGCAAGCACACTTGAAATATATATAGTGTGCCCAGCGTGGAGCGAGGCTGGCAATGGTTTTATAGTTGTTGTGTTCCCAGCACAGAGCATGTGAGCACTCTGGAAATATATATAGTGTTCCCAGCGGGGAGCGAGGTCGGCGATGGTTTAATAGTTGTTCTGTTTCCAGCACAGAGCATACGAGCACACTGGAAAGATATATAGTGTGCCCAGCGTGGAGCGAGTACGGCAATGCTTTTATAGTTGTTCTGTTCCCAGCACAGAGCATGCGAACACTCTGGAAATATATATAGTGTGCCCAGCGTGGAGCGAGGCCGGCAATGGTCATAAAGTTGTTCTTTTCCCAGCACAGAGGATGCGAACACTCTGAAAATATACATAGTGTGCCCAGCGAGGAGCGAGGCCGGCAATAGTCAGATAGTTTTTCTTTTCCCAGCACAGAGCATGCTAGCATTCTGGAAATAAATATAGTGTGCCCAGCGTGGAGCGAGGCCAACAATGGTCTTATATTTGTTCAGTTTCCAGCACAGAGCATGCGAGCATTCTGGAAAATATATATAGTGTACCCAGCATGGAGAGGCCAACAATGGTCTTAAAACTGTTCTGTTCCCAGCACAGAGCATGCGAGCAGTCTGGAAATATATATAGTGTACCCAGCGTGGAGTGAGGCCAACAATTGTCTTATAGTTGTTCATTTCCAAGCACAGAGCATACGAGCGCTCTGGAATTATATATAATGTGCCCAGCGTGGAGAGAGACCAACAATGGTCTTACATATGTTCTGTTCCCAACACAGAGCATGCGAGCACTCTGGAAATATATATAATGTGCCCAGCGTGGAGCGAGGCCGGCAATGGTTTATAGTTGTTCTATTCCAAGCACGAATCATTCGAGCACTTTGGAAATATATATAATGTGCCCAGCGTGAAGCGAGGCCGGCAATGGTCTTATTGTTGTTCTGTTCCCAGCAAAGAGCATGTGAGCACTATGGAAATATATAAAGTGTGCCCGGCGTGGAGCGAGGCCGGGAATGGTTTTATAGTTGTTCTCTTCCCAGCACAGATCATGTCAGCACTCTGGAAATATAAATAGTGTGCCCAGCGTGGAGCGGGGCCGGCAATGGTCTTATAGTTGTTCTGTTCCCAGCACAGACAATGCAAGCACTCTGGAAATATAGATAGTGTGCCCAGCGTGGAGCGAGTCCAACAATTGTCTTATAGTGTTGTGTTCCTAGCACAGAGCATGCGAGCACTCTGGAAACATATGTGGTGTGCCCAGCATGGAGGGAGGCCAACAATGGTCTTGTAGTTGTTCTGTTCCCATCACAGAGCAAGCGAGCGCCCTGTTGATATATATAGTGTGTCCAGCGTTGAGCGCGGCCAACAATGGTCTTATAATTGTTCTTTTCCCAGCACAGAGCATGCGAGCGCTCCGGAAAAATGTATATTGTGCCCAGCGCGGAGCGAGGCCAACAATGATCTTATATTTGTTCTCTTCCCAGCACAGAGCATGCGAGCACTCTGGAAATATATATACTGTGCCCAGCGTGGAGCGAGGCCGGCAATGGCTTATAATTGTTCTGTTCCAAGCACGGATCATTCGTGCACTTTGGAAATATATATAGTGTGCCCAGCGTGGAGCGAGGCCGGCAATGGTATTATAGTTGTTCTGTTCCCAGCACAGAGCATGCGAGCACTCTGGAAATATATATACTGTGCCCAGCGTGGAGCGAGGCCGGCAATCGCTTATAATTGTTCTGTTCCAAGCACGGATCATTCGTGCACTTTGGAAATATATGTAGTGTGCCCAGCGTGGAGCGAGGCCGGCAATGGTATTATAGTTGTTCTATTCCCAGCACAGAGCATGCGAGCACTCTGGCAATATATATAGTGTGACCGGCGTGGAGCGAGGCCGGGAATAGTTTTATAGTCGTTCTGTTCCCAGCACAGAGCATGCCAGCAATCTGGAAATATATGTAGTGTGCCCAGCGTGGAGCGGGGCCGGCAATTGTCTTATAGTTGCTCTGTTCCCAGCACAGACAATGCGAGCACTCTGGAAATATAGATAGTGTGCCCTGTGTGGAGCAAGGCCAACAATGGTCTTATAGTCGTTCTGTTCCCAGCAAAGAGCATGCGAGCACTCTGGAAATATATATAGTGTGCCCAGCGTGGAGCAAGGCCGGAAATGGTCTTATAGTTGTTCTGTTCCCAGCAAAGAGCATGCGAGCACTCTGGAAATATATATAGTGTGCCCAGCGTGGAGCAAGGCCGGAAATGGTCTTATAGTTGTTCTGTTCCAAGCACAGAGGAGGCGGTCACTCTGGAAATATATAAAGTGTGCCCAGCGTGGAGCGAGGCCAACAATGGTCTTATAGTTGTTCTGTTCCCAGCAAAGAGCATGCGAGCACTCTGGAAATATATATAGTGTGCCCAGCGTGGAGCAAGGCCGGAAATGGTCTTATAGTTGTTCTGTTCCAAGCACAGAGGAGGCGGGCACTCTGGAAATATAGATAGTGTGCCCAGTGTGGAGCGAGGCCAACAATTGTCTTATAGCTGTGTTTGTTCCCAGTACAGAGCATGCGACCACTCTGGAAATATATATAGTGTGCCCAGCGTGGAGCGAGGCCAACAATGGTCTTATAGTTGTTCTGTTCCCAGCAAAGAGCATGCGAACACACTGGAAATATATATACTGTGCCCAGCGTGGAGCGAGGCCGGCAATGGCTTATAATTGTTCTGTTCCAAGCACGGATCATTCGTGCACTTTGGAAATATATATTGTGTGCCCAGCGTGGAGCGAGGCCGGCAATGGTATTACAGTTGTTCTGTTCCCAGCACAGAGCATGCGAGCACTCTGGAAATATATATAGTGTGCCCGGCGTGGAGCGAGGCCGGGAATAGTTTTATAGTCGTTCTGTTCCCAGCACAGAGCATGCCAGCAATCTGGAAATATATGAAGTGTGCCCAGCGTGGAGCGGGGCCGGCAATTGTCTTATAGTTGCTCTGTTCCCAGCACAGACAATGCGAGCACTCTGGAAATATAGATAGTGTCCCTGTGTGGAGCGAGGCCAACAATGGTCTTATAGTTGTTCTGTTCCCAGCAAAGAGCATGCGAGCACTAAGGAAATATATATAGTGTGCCCAGCGTGGAGCAAGGCCGGAAATGGTCTTATAGTTGTTCTGTTCCCAGCAAAGAGCATGCGAGCACTCTGGAAATATATATAGTGTGCCCAGCGTGGAGCAAGGCCGGAAATGGTCTTATAGTTGTTCTGTTCCAAGCACAGAGGAGGCGGGCACTCTGGAAATATATATAGTGTGCCCAGCGTGGAGCGAGGCCAACAATGGTCTTATAGTTGTTCTGTTCCCAGCAAAGAGCGTGCGAGCACTCTGGAAATATATATAGTGTGCCCAGCGTGGAGCAAGGCCTGAAATGGTATTATATTTGTTCTATTCCAAGCACAGAGGAGGCGGGCACTCTGGAAATATAGATAGTGTGCCCAGTGTGGAGCGAGGCCAACAATTGTCTAATAGCTGTTTTTGTTCCCAGTACAGAGCATGCGAGCACTCTGGAAATATATATAGTGTACCCAGCGTGGAGCGAGGCCAACAATGGTCTTATATTTGTTCTGTTCCCAGCAAAGAACATGCGAGCACTCTGGAAATATATATAGTGTGCCCAGCGTGGAGCGAGGCCGGCAATGGTCTTTACGTTGTTCTGTTCCCCGCACAGAGCATGCAAGCACACTATATATATAGTGTGCCCGGCACGGAGCGAGGCTGGCAATGGTTTTATAGTTGTTGTGTTCCCAGCACAGAGCATGTGAGCACTCTGGAAATATATATAGTATGCCCAGCGGGGAGCGGGGTCGGCGATGGTTTAATAGTTGTTCTGTTTCCAGCACAGAGCATACGAGCACTGGAAATATATATAGTGTGCCCAGCGTGGAGCGAGGCCGGCAATGCTTTTATAGTTGTTCTGTTCCAAGCACAGAGCATGCGAACACTCTGGAAATATAAATAGTGTGCCCAGCGTGGAGCGAGGCCGGCAATGGTCTTACAGTTGTTCTGTTCCCCGCACAGAGCATGCAAACACACTAGAAATATATATAGTGTGCCCAGCGTGGAGCGAGGCTGGCAATGGTTTTATAGTTGTTGTGTTCTCAGCACAGAGCATGTTAGCACTCTGGAAAAATATATATAGTGTTCCCAGCGGGGAGCGGGGTCGGCGATGGTTTAATAGTTGTTCTGTTTCCAGCACAGAGCATACGAGCACTCTGGAAAGATATATAGTGTGCCAGCGTGGAGCGAGGCCGGTAATGCTTTTATAGTTTTTCTGTTCCCAGCACAGAGCAGGCGAACACTCTGGAAATATATATAGTGTGCCCAGCGTGGAGCGAGGCCGGCAATGGTCTTATAGTTGTTCTGTTCACAGCACAGAGGATGCGGGCACTCTGGAAATATATACAGTGTGCCAAGCGTGGAGCGAGGCCGGCAATGGTCTTTAAGTTGTTCTGTTCCCCGCATAGAGCATGCAAGCACACTAGAAATATATATAGTGTGCCCAGCGTGGAGCGAGGCTGGCAATGGTTTTATAGTTGTTGTGTTCCCAGCACAGAGCATGTGAGCACTCTGGAAATATATATAGTGTGCCCAGCGGGGAGCGGGGTCGGCGATGGTTTAATAGTTGTTCTGTTTCCAGCACAGAGCATACGAGCACTCTGGAAAGATATATAGTGTGCCCAGCGTGGAGCGAGGCCGGCAATGCTTTTATAGTTGTTCTGTTCCCAGCACAGAGCATGCGAACACTCTGGAAATATACATAGTGTGCCCAGCGAGGAGCGAGGCCGGCAATGGTCAGATAGTTTTTCTTTTCTCACCACAGAGCATGCGAGCACTCTGGAAATATATATTGTGTGCCCAGCGTGGTGTAAACCACTTAGAGATTCTAAGCCTGTCCAGGAACCGCGGTGCGAGGCGGACCGTCCATGCTAATAAACATTGGGCGACATAACTTGAGATGTCATTCCATCTCAATGTCGGGTAAAAAAATAGCCACAAAATTGGAAGCAAGGTTCTAAAACGACCTTTACACTTTTGACGGGGACGTTTAACCTCAAATCACACACTAAAAACAATACGACTCGTAAAGAAACGGCAGGAATAGCCGCATGGTATATATAGTGTGTAGCTAATTCTAACCCCGCTTGACGCAAACTATATATATTAAATGAATCTTATAAGCATGCAGTGGTAACCTTGCATCCGTTTGCAATACTTTGAGTAACATTTGTCTGCCAAAGTCAATCTAAACATTGAGCAATAGGCATACAAACCAATATATGATGCAAACAAATTCAGGATAATCAAATATAAATCAGATCGTTTACGAATTTCCATAAAATAACACGTTAAGTCCACCAATAAAACAAGGGAAACAACTCAAATAAGTAACGTTGCTACAAGTAAAAGCTTTAAATATAAAAAAGCTCATATTTTGCTCTCAGACCCTCACGGGTCTAAATTCGCTCCATGTCCAGAACTGTTAACGCAAACGCTCCAGTTCGATTGCTAACACACCCAGCATTGAGCAAGGGCTGAAAAGGGTCTTATAGTCGCTCCATCAATAGCACCGTTAAAGCAAACCCTCCAGTTTGATAAGGGTAGAAATAGGGAGAAATAGGTCTTACTAAAGTCATTTTATGTTGAGCAGAGTTCAAGAGATTGCTTCAGTACGACTACTTACTTGCCCATCGTGGAGAAAGGACAGCCTAATAGGTCTAACAGTCGCTACAATCCAGCATATTTCAAGCAAACGACCCAGTACAACTGCTACGTGCCCAGCGTGGAGCAATGACAGGAACAAGTGTTATAGTTGCTCCTCGCCTAGCACAGTTTAAGCGAACGCTAGAACTCTGGTACGACTGCTAACGTGCCCAACAGCTCAGGATTATTAAGGCCCTGTAGTTTAATGGTCTCGATACGGGTGGGTTAATATGAAATTAATAAATCAACCGTTCTATTGGACACAAAGGAGTGGCCGTTCTGGGCGTGGAGGTGCCCAGCATGGAGCACCGGCATTATTGGAAAGTTCCCAGCGTGGAGCGAATGGACAGAACCTGATATACATTTAAAACTGTTTTGAAATGAAAGGCCAGGTTTTTTTTCTGCGAATACTCAGGTTTTTCAAACAATTCTTATTAACGATAGTGAAAGGGCCTAAAAACAAAACTGTTAGTAATAAAAAGTAACAATTGCGATTCGCCCCGGTAATGTAAAACAAATTGAACCAGTCTAGTATAACTGAAACTGCAATTTTCGAGCGTCTCCACGGTGGAGCAAAACGTTCCCTGCGTGGAGGTGCCCAGGATGGAGTGCCGGCATTACACCCTACTCACAGAGGCCGCGTCTTAACCCTTTTTGTACCAAATGGAATCTTCCTCCTTATATATAGCAGGAGTCTGTAATGAGATTTCGGGGTGTCAGGTAGTATTTTCTTCAAATTTATTTGAAAATGGCTGAACTTTTTGCAAACAGTGTAGGCCCTGATCAGACGCCGCGTTCTGCGGCGTATGATCTGGGCCTGCACTGTTTTGCTAAGGTACCCCTTTAGGGGTTTCTGGTACTGAATGGGTTAACTATCACGAAAATACGCCTATTTAATTTTGACCCCTCGAATCCCACTTTCATTTAGTGAAACTGGGGTTTACAGGGTTTTGCATTCTGCTTAAACATAGATTGTTGGCACTCGTTAGAACAGCATTGGCGAGGCGGTTCTAACGAGTACTTTTGAGCGGAAACCAAAAAAGAAAATTATTTTTTTATCAAAAAAGCAATACAGTATAATTGAATAGGCATGTTTCCATAATGCGATAGCTCTCAAAAAGGACATCCCATTCTCTTACAGCCCCCACATGTACATTCCGGCCCCGCCCATCGGGACTTGAAGGAATGGATGGGCTGCAAGATGCTTCCACGCAGAGCTGAAATCGACCGCACACGAGTACCGGTTAACCGCTTAGAAGATCTAAGCCTCCCCAGGCAAAGCGGTGCAAGTCGGTCCGTCCGTGTTTTTAAACCCTATTGGTTTCATTGGGCGACAGGGCTTGAGATGTCATTTCATCACAATGTCGGGTAAAGGTCCCACAAAATTGGAAGCAACGTCTCCAAATTTACTTATACAGTGTTCACGGGGACTTTAAACCTCAAATCAAACAAACAAAAATGTAATTCACTTTCAGGCGGCTCCTCCGAAATCTGAACCTAGGTTTCTGAAGAGAAGTGAAAATCATGCAAATCACTTCAAATCACATTTTCTCTGTATAATGACTGAGTTCTGTCGAGCTAGCCTGTCTTCCGGATTTGGGCTCTGATCTGAATGGCTAGGTACACATAGAGCCCAGCATACTGATCAGAGCCACCTAAAGCCACCGTGTCATTCAAAGAGTGTGTTTTAGTTTTGCGGCCTAGTCAACAGCTTAGGTCACGTAGGATCGGTCAGTTACCTTCAATGTTCTTACGGCTTACAGGGTTACGGCCTCTAAGTAGTTCACCAGTACTCAGTGAGATCCCGCCTCCATCCGACCCCGACAGTAACTGACAACAGCCAGTGGATCAACGGTCGAGCCCTCAAGCAACATCCATTTCAAGCCGTCTACCAAGAGTGGGGCATCAGAAAAACGAAGGATATGGCCATTCCAAAACACGTCTATACAAATACATTGTAAACTTACCGACGAAAAAACGAAAATTTTAAGATGAAAAATTGTGATATTTTTCTTATATCTACTCAAAATATAGATTGTGGGTACTCGTGAGAACCGCCTCATTGAGGCGGTTCTAACGAGCACCCACAATCTTTATTTTAGACCACAAATAAGAAAAATAAGGTTTACCCCTGTAAACCCCAGTTGTTCTATATAAAAGTGGGTTTCGAGAGGAGGGTCAAAATATCTATATAAGAGGGTTTCGAGAGGGGGTCAAAATTATATAGGGGTGTTTTCGTGATGCAGAGAAGAAAAAAAAATAGAATTTAAAAACAGCAACCCCCCCCCCCCACCCCACCCCCTCCCCCAGAAATCCCAATCCCGCATGCACCTGCTGCGAGCACAACAGACCCTTGTCCTGTTGAAGCCAAGCAGTAGAAATTTCTATCAGCTACATAAATCATTATTATTGCATAAAAGTATATGAACATACAGTCAACCCTCTATATACCGACATTCGTTATAACGGCAAAACTCGTTGTAATGGAAATTTCAATGGAATGGTTTCTTAGCTAAAGGCTTAGCCTCGGTTCCTAGCGGCGTGGGCTTCTCTCGGGTTGGAAATGCACAAACCGTGTCCATAGTCATCAAAGATTCTTGCAATCTAATACTCCAAGAAACAAATGTTATAAATATTTCTTAGAATCGCCTCACCGAGGCGATTCCCACAAATATTTATAACATTTGTTTCTTGGAGTAATTATGGCGAAAGGCCTTTTGTTGCCTATCATATTCAATATTGAGATTCTTTATAACGACAAATTCTTTATAACAACACAATAATAGGGAACAAAATACTGCCGTTATAACGAGGGCCCTCTGTAGCTGTTCGAAGCTATTCTTGAAAAGACCAGAAGCAGTGTTCAAATATCAAAACCCATGTTCAAATCATGAAATTTACGTGCTGTTTGAACATGGGCTTTGGATTTTTGATATCACATAATGGGTCTTGCTTGCTTTACGTTACGTTGAGCGACGTAACGTTGTCGCACTGAACATACAATTTTAAATTTTAATGATGACGTCAGAACGTCATTGCGTTATTCATGTCATTGCTAACAACGTTCTGAACTAGCCGCCAAGTTGGTTTTATATGAATTTAGATTTAAAGTCCCCGTCAACACTGTATAAGTCATTTTGGAGACGTTGCTTCCGATTCCCTTGGAAATTTTATCCGACACTGAGATGAAATGACATCTCAAGCCCTGTCGCCCAAATGAAACCAATAGTGTTTATAAGCATGGACGGTCCGAATCGCACCGCTTTGCCTGGGCAGGCTTAAATTCTCCAAGCGATTTACCAGTACTCGTGTGCGCTGTGTAGAAGCATCATGCAGCCCATCTATTTCTTCAAGCCCCGATGGGCGGGGGCCGACCGCCATGTTGGTTTAACGGTCGCATTTGAAGAGTTTATATGGAGCTTTGGGGCGTTTTCGTCATAATTTAACGTTGAAATAGTAAGTTATTCAATCATTTCGACCATCTATGGTTTTTCATTGCATAACGTTTGCTGAGTCCCTCGGAAGATAATAATTTTAGAACACACAGCCTAGCGGCCTCATTTTCTGCTGGCAAATATTACGAGTAATGCATGAAAAAACATAGGTGATCCCCATAATCAAAATTTGAAATAAAGTGATATATTTAGACAGAACAGGTCATGCGTATTTCGAGTCACATAAATAAGTCAAGCTTTGCAAAGTCGAATCAAAGAACTGATACCACTGAGGAAAGGTGATCTATGAGGCTGTTGTTAGACTGGTCTCTCCTTAAAATCCTACTCGTTCGATTGTGCATGCTCTAAGTTCTATGTCGTCAAAGAAATGCGATAAGATATTTTCTATAACAAAATCAGACCCCAAAAATGACATATGTGTATTCTTAACCAGGGCGAATATAATTGAACTCTGCTATACTTTCTAATACCCATTATCTGACTGAATGGAATCTGCTACCTAAAGGAGCACAATATCATTTCAAAATTTAGGGATGTCAGGTTGAGTTTTTTTTTCGGAAATAGTTAAACTGTTTGCAAACAGCGTAGGCCCCGATCAGACGCCACAGAAAATAGAAATGGAGGCAATGATCAGGAATCGATACAATTAACCCACAGCTCTCATCAGAGGCACCAAAGGAAAGAAACACAAACATGAATGAGTGAGTGAGTTTTAGTTTTACGTCCCACCAACAGCTAAGGTCATACGGAGACGGGACCTCGGTTTAAAGACCCATCCGAAAGTCCGGAGAAGCCCGGGATCGATCCTGCGATCCCTGGTTTACAAGGCGAGTAGCCTAACCACTGCACCACGGATGCTTCTACAAACATGAATGATGATGATGATGATGATTTCGTGTTTAACGACACGTCAACCCTCTTTGCGGGGCATTTGGCATGAAGAAGTATGAGGATATTAAAAGTAAAAAAAAAGTTAGTATGATATGTATAAAAATCTGAAACAGTTAAATCTTATGAAAAAGTCCTATTTCTTTTAAGAATAAAATAATATTATCAACAGGTACGTCTTGAAACAATCGTTGCAAAGTGTCAGCTTTGAAATATAAGCCACGTGAGGGTGAAAAGGCAACACAGTCAATTAAGATATGTTTTACAGCGAAGGGCTTATCACAGCCTACAAAAGGCATCAGGGGAGTTTCGCATTTGAGGGTGGACGTTTTTCAAAATATTATAGTAGGAGGGTCAATAATGGCATGGTTGCTCATAGAAATTGTGATATTGGATATTTTTTGCCAATGTGGGCTTATTTGCTGAGTATCTGTACTTTTATGAAATGGAATACGAAACCAACACACCGGCTGTCTTGATGCTGTGCAAGTTCAAGGTTCAGCGGCATATCTGAATTCACGAAGGTAACTTTGACACTAAAAAGTGGCTGTTTTTCAAAGAGGATTCCTGAAAAAGTTTACTGGTTGTGGTATACTTTTCTGTCTATTTCTTTGCATGTGACTGAGTGTACATGACATTTCAACAGGTGCCAAGTACTGGTGTTTTGGGAGTAAATTCACAGGATCTGTCAAAGTGAGGTGGAGTCATGCTTTTTTGTATGTAAAAAATAGTGGGTGGGGTAAGAGAAATGCTGCTGGTGTCAGCCTATGCAAACAGAGAAGTGTTTCTTTGGTATTCTGTTTTGATTTCATGTATGTGTGGAGCACTTTGAAACCAAAACAGAAGTTATCACTTTCTCCAGGAGTTGTCGATAAGGATTCAAAAACTTGGTGTGGCGCGGACAAAAAAGTGTTGCGATTAACTGTCCCCTGATGCCTTAAGGAAAAATGCAAAAAAATTCAAGTTAACTTTTGGGGTCTTATTCACTGCAATTTGAAAAGCTTATTACTTGTCGAATGAGTACCCACAATGTTTTTGTCCATCGCGCAATCCATATTTATGCAGGAAATGATACGCTATAGGTACCGTATGATTGTCCGATTTCAAGCCGACAAACAGTTTTCTTACACCAGACTGCAGCCTGTGCCCTTAAACATTTAATTCACATACTGGGGATGGAAATATTGTTAATTTTCAAGGATTTGAATATTTTTGCACCCAAATATGGCCTTAAAGAGTGTAATTTAAGCTAGTTTGGCTTTGTTTTTGGTCATTTTTTCCCAATTTTGAATGAATTTTCCATTGGGGAAATGGGCAAATTTTACTGAAGTCAAAAATTTGGCACTAGTCCACACCACAGTGGCACAGGCATTCTATCAAGCATTAAAATCTACCAGAAAAGGCAATTAACAGCATTCCAAGACACATCAACAGGGATATTTTCAACAAAAACAGTTGTCGAGCTTGGCAAGGGTGCACAGAAGATATCGGTTTTGGTGAAAAGCTTTTATGGCATCGCAATGGGTGCGCTTGTCTGAAATTAAACCACATTGATTTTGCACGAGACCATTTAAATATTTATCACAGGAGTACTTAATATGATATTTTGCACATTTTTGCCCTAAACATCTCTGTGTAAATGTTATGACCTGTCTCATGAGCCACATTCTGTGAAAAAATAATAGGCAATTCAGTAAAAATGATGGGCAGTGCCATGACCACTATAGATGCAAAGGCTGCCTCATTAAGAGATCTCATATTTGTGCGGTGCAAATGTCCCAAAAGCCTCTAAAGTTTCTTAATATTAACAACAATGTCCTTTTCAGCACTGTAAGACCTTCTGTGTGTCCAAGAATGAACTTTGGACACATTATTCTGATAGAATTCTTTCTCTTTTCCAGTCTGTAGCTACTTACCTCAGAATGCTCACCAGGTCTAGCTGCTAGTTGCTGATGACAGCACATGTGCAAGTTAAGAAGTTCTTCTTATTCAAGTAAGTGTAGTTTCTTGCAGCCAGAAAGTGTTTTCTTGTGCTGACTCCATTTTATATTATGGAGAATGACAAGGCTAGTGCAATGTTACACTCCTCCCTGATTCTTTATGGAGATTTTTTTAGTGTGGGACTCAGTTCTTACCTTGTAGTATGCCCCAGACACAAAAAATAGTGCTTTGACTGTAACAAAAACAAAGTAGAACCTTTCTCAAACACATTCAGAACTGAAATACCCTTTCTTGCAGTTTCTGGTGTGCATAGTTGCTGTTTTATCATGACCTGAAGACTCTGTTTTGGTCGAAATTCAGCTTCAGTAGAAATCTTATGATTTTGATCGTTTTAGAGCCTGTCACTATCTTTATCTAAGACAGTTATCAGATAAGAAATGACACAACTGACTTAATTGGTTTGTTCTCTCCCTTTATATTTCCTGCAGAGGGTGTCCACTTTAAACTCTGATCAGTAGCAAAGGGGAGATAATGAATATCTCAAAAGTCCCAGTCATTTTATGAAAATTGGGGATAAGGGGTGGGTTCTTAAGTTTACGGCCCATTTCCACCAATTCCGTCATTTAGGGCCAGTGCTATCAGTTACATGTTTAACATCAAACATCACTGTTTACATCCCTATTAACCACATTGCTGTGTATTATTAAATGCCATCTCCAGAAAGCATCGTCCAGCATGGACTTATTGCACAATTCTCCGAATTGCATCTGGCCGCTCTTCAGTATTAATGAAATTCCAAAAGGGCTATGAAAGCAACAACATGTATTTTAGTCAACACTTTTTTATTTGTTTTTATTACAAATAAGCCAAATTACCATGTGGGATCACCAATGGCTGAAAATCAAAGAAAACTTCCAAACTTAAGGCATCAGGGGACAGTTTCGCATTTGAGGGTGGACGTTTTTCAAAATATTATAGTAGGAGGGTCAATAATGGCATGGTTGCTCATAGAAATTGTGATATTGGATATTTTTTGCCAATGTGGGCTTATTTGCTGAGTATCTGTACTTTTATGAAATGGAATACGAAACCAACACACCGGTTGTCTTGATGCTGTGCAAGTTCAAGGTTCAGCGGCATATCTGAATTCACGAAGGTAACTTTGACACTAAAAAGTGGCTGTTTTTTCAAAGAGGATTCCTGAAAAAGTTTACTGGTTGTGGTATACTTTTCTGTCTATTTCTTTGCATGTGACTGAGTGTACATGATATTTCAACAGGTGCCAAGTACTGGTGTTCTGGGAGTAAATTCACAGGATCTGTCAAAGTGAGGTGGAGTCATGCTTTTTTGTATGTAAAATATAGTGGGTGGGGTAAGAGAAATGCTGCTGGTGTCAGCCTATGCAAACAGAGAAGTGTTTCTTTGGTATTCTGTTTTGATTTCATGTATGTGTGGAGCACTTTGAAACCAAAACAGAAGTTATCACTTTCTCCAGGAGTTGTCGATAAGGATTCAAAAACTTGGTGTGGCGCGGACAAAAAAGTGTTGCGATTAACTGTCCCCTGATGCCCAAGTAGGTCGATCATCACCATTTAAACTATAAGAGTGAGTAACTCTAGTATGGCCAATACGTAATCGTGTTAATACTACATCCTCTTTCCTGGAAAACTGTGGAGGAGAGCATTTTGTTCCGACTTCAGGTTTAATGACATGGAGTTTGTTATCTATTGCACGATCCCATTCGCCTTGCCATTCCGACGAGATGTATCTGTTGATAATGGTTTAAAATTATTAAAAGGAATTTCAAAAATAGACGGATCAAGATTGAGCGATTCCTTTAGTTTCTTGTCAGCATACTCATTGCCGACAATGCCAATATGGCTCGGAAGCCAACGAAACAAGATTTGGTGAGTTTTAGAAATTTCGTGATGTTTTTCGATCAATTTTTGTATTTGAGGAATTTTGGATGATGAATGGTCTAAAGCCTTAGGTACAGAAAGTGAATCAGAAAATATAATTGCTTTTTGAATTGTTGAAGAACTGATAAAATCTAAAGCTAGGTCTATTGCGTTGGATTCAGCTGTAAAAATAGATGAACCATCTGGAAGGCGCAAGGTTTGGTGCTTATCTTTAGAAACATATGCATAACCAACTTTATCTCCTTCTTTGGAACCATCAGTATAGACTCGCTGGTAATCATCATAACGTGACTGCAGTACCTCAAAGTTTTGTTTGAGCAGCATTGGATTTGATTCGGATTTTTTGCCATCATGTAAGTCGAACAGAATAGAAGGTTGTTTAATACACCAAGATGGAACTTCGGCGGTTTCATGTGTTTGAATATTTTTAAGGTCGATACCTAAATTTTCTAGCAGTGGTAAAATACGTCATCCAAAAGGTCTGATTGCTGTGGGTTTAGTTTCATACTTATCTACAGATTCAGGTGGAAGTGAAATTTTGGATGCCGGGTTAGATGGATTAGCAGCAAGTCTGATAGCATACTGAAGAGAAAGTTTCTCTCTGCGCGAAGTTAAAGATGGTTCACCTGCTTCTACATAAAGGCTTAATACGAGAGAAGTACGTAAGGCTCCCAGAGCCAGACGAAGGCCTTGGTGATGGATAGTATCTAAAGATTTTAAATATGACTCTGGCAGAACCATAAACAACAGACCCATAATCTAATTTAGATCTTACTAAAGACCGGTAAAGATGTAATAAAGTCGATCTGCTCCCAAACTTGTATGAGCTAAAACTTTCAGAAGATTCAAAGCTTTTAAGCATTTCGCTTTAAGATATTTAATGTGGGGAATAATAGATAACTTTTGATCAAATATGACCCCAAGAAATTTGGCTTCTTCAACAACAGGAATTTGTGATCCGTATAAAAACAGGGAAGGATGGTCCTGTTTCTTCCGTAGTTTACAAAAATGAACACACTGCGTTTTCGACTTGGAGAACTTGAAACCATTTTTATCAGTCCATTCTTCTACTCTTTTTAAATTTTGTTGTAACTTTCGTTCAATTGTTTTCATATTTTTGAACGGTAACACATATACAAAAATCATCAACATACAATGAACAATCTGTTTTGTCGTCCAAACATTGTAAAATATTATTTATTTTGATGTTAAATAGCGTAGTTGAGAGAATACTACCTTGTGGGACACCCTGCTCTTGTTCATAGAGATCTGACAGGGTAGACCCCCACATGCACCTGAAATGCGCACTCACCTAAAAACTTTGAATAAAACTGGGAAGTTTTCCCTTAAGCCGAAGTCATGGAGATCTTTCAATATTCCATAACACCATGTGGTGTCATATGCTTTCTCCAAGTCGAAAAGTATAGCTACTACATGTTCTTTGTTAATAAAAGCATTGCGTATAAATGTTTCTAGTCTTATTAAATTGTCGTTGGTGCTACGTTCCGAACGAAAACCTGACTGACATTCTGAAATGAGGCCGTTGGACTCTTAGTACCAAACTAATCTCTTGTTTATCATTCCCTCCATTGTTTTACACAAACAACTTGTCAAAGCTATCGGTCGATAATTCGTAGATTCTGCATGATCTTTCCCTGGTTTTTGGAATCGGTACAGCTGTAGCTAAACGCCAGCTCTCAGGACAGACCCCCGTTTCCCAAATATTATTTAAGATATCTAAAAGTGTCGAAAGGGAACTTTTTGGCAGATGCTTGAGCATCTGATAATAAACTTCATCGGTTGCCGAATCATGTGATTTTTCAATGGCTTCAACTAGTTCGGATAAGTTAAAAGGTTTGTTATATTCTTCGTGATTGAGGGATTTAAAGTTTAGATTTCTTTTCTCTTGGTCCTTTTTGAAACTTCTAAAAGTGTCAGAATACTTTCGCGATGATGAATTTCTCAAGAATGCGCTACCAAGAGTATCTGAAATATCTTTTTAGTTGAAGCTTTTGTGTCTAAACCAGTATTTAAATGTATAATACTAGGGGACTTTGTTTTTCCTGATATTTTTTGTACCATATTCCAAACCTTTTTATGGTGGAAAGGGTATATAGTGTTGCACCTGTCCGTTCGTCCGTGCGTCCATCCGTCTGCCTGTCCGTCCGTCCGTCAAACTCTATATCCCTAAAAGTATTAAAGGTTATTAAGTGAAACTTGATATACTGAGAGAGGGCGATGAGGGGAAACGCAGAATGCAAGAACCATAACCCTGTCACCAGTATTTATGGAGTTACTTCTCTTCTTAACTATTTCAATGAAAAGCTTGTCCGGAGCATATCTCTGAAAGTATAGAAGGGAATTAAGTGAAACTTGATACATTGATACATTGATAGATGACCATCAGAGGGGGAAATCTTTACCCCCACCCATGAGCAATGGTAAAGATATGGATTCATGCAAGCTATTTAGCTGGTGGTAATCTTATGTCAACAATAGACCACTGGACTTCAGTAGTTCCTTCAATTGTTGAGAAGTGTGCTTGTCTGGGTTTTCCAAAGTCTAGATATAGGGGTGGGGGGCAAGCTATCCCAGCCGGGATAATTCCCCCCACTCACCCACCCATGCGCAATGGTAGAAGGTGTGAAATACTGATTCATGCAAGCTATATGGTTAGGTGTGCTAAATGCTGGAAGGGTGGGGGACAAGCTATCCCAGCTGGGATATTTTGCCCCCCCCCCCCCACCCCAAGTCCGCGGGGGTGACGGTTATCCCAACCAGGAACACTTCACCCCCCCCCCAAACACACACACACACACACACACACACACACACACACACACACACACACACACACACACACACACACACAAAAAAAAAAAAAAAAAAACACTTAACACACACCACCCCCACCTACACGACTCACAACTGACAGTAAGAATCCAAGATGGTCATCAGCAAGATGTTGAATAAGAAATAAGTTATTAAATAGTCATTTGCCTCTATAATATGGTCATATTTCTTACTAAGGGTAGTACTATTAGTCAGAGTCAGGATTCAAACTAAAAATGTTAAACATAAGAACAAATTGGGCAAAGAAAAAAGTGTATCCCAAAAGTGGGGATGGGGGTAAAGGTATCCCAGCTGGGATATTTTGCCCCCCCCCCGGTCAAACAGTGCAGGCCCAGAACCGAAGCCGCAGAACGCGGCGTCTGATCAGGGCCTACACTATTTGCTAACAGAATTTTCCTTCAAAAACAGAATAAAAATGAAAAAATAGACCTGACACCCCTATTATGGCAAATTGACTTGTCCAACATATAGCAATTGAAGTGTCCACTAGTATACAATCATGGTGTTAATTTCAACACATAGAGTGGACGGGTGCTTTTACATTAACAGCCCTTTCAACAGTATTTCAGTCATATCAAAAAACCCAGATTTCATACCACACTTCATAGTGTATAGGACCACCATATTTTACTCTTTCACTAACATAACCCTCCTACTATTGCGCATCTTAGGGGAGCATCCTTCGGTTTCACCGAATTTCTTGTCTCTCGTTCTCTGTGAGACGACATAAAATGACCCACAAGGGTTGACGTGTCGTTAAATCCAAACCAATCAATCAATCAAAAACTCACTTCATTATAATAACACAACCGTGCAACATTTTATATGAAAATCCTTCATATTTTTCTTATTTTTTCGGCAAACATAGGTTGTGGGTGCTCGTTAGAACCGCCTCATTGAGGCGGTTCTAACGAGTACCCACGACCTAGGTCTTGGAGCAGAAATAAGAAAAATAATTTATACCCCGTAAACTCCAGTTTCTTCTCAAAGTGGGGTTTAGGGGGTATTCATTTCACAGACCTGTTCACGTGATGGTAGGCCTATATGATACGTCCTGGAAATTCTGAATTACCAGAAAAAGTTTGAGACTCCGTCTCGCCGATATGTATGACTCAAGTAAGACTGGCGCAATTAATTGGATAATCGATTAATGGATCGATAAAATGCACAAAATGATAAACGTTACTGATTTGCTACTAATCGATTATATGATAAGTACAATTTACGCCCAAATGCTGTGATGACGGCGGCAAACAGTGCAGACACTGATTAGACGCCGCATTCTCTGGCGTCTCATCTGAGTCTTCAGTGTTTGCTCCGGCCTGTCTGTCCAAAAACAATCATGCTCCGACAGAGAGCCAGAAGGTCAAAACTGTGACCAAATCTTCGTTGATCGATTATCGATCGCAATGGCACCACTGATAGTCGATTATCTTTTCAGCTCTGGTAAGCCAGCCTTAGACTCAAGTGACAGAATGAACTTTTGTATGATATAGGCATTTCGTTGCAAATTCTTAAGGAAAGAAAAGCATTACGTTAACAAGTCCGTGTACTGAGCACCCATGTAAACCCCGCTTTATACAGAGAAAAGTGGAGTGTACTGGGGTGCACATAGACTGGTAACAGTCCATTCATTGTTTTATCATATGACGTCGCGTCTGAGAGTGTAAGAACGCCATGTATTATTTTCGATAATCCATTAGTGGATTAAATATGCAAATTAGGTAGATACGTCCCGTAACGTTACATGTACGACGTCCTTATTGACGTCGCGTTTACTAACGGCGGAATATTGACATTTTTGTAAACAATCGTGAATAAAATGCGTTTTAAATGTCATATGATAAATAGGATCTTGCAGTCGTGCTCATGTGTTATTGAATTTATTAAACTCGTTGAGGAAAAGGGATAAAATGCTCGGCAAAGCCTCGCATTTTATCCCTTTTCCTCAACTCGTTCAATAAATTCAATAATACATGAACACTCATGTAAGATCCTCTATATCAACAGTTTATTAAACTCGTTGAAGAAAAGAGATACAAGAGGGCCCAGAGGGCCCTGGTTCGCTCACCTGATCCAAGTGGGCCTCGGGCAGGGTCAATTTTGGCCCCAGGGCTATAATTTGAACAATCTTGGTAGAGGTCCACAAGATGAAACTTCTTATCGAATATGAAAGACCTGGGCTTTCTGGTTTCAGAGAAGATTTTAAAGGTTTACCCTGCATATAGAAGTCTATGTAAAACAAGATTTTCCCTATATAAGTCTATGTTTAACCAAAGAGCCCCGGAGCGGGGGCATTTTTGGCCCCAGGGCTATAATTTTAACAATCTTGGTAGAGGTCCACTAGCTGAAGCTTAATAACAAATATTAAAGACCTAAGCCTTGTGTTTCAGAGAAGATGATTTTTTAAGATTTTCCCTATATAAGTCTATGTAAAACCAAAGGGCCACATGGCGGGGGCATTTTTTGGTCTCAGGGATTTAATTTGAACAATCTTTATAGAGGTCCACTAGCTGAAGCTTCATAACAAATATTGAATACCTAAGCCTTGTGGTTTCAGAGAAGAAGATTTTTCAAGATTTTCCTTATATAAGTCTATGTAAAACCAAAGGGCCCCGAGAGCTGGGGCATTTTTAGCCCCAGGGTTATAATTTGAACAATCTTGGTAGAGGTCCGAAAGATGGAGCTTCATACCAAATATCAAAGACCTGGGCCTTGAAGTTTCAGAGAAGAAGATTTTTCAAGATTATTCCTATATAAGCCTATGTAAAACAAAAGGGCCCTGGTGCAGGGGCATTTTTGGCCCCAGCACTATAATTTGAACAATCTTGGTAGGGATCCACTAGATGAAGCTTCATACCAAATATCAAAGACCTGGGCCTTGCGGTTTCAGAGAAGAAGATTTTTCAAGATTTTCCCTATATAAGCCCATGTAAAACCAAAGGGCCCTGGTGCGGGGGGCATTTTTAGCTACAGCACTATAATTTGAACAATCTTGGTAGGGGTCCACTAGATGAAGCTTCATACCAAATATCAAAGACCTGGGCCTTGGGGTTTCAGAGAAGAAGATTTTTAAAGATTTTCTCTATATAAGCCTATGTAAAACAAAAGGGCCCCCGTGCGGGGGCATTTATGGCCCCAGCACTATAATTTGAACAATCTTGGTAGGGGTCCACTAGATGAAGCTTCATACCAAATATCAAAGAACTGGGCCTTGCGGTTTCAGAGAAGTAGATTTTTCAAGATTTTCCCTATATAAGCCCATGTAAAACCAAAGGGCCCCCGTGCGGGGGCATTTTTAGCTCCAGCACTATAATTTAAACAATCTTGGTAGGGGTCCACTAGATAAAGCTTCATACCAAATATCAAAGACCTGGGCCTTGCGGTTTCAGAGAAGAAGATTTTTAAAGATTTTCCCTATATAAGCCCATGTAAAACCAAAGGGCCCCCGTGTGGGGGCATTTTTGGCCCCAGCACTAAAATTTGAACAATCTTGGTAGGGGTCCACTAGATGAAGCTTCATACCAAATATCAAAGACCTGGGCCTTGCGGTTTCAGAGAAGATTTTTAAAGATTTTCCCTATATAAGCCCATGTAAAACCAAAGGGCCCCCATGTGGGGCCATTTTTGGCCCCAGAACAAAAATTTGAACAATCTTGGTAGGGGTCCACTAGATGAAGATTAATACCAAATATCAAAGACCTGGGCCTTGCGGTTTCAGAGAAGAAGATTTTTAAAGATTTTCCCTATATAAGCCCATGTAAAACCAAAGGGCCCCCGTGCGGGGGCATTTTTAGCTCCAGCACTATAATTTGAACAATTTTGGTAGGGGTCCACTAGATAAAGCTTCATACCAAATATTAAAGACCTATCCCTTGCAGTTTCAGAGAAGAAGATTTTCAAAGATTTTCCCTATATAAGCCCATGTAAAACCAAAGGGCCCCCGTGTGGGGGCATTTTTGGCCCCAGCACTAAAATTTGAACAATCTTGGTAGGGGTCCACTAGATGAAGCTTCATACCAAATATCAAAGACCTGGGTCTTGGGGTTTCAGAGAAGAAGATTTTTTAAGATTTTCCCTTTATAAGCCCATGTAAAACCAAAGGGCCCCGTGCGGGGGCATTTTTGGCCCCAGCACTAAAATTTGAACAATCTTGGTAGGGATCCACTAGATGAAGCTTCATACCAAATATCAAAGACCTGGGCCTTGTGGTTTCAGAGGAGAAGATTTTTAAAGATTTTCCCTATATAAGCCCATGTAAAACCAAAGGGCCCCGGGGCGGGGGCATTTCTAGCTCCAGCACTATAATTTGTACAATCTTGGTAGGGGTCCACTAGATGAAGCTTCATACCAAATATCAAAGACCTGGGCCTTGCGGTTTGAGAGAAGAAGATTTTTAAAGATTTTCCCTATATAAGCCCATGTAAAACCAAAGGGCCCCCGTGCGGGGGCATTTTTGGCCCCAGCACTATAATTTGAACAATCTTGGTAGGGGTCCACTAGATGAAGCTTCATACCAAATATCAAAGACCTGGGCCTTGCGGTTTCAGAGAAGAAGATTTTTTAAGTTTTCGGTGAAAAAAATCTATTTTTGGCTACTGTGACCTATATGTGCAACGGACCGGAACCATTTGAACAACTTTGAAAGGGGACCTCCTAAGGATCATTCCTGTGAAGTTTGGTCAAAATCCGATCAGTGGTTTAGGAGGAGATGTCGTTTGAAGAAAAGTTTACGGACGCACGCACGGACGCACGCACGCACGCACGCACGGACGCACGGACGCACGGACGCACGACGGACAAAAAGTGATCCCAAAAGCTCACCTTGTCACTACGTGACAGGTGAGCTAAAAATGCTCGGCATTGCCAAGCATTTTATCCCTTTTCCTCAACTCGTTTAATAAATTCAATAATACATGAACACTCATGTAAGATCCTCTATTTCACTCGTAAAAATATGCTTATTAATTTTAACCCATCTAAAAAGCAATGACTTCTATCTGATGTCCAAACGTTTTGGAGATAATGAAAAAAAAGTATCAGATATGCATTCAGTGCTAAGGCCTTAAAACAATAGCTGTGTTTCCGCTAACATGCCGAAAAAAATTAGGGTCGGTGTGTCGATTATACTTTTTATTTTTGTCGTTTTTTATTTGATGGACAAAGAGCAAACATCTTTAAAAGGGCTTAATTGCAGCCATATTACCAGAAAATATTCAAATAATCAGGTTTAGTATGGCGTCCCGTTTGGGTTTATTTACCCATTTAATACCGATATCTTCATTTAAATAGAGATATCTGCATTTAATTACAGATATCTGCATTTAATGCATAAAATACAGATATCTGCAGATATCTCTATTTGGTTATTAAATAGAGATATCTGAATTTCTATTATAGATATCTGCATTTGAATTACAGATATCTGTATCTAAGCTTGAATAGAGATATATGTAATTGAAATGCAGATATCTGTCTTTGAAATGCAGATATCTCTTGTTATGAGCCAGGTTATTTTCGACTTTTATTTTCAACAAATAATCAATACTTCCTGTCTTTTGGTAATACATTGAAACTAAAAATGTATTGCTTTTATAAGGCAGTTTTTATAAGTTGTGTTGTCGGTCCGGTCAAGTTAGTCAGGAACACATCGGGTCTGATCACAGAGCCCTGTGGGACACTAGAAACCATGGGCGCAGGCTCACCATATGGAAATTAAAATGAATTGGGTTAATGAGGGATTGTTGAAGGACACTAGACAATATCCAGCAGGCGCCCAGCGCCAAATCAACGCCGAAAGAACGTTGAAAACATTGTTTCAATGTCGATTCAACACTGAGTCAACGCCGCGTGCCCGTGAGGTTGTTTTGGATTTGAATATGTCTGCTATATTGGCATGTAAACTCAAGTTTTCAATGTAATTATCGGCGAGGGAGGCATAAGTTTTCTATAAGTGCAGTAAATAAAGATATTTGTATTTCAACGTTAAATACAGATATCTGTAATTGAAATGCAGATATCTGTATTTTAAATGCAGTTTTCTGTATCTAATCCTGTGATTCAGATATCTGCAATTCAAATAAAGATATCTGCATTTCAATTACAGATATTTCTAATAACATTTAAATACAGATGTCTGTATTTAAAATGCAGATATCTGCATTTTAAATGCAGACATCTGCATTTAATAGGTTTAAACCTAAACACGACACCATAGTTTAAAGCATCAAGGAAGCAAAAGAACATGATTTTAAGTATTAGTTTTGCTTTTTTAACGGTCTTATGATATGTTATCAAAAGTGCTAGAAAATATTAAGGTCGGTAGGTAAGAAAATCTTTTTATTTTTTCTGGCTGTCCATATAATTGCAGGTTCGACACGAAAAATCATAATCGGTCGGGTTAGCGGAAACACAGCTATTTTTATTTATTCTTTTATTATTTTAGGCCTAATACAAACGAGAAGATATTGGTTTAATCAGTAAAACAGCTTTACGGGGGCAAACCCTATTTTTCTTATTTCTGCTCTAAAATATAGATTGTGGGTACTCGTTAGAACCGCCTCGATGAGGCGGTTCTAACGAGTGCCCAAAATCTATATTTTGAACAGCAATAAGAAAAATATCACAATTTTTCATCTTAAAATTTCTAATGTTTGGAAAAAAAAAATGGCAATGTATTTGTATAGGCGTGTTTTCGTAATGTTTTGGGCTGATTCCAGTCTAGGGTACACCTTATTTTCCTTACTTTTGCTCAAAACACCGAACACCAGCAATGAGTACATTATATTTGGACTAGAAATAAGAATCAAAGCACTGAGAGTGCTGATAGTACGATTTTCTGAGATCTTTGAGTTTGCGTCTGGTCGGTAGGTTAAATCAGGTCGGTAGTTTAAATCAGGCTTAAATTCTTTCTTATGAATGTTTTCATTGCTCTTAAAGGAACTCATTTTTTGATTTTTATTTGCCTTCACTGCAGCTGGTGTTGTGCCGTATGGCGGCCGTAAAACGTCTCCCCGTACATCAACCATAGTGCAGTTTATATTTTACTTTTGGTCCTTTGAGATCAGCGTGAATATTCTGAGAAATCACAAATAAATTATTGGTTTAGACTCATATTCTAGACATGTTTTTAATTATTTGGACCCCATTTTGATTTATTTCAGTCTTTGAATCGACTGCCTATTCGAAATTCGCAAAATTGCAGTATGTTTCCTCTGGCTTTCTTTGCCGGATCATTACAGGGTCACTGATGAGGCTTTATTAGCCGAAACTACGTAGTATGGCCCATCTTCTTCCTTATGAATGTTTTCATTGATCTTAAAGGAACTCATTTTTTGATTTTTATTATAAAGAATATAATATGAAATAGGTGCGACCTAATTGCAACCAACTGTTTTGATGCTTATAAACCTCCCATTTTGTGTATTGTATATTAGGTGGGTCTTTTTGAAATAAAACGATTTTCTAAATGGACATTTGCAGCAGTACTGTAAAATTCCTATATTAAGACCTCCTTTTGGACTGTTCTAAAGTTTAACAGTCTCAAAGGTGGTCCCTGACCGAACAACGACTGCAACAAAGTTAAACTTGAACTGTGCAGTAGATAGTTAATCGAAAAAAAAATAAACAAGAGGGCCATGATGGCCCTGGATCGCTCACCTGATCCATAGTGTAACAAGTGGGCCCCAGAGAGGGCCATTATTGGCCCCAGGGCTTTAATGTGCATAATGTTGAGAGAGGTCTTAAAGGTGAAGCTTCATACCAAACATCAACAAAGGCTATAATTTGAACAATCTTGGCAAAGGTCCACTGGGCCTTGCGGTTTCAGAGAAGAAGATTTTTTTAAAGATATTCCCTACATAAGCCTATGCAAAACCAAACGGCCCCGGGGCTATATAAATCTATGTAAAACCAAAGGGCCCCGGGGTGGCGGCATTTGTGGCCCCAGGGCTATAATTTGAAAATCTTGGTAGAGGTCCACTAGATAAAGCTCCATACTAAATATCAAAGGCCTTGGCCTTGCAGTTTTAGAGAAGATTTTTAAAGATTTCCCTATATACATGTAAGTCTATGTAAAACCAAAGGGGCCCGGAGCGGGGACATTTTTTGGTATCAGAGCTATAATTTAAATAATCTTGATAGAGGTCCACTAGATGCAGCTTCATACCAAATATCAAAGACCCAGGCCTTTTGGTTTCAGAGAAGAAGATTTGTTAAAGATTTTCCCTATATCTAAGTAAAACCATAGGGCCCCAGAGCGGGGGCATTTTTGGCACCAGTGCTATAATTTGAATTTTCTTGGTAGAGGTCCATTAGATGAAGCTTCATACCAAATATCAAAGTCCTGGGCCTTGTGGTTTCAGAGAAGAAGATTTTTAAAGATTATCCCTATATAAGCCTATGTAAAACCAAAGGGCCCCGGGTCGGGGCCACTTTTGGCTCCAGCACTATAATTTGAATCACCTTGGTAGGGGTCCTTTAGAAGAAGTTTCATACCAAAAATAAAAGACCTAGGCCTTGTGGTTTCAGAGAAGAAGATTTTTACAGATTTTCCCTATATAAGTCTATGTAAAACCAAAGATCCCCGGAGCGGGGACATTTTTGCCCAAGGGCTATAATTTGAACAATCTTCGTAGGGGTCCACTAGATGAAGCTTCATACCAAATATCAAAGTCCTGGGCCTTGGGGTTTCAGAGAAGAAGATTTTTAAAGAGTTTCCCTATATAAGCCTATGTAAAACCAAAGGGCCCCGGGGCGGGGACATTTGGGCCTCAGCACTATTATTTGAATAATCTTGTTAGGGGTCCTTTAGATGAAGCTTCATACCAAATATAAAAGACCTAGGCCTTGCGGTTTCAGAGAAGAAGATTTTTAAAGATTTTCCCTATATAAGTCTATGTAAAACCAAAGGGCCCCGGGGCAGGGGCATTTTTGGCCCAAGGGCTGCAATTTGAACAATCTTGGTAGAGGTCGATTAGATGAAGCTTCATTCTAAATATCAAAGTCCTGGGCCTTGCGGTTTCAGAGAAGAAGATTTTTAAAGATTTTCCCTATATAAGCCTATGTAAAACTAAAGGGTCCCGGGACGGGGGCATTGTTTTGCCCCAGCACTATAATTTGAACAATCTTGGTAGGGGTACACTAGATGAAGCTTCATACCAAATATCAAAGTCCTGGGCCTTGTGGTTTCAGAGAAGATGATTTTTAAAGATTTTCCCTATATAAGCCTATGTAAAAGCAAAGGGCCCCGGGGCGGGAGCATTTTTGGCCCCAGCACTATAATTTGAACAATCTTGGTAGGGGTCCACTAAATGGTTTCATACCAAATATCAAAGACCTGGGCCTTGTGGTTTCAGAGAAGAAGAGTTTTAAAGTTTTTCCCTATCTAAGCCAATGAAAAACCAAAGGGCCCCGTGACGGGGGGATTCTTTTCCCAGCACTATAATTTGAACAATCTTGGTAGGGGTCCACTAGATGAAGCTTCATACCAAATATCATAGTCCTGGGCCTTGTGGTTTCAGAGACGAAGATTTTTAAAGATTTTCCCTATATAAGCCTACGTAAAACCAAAGGGCCCCGGGGCGGGGGCATTTTTGGCCCCAGCACTATAATTTGAACAATCATGGTAGGGGTCCAATAGATGAAGCTTCATACCAAATATCAAAGACCTGGGCCTTGTGGTTTCAGAGAAGAAGATTTTAAAATATTTTGGTGAAAAAAAATCTATTTTTGGCTCCTGTGACCTAGATGTGCATTGGACCGGAACCATTTGAACAACTTTGAAAGGGGACCACCTAAGGATCATTCCTGTGAAGTTTGGTCGAAATCCGATTAGTGGTTTAGGAGGAGATGTCGTTTAAAGAAATTGTTTACGGACGCACGGAGGACAAAAAGTGATCCCAAAAGCTCACCTCGTCATTACGTGACGGTGAGCTAAAAACAAGATGTGTTCGTGAAACACTGATGCCCCCGGACAGCGCATGTTAAATATGAAAGCAGTATCACTAAGCAGTCGAAAGGTATGGCCAATGTTCAAGACTTAAAAAGTAGGTCAAGGTCACAAGGTCAAAAATTATGGGATCGTTTGAAAGGTCTTGTGACACAGAATGCACATGTGAAATATGAAAGCCCTAACACTTACCAATCGAAGTTATATATAGCCAATGTTAAAGTTTTAAAAAGTAGGTCAAAGGTCAAGGTAACGAGGTCAAAAATTATGGTACCACTGGAAAGGTCTTGTGAAAAATCGAAAGTTATAGACTATGTTAAAGTTTTTAAAAAGTAGGTCAAACGTCAAGGTACGAGGTCAAAATTTATGGTACCACTAGAAAGGTCTTGTGACAAGGAACGCACATGTGAAATATGAAAGCCCTACCAATTACCAATCGAAATTTATGGCCAATGTTAAAGCTTTTAAAAAGTAGGTCAAACGTTAAGGTCAAGAGGTCAAAAATTATGGTACCACTGGAAAGGTTTTGTGATAAGGTATACACATGTGAAATATGAAAGCTCTATCTATTACCATTCAAAAGTTATGCCCAATGTTAAGGGTTTTGTAGACAGACAAACGGACAAACAGACAGACAGACCAAAGCTTATATGCCTCTGAATCTCTTAGATTCTGGGGGCATAAAAATCACTCCGTCGAGAGAATGGTATCTGTATTTAGTAGAACTAGTATTATTTTTGAAAACTGCAGTTGCATTCTACCAGTAATATTTTTCAAAACTGCAGTTGCATACATACTTTAGGGTAGGGAAGAGTTATTATTTCTGTTCAAGAGATAGAAATGTACCTTGTTCTATCTATCAGAATTCTATCTCCTGTCTGTCTTCCTGTCTGTCTGTCTGTCTGTCTATCTATCTATCTACCTACCTACCTACCTATCTATCTATCTATCTTCCTGTCTGTATCTACCTATCTCTCCGAAGCGGCCCCCGCCCATCGGGGCTTGAAGAAATAGATGGGCTGCTGATGCTTCCACGCAGAACTGAAACCTACCACACTGGTTAACTGCTTAGAGGATCTATGCCTGCCCAGGGAAAGGTGTGCGAGTCAGATCGTCCAAGTTTATAGACCGTATTGGTTTCAGTGGGATCCAAGGCTTGAGATGTCATTTTACACTGAGCTGAATCCGACCGCACACAAGTACTGGTTACCCACTTAGAGGATCTAAGCCTGCCCAGGGAAAGCGTTGTGACTCGGACCTTTCATGCTTATAAACCCTATTGGTTTCTTTGGGCGACAGGGCTTGAGATGTCATTTCATCTCCATGTCGGGTAAAAGTTCCACACAATTGGAAGCAATGTCTCCAAAATGACCTTTAAAGTGTTGGCGGGGACGTTAAACCTCAAATCAAACAAATAAATTGAGATGTCATTTCATCTCAATGTCGGGTAAAAGTCGCACCAAATGGGAAGCAGCAAACAAAATCAAAGACCTGGGATTTGTGGGATCCAAGGCTTGAGATGTCATTTTACGCAGAGCTGAATCAGACCGCACACGAGTACTGGTTACCCACTTAGAGGATCTAAGCCTGCCCAGGGAAAGTGTTGCGACTCGGACCGTCCATGCTTATAAACTCTATTGGTTTCATTAGGCGACAGGGCTTGAGATGTCATTTCATCTAAATGTCGGGTAAAAGTCCCACAAAATTGGAAGCAACGTCTCCAAAATGACCTATATAGTGTTGACAGGGACGTCGGACATCAAATCAAACAAATAAATTGAGATGTCATTTCATCTCAATGTCGGGTAAAAGTCGAACCAAATGGGAAGCAGCATCATGAAAATGACCTATAGGGTGTTGATGGGGGTGTTAAACATCAAATCAAACAAACAAAACTCCCATTGGGGACGTAAATGGGCCTAAAACACGATTCTTCAGGAATCACGATTCTATTATACACCGGCCCCAGCCCATCAGGGCTTGAAGAAATATATTGGCTGCATGATGCTACCACGCAGAGCTGAATCCGACCTGCACAGGAGCACTGGTAAACCGCTTAGAGGATCTAAGCCTGCCCAGACAAAGTGGTGCACACGAGTCGTCCCGTCCATGCTTATAAACCCTATTGGTTTCATTGGGCGACAGAGCTTGAGATGTCATTTCATCTCGATATCGGGTAGAAGTCCCACAAAATGGGAAGCACCGTCTCCAAAATGAAATTTACAGTGTTGACGGGGACATTAAACCCCAAATCAAACAAACAAATCTACTATACACAAGTTACAAGTATGTCGCATTAGGTGTACATTATTACATACACTCCGAAATCTTACACAGTAATTCTGTAATTACGGCATCTATAACCTGCACAGGCACAGGAAATTCTTTATCAGAATATAGATGTGACTAATTCAGTATCACAGGGTTTGTAGTTGGCCCGTTGATTTGTCCAGTAAACTTAGCGAATGTGTAAAAGGTCAAAATATGGGTCAAAAAACATATCTACAATGCAATCCACTAACATTGTGTTTGTTTGATTTGAGGTTTAACGTCCCCATCAACACTGTATGTGTCATTTCGGAGACGTTGCTTCCATTTTTTTGGGACTTTTACCCGACATTGAGACGACATGACATCTCAAGCCCTATCGCCCAATGAAACGAATAGGGTTTATAAGCACTCGCACCGTTTTGCCCTGGGCAGGCTAAGATCCTCTAAGTGGTTTACCAGTACTCGTGTGCGGCCGGTTTCAGCTCTGCGTGGAAGCATCATGCAGCCCATATATTTCTTTAAGCCCTGATGGGTGGGGGGAAGTAACATTAGGTACATTAAGTTTTGATAACTCTTATGTGTGACTTTGCCAAAGCCACCACTCAAAATTCACAATCACAAACATTGCAACACTTTCCCTACCAACTATCTGCAATGAAAATTGGTCTCTGAATTTTTAACAAACAGGACAAAGAATTCTATGAAAAGGGACCGGCCCCGATAGCTCAGTTGGTAGAGTGCTCCCCCCCCCCGGAACGGGAGGTCATGGGTTCGATCCCGGGCCGCAACATACCAAAGTCGTTAAGAATGGTACTAGCTGCTCCTTGATTGGCACTCAGATTTACGGGGTAGAGCTAGGACTGGTCGACCCAGTGTCAGGATAATGTGACTGGGTGTGGTATCATGTAATGTGTCTGGGACATGATACTTCAGTGAGGCAGCACTATAAAAGTGAGCATTGAGCTCCCTGT
Source organism: Lucinisca nassula (assembly GCA_963580285.1). Classification (NCBI taxonomy): domain Eukaryota; kingdom Metazoa; phylum Mollusca; class Bivalvia; order Lucinida; family Lucinidae; genus Lucinisca; species Lucinisca nassula. Next base: position 5,144,524 of record CAUZLF010000003.1, read on the forward strand.
CGCAACCAGACACTGTCGTGATATGACTGAAAAATTGTTGAAAGCAAGGTTAAACCCGAATTCACACACACACACATTCTATGAAAAGGGATACCCCCTTGAAATGGAACTACCAATTTTGTCGCCCAACATTGCACACTAAAAAAGTTTTGAGCTACTTGAACATGGGGCTTGACTCGAACAAGTTTTTGATTAGTTATCCTGCAATATTGTTAGATGCAGTGAGTTGAGATATAAAATATTTGTGCCGTTGGCTAGTTTAAACTCAGTCTTGACTATAAAAATCTTCAGATTTTTTTATTTTGAGAAAAATTGAAAAGTTCTGCGATACTGGCACATCTGCGTGTGCAAGCTCATGTTTTCAAGGCTTTACACAACTTACTTCTGATGCATGATAATAGTGAAACTGACAATGAGGGATACAGTTACTGAAAATGTGAATGCAAGGTGCGCAAAATAAACGGCCATGCAAAGTTACCAGACTCGACTATATTTTTTTCTTTCTTTCTACTGATACTGTGACTGATCCCATTTGACCAGTACATATACTCCTGGTTTCGGCCCCTGACCCTCGGGGCTTGAAGAAATAAATGGGATGCATGATGCTTCTACATAGAACTGAAACCGACAGCACACGAGTACTCCGCTTAGAGAATCTAAGCCTGCCCTGGCCCAGGCAAAGCGGTGTGTGTCAGAATATGCATGCTTATAAACTCTATTGGTTTCGTTGGGTGACAGGGCTTGAGATGTCTTTTCATCTCAATCTTGGGGTTAAAGTCCAACAAAATTAGAAGCAACATCTCCAAAATGATCTATACAGTGTTCATGGGGATGTTGAACCTCAAATCAAACAAACAAAACACTCCTGGTGTAAATTACATATACTCCAGGTTTGGCAAGATGGGGCTGCCTACACAGTAATTATGCTGTTGTTGTTGATGCAATTATGGTAGGGATCTTTAAACTGCACAGGGGATGGTTCTCCCTGCACAGGGGGCCTCCAGTTAATATCCCGATCCAAAGGACTGTGCACTTGTGGCATTCATACCTCCAAATGATGGCAGTGGAGCATGTTCGGACATCGCAATTTTATTACCGCTGCCGGGAATCAAACCGGGGGCCCCTAGCATCAATGGCAAGTGCACTTACCACTGAGCTACCACACTCCACTATATTTTTTTCACTCATATTATTGCTTTTACAGATTCCACAAGTTTTTAGGGCAAATCAAGGGGCCAAGATAGAAATATAGATCTATAGGAAGATCTATATACTGTATGTGTTCTTAGGGTAGATTCTGTGTTATTGATAGTTTTTTTTTTTTTTTTTTTTTTTGGGGGGGGGGGGGGGGCTGTCCAAGCAATAAAGCAACAATCAGTACAAGTTGACCAAAAACAGCTACGAGTTGACTAAGGTTCGAGTTGACTTGGGTACGAGTTGACAACGACTTGACCAGAAACCCTTTGAAATGAAACACCAAAGTTTGAACAAGATGTATCACAATTCACCTATTGCTGTGATCCTGGCCATCAGAGTGTAGAGTTTTCTTTTTTCAAGTACCATCCGGAGCTAGGAGCTGCAAGCTTATTTTCGACAGAGCTAGATTGATCGGTCCCATTTTCTGATTTTCTTTGACTGCTGTGGAAAAATCCTCACTGAGCATTGTTGGCCGTATTGTTTTAACAACAGGTACATTGAACTGAAACACCAGTTTTAAAGCAAGATGTTTCAAGAAAAATGTACCTACTGTATTATTTTATTCACAGCAGGAAGTCTTTTGTTGTCGTTCATTTCATTTCGTTACTTCCTCTCGCCAACACTAACGGCTATTGCTTTTGACACGGTCTGTGACACTGTGTGTGTAGTGCTACCTCATGCAGTGGCATATACCGGCGAAAGGGTAAAGAAGACAGGACCTTTCCACAGTGTTTATGTGAAATTTGAAGCATTTTCGCTCCAGTGCAGACTTCTCTCTACAATTTGCTAATTGCAATCATAGTCGACGTGAAGAAACAATGTGAACCAGTCAAAAATATGCAGGGATACTTCATTTTTCTATGTAGTGTGTCTGTTTTGCGAAATGACCATAAATGAAAGTTACCATTTACAAGTATGAGGTTTCACAAAAAGCTTGCCCTACGCTTGCAAGCGGCACAACATATCTGTAATTGAATGCATACTTATTCCAGCTTCCGCAAATTGTTGAACCGTCTGGTAATGCCCTTTTCGTATGCCTTAAGCTGATTTGCAACATATTTGAACCGAGAAAAGCGGAATACTGATGAAGATGGCCAGAAAGGGCGACATCACAGAAAACATGTTACCAATGGCACCAACAGGAAGAGCAAACCAACCATTTGATATACAGTAAGAATGCAGCGGAAAGGAAAGTAATCAGCTGCCTCTTCTCTAACGAGAATCCATTGCTGAGGCTGAAAGTCACTACAGTTTCTGTGTTAGTATATTCAGTTTTAGTAAATTTACTGACATGACGTGGCATCGACGTTGGTACGATGTTGCCTAGATGTCATCTGGCCGCTGGGAATAACTAATCGTTCTTATGGGTGGCACGGATCCAATATACATATATATTATTCCTTGTTAGCTTCGTTCAAACGAGTAACACGACCAACGTTTTATAACAAAAATATGAAAACTAATGTAATCCCCATAATCCTAACTTCATTCCAGTTACATGTAACATACTGATATCCAGTAACTGAAAACCACTACTTGAAATTAATAGTAACAAGTACTCTGTCGGAAATAAAATTGATTGGGCAGGCCGACTAAAGTTGTAGTTAAATGCTCGTATCTAAGTCAATGAGGGCGCCTAGGCATTACGAAAACACGCCTATACAAATACATTGTAAATTTTACCACTGAAAAAACAACAATTTTCAGATGAAAAATTATGATATTATTTCTTATATCTGTTCATAATATAGATTGTGGGTACACGTTAGAACCGCCTCATCGAGGCGGTTCTAACGAATACCCACAATCTATATTTTAGATCAGAAATTAGAACAACAATATTTACCCCTGTAAGCCCCAGTTTTTCTATATAAAATTGGGGTTCGAAGGGGTCAAAATTATATAGGCGTGTTTTGGTGATGGCATGATATAGTGTGTTGCACGTACGTGTACAAGTTAAGCCACAGTCACAATTAGCGAACGGCATTTTGTACGGGTCGAGGTCATCGGTTGCGGGGAGCGATGTGTTCGTCCCAGGAGTTTTGTGGTTCTACAAGCAGCACTTCTGCATTGCCAAGCCGGTAGGAGATACTAAGGGCTCGTACCAACATCTGGATCATTATGCAATCCTCCTGCCTTCTGGCTGGGAATAAGACTTGGAGCTGTGATTTGTATCGATTCCTAATCATTGCCTCCACTTCTGTTTTGCGACAAGTCTTTTTCCAAGACCACTAGCCACGCGTTTCTGTATGGAAACTTGCATAGGCATGCTTCATTTGCAGCCTAAGTACGATGGACAAAATCGAGCGGCCCCAAAAGAGAGCACCGTTGACCTACTTTCTGCTCTCGAGCACAGTAGAGAAATCGCGATCTGCACCCGATTTGTCACTGAATACTCTACATTTTGGCTCAATTTAGATTGGCATTCAAAATTTCTAAAACTGGCAGTGCTTCACTTTACTCGGTAGGGTACAGGCGGTCCAACGCAATTAATTCTTGTTGGACAGACTGTCGCAATTCGCAGTCCAGAAGCACATAATTTACGTCTCGCTTTGGAGCTAAGGAGTTCTGTCCGCTCGACCCTTGGCAGACGTAAAATGCCTTAGCTTGAACGAACGAATGCAGCAGTGTCATCATCATCATTATTCTCTGTTCAGCTCTTGAGCAGTCCTGATCGATATCACAACATATCTGGATTTATGAAAGAGTACTTCCAGAGCCCCTTATGGCTTTCTTGAAGTCATGCCGACTTCCTGGGATTCCTGAGGTGACCACCGGCCTTCAGCACCAGAGTGTCACTGTCGCTTGTCGTTAGGATCCGCACAGTCCAGCCCCAGCCAAAACCAAGAAGGCAGCTCCAAAACTACGTCAAGCTGCTCCAGCAGTAGCCTAATGCCAGATTTCTGGCCTGGCCGAGGCAACATTTCAGAAACTGAATGCAGACAAATATTGACAAGTCCTTACCTGTGAGATTGGCTATTGTTTGATTTCTTTTTAGCTCACCTGAGCACGAAGTGCTCATGGTGAGCTATTGTGATCGGTCAATGTCCGTCGTGCGTCGTGCGTCGTGCGTCGTGCGGCGTCAACAATTTGCTTTAAATGCTAACTCCTCCTAAACCCTTGAGCCAACTTCAATAAAACTTCATAGGAATATTGCTGAGGTGACCTTCTACAAAAATAGCTAAAATTGTTCCGCTCCGCTGAACAAGATGGCCACCAGAGCTAAAAATAGAAAAATCTTTAAATGACAACTTCTCCTGTACCTTAAGGCCAATTTCATTCAACTTTACAGGAATGTTGCTTAGGTGACCCTCTACCAAAATAGCTAAAACGTTCCCGCTCCGGTGAACAAAATGGCCGCCAGAGCTAAAAATAGAAAATTCTTTAAACGACAACTCCTCCTGTACCCTTTGGCCAAATTTATTCAAACTTCATAGGAATGTTGCTTAGGTGACCCTCTACTAAAATAGCTAAAACGGTATTGCTCTGATGAGCAAAATGGCCGTCATAGCTAAAAATAGAAAATTCTTTAAACGACAACTCCTCCTGTACCCTTTGGCCAAATTTATTCAAACTTCATAGGAATGTTGCTTAGGTGACCCTCTACTAAAATAGCTAAAACGGTATTGCTCTGATGAGCAAAATGGCCGCCATAGCTAAAAATAGAAAAACATTGTAAAGGACGAGTTACAGTTTTCTATTGCAAAGTGTGTACTGAAAGAGCTAATTCTTGAAGTCAACAAAAACTGATCAAAATACACACATAAGGTGACCAAATACCTCTGGTTTGTTGGACAAATATTTACTTTTTCATCCGAATGCGTTTCCGTAACAAAATTTCCGGTTGAATACATGCACTACTGGTCACGTGTAACATTGCGCCTATGGAAAAATTGAAGACCCCTGTGGTGTTCAAAGGAAAATTGCATGGTCGTCCACATTGTTAACCAGAGAAAACTACACACCACTTTATTTCAGAAACAATAATGTTTTCAAAAATGCTGATGTTTTGACGGTTAACGATGTGGAGGTTGTTGAAAAATAAACTTTTATCGATAAAATATGGTGAGAAAATCAATGTAATCAAAGTACTGTGCATACTCGCACAGGAAAAAGTCAATATAGTCTACATTTACAGAAGGACAGCGGCTGGCCATCTGTATGAGCACGACCATCATTCCTTGCTGGGCAAACGGGAATGCTTTTCATTGATGAATTTAAGGACTATCATGTAACTGCTGTCAAATGCTGTGCATGTTACTTGTATGACATACATTCATGTTTACCTTCCATTACCAGACACTGTCTTATACTGTTTACAGTGTATGTAACACTTTATATTTTCTGCAGATGTACCCTGAATGCTGGTATAAATAAAATGCTTTCGGAGGAAAACAATGCCCCCTCACCATAAATGTATCTTGAACAGCCATTTTACTTTAATAACTAGATTAAAGTCAACAAAATATAAGCTGCAAACCAGCCATTTTGGGTCAAAAGCTGACAGTTTTGTGGGTGCCTATGACCTTAAAAAGCAAACAGTCATTAAAAAGCTCCGATTACCAGACGAATTTGGTAGACTGTAATTAAATGCTCTACCGATTTTCATAAATACTTAAATCACATAGGTTACAGATAAGCCATTATTGGCCCTAAAAGAACAGGTTTCGGGAGACCTTGGCCTTAGTGTGCAGACAATAAGTTGCAGAAAGGGTTATCCTTTGGAAGCAAGGAATACACCACAGAACTGGAAAATATGGACTGTACATGTTTTCTTGGCCACACTAGCTAGTTTCGGCCAATTGGACTTCACCAGTGACCCTAAAATATTTTCAAAATCCAACAATGGAATCAATGATCCCAAAAGGACAAGAAAATATAAACTACACTATGATGTAGGGCAGGGAGACTTTTTATGGCCACCACACATTCCGAGAAACCAGCTGTAGTGACGTTAAAGTAGAAAGGGTTATCCATGGGAGCTGTAGCTGTAAAACGTGAAAAAGCTGGATTGTGAGTTGATATAGCACAGCCAAGTTTGTTTATTTCGAAAAGATCAACGTGCGTCCATGGTAACAAGGAAGTTCAAGTTTTATCTAATCAGGCTTGCTTCCGGAAACAGGAAGCTGTAAAACCGGAAGTACGAAGAAATTTTTTGCCTTAGTCCTGTTGGCTTTTGAGGTTTTGAATGGGTGGGGTATGTTCATAAATAAATACACGTGTTACCGTTAAGCAACCAACTCTCGTTGTTTGCCGCCTTCGGCGGCAAACAACTCGTTGGTTGGTTGCTATAATTGCATAAACTCCTATGAGCATTTTGAAGATATTCCGGACCAGAAGGCGTGTTCAAGCAACAAAATCCATGTTGAAAATATAAAATTAACGTGCTGCTTGAATATGAGTTTTGAACTTTGGATATAAAAAATAGACTTTGCTTTGTTTACGTTATGTTAGAGCGATGTAACGTCGTCGACATGAACGTAGCATTTTGCAGTTTTATGTTGACGTCATTGCGGAACAGACGCTATCGTTTAAACGTTTTGAAGTAGCCACCATGCAATGTTAGTTTTACGGTCGCATCTGAAGAGGTGATATGGAGTTGTGGGGCGTTTCCGTCACAATTTAACTCAGTAAATGCAAGAATGACGACCATGCATGTTTAATTCATGGCAATGACATTTGCCTGGTCCCTCGATAGATATTCAGACAGCGTCGTCGGGATCCTGTAAATGTTGTGCATGAAAAACTATGAATGATCTCGGTGACTTGGAATGTCATTTATGAGGCCTAATCTGTCGAAACTACTTAATCTGACCTAGAACATTTGTACACTCGATGCTTTTTTTTCCTCGGGTGAATGTCTTTCTTTCTTTTTCAGAGCATAAACCTTTACAGAAAGCATTTACTACACCTCATATAAAGGGACTGTTTGGTCACCGAAATTGTTTTCATTGAAATTCTTGTTCCTTTTTATTATTTTGGAAAAATAATTTTCGGGAAAAAGTTTATATTTCTTTATCGTTACTTGCATGTGTTCGCGCTGAATAAATTTGTATTGGAGTTTCACAGCCCAGTCAACACTATTCAAGTCATTTTTGAGCTCATCAGTTTACCTGTCTACACCTTTTCCTGGACAGGCTTATAGTAAGCGGTTAACCAGAACAGTGCACATTCTTTCGCCAGAAACTGACAACTGCCGTTCTTGAATCAGCCGAAGTGAGAGAATTAGCGTAGAAAAATATCATGATCAGTCTCCACGAAAGAATGTTGCTGGCAGGATAGAACCCGCGTACTATTGATCATCAGTCAGGCGTGCATCCGACTCAGCTACCAGCTGTATGGTTTTGATATACTGACCGGAAATAGAAACTATACACTTTGAAATTGTCTTGCCTGACAAAACAAGTGGATAATTCAGTTACAAATTACTGATTAAGGGTTTGACTATCGACATGAATCCTGTAACAATTTAAAGAAAATCTGAAGTTAAAAAAAAATGTTTTTGGGAAAAATGTAAAAAAAACTGTTTCGCCAGTGACAACTTAAAAATGAGTGTATAGTTTCTATTTCCGGTGAGTATATTTTCACTCGGCCTCCGTGGTCTAGTGTAGAGTCCCTGATGATTTTAAGATGGCTAACGTTTCCCCAATTCCCAAGAATGACGATCCCTCATTACTTACTAACTATAGGCAGATTTCCCTTTTAAGTAATATTGATAAAGTAATAGTATTCGAAAAATCTATTTTTAAACATGTCTGCAATCATTTACGAGATAATAATGTATTAACTTCCTACCAGTCGGGGTTCACACAGGCAATTCCACAACAAATCAGCTAGCTTATCTCTACAATACGTTTAGCCAAGCAATGGACTCATGTAAAGAGGTCAGAGTAGTGTTCTGTGATATCAGCAAAGCCTACGACCGCGTGTGGCACAAAGGCCTCTTATTTAAGCTGAAAGCAGCTGGTATCACGGGCACTCTTCTTGACTTGTTCGACGACTACCTTAAAAAAAGAAAACTGCGTGTCGTGTCTCCTGGTGCGACTTCCGACTGGAAATTCATCAAAGCGTGATGAAAAAGTTTGTTCAATATACGCATGCTTTCCTGAAAGAAATTATTGAAAATCTGAACAGTTTGCAGGTAGGTCATACTTGACAGCATAAAATTCGCCTTAAAGGCACTCTGTCACAACATACATGTATATTCGTTTTCAGCCCATACGCACGACAAGATGGCTGCCGATTTTTCGTATTGAAATGGACAAGTTTGGAAGTAGATCTACAAAGAAGAAGACTGCTTATCTACGGGCAATATGCACTTGACTACGGACAATATTTATGGGTTATTGACTTTATATTGTGAACTATTCGGCACGAGATCATAGGCGAAGGACGCATGAGCTCGTCTTCGCCTTATGATCGAGTGCCGAGTATTTCACAATATAAACTAATAACCTTTTTATTATATACCCAAAACTTGAACTGTCCGCCAAAACTGTAAATTATAATATACCCAGAAAATGTCCCGTTTACTTTGTACAGAAGTTACCGGTCAATATTTTTTCCATATTGCTGGTTGTCAAGTTTTTATTTCGCGAAGATAAGCAGTCTCGTTCACAATATTGTCCCTAACTATACTTTCAAATTTGTCCATTTCGATACTAAACGTCGACAGCCATCTTGTAGTGCCTATCGACTGAAAGAACATAAAACAAAACGAATATAGGTTGTGACAAAGTGCATAAAGCACAATTTATGCTAGCAAATATTGTAGCACGTTCCGGGTCGTCCATAAAGTCAAGCAACACGGTCACCCATCCAGGTACTAACCGCGACAACCGTTGCTTAACTTCCTGAAAAAGCCAACCACTCTATCCGCGTCGCCAAAAGAGCCGCCTCCAATAGCAAGCCTGTAGAAGTTGTAAATATCCGTAGCTGTTACAATATGACCTATCTGCAGTTTGTTTAGATATTCAATAACTTCTTTTGGGAAAGCATACGTATTTTGAAAGAAATAAAACGGACACTTCGGAAAATAGCGTCCTGCGTCGGGAAACATCGGTTTTTAAATGACGTCACATCCATCAATGTTAACGTCATCTTCACTTGGGTGCCATCAGGCGGGCGTGGTTTTTCAACGTGTAGGAAGACACTTAACGACCTGCATTATTTTCCATTTCAAACCACTTGAAGTTGTATAATCTGATTTTACGTTCAGTTTTCTGTGTCAGGCAATCCCGATTTCTGACAGACAGTCCAAGTTCTGGGTATATAATAAAAAAGTTGACTTTATATTGTAAAATAGTCGGCACTCATTTATAGGGCGGAGACGCACTCGTAAGCTTGTGCGTCCTTCGCCATATGAACTGCACAATATAAAGTCAATAAAGTCAATAACCTAGAATTTCTAATCATTCGATATTATTCATAGCTATAGAAAGTTCATGCGACCCTGTGTAATCATGTCTATGGCTATTTCTATTTGATGACGATGAAATCTTCTGTATTTGGTTTTCGTCCACTAAGCCTTACTTTGTGAAATAAACAATTTGTTGTTTGAATTGATTTGTTGAATTGGTACCGTAAAAACCCTTCGGGCACCTAGAGGACTTCTTGTAATTCTCCTAAAATTTTAAAACATTTGTTTTGCAATCCAGCAAGGAATCCAAAAGTGGAGACTGCTCAAAAGCGGACGCCTGATTACACCCTTCTGGAGTCCATGTCTGTTGATCTGGACATTGATATTTGCCATTTTGTCTATGGACTAATGATTTTGGATTAACGCTTTGGTACTACGAGTACGACCTAAACTACTATACTTAGGATCATAATGACAATTTATTTCAAGTTCTTTCAAGCCCAAAGCATCTATGTTAGTGTTTTCAACACTGACCTAGTACCATTGAAAATATACCGTTATATTAACTCATTGAGTTTCGAAGAAACTCCGAGGACGACTGCCAGGTCGTTTTTAAATGCAGCGTTTTTTCACACACGTCACATACATAGTATACTTTTGCTGTTTAACAACAGTTGAGAAATATCTAAGAAACCTGTCTGCATGAAAGTCATCTGCCTGGTTCAGTTCTTCCAACATCTCAACGAGTACGTCTATTAATTTCACAACCGCATCAAAAGTCTCTCTGTCTTCATCTTGGAATGCATCAAGATGTTTCCATAGGTTTCGTGAACGTATATGCACATTTGGTAGATAAGGCCTTTTCATATTACATTTTTCTCTGATGTATTTCAGTATTTCGATTAAGCATGTCAATGTTGATTCTGGTTCAAAGCACTGGTCCGCGTGACAAAGAACTGCCATCTTAAGTGTAAAAGAATTTATTACTCTTTGCAGACAATGGCTCATTTTGCATGCCTCCTTGAAAAGTAATTTTAGCACTCTAAAACATTTTATGTGAGCTGAATTCAGATTTGTTACCAAACAGCGATCAGAATCAGTGAAAGCCAGTTTGAAACAGAAAGGACACGACCTGCTGTCAGTAGGTATGAGATAGAATCTTTCGTTTTGTAAAATTGACTGGTATGCTGACGGAAACAATGGATCATTCTCAGATATAATAGCAGGGACACAGTCTGTTTCAATAGCGGGACACACGTCAATCGTAATAGGAAATGACGTCATGTTTTCTTTGCGATACCACGTTGCGGTTAATATACACTCCGGTCCATGCAGAGACAGGTTAAAACCAGAAACATGAAGCATTCCGGTGATATGGTGGGTTTGTCTTTTACACCCATTCGATAATTCCGCTCTTAGAAGCTGATGAAAAAGAACTCTGAATTGGTCTCTGAACGATTGGAGGTCGCCTTTCTGTTTAACACTGTATAATGACCCCTTCAGAGCTAGCCGAGCCCAAGGTTCACAGCTGGCAACCATCGCGCTGTTGAGCGAAATATGAGCAAACCCAGGGTTGTGATCGCGTTGTCTGGATACATTAACGGCTTTGCTAGAAAGCTGGTCCATTACAGCCAAGTAATCAAATTCATCTGGAAGGCAAATTTTAGAACCGTCATAGAAGCTTCCATTGGGCACAATCTTTCGCACGTAGAATCTGGAATCCAAATCGCCAATTTTGTAAACTAATCGATGAACAAGAAATTCAATTGCGCTCTTGATGTCCAAAATTTCTGATTCTGTCATAGGAAATAGAGTATGATCGTGTAAAATCTCGAGACATTGGTCTTGGGTCGCACAGGGCCGACTTCCGTTGCCGATTGTAGTTTCACACGTTTGACTCAGCTTCGGCATATTGTTCTTTAGTGAAAGCGAAATGGCACGTCTTGTGTAGTCGCTTGAAAGGTTCTGAAATGAATGTGGTCTAAACCGTTTAAAAGAACACATTTTTGTGCGGCTGGTAACGACATTCTTCCGTAATACTCGGGGTCTTAAAGCCGTTTCAAGGGTCGTTCCAGCGCTGGACGGTTCTTTTGCAATGTTAACAAGAAAATCCTGGATTCTCTCAGAAGGTCTTATCTTTGATTGGCAACTCTCTTGACTGAGCAGATTAGCATTTCCAGCGACGACTTTTGTACAGTATGGCTTGCAATTCATCACTCCGCCAATTTGAGCTGTAGAAACTTTCCATAAAGATGTACATGTATTTGGTACAGAGCCAGAGACAAAATCTGCATCTGCAGCGGTTTCAAAGTCGGCTTCTGGCATTACATTTGTGGCATGTTTAGAAGGTTCTATATTCAACGAACTACTTGAAGCACAAACGGTTGCTGAAACTTGAACTTTTACGTCCTGTTCGCGGTTTTTATTTTCAACGAACTTTGCCCCTGGGTTTCTTGTTTGTGAATCATTTGTCATAGGACTATTGTCTTCTGTGTTTTTGTGTCTTTCCATTGCTTCTGTCCCGTTAGCAATTTTAACTATTTTGCAAGTAGAAAAATTAAACTGTAAATACTGACGATTATCAGTGTCATGCAGATTGCCATAGGCAAAAGTTCTTCGACCACCAAACCATGCTGTAGGATTTGTAATGTTTTTCTTGATATTGCTTATGACGTCTAAATTTACCATACATATTTTACACGCTGTTTCATAGAATTTGTGGAAACTGTTTAAGATAGACCGCGTTCTGAAATTCTTAATACATGTCATTGCTACATCATTGTGTACACATGTAGAGTTTGAATCCAAAGACCTGCACAGCCCCGTGAATGCACTAAATTTGATTACACAGTTTATGACAAATATGACATGGTAAAAGCATATCGTCAGACCAGACATTAATTTGGCTACTCTGTAAGGCGATTCATCTAGTAGACTCACGCATGTATCTTTCCTGCATGCATTTGTAATCATTTTCAGATTTCGATACGTTGTCCGTTTCTTTCAACAAATATTCCTATCATGTTTCTTGTTCCTGTACCAAACAGTCCACTACGGCGCTCCGTTTTCTTTAGGCCGAGTCGTCAATTTATACTGGCCGTAACCTTAAAGTAGACAAAGACAAGGAACTTTAAGAGCAGTTAATACAGGATCTTACATGGGTGTTCCTGTTTTATTGTATTTATTAAAAGAGTTGAGGGATAAAATGCGAGGCTTTGTCGAGCATTTTATCCATTTTCCTCAACGAGTTCAATAAATCTAATAATACATGAACACGTATGTAAGATTCTATTTATCATACAACATTTAAAACGCATTTTATTCACGATTTTTATCAAAAAAGGTCAACATTCCGCCATAAGTAAACGCGAGGTCGTTAAGAACGTCGTACGTATAACGTTATATACACAGCGTATCTAACTAATTTGTCTATTTAATCCACTAGTGGATTACCGAATTTATTTCATGGCGTTATTACATTCTCAGACGCGACGTCATATGACAAATAATTTTATTGTCCTACAACCGTGTACACTACGCTTGAACACTCAGCATAACAACATACTCTTCCTCATATATGATAAGGTGCTCCTCATATTTAGTTCGTTGTTCGGAGTTTAACGGCCAAGTCAACAGTATTTAGGTCATATATCCAACCGATGAGTTTACTTAAACAAACTGGGCAGACTTATACATAAGTGGTCAACACGCATGGTGCATATTCTTTCGCAAGAAACTGGCAACTGCCCTTCGAGAGAAAGGTCGTAGAAAAGAGTTCATGATTAGCCAATCGATGACACAATCAAAGTCATATGGTTTCATAATATAAATCACGTATATGCTGTGTGTGGGTTTGAGTTTACGTCCCACCAACAGCAAAGGTCGTATGGAGACGGGACCTTGAATTACAGTCTAATCCGGAAGTTTAAAGAAGTATCGGATTCAAACTGTTGCATAGACATGTGATCTTAATGACCCAATACTGTTGATAGGCTGCAAAAGTATGAACTTTAATTACACAGGCATGTTACATAATGACTGCAGTAAAGTTGACTGGTAGTAAGATTTTCGTGTGATCAATACACTGAATGTGTCTAGGAAATGAATAATTTGAATTCTGAGCCCCCGCCCATCGGGGCCCTGGAGAAATAGATTGTTTTGCACGGTGCTTCCCCGCACAGCTGAAACCGACCTAACTTGAGTACTAGTAAACAGCTTAGGTCTAAGTCTGCCCAGGAAAAGTGATGCGAGTCGGACCGCTCCTTAAACCCTAGCGGTTTCTATGGGCGGTAGGGCTTGAGATCACATTTCATCTCAATGTCGTGTAAAAGTCCCACAAAATCGGAAGCAACGTCTCCAAATGACCATAATAGTGTTGACAGGGACGTAAAACCTCAACTCAAACAAACAAGTTCTGAAACAGCATTAGCTCTGAATCGATTTTGCCTTTTAAAATATCGCAATATTCAGTAGCTATAAGTTTACATAAAGTCCAGAATGTATCTAGACTTCAATCGCATGGTTACATATTTCAGTTTATGTCAGTCAGTTGTGTGGGCAGTTTGCAGGTGTTGGGGAATACTTTTACAAATAAGTTAATGATAGACATTTTGTATCGTTACGAAAACACGCCTATTCAAATATATTGAGAATTTAACCACAAAAAAATGGAATTTTTCAGATAAAAAATCTTGATATTTTTCATATTTCTGCTCAAAACAGATTGTGGGTACTCGTTATAACCGCCTCATTGAGGTGGTTCTAACAAGTACCCAAATCTATGTTTTTGAACAGAAATGAGAAAAATAATGTATATCCCTGTAAACCCCAGTTTTTCTGAATAAAAGTGGGGTTTAAGGGGTTCAAAATTATATAGGCGTGTTTTTGTGATGTAAACAAAAACTGTGTTAGCCTGTAGAATGCTCTTGAAAAGTATAAAACGTCCATCATGATCATGTCAAACCCCGGGCCATGTGTTATAGAGTCAGTGTTCGCACTGTGTCAGACTGAGTCCAGATCTGGTCTCAGCCTGTCTCATTTTCGTTTTAATCAAGCCTAACGTAATTAAATACCTTTCATTATGTACTGAAAAAAGACCATTTTAACCCATTTCAGACTGAAAACCCCTATACGGGTACCATGGCAAACAGTGCAGACCCAGATCAGACGCCACAGAACGCGGCGTCTGATCAGGGCCTACACTGTTTGCAAAAAAGTTCAGCCATTTTCCAAATAGATTTTGAAGAAAACACGACCTGTCACTCCTAAATTTTGAAATGGACTCCTGCTTTATATAAGGAGGAAGATTCATTTGGTACAAAAAGGGTTAAACGGTCGAAAACTAATAAACAAAAACTCTATTCAGGATAAAAGTCCTCGATGATTATTTGTTTGTTTATATTGGAGTTAAACAGCCCAGTCAACGCTATTTTAGGTCATTTTTGAGCCGGTCAGTTTACTTATTCACACTTCTCCTGGGCAGGAGTGTACGTAAGCGGTTAACCAGTACAGTCCACATTCTTTCGCCAGAAACTGACAACTTCCCATCTTGAATTTGCGAAAAGAATGACAGTTGAAAAGATTTCATGATCAATCTCAACGAAAGAATGTTGCCGACCCCGGCAGGTATCGAACCCGCGTCCTGCTGATCACCAGCCAGACGCGCATCCGACTGAGCTACCGAGACCGGCTACAATCACGATTAATCCATTTAGTACCGGAAACCCCAAAACGGGTAGTTGGCAACCAGTGCAGGCCCAGATCAGACGCCGCAGAACGCGGCGTCTGATCAGGGCCTCCACTGTTTGGTAAAAGTTCAGCCATTTTCCAAATCAATTTTGAAGAAAACACAGCCTGACACCCCTAAATTTTGGAATGGACCCCTGCTATATATAAGCAGGAAGATTCCATTTGGTACACGAAGGGTTAAACCCCACTCTTGGCATGTGTTAGGTCATAGAACCCACAAGGCGATTAGTTTATTCACTACATCACGGTTCTTTTGGCGGATACGTCGTGTAGAAACATGCGGACTATTTTCTTCGATGATCGCTATTCATAAATTGAATGATCTTATTCCTCGAACACTTGGTTTAAACAACATTTATTTCCCTCTCTCTTATGAACATACATTTTATTAACTCTTAATCTCATATGGATACCTTATATAAATTACTCCCGGACTTCTCCAGACTTTCGGATGAGTCTTTAAACCGAGGTCTCGTCTCCGTATGACCTTAGCTGTTGGTGGGACGTAAAACTCAAACACTCACTCACTCTTTATAAATTACGCATATTTCAACATACATCTGGATGTGTTTTTTTTTTCTTTTTTATGACCTTATGTTGTTCATAACTATGAATGATCTAATTCATATGAAATTCTATGAAAAGAATATTTTAGCTGTAGAGTTTTATTTTATTTTATTTTGTTTTACTTTTTTTTTTTACTTTGAGAGCATGAGCGACATTATGAAAGTTTCTATTTCCGCTTCGAGTCGGAAATAATTGCATGTAATTATTACAAGTAACGAAAATTGCATAATCATTGTGCAAGCCCAAAATTGTGCAAGATTGTTAGATCGTTCTTCTGCATCGTTCTCCTGCATAATACGCCAGCTTTATCCCCCTCCCCCTAAAATGGACTGACCAGCTAATAAGGAGTCGACGGACATTCATTACGAAAACACGAACACGCCTATACAAATACATTGTAAATTTTACAGCCGTAAAAATGAAAAATTTAAGCTGAAAAATTGTGATATTTTTCTTATTTCTGCTCAAAACATAGATTGTTCTCTCTCTCTCTCTCTCTCTCTCTCTCTCTCTCTCTCTCTCTCTCTCTCTCTCTCTCTCTCTCTCTCTCTCTCTCTCTCTCTCTCTCTCTCTCTCTCTCATGAATATACAAAGAAGATTTTCACTGACTATTCGAATCTTAGAATTGTGAAATTATACTATGAGCATGTGTATTCTTATTGTACTCGTATATAAATGTGTATAGTATAACCACTGCAGCACCGTCATGGAGAGGATAAATTTAGGCCATGCCTACATACCTCGGCGAGGCGGTTCTAATGAACATCGGCAATACAGGTTTTTATGGTTATAAAATACATACGTTATCTGTTTATTTGCGCCATGAGAATATGTGAAGCAATATTCTGTATTAAACAATTAAGAAATAGATTCTATTTTTTCTGCTGTTCATGAAAGTTCATGTAAACTTGCTAGCGACCGGCTGTCGTTTACACTTTCATGAACAGCAGAAAAATTATGTTCATTTCTTACATTCTTTGCTCCTCGTTAAAGGGCGAAAAAATGCCTATACGGCAATCTTTTAAAGCTGAAAAACGATAACACGCTGTTTTTTTTTTTTTCTACAAAGAGCTTAACAGCGTTGACGTCACCAACGCCCAATCAGATCATAGAGAACAATGGTTTAGACTGACGTCACTGAAAATCATGTGACTAGATGCGTTCATTGAAGTAGGAACACCATTGTTTCCTATATGTTTACACTGGAAATGTAAACATATAAATATCAAGTTTATTTACATTAAGGTTACAATCCCATGTGAGATAATGTTTGCTTTCTTGTCTGCATGCTGGGTATTTTCAGCAGACAACATTTTAAAATAGTTTTTCTTATATTATCCAGAAAACAGGATTTGACATTTCATGCAAGTTGTCTCCTGTGGAGACAATTTGCATGAGATGTTGAGTCCTGTTATCTTGGAAAGATAAGAAAAAAGTAAACAATTTGTCGTCTGCTGGAGGCAGATAATTAAGTTCTATATAGAGAGGATCTCACAGCCAAAATTCTATCTAATTATCTTCGTAAACTGCTTACGCCCTTGCGGGCATTTTTAGCAGGGTCTGCACGTCGTGCTATGAAAAAGAAAAATATGATTTTAATTAAACGATATTTTTTCATCATATGGCCATTTTTCTTGGTTTCATTACGTTGTCAAGGGCGGTGTGTTGTTATGTATACTTGCATAATTCCCTTATTTTCAGATTATCTGTTATTTAAAATAGGGCCTATAGATCAATTTTACTTATTTTTGGTGTGTAGTTTTAATCCTCACAATATGTAGGATTAATACTTACGAAAGCCTAACAGGGTCAAAATAAGATGAGAAAAAAAAAATATTTTCTCGTACAAACGAGAAAATTTCTCGTACGAACGAGAAACTTTCTCGTACAAACGAGAAATATTCTCGTACAAACGAGAAATTTTCGTGTACAAACGAGAAACTTTCTCGTTCAAACGAGAAAAAATCTCGTACGAACGTGAAACTTTCGCGTAGCAACGAGAAAAAATTCTCGTTCGCATGAGAATTTTTCTCGTTCCTACGCGAAAGTTTCTCGTTTGTATGAGATTTTTTCTCGTTTTAACGAAAAAGTTTCTCGTTTGTACGCGAACATTTCGCGTTTGTACGAGAATATTTTTCGTTTGTACTAGAAAGTTTCTCGTTCGTACGAGAAAATAATTTTTTTTTCTCATCTAATTTTGACCCTAGTAGGCTTTCGTAAATACTTAACAGTCTTTTTAGTGGTAGATTTTTTTTTCAATAAAAATTTTAAATGACTCGTATGCGATTTTCAAACAATATTATAGTATAGGCATTTTAAAACATGTAAAATAAATAGGCGTACAGTAAAATTTCGCCATTGAGACCACCTAAAATTAAGACTAGTTCTGCCAAGTTTTAAAAAGCTTATTTAGTTGGTTGCAGTAACTCTTTCTTAGTGTTTTCTTTATACACTGTCCTCTGGTCAGAGACCACCTTTGGGACTGTTCAAAAGTGGTCTTAAAGACCACTTTTGAACAGTCCCAAATGTGGTCTTTATATATGTGTTTAAACTTAAAACAAAACAAATAAAAAAAAAAACAAGTACGCCAGTAACATAACGGAAAAAGTGGAAATCAAGAACTTACTTTAGGTAGGGTCTACTCCCTTTTCTAGATTTTATCCTCTTAATCATCAAATACGTCAGAGTACACGTGTACGAATCTCATGATTATTAACTATTTGTTTCCCTGCTACTTTAGCTGAATGACAATACACAAGGAAAACCAGTTACAAATAGGCGCTATTTTTGTAAAATTGGTATCCCCAATGGAAAATCCAAACATTCCATGCGTGACCTTAACCCTTTTTGTACCGAATGGAACCTTCGTCCTTATGTATACCAGGACTCCATTTGAAAATTTAGGGGTGTCAGGTTGTGTTTTCTTCAAAATATATTTGGAAAATAGCTGAACATTTTGCAACAGTGTAGGCCCTGATCGGATGCCGCGTTCTGGGCCTGCACAATTTGCCAGGGTACCCGTTTTGGGGTTTCTGGTACAAAATGGGTTAATATCGGTTATTCAGTTATTGACAGACTAAATTTTATCTGTCCTTTGTGTGTATATGAGATAAAAATCCACCCATTAAATAGATCACATGCGTGTATTGTATTTTTTGTTGCAGACATAAATCGTGGGTACTTAATTAGAACCCAACAGTCTAAATTTGCAACAAAAGTAACCCAAAACTATCCCAATATTTCAACAGAAAATGGCTTTACGAGCAGAAACAACATCGGTTGTCCCAATTTAAAATTTTGGCGCCATTGTACTGAGCAAGCTAGTTCATTAGTCTTCTTGAAGTCTCCGAGATCCTCTGATAGATTCTTAAATACAGAATGGCTAAACATGCTGAAAATTTACTTTAAATTGCCGAAAATTTGTAATGCGTGTTCATTCAGTTAGACTGGCTCCAGTCGTTTCTATTTGTTTTACATATACAGCGAAATTCCGCTATTTAGACCACCTAAAATTAAGACAAATTCTGCTTTAAAATGCTTATTTAGTGTACAGGCTGCAGTTATTCTTTCTTGGTGTTTTTTTTTTTTTTTTTTAATACGGTGTCCACTAGTCAGAGACCACATTTGGGTCCGTTCAAAAGTGGTTTTAAAGACCACTTTTGAACAGTCCCAAATATGGTCTTAATGTAAGAATTTTACTTTTGTTTGTTTGTTTGAATTTGAGGTTAAACGTCCCCGTCAACACTGTAAATGTCATTTTTGAGACGTTGCTTCCAATTTTGTGGGATTTTTACCCGACATTGAGACGAAACGAAATCTCAAGCCCTGCCGCCCAATGAAACCAATAGGGTTTATAACCACTGACGGGCCGACTCGCACCGCTTTGCCTGGACAGGCTTAGATTCTCTAAGCGGTTTACCAGTACTCAGGTGCAAGTCGGTTTCAGCTCTGCGTGGAAGCATCATGCAGCCCATCTATTTCTTCAAGCCCCGATGGGCGGGAGCTGGTCCTTTACTGTTCTCTCCTATCTCTTTTTCTCCCTTTCTCTGGGAGACGACACAAAATGACCCACAATGGTCGACGTATCCTTAAACCACATCACAATCAATCAAAGAAAGCCGTGTATTAAATGCAAGAAAAGTTATTTAATGCAAACCCCACTTATCTAGGAAGAACAACGGGAATATGCCGTAAATGTGATAATTTTGAACTTGAAACAGTCCAACACATTTTCTTTGAATGCGAAGAAAACACCCAAGCCCGCGAAGAACTAAAGGCTACCATGTTCAAAATCGGTTACAAATCGGTAAACCTCCAAGATCTACTCTCCCTCCCACCAAAAGACTCCTCGGTCATAGCCGAGGCGATCAGAAAATTTCTTAAGGCCACTGAATACTGGGATATAATCTGAAACTCAATATCACCACACCGCGCTTAGGCAAACCCATTCCACCCATTGCCAAATTCCCACCCATACCAGAACATCCCATACGACCCTCCATACAGTGCTACAAGGGCACGGGCGCACCAAAAGGAAACCCCGGAGCGCAAATTATCCCCCTCCCCCTGGACTTGCTTGAAGCCGTGGCGGACGGACCAGGGCGGAACGCTGTGGTTGCAGCACATGAGCTTTGACTTAGGAGCGTTCCGCATGGACCCCATGCCGACACATGGAAAGCAGTCCCTGGGGGAGTTATCATGTGAAATGTATTAAAACTTATTGATGTCTCTAGGGCATGGGCGCGACAAAAGGAAAACACTGCAGATATTTGATCCACCCACGGGACCCTGCACCCATGTCCCTGAGTACACCGGGAGGAGCGAACCTGGTGACATGATTCCCCCACCTTGGGCGGACTGGCCGTTACTGGGACAGTAGCCCGGTGTCCTCGGGTACATGGGAGAGAGCCACCCCCACTACGAAGACTTGTCGCACGCGTAGCTCTGAATATTGTATTAACAAAGCCACCTGACCACTTCTCCAATGCATCTTGAGCGGGGGCATTGAAGACAGGATTGACCTGCTTTCCACAGCCTCCGCGAAAGAAGACTCCGCAAAGGGGTCGGACCGCGGTCAAAAGGTACACGTTTTTACCCTTTTGAACACGACCCAACCTCGTGCTTATCATGCTCAAAAAGACGTGGCACTACATAAGCCACAGTGGTAGGACAGGTGGCGCTTATCTTCCAGCAATTACTGGCAGCGGATTAATCACCTTGCTTTTTCTTCCATAGGTACAGTTGGGAGCCCAAACGGAAGGTTGCCACACGGTACGAATCCGGACCACGGCGAATAGCACCAACGGTGCTGTCCGATCGGGGTTCGGATAAGTACCAGAGCCAATCCAACTAAAAAGTGATGACCAGAACTTTCCCTTGGGGCCCCAAATTACTAACCACAATTCCCTTTTCAGGTACACATCTCATGTAGAACAGCTACAGAGATGACATCCAAGGGAACCCTAGCGAGGGGCCACACAGAGGCCCACAGCATAGGTACCCATCTGATGAATATCTGGATGTGTGCAAAGCGAAGGCACAGTAACTTGCCGGAACCAGATAAGGTCACGCGCATAATAATTTATAAGGCGGGACAACGGTAATAACCAACCTTTGCTAGGGATTTGGAATAGAAAGACCCTTAAAAAAGCCATTTAGGATGACCTATCAAAATTAATCAATAGCGGAATTGCATAATGGCTGATTAGCCTCAACATCGCCTTTCCCACAACCACACAACTCTACACAGAGCACGGGTACTAGGACATTTTGCAATAGCCGGAATTGGCTGGTCTAATAGTAACCCTTACTGGCTCACTTGGATTGCCGTTCTAAATTCAAAATTTCATGCATTATCACCCTTTAACAAGCACCGTGTCCGTAGGCGTTTTCTCTACCATGTCAGGGTGAGGGTAGAGAATAATGGAAGCCGAACACCCGACAATGTATGCGAAGCTTTTTTCTTCGGCCAGACAAAAAGCGCTGCACTGACACATTTTACAGCCGGAATTGGCAAACTGTCACCACATTCTAGAGCCCGACTATTGGTCTGTATCAGCACTCAAAATTCAAAAATCGCCAGAGGACTGCTCAATTTACAGGACAAACGCTTCACATTTGGTGCGTTTGTGCCTCCAAGACATCCTGAGCGGGGGATTGAAAAGCGGGACTGACCTGCTTCCAACATCCTCCGCGAAAGAAGTCACTTCACTCCCAAAAGGCTAGCCGATAACTTTCGAATCGGCAGGAATCGGCACATTGGCACCCTGGAGATAGGAGCAGTACCAGTAAACTAAACCCAGTCGGCGAACTGGGGGTAGCCCCTATGTGCTTTTAGCGCCCGTTTACCTTACAAACTACTTCCATTCCATTCCATAAGTAGGTATGCATTAGTGCAAATTTCTTTTTTTTTTCTCCACAGAACAGAACAGAAGATTTTTTAATTCTCGAATATGCAACATATATAACATAAGCCCTGTAGGGCTTTCATTTCGACAATCAAATGTAGGAATAGCAAAGGATCACAGGCATGCAAACAATAAAACAATCACAGAAAATATACTTTAAAAGAAAATACAAAGTAAAGAAGGCACACGTCACTAAAAGAGAAAGCACATCGCAAAATTAAAGAAACCATCTACTGCCATGCCCCCAGACATCTAAAAACAACATAGACCCAGATCAACCTGTTCCAGAGAGGAGCAGTCTGATGAGGGTCCACACTGCCACACCTTAAAAACATTAATCGGATCAATCGAGAAAATATCACACAAATGATTTTCGTTTTGAAGAAATTATTTGAGGGTTTCGCAAATTGTCTTCTCTAGTATTATATGCATGTAACCTCAAAATACTGGTCTTCTCTAGTGTGTATTAAAGCGCCTAATATCGTGAAAAGTCTCTCTGGTATTGCAGTGACATGTCATCACAACAATTGTCGTTTGCTCTGTTGTCTGTTGAATACTTTGTAAGTCATTGTTGCAAACAGTGTGGACCCAGATCAGACTGCTCCTAGAGGAGAAGTCTGATCAGGGTCACCACTGTTTGCATGTATGGAAGATGACATAAACAGACGACATTTTCAGATACAGTTTTATTGGCGTCATAAGAGCTGAGTGTATGCTAATGGTTCTGAGGCTACTTCTACTACTACAACAACAACAACAACTATACTACTACTACTACTACTACTACTACTACTACTACTACTACTACTACTACTACTACTATTGCTACTTGTAGTAGTAGTAGTTTTGTTTGATTTGAAGTTTAACGTCCCCGTCAACACTGTAAAGGTCATTTTAGAGACGTTGCGTCCAATTTTGTGGGACTTTTACCCGCAATTGAGATGAAATGACATCTCAAGCCCTGCCGCCCAATGAAACCATAAGGGTTTATAAGCATGGACGGGCCGACTCGCACCGCTTTGCCTGGGTAGGTTTAGATCCTCTAAGCGGTTTACCAGTACTCGTGTGCGGGTCGGTTTCAGCTCTGCGTGGAAGCATCGTGCAGCCCACCTATTTCTTCAAGCCCCAATTGGCGGGGGTCGTTCAAAGAATAGGAAACGAAAGACGGGACATAATTATGATAAATATGATTTGAACAAATTGACGGATTTAAATTGCATATATGAAACTCTTGTAGGTAATGACATCTGAAATGATCATAGAATTGGTGGCTGGTATGCTTTATTTATTTATTTATTCATTTATTATTTTATTTATTTATTTTTTTATTATTTTATAATAATAGAAATAATGTACACATATGTAAACCCAGTTTTCACTAAATACATGGAAGTTTACATGGTATTCTAACATGACGTTCACGTTTTTCCCATTGAACCCAGTGGAAACGTCAGCGTTTGCAAATATGCGATAATTCACGTCGTCAACGTGGTGCGTGCAATTTGGCGTCATCGTGACGTTGCATGTAAACATTTCCTTCTGTCGACATCCGCTGCAAAATAGTCCCCAAGATAACGCTTTGTTACTACTGTATTTCAGTTTAGCGTCATGTTAGAATCGAAATAAGTTCCACGCACCCGGTGTGTTATCGTGATTAACACACGGTGTTGTCGGGCAGATTGCGAAATATTAATTCACGACGGCGAAGCCGGAGTGAATTAATATTCGCATCTGCCCGACACGGTACGTGGAGATTATTTCTTAATTCATAACACGGACTTGTTAACGTGATATGCTACGTATACAGTAAAATTCCACATAGACCACATAAGATTAAGACAAATTATACTTTTAAAGACACATTAAGAAGGTTTCAGGAGGCCCCCGCCCATCGGGGCTTGAAGAATTATATTGGCTGCATGATGCTTCAACTCAGAGCTGAAACCGACCCGCACGCGAGCACTGGTAAACCGCTTAGAGGATCTAAGCCTGCCCAGGAACCGCTGTGCGAGGCGGACCGTCCAAGCTTATAAACCCTATTGGTTTCATTGGGCGACAGGGCTTGAGATGTCATTTCATCTCAATGTCGGGTAAAAGTCCAACAAAATTGGAAACAACGTCTCCAAAATGACCTTTAGACGTTAAACCTCAAATCAAACAAACAAAACAAACAAAGAAGGTTTCAGGTAAACATTATATTTGTGTTTGCGAGATCCAGTGTGCTCTTTTGTGACCCCACCTTTAAAACTGTTCAAAAGTGGTCTTTTAGATCGTTTTTGAACAGTTCCAAAGGTGGTCTGACTATAGGAACTTCACTGTACTCCTGTAAACATCAGCTTTAAGCAATGTTGTGTCAACATCGATAAAAGACGTTGCAACGACGTTGACGCGGTATTGCATTTACGTTGTATATTTGCTGGGGTTAACAAGCCCGTGTAGTGAACAGCCGCAGTCAACCCTACTATATGTAGATTGTTTATTTGTTTGAATTGAGATTTAACGTCCCCGTCAACACTATTTAGGTAATTTTGGAGACGCTGCTTCCAATTTTGCGGGACTTTTACCCGACATTGAGATGAAATGACATCTCAAGCCCTGACGCCCAATGAAACCACAAGGCATATATGCATTGGATGGTCCGACTCACACCACTATGCATGGGCAGGCTTAGTCCTTCGGAGCAGTTTACCAGTACGCATTTGTGGTCAGTTTCAGCTTTGAGTGGAAGCAACATGCAGCCCAATCTTTTTCTTCAAGTCCCGATGGACCGGGCGATACTATATGTAGAGGAAAGTGGGGTTTACAGGGGTACACGTTGTTATTCTTATTTTTTCTCGGAACCGTACATTGTTGGTACTCGTTAGAACCGTCTCTCTAACAAGCACCCACAATTTGTATATTTTGGCCAGAAATTAGAAGAAAAAAAATCATACGTGTGTTCCTGTGAAAAATGCTACATGTTGATGTAAGAAAGATGCCATTTTAGCAAAGGGATGTGTTATCTTTATGTCGCCTCGCCCTAACACATCTTTACGCAGGTGGGGTGATGTTGGTCCAAAGACACCAAGGTAAACCCCAAACAATTAAAGAAAACATGATTTTATTTAAACCCATTACACCAGATCGTAAACAATTGGACAATGAAAGCCCACCGTTCCGCTGAAGAATCTTTTGTCAGTACGCGTGAGATTTCTATTATTTTAGAGACTGTAAAAAAATGAAATATTCTATTTAAAAGATCGGGGTGCACAAAGTATGCCCCGTTTAAGTGGAAACACTATGAAAGCGAAGAAATCAATCCATGAGTTTGTTTGAAAAGTGCAGACTTTTCATTTAGTGATCTTGCAGGATTAAAAAGACAAATTAAAGATTTTTTTTTCATTAAAAATGTCTGGCTGGAGAAAAGAGACAGCTACCATTGGGGTAAGTGTTTTATAAGGCGAATGCCGGTTCAGCGGATGAAGGCCCGTCAAAAATCACTTTTTCAATAGACGCAGTTTTTCTTGAACTGGCGGGATGGGGAATTAGACTTTTGTTTTCCCTTAAATTCCTGTATTTTAAGCAAACAGTAAATCCCCGATCAGATGCCGCTTTCTGTTGCACCTGCGGCACCTGATCTGGGTCTTCATATTAACAAGTGCCCCGGCATATAGCCCAAAATATCGAAAGCACGCCTATATAGTTTTGACCCCATTGAACCTTACTTTTATATAGTAAAACGGGTTCACCGGGGTAAACCTTATTTTTCTTATTTCTGCTCTAAAATATAGATTGTGGATACTCGTTAGAACCGCCTCGATGAGGCGGTTCTAACGAGTACCCACAATCTATATTTTGAGCAGATATAATCGAGGCGGTTCTAACGAGTACCCACAATCTATATTTTAGTGCAGAAATAAGAAAAAATAACACAATTTTTCATCTTAAAATTTTAGTTTTTTTCGGCGGTAAAGTTTACAGTGTATTTGTATAGGCGTTTTTTCGTAATGTCCACACTGACGCCACAGCGGCAAGAATATCGCGGTTATAAATAACTGTTACCTGGATTTTGTACGTGTTCAGCTAAAGTCACGTGGACAATAGCAGGCGAGGGCTTCTAGAGATTTGCCCAGTAACCTTGAGTCGATTGATAAACAATCGACCAAGAATCGGCCTCCCCATTTACAGAGGGGCTTCTTGTATCGGAAGGACCCTTTTCCATTGAGAGTAGTATACAGCACTGAACAAGTCGATGCAATGAACACTCCTTTAAATCCCGCTTTATAAGTCTATATAGAAAAGTTGGGTTTACATGGGTATACGTTATTTTCCTTATTTGTAAGCTCTAAAAATAGATTGTGGGTACAAAAGGCGATTCTAATAAGTACAAAAAAAAAAAACATACATTTTCATGATGATATAAGAAAATAAACTTCCTAAACTATCACTAAATATTTGTCATCTATTCAATAGAGATTGAAAAACGGGTTTGAGTCAGCTATGGTAAAAAAGCCATCGATGTTCAAGCCATCGACGTTTCATATCGAAAGCATGCCTATTCAAATATATTGAAAATTTTACCTACAAAAAGAGAGAAAAAATTCAGATAAAAATGTGATATTTTTTCATTTTTCTTCTCAAAACATAGATTGTCTAACGAGTACTCACAATCAATGTTTTGGGGAGAAATAAGAAGAATAATGTATACCCATGTACTCCCCAGTTTTACTATATGAAAGCAGGGTTTGGGACTCTGTGGCGGCCGTAAAAAGTCTCCCTGTCCTACATCATAGTGTAGTTTTTGTTTTCTTGTCCTTTGGAATCATTGATTCCATTGTGGAATTTTGAAAATATTTGAGGGTCACTGATGAAGCCTAATTGGCCGAAACTAGCAAGTCTGGCCCAGAAAACATGTACACTTCACATTTTCCAGTTCTGTGGTGTATTCTGTGCTGCCAAAGGATAACCCTTTTATAGAACAGATTTAAGGGGGTCAGAATTATAGGCGTGTTTTCGTGATGTGCCATAACTGAAACACTTATACAGTCAAACTTCAATGGCTCGAACACCTTTGGGACCACGAAAATCTGTTCGAGACTGGGGTAGTTCGAGCCACTGATGGTTACTGCCAGGAGGCATAACGAGATACTTTTAGACATCTTTTCGGCGTACTATATTGAAAATGTATGCTGTGTGTACTCATTAGAATCGCCTCATCGAGGCGATTCTAATGAGTACACACAGCATACATTTGCAGTTTAAAAGACTAAAATCTCCTTAATTATCCCCCACAATTTCTTATGTAGAGGATTTCGCTAGGGGCTCAAGAATCGGTTCGATACATCCATGGTAAACGAGCCATCGGTGTTTGAGCCATCGAAGTTCTACTGTATCTGAATTTTCTGCTTAAACTAAATTTTGGACACTGCTGTTTTAGTGCTGCTATATGTTCATTTGATTTCAACTTTTATCTTTGACTATACTGTTATCTGGAACCAAACTTTTCAGCCACTTGCAGTTTCAGATAACAAGAGTTGACTGTATTTCATTCTGATTACATTCCTTTTATTTTCTCTTTTGAATAATTTCAGAACCAGTCCAAGTTTCAGCCTCGTTCTGGTGGCTTCGGCAAGGTGTCGGCGAGACGAGACACCGCTTCGCCAGTAAATTTCAACAGACAAACGAAAGTACGACCACTCACCCCAGACAGTCTACTGAGTGAAGATGAAAAACTTACAAATGAGCAACATCCGTGTTCTCAGAATTTAGGAATGGCCACCGCTTTCCTCATGCCGATAGCCGTGGTGTGTGTTAATGTTTTGGTTTAAACATATTTTATTGCATTTTTTATACATTTGTTTTCCTTACGAACACGCGCCTATACAAAGTCATTGTGAATTTTTACAGCCGAAAAAGGGAAAAATTTAAGATGAAAAATTGTGATAATTTTCTTATTCCTGCTCAAAATATAGATTTTTGATACACGTTAGAACCGCCTCATCTAGGCGGTTCTAACGGGTACAACCGCCTCATCGAGGCAGTTATATCGGGTACCCACAATCTATATTTTAGAACAGAAATAAGAAAAATAAGGTTTACCCCTGTAAGAACTGGGGTTCAAGGAGGGGGTGGGGTCAGAACTATATAGGCGTGTTTTCGTGATTATCCTCTGCGGAGGTCATTTTTTCCACTTCATTTTTTTTTTTTTTCCTCAACCTTGTGAATATCACCTTTCGGCGTCTAGTCTTACATATTTGAATAAGGATGGCAAACACGAGACTAACACCGTCAACACCGATTTACAGGGTAAAAAGGATGAATAAAAAGCTAAAAGGTTGCCTTTGGAAACAAAGAACACATAAAAGAACGAAAATCGGAGACTTGGTTCATACACAGCAATATAGTTTGCAAGCCTAACACCGGCTTAAGCGAAATTCGATTTTCAAAGCAACAAGAATGGGCTCATTGATCCTAAAGGAAAAGAAAATATAATCTGCACTATGATGAAGCACGGGGAGACTTTGACTGCCTCTTCGAATGATTCCGTACAGCCTGGAGCCAACGATATTCCATTTCTCTGCGCATACGTTTAGACTCTCATCATGTTAAAATAAATTCTAACATGACGTTAACGTTTTTCCCATTGAACCCAGTGGAAACGTCAGCGTTTGCAAATATGCGATAATTCACGTCGTCAACGTGGTGCGTGCAATTTGGCGTCATCGTGACGTTGCATGTAAACATTTCCTTCTGTCGACATCCGCTGCAAAAAAGTCCCCAAGATAACGCTTTGTTACTACTGTATTTCAGTTTAGCATCATGTTAGAATCGAAATAATTTCCACGCACCCGGTGTGTTATCGTGATTAACACACGGTGTTGTCGGGCAGATGCGAATATTAATTCACTCCGGCTTCGCCGTCGTGAATTAATATTTCGCAATCTGTCCTCCAACACCGTGTGTTAATCACGATAACACACGGTACGTGGAGATTATTTCTGAATTAATCAAAGCACTGAGGGTACTGGTGGGACGATTGTCTCCGAGTGTAGGCTGGAAAAATGGTTCTAAAAGGGGCCTTAGACTGTTTCGTTTGTCCGTAAATTCCTGTACTGTAAGCAAACCATGAAGACCCTAATCAGACTCCGCATTATGTGGCGTCTGATCTGGGTCTACACTGTTTGCCAAGCCCAACCCACGATTCCAGCCCAGATTCTATAGATAATGTCACGTGGACTTTAGCACTGAATAGCTACTTGCGTTTTATACCTTTGGATCGATTGATAAACAATCGACCCAAAAACTGTGTAGCACATAGTATTACAGAGTTCCACGTCCGATACATTGCTTTGCATCAATTATATATAATGTTGTTATTTATCATTACGATAAAATATCCTTAACTTTGGGTCAATTGATCAAAAACTGTAAAGGGCCGACCTCGTTAGATTGGTCGGTAGGAAAAATGTAAGGAGCTGCAACTCTGGGGCTCGTGAATATCAGATTCCACTGAACGGCATTCAGTGACTTTGAGTCGATTAAATCATATTGAAAATACAGTGAAACCTGTCATAATGGCCACCTCTATTAAGCAAGCAACCTGTCTTAAGCAAACATGCATTTAGTTCCTGAAAAAGGCAAATGCATTAATATTCACCTGTATTAAGCAAGCACCTGTCTTATGCAAGCACATTTTGACCATCCCTGAGGTGCTTGCTTAACACAGGTTGGACTGTAGTTATATGATAAACAAGGTATTACACGAGTGGTCATTTCTATTGAAATGCTTGAAAATCGCCAGAGGCTCGTTTAAATTTCATATGAAATTACCACTCGTGTAAGACACACTTTTTTTACTCTCCTTCAGATTGCGGCGGCAGTAGGGGCTGGTACGTATTACTGGTTCGACGTAGCGGGCGATAACGTGGGTCTCTTTCAGTCGTGTAACAACTGGACCAAAGAATGTGTGGCAATGTCGGAAAAATATGTTGGGGACGACATGAGTAAGCAAACAGTTTACTTTCTTGTCTCATAAATCATGGCCGGCCTCGGTAGCTCAGTGGGATGCGCGTCTGACTGGTGATCAGGAGGACGCGGGTTCTATACCTGCCGGGGTCGGCAACATTCTCTTTCGTAGAGATTGATCATGAAATCTTTTCTGCGGTCATCCCCCCCCCCCCTTCCGCTGATTCAAGAAGGGCAGTTGTCAGTTTCTGGCGAAAGAATGTGCATTGTACTGGTTAACCGCTTACCGGCGTAAAAGCCTGCCCAGAAAAGTGTGAATAGGTAAACTGACCGGCTCAAAAATGACATAAAATAGTGTTGACTGGGCCGTTAAACTCCAATACAACAAACAAAACAAAACAAAGTCTCATAAATCACAGATGTAAGCTAAGATTGATACTAGTTAAAACGCCGAATCCAGTATAAACATAAGCATAGTTCGCTGTTCATATGTCCCTGGTTTTAGCCTGGGATAGAAATACTGTTCTTACCCTGGTGTTCTTACCCAGGCAAATTACATAAGTAAAGTGCGCGAAAAAAAAAACGATAAAAATAAAGTATACTGAAAATGTTTGGTGTGGTTGTGCAAGAAAAAGAATCTAATATTGGGGTTCTGTTGTAGATGGGCATTTCGAATTCTCGGGATGACAATGCTAAGCGGAACATCGGCGTAGCCTCGGTTCCGCACAGCACGGGCATCCCCCCCCCCCCCCCCCCAGGTTTGGAAACGCCCATCTACAACAGAACATCATATCAGATTCAACATTACCCAGCTGGCACAAAACAACGGGCCAACGTCGGGCCGACATTCTTTTGTTTGCTGGTTATATTCTTTGCCTGAAGCTGCCTCTTGTTCCATACTATACTTATGTACAGGTTGGTTGGGCCTACAATAAGTGCATTTTATCATTATATGGCTCATAATGCTGTAGGTCACACTTCATACGACGCCTCCAATACAAATCCTATACAAAACTCATAAAATTACATTGTAACGTTACAGCAATTTACAAAACTGTAAGGAGGTTGATCATGAAACCTTTCCTACCGTCATTCTCTCCCTTCCGCTGATTCAAGAAGCACAGTTGTCAGTTTCTGGTGAAAGAATGTGTACTGTACTTAAGTATAAGCCTGTCCAGGAAAAGTGTGGTTAGGTAAGCTGACCGGCTCAAAAATGACATAAATAGTGTTGACTGGGTCGTTAAACTCCAAAACAAACAAACAAAACTGTAAACAAACTGTTGAAAACCTGTGTTGCTGACAACCTGCCACCAACTCCCTCCGGTTATGTTTCCATGTAAAAATATGTGTGCACATATAAAACTGTTGACCAACGGAAAAGATTGGTTGGAAAAAAAGCTACCGATACAAGTGCCGACTAAGTAGGAATAATTGACAGTCGTGTGTTTCCTCTGCCATCAATTAATCCCCACGATATTTTGCCGAAATTTTTATATATAGAAAAAAATAGCTGGCTCTACTGGAGTTTAAAGGTGCATTATTGAGCTACCGGGTCTCATTTTTTTCTGGTTTTTATCTTCAATGCATACTCCTTTGTCATGTGTACACTTTTGGAGCCAAATACAGCTTCAGAACTTTGTGAAAATGGTCGTTTTCATTCGTGTTTACCCTTCGCTCCGAACATGTGTTCGAAATTTCTGTTCTAAAAATAAATTGAGACCGGGTAGCTCAATAATGCACCTTTAAAGACTCAGGTTAAGGTTTTTCTAACAGGTAGACCTGAACATTTTAGAACTCATATTTTCCAAACCATTTGATGGAATTGGTTCATATTTGGTATGATTATAGATATAGATAATTGAAGATAAAAACCAGAAAAAAAATGAGACCCGGTAGCTCAATAATGCACCTTTAAATAACAATGCGAAATAATTGTGGGTAGGTGTTTCCGCTGCCGCCAGTTAATTTGCCTTTTAACGTTTTCTCGAAATTATAACGAAAACACACCTATATAATTTTGACCCCATTGAACCCCACTTTTATATAGTAAAACTGGGGTTTCCGGGGGTATACCTTATTTTTATTATTTCTGCTCTAAAATACAGATTGTTGGTACTCGTTAGAACCGCCTCGATGAGGCGGTTATAGCGAGTGTCAACAATCTATATTTTGAGCAGAAATAAGAAAAATATCACAAATTTTCATCATAAAATTTTCATTTTTTCGGCGATAAAGTGGCAATGTATTTGTATAGGCGTGTTATCGTAATGTTGTTCAACGGGATTTAATTAATTATATGCCATCATGTAAAACTGTACACAAACTAAAAATCTCTATTGCAAGAAGCTGCAAATGCTAAAGGCAGACGGCCCCCGCCCATCGGGGCTTGAACAAATATATGGGCTGCTTGATGCTTCCACGCAGAGCTGAAACCGACCCCCACACGAGTACTTGTAAACCGCTTAGAGGATCTAAGCCTGCCCAGGCCAAGCGGTGCGAGTCGGCCCGACCATGCTTATAAATCCTATTGTTTTCATTGGGCGGCAGGACTTGAGATGCCATTTCATCTCAATGTTGGGTAAAAGTCCCACAAAATTGGAAGCAACGTCTCCAAAATGACAGTACAGTGTTGCAGGGACATTAAACCTCAAATCAAACAAACAAGACAAGAACCATTGACTTAGAAGGAATAACTGTGGGCGGATGTTTCTATATTTTGCCGAAATGTTTGTAACAAGCGGCCATTACCGGCGTTTCCAACGTAATGATGTACAATCTGAGCCGCCAGGTGGTAAAGCCTGTTTATGCCATCTGCGACCAGCAGAGGTGCAAATCTGTGCGGATGCACAGGCTGATCTGCATGTCTGTTTTGGCTCCTTGAATAGTACAATACCATAACCCTAATCCCGCTAAATAATTAATTTAGCCACACCCATTGCCGGCTTTGAATCAGTCAGATTCATTGATGAAATTTAGTCCTACAAATTCACAAACCGAATGTCAAACAATGTAGATCCTGATCAGATGGCTTCTTCAGAAGCCATCTGATCTGGATCTACACTGTTTGAAGAAGACACCTGACCAAGATCTACAGACTTTCCAAAAGTAGGGGTGTCGTGTTCAGCGGCATAAGAGTTAATTTAATCTCAAATTTCAAAACAGTTGCTACTCTGTGTAACTGAGTAGGCTGGTTTGTGTCTTACCTGGTCAAAGCCCAGAAGACATGTTTTCGTGTGAAGGGATCCATTTTGTAGGTCGAGCGTTTGTCAATAGACTAAAAGATACTAAGCTCACTAACTTGCGTTGCTGATGTCCACGTGGTTTTCACTTATTTGTCCGAAATCCAGATAACATTTATTTATGGCCGCGTTATTCTTTGTGAGGTCAGAATATTTACTATAGAGGGCTGTTGCAGAAAGCGGCGTCTGATCAGGGCCTACACTATTTGCTTGAAGTACAGAAATAAAAACTTAACATGTAAGTCCCCGTTCAAGAACACTTTCCCAGCCAACACTCACAAAAAGCGACCCACTACTGCTGTTGGTGTTTTGATATTCCTGTTTCAGTGAAGAAAGTATGGCAAGCAGGAGTACCGCTAGAAATGACCGGAGTGGGGTTGTGTTTTATCGGAATGATAGCGCTGCTGTGTTACCCCTGCCACCGGAAGTTGAACTTCAGCAAAATCACGTGTGCGGCAGTTATTGCTATTATTCTTCTACTGGGGAGTGAGTATACGTATTGCATATAAATAACGTGATTTTATTTGTCCCTGTCCCGTGTTATTTGTCATTGGCGTAAGTAATTGCCTACGCACACTATCTAAGGTTGACTTTTGCTCCGGAAGCATTTGGTTTCTATTTACTGATCATCATTATTAAAACTCGGGAATGGAGTTTATCATTCGTATTCATGATCTTTGCTTACAAAGTAAGCATGTTTTCTCGCTGACTCTTAATCATTATCTCACCGCTGTGGGTTCGAGCCTGGCTTGGGTTAAGTTCTGCAACGGATGGTCAGGTGGTTTTTCTCTGGTACTCCGGTTTTCGCCAACCTCTGATTAGCGATCGGCTCGATGTGAGTGAAAAAATCTTGTAAGGGCCGTAAACCAAAATCGAAAAAGAGCATTTATTCTAGGTTTACATGATCTTGATAGCCGGCCTCAGTGGCTCAGTCGGATGCGCGTCTGACTGGTGATCAGGAGGTCGCGGGTTCGACTCCCGCCGGGGTCGGCAACATTCTTTCGTGGAGATTGATCATGAAATCTTTTCTATGGTCATTCTCTCCCTTCCGCTGATTCAAGAAGGGCAGTTGTCAGTTTCTGGCGAAAGAATGTGCACTGAACTGGTAAACCGCTTACGTATAAGCATGCCCAGGAGAGTGTTGATAGGTAAACTGACCGGCTCAAAAATGACCTAAATAGTGTTGACTGGGCCGTTAAACTCCAATACAAACAAACAAACAAACATGATCTTGACTTGTCGCTTTCCATTGATAACCAATTTGAAATTATTGAAGCTTTTAGCTCCACTTCTAGATATTTAGATGATTTATTAAATATTGAAAATACCTATTTCGATGGTTTGATCAGTCAGATTTACCCCCCAGAACTTCAGTTAAATAAAGCAAATTCTTCTGATACCGAGGCCCCGTTTTTGGATTTACATCTATCTATTGTAGATGGGGTATTGTTTCATGCAAATTTTATGATAAACGCGATGACTTTGATCTTGAGATTGTAAATTTTCCTTTTTCGGATGGTGATGTTCCTCGTGCGCCATCCAATGGCGTTTATATTTCGCAATTAATTCGATTTGCTAGAGTGTGAAGTCATGTAACTGACTTCAACACTCGTAATAAATTATTAACGGTTTAACTTCTTAATCAGGGTTATCGGTACCGTAAACTACGCAAAGTCTTTTCAAAATTTTAAAGACGCCATTCTGATTTAATTTCAAAACTCAATATTGGACTTAAATCTCTTCTGCAACAAGGTCTATCGGAACCCGAATTTTATGGTGACTTAGTATATAAATTCAGAAAAAATATATAACCGCAATGTCTTTAGCACCAAATTTCGTAAAATCATTCTTCGATATAAAAAGATTGGGCACAACATGGATATTATACGACAGACTGCATGCATGGTAGTTAACCCAATCACGGTTGGCAACTTTGCTTCCCTCTTTAATTGCACGCCGGTGGGTCAGGCCTCAGATTCTATGACGGTACCAACGTAAAGGCTTATTGAGAATTAGAGAGATCTAATTCAAGGTAATGTTGGTTTGTGTCTGATGCTCTGTCTCTGGTCGGGCCCATCGGAGTCTTACTGTTGGTTTTCTTTTGCTCCAGCATTTCAGTGGTTTCTTGCTGTCGAGCCCTCACCGTTGTCTCACCTCGGTGGTTCTTGATTATTTGTGTTCTCGGAGATGTTGCACTGATGAGTTAGGAGGCCTTCATGCGGACTGAACAAATTATTTGTCTAAATCGCGGCGGAAGTAAGGGCGAGGATTGTGGCCACATAAAATCGATTTAAGCCCCCCAGTGGAAATCTTTCCACTGACCGTTCCAAGGCGGTTCTTCTGTGGCGATTTATTTATGTTGTTGTTTGTTACTTACTGTGTGTGTCACTTGTGTCTTTTAATTTTGGATGGCCATATGGCCATTTTAAGGGAAAGTAACTGTCCTTATGGCCTTCCTTTGTTTAGGTTTCCATTATGGTCTGGTCGCTTAATGTTTGTATTTCTTTCCCTTTGGTGTCTTTGATGGGTGGAGTAAGTTAATTGTATCGATTCCTGATCTTTGTTTTACTTCTTCTTTGCTCCCATACTACAGTACATTGATATTTATTTTTTGTTTATTTTCATTAAAAAAAACGTTGTTGATTTTTTACATACGAAATGAAAGAAAACGTAATTGCAGTCAATTGAGTTTCCGTTGGTACGAGTCGAGGAAAGATTGGAGATTTGTTTATATGTGAAAGTGGAATGAACATTACAGGAATGAATTTCAGTTTTTTTTTTTTTTTTGTTTCTTTTTTTTTTTTGTGGAGTTTATCGATGAATCCTTTACAGGGTGCATGAATTCCAAAGGGATTTATGCTAAGTTTGTGAGTGATTCGCCGAAGTTAACACATCGATAAAATCCTCATCCGGCGAATCACTCACAAATTGCATGAAGCCCGAAAGGCTTTATGCTACATGTAAGTTTGTGAGTGATTCGCCGGAGTTTACACATCGAAAAAATATCCACATCCGGCGAATCACTCACAAAATGCATGAAGTCC
The DNA here is from genome assembly GCA_963580285.1 of Lucinisca nassula. NCBI lineage: Eukaryota > Metazoa > Mollusca > Bivalvia > Lucinida > Lucinidae > Lucinisca > Lucinisca nassula. The sequence continues at coordinate 5,181,029 of CAUZLF010000003.1, forward strand.
GAAAGGCTTTATGCTAAGTTTGTGAGTGATTCGCCGATGTTCACACATCGATAAAATCCACATAAACGATGATTCATTCCTTATAATTCCAACTTTGTCATCGAAAAGTTAAAAATGTCACCAAAATGGTGAACTTTAGGAATTATTTCAAAACTGTGAAAATGAACTTACCAACGGCTTCGGCAGAATGATTGTTCAATTAGAAGCTGCCATATTTGAAAGAAACCCGAGCGAAAAAGCTCAGGTTATTTGTCTTCTAACATTTACGTTTTCAATAAATCGAGCGTTTTTGTCGCCCCTGCTATTAGAATGGTGCGATATAGGCGCCCGGTTTTCCGTCCGTTCGTCCGTTCGTTCGTCCGCCTTCGTTCGTCCGTTTGTCAAGGCGTCAACATTTGCGACCACCCTAGCGTTCACCCTAAGGTTCAAGTTTATTTCTCAAGAACTATAAGAGCTTCATTAATGATACTTGGTACAAACTTGTATCTGGGGATGACAACTTACATGCAAGCATCCATATTTGACCTTGACCTACATTTCACGGTTCACTGACTTTGTAAAATATTGCGACCACCCTAGCGTTCACACTGAGGTTCAAGTTCATTTCTCAAGAACTATAAAAGCTTCATTAATGATACTTGGTACAAACTTGTATCTGGGGATGACAACTTACATGCATGCATCCATATTTGACCTTGACCTACATTTCATGGTTCACTGACTTTGTAAAATATTGCGACCACCCTAGCGTTCACTCTGAGGTTTATTTCTCAAGAACTATAAGAGCTTTATTAATGATACTTGGTACAAACTTGTATCTGGGTATGGTAACTTAAATGCAAGCATCCATATTTGACCTTGACCGATATTTCATGGTTCACTGACTTTGTAAAACATTGCGACCACCTTAGCGTTAACCCTAATGGTCAAGTTTATTTCTCAAGAACTATAAGAGCTTCATTAATGATATTTGGTACAAACTTGTATCTGTGGATGGCAACATAAATGCAAGCGTCCATATTTGACCCTGACCTACATTTCATGGTTGACTGACATTGTAAAATATTGCGACCGCCCTAGTGTTCACCCTAATGGTTAAGTTCATTTCTCAAGAATAATTAGAGCTTAATGGTACTTAGTACAAGCTTGCATTTAAGAATGGAAACTTTTGTGCAAGCATCTTTGACCTTGACCTACATATCATGGTTGGGTTACTTTGCGCCCCCACAGGCGCGACATAGCCTTCGGCGGAATTCTTGTTTACAATGACGTAACGCGCGAGTTCTAAACGTGCTCTTTGACGTCACGTTATATTACCGCCTGTCAGGGCATGAACTGGTTCTGAGATTCTTGCTTATGGAATTTATCGAAGTATAAACCAATCAAATTGCTCGAAATGTACATAATGATCGGGAATCGGAATTATTTGGAAATATGTGACTGTTATACATTTCCATATTTTCTGGTCCACTTATACAACATACACCACAGGGACACGGTTCATATTGATTTTGCTCTTCTAGAATGAAATATAAGCGTACTAGTATATACAGTCACTATATATACACACTGTATATACTAGTACGCTTATATTTCATTCTAGAAGAGCAAAATCAATATGAACCGTGTCCCTGTGACATACACATCCCTGTGACATACACATGGAAACTTCTGTCACGTTATTTTCCGATACTATGAGTCTGCTAAGTGTAATCTCCAGCTTTTCGTAAAGCTAATACTTGTAAAGCTACCTCACGCGCACTGAACATGTTTTATAACAAAACAAATGAAAGCAAGTGCATTTGTCACTTGAAGAGTTCAGTTGTCGGCTGCGACCGTAAAACCGACGACAAGCCATGTGACAAAAATGACAAACTTAGCAGTATTGTATTTCTGAATCACATCAGTTGTAAACTTTAAAGTAATGAGATGAGAGGATCCAAATCGTTTCTTCGCCCAGGCGTCTGTCCTTATTCCAAACAAAACCGGGTTTGCTTTATATTAAAGTTTATTATTATGAAAGAATATCTGAGCTATAATGTCTTAAATGATTTTTGGTGTCTGTTTTCAGCTTTGCTACACGTGGCTGGGATAAGTGTCTTCCTTTACTTCTACTTCGGGAAGGATACAGAATACAAAATGCAGTGGTCTTTTTACGCAGCTGCAGGTTCAGCTCTCATAACTGTTACATCATGTATTCTCTTCTGGGTGCATGTGTTCTACACAGGATGTTACGATACTTGATTTTTACCGTGTATACGGAACATACACGACGAATGTTTAACTGTCTTATGGTATAAACAGTGAAATACCGCGAATAAGACCAGCTAATATTATGACTTATATCCTATCAGGCACACGTCGCTAGGGCAACGTCAAATCAACGTCGGTGCAACATTATAACGTTATAACGTTGCACCGACGTTAATATGACGTTGCGTAAACGTTATGACGTTGCACCAACGTTGATGTGACATCACAATTACGTCATGTGCCTGCTGGGATTCTTCCTAAAATATTTAAAGATACTGCTATAAAGACCAACGAAAAATTAAGACATTCTTTTTCAAAAAGTATTTAAAATGTTTCAGTTTTTCTTCTTTTTCCTACATCTAGTGACCTCTAGTAAGAAACCACCCTTGGAACTTTTCAAAAGTGATCTTAAAGACCACTTTTGTACTATTTCAAAGATGGACATAATGTAGGAACTTTAATATACTTATCCGTAATATTACTCTCTTCTTGGCGCACGAGTTCTACATAGGGTGTTGTAATACTTGATTCTTACCGTATATACTGGCTATATCGACTGGATAATCACAGTACTTCTGAATACACGTGTTCCAGACTGTTACTTATTGTGTATGCTTGGATATGTCATATTATCTTAGCATCATGTTTTTACACACTCTTCTTTGTGCGGCGCGTGTTATACATAGTATGTTAGATTATTTATTCTTCTGGTACAAACTGGGTAAAACGCTATAACTATCATTTGAACTCGGTAACAAGAAATTGATTAACCTGACTTCTGGATTTGCGAACAGGCACCGAGGTTAAAAAACTCAGCTCAACTCAGCTTAGAATGAAATTTATTATGCTCATAAATATATAAAATACAAATGAAAGAGGCAATTTTCCTGCTAAGATCACCACAGAATGTTATTTGTCCTGCTTATAAATTTTGAAATGCCAACATTTATTGGCATTTCAAAATTTATAAGCAGGATAAATTTCATACTCAAGTGAGTTAATCATGATTCTTTTATAACCTTTGACCCTGACGCAGACCGTTCTGCTCAGCTACCAAGACTAGCAAAAGTCTTGAAATGTGGTTAGAAACAAGAGGTATCCAAGCAGTGAAAATCAAGGTACTGATCAGACTGTGTGGATGTGCAGACTGATGATTGGTAGCTTTGTTTTTCGGAAACCACATGCGTTGCGCTAGTTAACGCTCTGCATGCTGGGTATTTTTTCAGCAGACGTCATTAGTCGGTGAATTCACTTCTTAGACGCTAGCTATCGCCCGATGATCAGAGATGATTCCGCCTGATTACTACTTAGGATGTAGTGCCTGCAATTTATAAGTCTAGTTTTTACTGTAATCCTCCGCCTGCCTGATTAAAGATTGTAGATCATGAAATCATTCTAAATGGTAGGTTCTGCTATCAACACAGCTGTGTTATTTTTTAGAAAAAGGGAAAATTCTTTATCAGCATGAATGACCCGATAATCTGATTAAATCTGGCAGCTCATAATTGCTTTATACACCTGTAATCAGCATCATTCATGTGGTTTACAATCCCAAATTAAAGTGCAAACATTTTTAAGACCCATAAGTCAATAAGCTTATGTAATGAACACCCCCATATACCCACTTTTTTAGAGAAAAATAGGGTCTGCAGGGCATAGATTGTCTTATTTCTCTTCTAAAACAAGGATGGTGGGTACTCGTTGACGAATGAGCACCTACAATCGATGTTTGAAGCAGACGTAAAAACATCACCAGAAAAACCTCAATGTATGTTAACTGCTACAATACGTAGTGTTTCTTCACAAACAAATGTTGGATACTGGCAAATAGTGTAGATTCGGTCCAAATACCCTGTAATTCACCGACTTTGAGGCTTCTCAAGCCTTTGATTTTGAAATATTTTTCTTATTTTTCTCAGAAATCAGGATTTGACATTTCATGCAAATTTTTTGGAGACAATTTGCATGATATGTCATGTCCTCATTTTTGGAAAAATAAGAAAAATATTAACATTTTGTCATCTGCTGAATCGGTCTAGAGAGCTGTAAAGGTTAATGCCATTACAGTTCCAACGCTAATGTACCTTTTTCTGATGAATTGTGATAGGATCTTATTCATCACGAAAACACGCCCATATAAATTTGACACCCTTAAACTCCATTTTTATATAGCAAAACTGGAGTTTACATTATTTTTCTTCTGCTCAAAATCATAGATTAGGTGTTCTCGTTAGAACCGCCTCGCCCAGGCGGTTCTAACGAGTATCCACAATCTATGTTTTGAGCAGATGGATGAAAAGTATCAGAATTTTCATCGGAAAATTTTCAATTTTTGGTGGTAAATTTTTCAAAATACTTGAAAAGGCGTGTTTCCGTAACGTTGAGCCATGTCAAGCAAAATGTGTCTTCGGACGGTCAGCGGTGGCTCAATCTCTGTGTTATCTTCCATAGCCAAATGAAGGAGCTTTGGTCAACCGATATTCATATAGCGCGCCGCGAAGACTCTGATCAGATTGCTCAGAAGCGATGTTTTTTTTTTTTTTGTTGAGGTTTTAAGTCCGAGTCAACACCATTTAGGTCATTTTGGAGACGTTGCTTCTGACTTCCATTACGAAAACATGCCTTAAACTTTACCTCCGAAAAATCGATTTTTAGATGAAAAATTGTGATATTTTTCTTATTTCTGCTCAGAATAGAGGATCCAATGTTTTGACACGTGACCTTGTTTACATGTCATTGCGCATGTGCAAAATTACTTTTCCTTTTGATAACGATCTTTCGTGGTTGGCAAAAAGCCGCTGGTTCCTTATAAACACATTGTAAATAGGTTTAATATTACAGACTTATTTTAGTTGATTGTCACCGAAAATTGATTGAATTTCACTTTAAATGAGTAGATAAATATATTTTAGAGTTATTTTTGCATCTTCCACGTTTAGTCACGTGTTTTGCGCATTTTTATTACAAATAATTTTAAGACCATTCCCCCACGTTAACTGCATACGTTTTACAGGTAATTATCACAAAAAAACATCCTCAAATCTTATAGAAACCAATAATTACTAGCTAAGACATGTCTATTATAAAAGTTTAAAGGTTAATTTTGTCGTTTCGATTACAAATAAAATACAAATTTACAGAAAATAACATCGCATTTACAATGGCGATAAACGGCCAAAGACGTTTTTTGCCCACCACGGTAAGTCCCGGCAAATAGTATTATTGGGTGATGACGTAGTGTTTGCAGTGTTCTGCCAAGGCCACGCCCTTGCGCCATTGGCGCGGAAAAAATCTGTATGGCGCAGAAAAGTTGACATCCATGGGCCTGTGGGCGCATCCAAATTATTGCCGGGCGCACCCTTTTCTCGAGGAACGAACCGTCATCATGTCTTGATCCGGTTGCTTTCCTTTGAAGTCTATTAATCTGCAGCCCAATTTATATTTTTAGCCTCTCAAAATTAATCCAACACGTTTTTCACACCTGACACCTGTGGACTGGTCACGTGTCAGTGGCCGTAAATATTGCCTTTGGTTTGATAATACCCAACGCTCTTATAATAATTTGTTTATGGTAACAGATTCCTACTTAATTGTAGAGCCAACAGCGAATGTTCTGATCAGGCTGCGCAGGCTGATCTGTCTCTTTTTGATCAACCCATGTTTCAGTGTTCCCCAAAATTATATTTCCTTAGGCTAAAAATAGTAATGAGACACATTTAGCTGAAGGCCAAGAAAAAAATTCTGTTTGATCTTTTTTGTGTACCGACTGCAAGGTCATGATTTTCATGTCAAAGTCTACAACACCTGTTTAACAGTGTATTTCCACATTTAAAAGTCGGACAGAAATAAAATATTGATTGATAAATGGCCCTTTCAAGAGGTCATACTCGCCCTTTGTATAAATTGATTTTTTTTGTGAATGGCCCTGCTATTTTGGTGAATGGCCCCACTTTTTTGTAAATGGCCCGACAATTTCCTGTCTGATGGGCCATTGGCCCATGTTTTTGAATTTCTTGGCAGAACACTGTGTTTGGCTGTGTCTATATAGATTGTGGGTACTCTTTAGAACCTCTTTCGAGTATCCACAATCAATATTTTAGACCAGAAATAAGAAAAATAAGGTTTGCCCCAGTAAAACCCAGTTTTACTATATATTATTAATTGATTTTCCTATATTACACAAGGTCAACCAATATTCAAAAATCATAAATCATGTTTTTAATTGTGTCAATTAATAAAATTGTCATCAATCAAGTAATTTCGTATTGGCCCAGTTACAGGTCCTCGGTCAGCTGTATTGGCCTCGGCCTTCGGCCTCGTGCCAATACAGCAGACCTCGGACCTGTACCTGGGCCAATACGAAATTATTTGATTAATAACATTATAAAAGTGGGGATCAAAATTATATTGTTTTCGTGATACGTGGGACTTTTACCCCACATTGATATTCAATGACATCTCCAAAACTCACAAGGGTTTAGGGACGGTCAGACTCGCACCACTTTGACAGGCTAAGACCTTCAGATGTGGTTTACCAGTACACAAAAGTTAGGTTGGTTTGAGCTCTGCGCAGAAGCACCATGCAGCCCAATCTATTTCTCCAAGGCTCGATGGGTCGGGGCATGCGCGGAAGCGCCTTGACTGTGCGTACCTGTCGGAAGACGCTCTGCCTTTGACGGCTCATTTGTTATTCCATTATTTATTTGAACATGTTGATAATCTTGTCATTTTTCAAAATAAAAATTTTGATTGACAGATAAGCGTTCCTTTTTCCCCTTCCGTCTCCATATTATGTATTGCTATGCATTTTTCAGACAGAACTGTTTTTTCTCAGTGCTTTGAACATAGATTGTGAGTGCTCATTAGAATCGCCTCAGCGTATGCGTATTCGTGGGCTTGACACTTTCTTGTGTGCAAGATATCTCATGAACTACTGGGTGGATTTTAATCAAATTTGCATAGATACAACATTGGGACAGGATGAAAAACGAATTAGGTTTTCGTGGCCTTGACCTTATTTTCAAGGCCACAGCCGTGCTAAATATGACAAATTCAGGCTAAATTTAGGTTGTGTGCAGTATATCTCATGAACTACTAAGTGGATTTGGAGGCCTTCATCACACCGGTTACCGCAGTACAACGAACGCTACAGAAATCATGACGTCACAGCAGTATTTTCGGTAAGAAAAAGGTTTATTGTAGCCCAGATCCTAATCTTTTTGGGTGGTCATTTTGCATAGTTGCAGAATAATGGTATTACCATTTACTGATACAGTTGCAGAGAATTCTGTTCATTATAAAGGAAAACACAAGCATTTTTCTTTCGTCTAGTGTGTTTTCACCAACCCCAGCATACCTCGATCAATGTTTTTTGACAGTAGCACATCTTTTGTGCACATGATTTTGTGATTGCACGACCCGCAGAAAAAGCGACCGACTGAAGTCGGTTGATTTTCTTAGAGTGCCCTAAAATCACCGTGACATTCTGTCAGTCTGTCAGTCTGTCTGTCCGTCCGTAACCCGTTTGTGAAAATTGGTGATAGTGACTTAACCGCTTGGAATATATAAACAATTTTTGGCATACTGATAGATATCAATGAGATCTAACCAATGAACTTGAGAAATATTACATTCCATTTAGTATAGCCTCACCGAGGCGAATAATGTGAAAATTTTCGAACTGCTTCTCCTCGGAAACCGTTGGGCCGATTGAAGTCAAATTTCATATGGAGCCTCTATGGGATGGGGGAAACCAAAATATGCTCATGGGGTCCAGGTCACATGACCAAATGGCCACCAAGCCATATATGGTCTGTCTGTCTGTCCGTCGGTAACCCGTTTGTGAAAATTGGTGATAGTGACTTAACCGCTTGGAATATTGGAACAATTTTTGGCATACTGATAGATATCAATGAGATCTAACCAATGAACTTGAGAAATATTACATTCCATTTAGTATAGCCTCGCCGAGGCGAAAAATGTGAAAATTTTCGAACTGCTTCTCCTCGGAAACCGTTGGGCCGATTGAAGTCAAATTTCATATGGAGCCTCTATGGGATGGGGGAAACCAAAATTTGCTCATGGAGTCCATGTCACATGACCAAAATGGCCGCCAAGCCATATATAGTCTGTCTGTCCGTCCGTAACCCGTTTGTGAAAATTGGTGATAGTGACTTAACCGCTTGGAATATTTAAACAATTTTTGGCATACTGATATCAATGAGATCTAACCAATGAACTTGCGAAATATAACATTCCATTTAGTATCGCCTCACCGAGGCGAAAAATGTGAAAATTTTCGAACTGCTTCTCCTCGGAAACCGTTGGGCCGATTGAAGTCAAATTTCATATGAAGACTCTATGGGATGGGGGAAACCAAAATTTGCTCATGGGGTCCAGGTCACATGACCAAAATGGCCGCCAAGCCATATATGGTAAAAACCCTTCAAAAATAGTCTTCTCCAGAACCACTGGGCAGATTTCCACGAAACTTGATAAAAATAGCATCTGGGACGTAGGCCCATCATAAATTGCTAAAATGGTGACCCTGGGTTGACCTTGACCGTCTTTGTGCCTAGGTCAAACTTTGACACATATGCTTTTGTATTGGAAAAGTGAGAATGCATTTTATCCTGCAAACGATTCAGAATACAGTACTAAAGTATAAGATATATTTTTGCTCCTTACGTAAGGCGCATTTATTGGGGGAACCGTTTTAGGTCCAGGTCACATGACCAAAATGGCCGCCATACCCATATATGGTAATACTCATAAAGCTAAAAGCATCCGGCGGGTCGGCACTTCAGCTGAAGCACTGGTTTATATGTTATTATGATTTCAGAGCTTCCATTGATGCATTTGCATGAGCCCCAGTTCTTGTCAATACCAACTGAATCCGTGGATGGTTCAATGGTTGATTTTTTGTTAGGGTACACCTTACCACGAGTTATGATACACCATAACGCGGTTAGTCAGCACAATTAAGGTGCAACAAACACGGATAATATTCTTCATAAATTGAAATATTTGTTTGAATTGGGGTTTAACGTCCCCGTCAACACTATTTAGGTCATTTTGGAGACGTTGCTTGCAATTTTGTGGGACTTTTACCCGACATTGAGATGAAATGACATCTCAAGCCCTGTCGCCCAATGAAACCAGAAGGCTTATATGCACTGGACGATCTGGCTCACACTGCTTTGCCCGGCCAGGCTTAGCCCTTCTAAGCGGTTTACCAGTACTCGTTTATGGTCAGATTCAGCTCTGCGTGGAAGCACCATGCAGCTAAATTTATTTCTCCAAGCCCCTGTGGGCGGGGGCGAAATAAATTCAAATAAAACTCTTTAATCCGCCAGCGAAGGCATGTACATGATGCTGTTTTTAATTCAAAACGATCCATTTTGCTGTTACATACTCTTTAATGCCTTTTTATTTCTCATTATGATCTCCGAACTTATACACGTAAGAAGTTAAAGGGTTGGGTAACAACCTTGGACAAAGGGGACGGTTGAAATTTATTCTGGCTTTCCATGCAGAACGTTTTTACCACATCCCCTACTTATGAACAACTGAACCCCAACGTATTTAGTTTCGGCATTGGTGGGGAAGGGAGACTCTTGAATTTATAGATTCCTTTCTTTGCTACTGAAAATAGTAAGTTTTTGTAAATGGCATGGACCAATAGGAGTTAACGGCGAGTATATATGGAGTGTGTTCCAGTTTTGTCTGGGTCCCGATTGGGACTGTTCTTAGTCCACTGTTATACTCCCTGCATATTTATCATATTTTCACCGACATTGACTCAGACGACTGGGTGTGCTGCCGGGATATTCGAGTTACAGAGGACTTACGTAAACTTCGGAACCAAACGGATAGACTCGGATGCTGGGAATGAAAATGTGGCATGACATCATGCGAACAAGTCCGTGGCATGACATCATGCGAACAAGTCCGTGAAATGAACACCCCTTACTTTACATAGAGAAAACTGGGATTTAAGGGGATATACATACTTTTTTATTATATCTGCTTTAAGACATGGGTTGTGGGTACACGTTAGAACCGCCTCCTTGAGACGGTTCTAACGAGCACCCACAACCTATGTTTGTAGCATAAATAAGAAACATATTATGGATTTTCAACAGAGAGGTAGCCATTTAGGAGATGTGAAAAAATACACTATGTCGCACGAGTGTGTTACCGGAATGAGTGTTTAATGCAATGCATTAAGCAGATAACTAGGCAGAGAACAAAACAAAAAAAATGAGGGTTCGTGCATTAGAACTCCTTGAGTATTATTTCACATGATTTTCGGACTCCAAGAAATCTGAGGGCGAATCTCAATGTGATTGGGGAGAATGGCATATAGCACATTTGTACTGCCTTTCGATACAAGCCGGCTTTTATAGCAACGTGGTAGATTTCCTTATCAATCCGGCGGCCCGGGTTCGAACCACGACCGGGCCAAAGATGTGTAGCATTTTTGTCGCCTGTTACACAATGTCAGTAAAAAATGTCATTGATGTCCACGAAGAAAAAAACTGGACCTAAAACGGTACCTTGTGAGACAACAGACAAAATATCAGCCCAATCCTAAGTTTCACTGTTAGGTTCGGCAATAGTATACATGGTGTTGTGGTCATCTGGATGACCAGCATCGATAAACTCAAACTCAGCCATAATGTATCTTTCTGAAATAAAAAAAATATAAGACTCTTACTTTGGTATTCTTGCGACATGAATGTCGTAACAATGGAGAGAAGTATACGTAGTTGTAAAAAAGGGGGAACTAGAATTTGTTTTTTCTACAAAAACACAGATGTCTCCCGTTTTTGACTGCTAAGTATAACCTTGACATTGGAGGTATTGGGCTGGGTCTTGTGTGCAACACATCATCTAATGAAGATGAACATTTCTGCATAGTAACTTTAACAAGAGGGCCATGATGGCCCTGGATCGCTCACCTGATCCATAGAGTAACAAGTGGGCCCCTGGGAGGGCCATTATTGACCCCCAAAGTTATAATGTGCATAATGTTGAGGGAGGTCTAAAAAGGTGAAGCTTCATACCAAATATCAACAAAGATTAAAATTGTCCAATAGATGAAGCTCCATACCAAATATCAAATATATGGGCCTTGCAGTTTGAGAGAAGAAGATTTTTAAAGATTTCCCTATATAAGTCTATGTAAAACCAAAGGGTTTCGGAGCGGGTTTTTTTTTTTTTTTTTTTTTTTTTGGCCAAAGGGCTATAATTTGAACAATCTTGATAGAGGTCCACTAGATGAAATTCCACACCAAATATCAAATACCTAGGCCTTGTGGTTTCATAGAAGAAGATTTTTAAAGATTTTCCCTATATAAGTCAATGTACAACAAAAGGGCCCCGAGGCGGGGGCATTTTTGGTCATAGGGCTATAATTTGAACAATCTTGGTAGAGGTCCACCAGATGAAGCTTCATACCAAATGTCAAAGACCTACGCCTTGTGGTTTCAGAGAAGAAGATTTTTCAAGATTTTCCCTATATAAACCTATGTAAAACCAAAGAGCCCCGGGGAGGGGGCATTTTTGGCCCCAGCACTATTATTTGAACAATCTTGGTAGGGGTCCACTAGATGAAGCTTCATACCAAAAAGCAAAGACCTTGCAGTTTCAGAGAAGAAGATTTTTAAAGATTTTCACTATATAAGCCCATGTAAAACCAAAGGGTCCCGGGGCGGGGGCATTTTTGGCCCAAGCAATATAATTTGAACAATCTTGGTAAGGGTCCACTAGATGAAGCTTCATACCAAATAGCGAAGACCTGTGCCTTGCGGTTTCAGAGAAGAAGATTTTTAAATATTTTCCCTATATAAGCCCATGTAAAACCAAAGGGCCCAGGGGTGGGAGCATTTTTGGCCCAAACACTATAATTTGAACAATCTTGGTAGGGGTCCACTACATGAAGCTTCATACCAAATATTAAAGACCTGGGCCTTGCGGTTTCAGAGAAGAAGATTTTTAAATATTTTCCCTATATAAGCCTATGTAAAACCAAAGGGCCCCGGGGCGGGGCATTTTCGGCCCCAGCATTATAATTTGAACAATCTTGGTAGGGGTCCACTAGATGAAGCTTCATACCAAATAGCGAAGACCTGGGCCTTGCGGTTTCAGAGAAGAAGATTTTTAAAGATTTTCCCTATATAAGCCCATGTCAAACCAAAGGGCCCCGGGGCGGGGGCATTTTTGGCCCTAGCACTATAATTTGAACAATCTGGGTAGGGGTCCACTAGATGAAGCTTCATACCAAATATCAAAGATCTGGGCCTTGGGGTTTCAGAGAAGAAGATTTTTTAAGTTTTCGGTAAAAAAATATATTTTTGGCTCCTGTGACCTAGATGTGCAACGGACCGGAACCATTTGAACAACTTTGAAAGGGGACCATCTAAGGATCATTCCTGTGAAGTTTGGTCAAAATCTGATTAGTGGTTTAGGAGGAGATGTCGTTTGAAGAAATTGTTTACGCACGCACGGACGGACGCACGACGGACAAAAAGTGATCCCAAAAGCTCACCTCATCACTACGTGACGGTGAGCTAAAAATGTTCATAGAAAAATAAAAAAGTTATTGACCGTAAACAAAAAAGCATTTTTTTACATTTGACCTCTAAGTATGGCCTTGGCCTTTGAGGTTCAACACATCGTCTCACGATTTTTAACATTTCTGCCAAGTAATTTCATAATCCATCAAAGAATAAGGAAGTTACTAACTGTCCTTTTTTTACCTTTGACCTCTAGGTATGACCTTGACATTGGAGGTATGGACCTTGGTCTTGCATATGACTCATGGTCTAAAGACGGTGAACATTTCTGCATGGCTACTTTATAAAGTCCATCCAGAAATAAAAAAAAAGTTAATGCCTGGACACAAAAAACAACAACTTTTTTTACCTCTGACCTCTAAGTATGACCTTGATCTTGGAGGTACCGACCTGGGTCTAGCGTGCACCACATTGTCTCATGATGGTTAACATTTCTGCCAAGTAATTTCACAATCCATCCAGGAAAAAGAAAGTTATTGACTGAACACTAAAAAAAGGCCCCTTTTTGTCCTTTGACTTCTTGTCATTTAACCTTTTGTCCTTGACATTTGAGGTACCAACTTGGGTCTTGCACACAACACATCGTCTCATGGTGGTTAACATTTCTGCCAAGTAATTTCAAAATCCATCAAAAAACTAGAAATGGTGTTTGTAAAACACAATGCCCCCAACCTTTGCTTGTCCCTAGATGGCAAAATATTCACCAAATATTGTTAAAGACTCAAAAGCATACAACAAGAATTCTGCCGAAGGCTATGTCGCACCTGTGGGGGCGCAAAGTCACCAAACCATGAAATCTGTGAGCGCATGCATGTGTGCATGTATGTTTGCATGTGGGTATACATACATGCATGAAAATATGTGTGTGCATGCATGCATGCATGTGTATGTTCATGCATGAGTGCATGCATGTGTGAGTGCATGCATGTGAGTGCATGCATGTTTGCATGTGGGCGTACATGCATGCATGAAAGCATACATGTGTATGTTTGTTTGATTTGAGGTTTAACGTCCCCGTCAACACTGTAAAGGTCATTTTGGAGACGTTGCTTCCAATTTTGTGGGACTTCTACCCGACATTGAGATGAAATGACATCTCAAGCCCTGTCGCCCAATGAAACCAATAAGGTTTATTAGCATGGACGGTCCGCCTCGCACCGCGGTTCCTGGACAGGCTTAGATCCTCCAAGCGGTTTACCAGTACTAGTGTGCGGGACGGATTAAGCTCTGCGTGGAAGCATCATGCAGCCCATATATTTCTTCAAGCCCCTATGGGCGGGGGCGGCTACATGTGTATGTGTGTGAGTGTATGCATGTGTACATGCATGAGCGCATGATGTTTGAGTGCATTGCATGTGTGTGCATGCCTGAGTGCATTTGTGCATGCATGTTTTCTTATGGCATGCATTCATGCGTGAGTGCATGCCTTTATAAGCATGCATGTGTGTGTGTGTACATGTGTATGTGCATAAGTGTGCATGCCTGCATGTGCATGCATGTGTGTGTGTGTGCCTGTGTGAGTCTATAAGTGTGCATGCATGTGTGAGTACCTGCATGTATGCATGTGTGTGTGTGTGTGTGTGTGTGTGTGAATTCGGGTTTAACGTCGCTTTCAACAATTTTTCAGTCATATTACGACGTTGTCTGATTGCGACAGGGAGCTCAATGCTCACGTTTATAGTGCTGCCTCACTAAAGTATCCTGTCCCAGACACATCACATGATACTACACCCAATCACATTATCCTGACACTGGATCGACCAGTCCTAGCTTTGCCCCGTAAATCTGAGTGCAAAGCGAGGAGCAGCTAGTACCATTTTTAACGACTTTGGTATGTCGCGGCCCGGGATCGAACCCGAGACCTCCCGTTCCCCCGCGTTACGTTGTACCGCGGTAACCGGTGTGTTCATACGGACTGAACAAATTATTTGTCTAAATCGCGACTGAAATAAGGGCGGGGATTGCGGCCGCGTAAAATCGATTTAAGCAACCCCCACCCCATCCCACCCCACCCCACCCCTCTAGTGAAATTCGTTTCACTGACCGCTCCAATGCGGTTCTTCTGTCGCGGTTTATTTTTGTTATGGTTTGTGTGTGTGTGTGTGTGTGTGTGTGTGTGTGTGTGTGTGTGTGTGTGTGTGTGTGTGTGTGTGTGTGTGTGTGCGTGCGTGCGTGCGTGCGTGCGTGCGTGTGTGCGTGTGTGTGTGTGTGTGTGTGTGTGTCTTATATTTTATCCCCCGACCGAATAGGTTCGGGAGATATAGCGATCAGCCTGGCGTCCGTCAGTCCGTGGACGCAACTTTGTGATGGCCATAACTCCAATACCCTTTGAGATTCATTGATTGTTCTTGGCACAATTGTTCACAATTGTTGCGCAAGACCTAGAAATCTGGCTGCCATAGATTTTAGTTATCTCCCTTTTAATAAAATAGAATGACTACCTTGTGATGGCCATAACTCCAATACCCTTTGAGATATATTGATGGTACCTGGCATAATTGTTCACAAGGCTGAGTCGGCGTGTCATGCGCAAGATCCATATCTCTGGCTGCCATGGTTTTTGAGTTATCTCCCCTTCAAATAAAGTAGAGTGATTATCTTGTGATGGTCATAAGCCCAATATCCTTTGAGATAATGTTGATGGTACCTGGCACAGATGTTCACAAGGCTGAGACGGCGTGTCATGCGCAAGAACTACAACCCGGATGTCATGTTGTTTTTTTTATTTCCCCTTCCAATAAAATAGAATTACTACATTGTGAAGGCGATATCTCCATTTCTCTTTGAGTATTGTAGATACGACCCATGTACAAGAACCACGACTCTGGGTGCCCTGTTTTTTTTTTTAAATTATCTCTCCTGACAATTTAACTTTGTGATTGCCATAACTCCAATACCCTTTGAAATATATTGATGGTTCTTGGCACAATTGTGGACGAGGTGGAGACGGCGTGTCATGCCTAAGAACCACAACTCTGGTGTTATGGTATTTGAGTTATCTCCACTTCCAATATGATAGTATGACCACCTTATGATCACCATACCTCCACTACCCTTTGAGACATTTTGATGGCACTTGATGGAGATGTACATGATGTTAAGCAGGTGTGTCATGCGCAAGAATTACAACTTTGGGTGCCCTGTGTTTTGTTATCTCCCCTGACAATATAACCTTGTGGTGGCCATAAGCCCAATACTCTTTAAAAAACTTGGCACAAATGTATACAAGGTATAGAAGGCATGTCATGCGCAAGAACCACAACTCTTGGTCCTGTGGTATTTGAGTTATCTCCCCTTTCAATATAACAGTACGACCACCTTGTGATCACCATATCTCAAATACCCTTTGAGACATATCGATTGTACTTAGTACAGGTATACATGAGGTTAAGCAGGCATGTCATGTACAAGAACCACAATTTTGAGTGCCTTGTTTTAAGAGAGTTATCTCCCCTGACAGTATAATCTTGTGATGGCTATAACTCCATTTACTTTGAGATATACTGCTGGTACTTGCCAAAATTGTACATGTATATACAGGGTTAAAAGGCATTTCATGTGCAAGAAACACAACTCAGTATACCTGTACTTTGTGCATTGGAAATCTTGGATTTTCATCATGTTGAGAAGATTAGGCAAAGATAGTCGCAATAAACATTACATATACAAAATATACTATGGGATTTCCAGTGTGTTTTAATTCTGTTGCACTTTCTATTTGTGAACAGTCTTTTGAATGCCATATTGGCTTTTGGTCGGGGGATTTGCCATCTCCTCTGATGGCTATATTTGGTTTGGATAGCCAATTGGCCATTTTGTGGGAAAGTAAATGTCTTTTTGGCTTTTCCGCTATTGATATTTCCATTAGGGTCTAGTTATTTCATGTTTGTGTTTCTTTCCCTTTGGTGTCTCTGATGGGAGCTGTGGGTTGATTGTATCTTTTCCTGATCATTGCCTTCACTTCTACTTTAATCAAATCTGCATAGATAAAACATTGGGACGGGATGAAGACCTTATTTTCAGCGTCACAGCCATGCAAAATACATGTAGGTCAAATTTATGCCAAATTTAGGTTGTGTGCAGTATATCTCATGAACTACTGGGTGGATTGAAATCAAATTAGCATGGATATAACATTTGGTCAGGATGAAGAACTTATTAGGGTTTTCGTGACCTTGACCTCATTTTCAAGGTTACAGCGGAGCTGTTAAATTAAGCGTGTTTTGAAAGGGGTATTTAGTGGGGGGGGGGGGGGCATCTCTTTTCTCAGAAAACAATAAGTTCTGAAGTTAGATCCTTTGGAAGCAAGGAATACACCAAATAAACGAAAATAGCAGACTCGGTTTTATTGAGTCTGTTCATGACCAGTACTGAAATGTGCAACACCGGCCACGCCCTCTAGCACCGACTTAAGCAGAACTCTATTTTCAAAATGATACCAAATGAACTCGATGATCCCAAAGGACCAGAAAATATAATCGCCACTGTGATGATGTATGGGGAGACGTTTTACGGCCGCCACACGGCACAACACCAGCTACAGTGAAAATAAATAAGTTCTGAAGTTAGATCCTTTGGAAGCAAGGAATACACCAAATAAACGAAAATAGCAGACTCGGTTTTATTGAGTCTGTTCATGACCAGTACTGAAATGTGCAACACCGGCCACGCCCTCTAGCACCCGCTTAAGCAGAACTCTATTTTCAAAATGATACCAAATGAACTCAGTGATCCCAAAGGACCAGAAAATATAATCTGCACTATGATGTTAAGTCTAGTTAAGCACCTCGTCATAGATTATATATTCTACTTCTTTGGAATCATTGATGCCATTGTGTTTGATGGTCACCGATGGGCCTAACTGGCCGAAACTAGCTAGTCTCCTGATAAGTCCTGAGATGACGACATATAAGTCGTGATCTAATGAGACGTATACGCTTTTGTAGGCTCCATCAGGTACTACCTTTTGTCACAAGGTGTATTTTAATGAGCAGAATTGAATCGAAATGAAAGTCTTTTTTCTTAAGAAAAAAGGTGTAGTTACGATGTTTCAATGACCCTAAGCTGTATTGGGACCTCGCCCCTTTCAGTGATCTTGACTGTTGTACCGAGCAAGATAACTGGTGATTGACAGGTGGTCTGCGTAAAAAAAAAACGGGGCCACGTCAAGAGAGAAAGGTCTTCGATAATGTGTGCCCAGTGAAGATTCAGATCAGTCTGCTCTTCCGCGCAGTCTGATCTGAGTCTTCGCTGTGTGCTACATACTGGCTGGGAAGGCTTAAAATAACTGAGTGAGTATGTAGACTCATATTAGTCTCCGATGAGTATAGATAGATAGATCGCCAGCAACGGTCAAATGCATCTTTAGAAACGAGGCTGTTATGAGAAACAGAGGTGAAGATAAGAATCAGGAAACGACACAATTTGCAAATACATGTACAATCCCTGGCGACTGGAATAATAAAAACATTAAATGAATGAACGGGGAGACCTTTTTACAGCCATCATACAGCACAAACAAAACAGCGCGGATACGCAAAATAGAAGGGGACCTGATATCGGCATTTTCGACTAGGTTATACACAAAATGGCCTGCTCAGTTCAATATGACATTGACGGTATTCGACAGGTAGGTTTCGTGAAATTTCCGTTAAATTCCACGCAGGAGTGTGGTGCCTTTCTTGTAATAGCTGGCCACATGGTCCAATCAAATCTTTTATTTGTGTACAGCTCATAAGCGATCGTGGTGCACGAAAGGTTCGACTTTTCCTTCGAATAGAATCGTGCTCCACGATCGCTTATGTATTTGAAAAATAACTCATATTTGATTGGACCATGTGATCGGCTATTACAAGAAAGACACCACACTCCTGCGTGAAATTTCACGGAAATGTCAAACAAGAAATATCTTTAAAAAAGATATGCGGCGTAGATTTAATTGGAAGGTTGTTTAGAAACCAGTGCTTCAGCTGAAGTGCACGACCCGCCGGATGCTTTTAGCTTTATGAGTGTTACCATATATGGGTATGGCGGCCATTTTGGTCATGTGACCTGGACCTAAAACGGTTCCCCCAATAAATGCGCCTTATCGTAAGGAGCAAAAATATATATTATACTTTAGTACTGTATTCTGAATCGTTTGCAGGATAAAATGAATTCTCACGTTTCCAATACAAAAGCATATGTGTCAAAGTTTGACCTAGGCGCAAAAAAGGTCAAGGTCAACCCAGGGTCACCATTTTAGCAATTTATGATGGGCCTACGTCCCAGATGCTATTTATCAAGTTTCGTGGAAATCTGCCCAGTGGTTCTGGAGAAGACTATTTTTGAAGGGTTTTTACTATATATGGCTTGGCGGCCATTTTGGTCATGTGACCTGGACCCCATGAGCAAATTTTGGTTTCCCCCATCCCAAAGAGGCTCCATATGAAATTTGACCTTAATCGGCCCAACGGTTTCCGAGGTGAAGCAGTTCGAATATTTTCACATTTTTCGCCTCGGCGAGGCTATACTAAATGGAATGTAATATTTCGCAAGTTCATTGGTTAGATCTCATTGATATCTATCAGTATGCCAAAAAATGTTTAAATATTCCAAGCGGTTAAGTCACTATCACCAATTTTCACAAACGGGTTACGGACGGACAGACAGACAGACCATATATGGCTTGGTGGCCATTTTGGTCATGTGACCTGGACCCCATGACCAAATTTTGGTTTCCCCCATCCCATAGAGCCTCCATATGAAATTTGACTTCAAATGGCCCAACGGTTTCCGAGGAGAAGCTGTTCGAAAATTTTCACATTTTTCGCCTCGGCGAGGCTATACTAAATGGAATGTAATATTTCGCAAGTTCATTGGTTAGATCTCATTGATATCTATCAGTATGCCAAAAATGTTTAAATATTCCAAGCGGTTAAGTCACTATCACCAATTTTCACAAACGGGTTACGGACGGACAGACAGACAGACAGACTGACAGAATGACACGGTGATTTTAGGGCACTCTTAGAAAATCAACCGACTTCAGTCGGTCGCTTTTTTCTGCGGGTCGTGCTATATGAGCTACAATAGTGGCAGCAACAATTGTCTAGCTATGAAATGGTTTACTGTAGTCAAACAACTCAGATGTCACGCGAGGAAAAATAGCTTTGCAGAGGGCAGTGTCCCGCCTGTTTGAGCTAAGGTCAATGTAAAAGGTCAAGGTTAAAAACATGACCTCATTTCAAGAGCATATGATCTCAAGTACATATGCACAACAAATAAGAAAACTTTATCATTCACTGTTTTTGAACACAAATTCTAGGGTTAACATTTAGGGTTGTCGCTATGGTGAACGTAAACGCATAGACGGACGAACAAACGGACGAGCAGACAAACGGACGGAAACTTGATCTTATGTGTACCTAACTAAAACTCAAATTACACTTATTCCTTTTCAGAATTTATATAACATTAATGATATTCGAAAATGTCCAATTTGTGTTAAAATGGAGGACATAAAGTATGCTGAAGACAAATGATACACTGCAACTTTTATTTAGCATATATTGTAAATTAAACATCTGTCAATTTGTAATGCGATTATTACATGTTTTTGTCATGCTATATCTCTTTATTGGTTTCATTGGCTTGAGGTGTCTTTCATCTCAATGTCGGGTAAAAGTTCCACAAACTTGGAAGCAACGTCTCGAAAATGACCTACACAGTGTTGATGGTGACGTTAAACCTCAAATCAAACAAACAATTCCTTTCGCAGAAAATTCTTCCTTTCGCGAAAGGAACCTCCCTTTCGCGAAATGGTTCCTTTCGCTATATAGACCAACCACGTGAAATAAGGTCAAAATAGCTATTCACCGCAGCAGTTACAGAATTCACTAGAATCACAATTATACATATGACGTATGGTCATCAAAGGACAAGATGGTGAGCAAGCCGAAACTGTATATATTTTTCATTCATGTCTCACATAAAAAATGAAACATCTCCTAGGTTAAAACTTCGGTAAACTGTCGTATTTTTGGAGTAGATTTATTTATGCAAATCATTGACCAATGAAATGGTCATCTCCTTTGGTTTTATTGACCAATGGAGTAACGAAAAATGTAGGACAAAAGCAAAACCATAACGGCTACGCCGTAAAAACTTCTCAGTCGAATATGGCCAATGACTAGCAAGTCTTGAAATTTTAGCTATAGATGATTCGACAAATTGTCAGTTACTCCTCCCCAGTACATTTGTTTTTTTATTTGTTTTATTTTTTTATTGTTTTTTGTTTATTTTTTTTTATTTTTTATTTATTTATTTTTTTTGTTGTTGTTGTTTTGGCTAAAGTAAAAGAAAGTAACAAAGTTTTTTTATATCTGACATGTTCACAACATGTTAAGAAAATACGTCTATATTATTTTGACTCGCTTGAACCTCACTTAATATAGTAAAACTGGGGTTTACAGTGGTAAACGTTATTTTTCTTATTTCTGCTCAAAAGATTGTGGATACTCGTTAGAATCGCCTTTCTGCTCAAAAATATAGATTGTGGGTACTCGTTAGAACCGCCTCATCGGGGCGATTCTAACGAGTATCCACAATCTATATTTTAAAGCAGAAATAAGAAAAAATATCACAAGTTTTTATCTTAAATTTGTCTTTTTTTTTTTTTTTTTTTTTTTTTTTTTTTTCGGCGGTAAAGTTTACAATGCCTTTGTACAGGCGTGTTCATGTAAATGATCATTACTATTAACGTCTCCTGCTTATGCTGTACAATTATCACTTGTTATCCCAGACACTGATCTCTCAAACCAATGCGTATGTCAAAAGAGGTACTCTTATTGCTTGTTTGGTTGATGTTTGACGCCCCCGTCAACACTATTTAGGTCCTTTTGGAGTCGTTGCTTCTAATTGTATGGGACTTTTACCCGACATGGAGACGAAAGCTCAGTCTCTGCCGCCCAATGAAACCAATAGGGTTTATATGCACCTTCTAAGCGGTTTTTCGGTACCCGTGTGCGGTCGGTTTTTAGTCTGCGTGGAAGCATCATGCAGCCCAATCTATCTCCAAGCCCCGATGGGCGAGGGCAAAGAGGTACTCTTATATCCATGCAGCGAAGATTAATGTGCTGATAGGACTGCGCAAATATGCATGATCAGATTGCGCGAATACCCAGACGGAGGCTCGTTTCATACCGTTAATGTAATATGAACATTTGTGTAAGATGACGTATACATCACATGACCATTAATGTAATTTAACATATGATGTCGCGTCTGAGAATGTAATACCGCCATGTAGTAAATTTGATAATCCACTAGTGGATTAAATTTGCAAATTAGCTAGATACGCTCCGTAACGTTACATGTACGACGTCCTTAACGACGTTGCGTTCACTTATGGTGTAAAAGTGACATTTTTGTACAGAAATCGTGAATTAAATGCGTTTTAAGTGTCGTATGATATATAGAATCTTGCATTCGTGCTCATGTATTAATGAATATATTAAACTCGTTGAGGAAAAGGGATAAAATGCTCTGCGAAGCCTCGCATTTTATCCTTTTTCGTCAACTCGTTTAATAAATTCAATAATAACTTGAACACACGAGTAAGATCCTCTGTATCAAGAATATACCAAATAGAAAGGACAAACCAGAATCAAAGAACAATCGTAGATAAGGAAGACTTACTGGCGTGAAGGTACACACAAACAAGACTGATCCCGGTAGCTCTGTTCGGCGCATGCGTGTAAACTGACTGGCTTGACTGGACTTTTGCAGGAGTTGTCGCCCCTGAATGTGTATCAATTCCCCTAAATAGGCCGTTAAACTCCAAACAAACCCCAAAACACACAAACAGTAAGCAAACCAACAACATGAAGCATATTAGAACGACTGCCTGGTATCGATTAGCAATAGAACAGTCAGGGTAACAAATAACTCGGCATTTTGTGAAAACTGAGGGATTTTTTCCCCTTATTATTCCATATAAACCTATGTTTTGGTTTTTCATTTGAACGAGGCAAATGAATACCCCCAACACAGGTTTTCATGGAGAACTGACAAAATGATCCTTCAATTATCACCAAATACACACCTTATCTCTTGTTTGTGTTGAGGTTTTACGTTCCCGTCATCACTAAGTCATCTTGGGGACGTTGCTCGACATTGAGATGAAATGCCATCCCTTAGAGACCGCTATATGGTTTAAGGAGTCCGACCCCCCCCCCCCCCCCTTGAACCCCACTTTTCACTTTTATGTAGTAAAACTGGAATTTACAGGCGTAAACTTTATTTTTCTTATTTCTGCTCTAAAATATAGATTGAGGGAGGTTCTAACGAGTACCCACAATCTATAATCTGAGCAGAAATAAGAAAGATATCACAATTTTTCATCTTATGTTAAATTTTCTTCTTTTCGGCGATAGAGGTTACAATGTTTTCGTAATGACTTTTCCCGGACAGACTTAGACCTTCTAAGCGGTTTACCAGTACTCAACTTCAGTCGGTTTCAAGCTCTGCCCATAAACACAATGCAGCGCAGTCTGTTTCTTCAAGCCTCGATGGACGGGGGCGAGGTCGGGTATAAAAGCAAAGGCCGGGCCGAGCCGCCGAGCAAAAAATGCCGATCCAAAGTGTTTATATTTCGCCTCTTGTAACAGTGAATATAAATATTGTAGTCAGTGTGGTATGGAGTTATTATGAATAACATATTTGATATCTACACGAAGGTTCATCTCTATACATTGTTTGATTTTATTGTAATAACTATTTTTTTCCGAAATCGAAAGACCGGGAAAAATGATAACATTTCTTAATTCTTGCAAATTTATCTTTTGCCCTGATAATATTTAAATTTGATTATTTTTATCATGTATGCATAGAAATATAATAAACATATCAAATCACCTTAAACGCTCAAATTTCTAATTTTCTAATGGTAAAAATTTCTACTTTTAGATTAATTGAACTAAAGGAAACGACCGAAAAGTACCGAAAAAGAAATAAAGAATTGTTTACTGCTGGCTGGAATTAAAGAAATATAAGAAATGATTGTTATTTTTGTTAGCAAGTATATGTATATAAAAATGATAAAGAAAAAACATCATTTTTATTTTTTTTAATTCCAGCTAGCAGTAAACAAAACTTTCTTCTCTTTCGGTCCTTTTTGGTCGGTTTCTTTAATTAAGTCAATCGAAAAATAGAATGAGTTTGAAAATAAGAAACTGATAAATTGGCAAGAAATTAAGAAATATTATTATTTTTCCAGGCCCTGGCTTTTATACTCCTCGATTTCGGAAAAACGGTTATTACAAGAAAATAAAACACTGTAGAGAGATGAACCTTCATGCAGGTTTTTTTTCATTTAAATTATGCTATTAGTGGCTAATGGCAATTAATATGCGAAATTTTAAAACAATTTAGCCATTTTTCGTCATTTGAAAGCGATTTTTCATGTTCTCTTTATAACACTATTGTAAAATTCTGATCCGAAAACAAATGATATCAACAGGGGCCTACTTTTTCTAAAATATCAAACATTTTAATTTAATATGATTCTTCTGTTGCGTTAATAAAACTTATAAAAGTAATTGAATATCTTATTTCTAGTTCAAACATAGATTTTGGAATATATAGAGTTGGGTTTACAGGGATGTCCACTACACGGACTTGTACACTACATCGGAGTCTAACTGTTGGTTTTCTTTTGCTCCAGCATTTCAGTGGTTTCTTGCTGTCGAGTCCTCATCGTTGTTTCATCTCTATGGTTGTTTGATGTTTGTGTTCACGGAGATGTTGCACTGATGAGTTAGGAGGCCTTCATGCGGACTGAACAAATTATTTGTCTTAATCGCGACGGAAGTAAGGGCGAGGATTGTGGCCACGTAAAATCGAGTTAAGCCCCCCCCCCCCACCCCCATTCGTTTCCGCTGACCGTTCCAAGGCGGTTCTTCTGTCGCGGTTTATTTTTGGCGAGTTTGATGTTTGGCGAGCCAAGCGTAGCAGAAAGAAAAAGCAAACAAGCCTTTTGGAAAAAATAACAAAATTTATTTACAAGTTAACTTTAACCTGTAGAATTAAGAAAAAATTAAATGTACTTAGCTCTGTAATGAATATCCTTAAATGAATCTATTTTCCTTGATCCCACAGAATTCACAGTCCAAAATGAAAAGTAATATCCTTTAACAATCCAACACAGAATTTAGAAATAACTTTTCTTTTAAGCCCAAACTTCAAACTCCAAAGTCTGACTCAAAGAGAAAAATCAAGCTCTTTTATAGACCCAAAGATTTCTCCAGAACATTTCAGAGGGCTGTGGAATAAGATTAGGTAATTTTCTAAAAATAATGCCACCTCGAACTTTCTGGAAGATTCTAAAGTACTTTCCCTTGTAAACATGTTGTTTACCAAAAATGAAATTAATCTGTGACTCAGTTATCGAGAATCTTCTATAAGAGGATTAACAAGATATTTATAGCACTATTAGGTAGGGGGGTGAAAGTGGGAATCAGAAAAATAAATTCTTATACCCCCCCCCCCCCCCCTCTTCGAGGAAAAGAAAGATTTATGTAATAAAGCTTTCTTTTGCTTTAAGAATAATAAAACATTGAACATAGCATATAAAATTACATGCATCTACAATCCACTTCAGTATGAAAGAAAAACACAATTCCCGACACTGCTCAAGCTCTTGAAAGAGCATCAGGGATTAAGTTATCTCTCCCTCTGATATGTTTTATGTCTAAATTATACTCTTGTAGCATACGACTTCACCTGTGCAACCGCTGATTTTTGTTTTTCATTTTGAGTTTGAAAGTCAGTGGATTGTGATTACTGAAAACAACAAGCGGTGCAGCAGTAGGAGTAAGATAAACTTCGAAATATTGCAGAGCAAGAATCAGAGACAAGCACTTTTTTTACTATGGTATGGTAATTGCTCTGATGCTTATTAAACTTTTTGGAAAAGTAGCAAACTGGATGATCAACACCATTTTCATCTTCCTGCAACAAAACACTACCTGCACCTACGTCACTAGCATCTACAGCTAGCTTAAACTCCTTTTCAAAGTTTGGTGCTAAGAGAACTGGTTCACTCTTGAGTATGGCTTTAAGCTTATCAAAAGCATTTTGGCATATTGCATTCCAGTGGAATTTTCTTCTTTTGCTGAGCAAATTTGTCAAAGGCTCAGCAATGACAGAGAAATTATTACAGAACTTTCTGTAAAACCAAGAAATCGCATCAGCTGTCTTTTGCACGTGGGTACGGGAAAATTTGAGATAGCCTCAACTTTAGCATCAATGGGTTTCACATGACCTTGACCTACAACATGACCTAGAAATGTCAAACTTGCATGGCAGAATTCACTTTTAGCAAGATTGATTGTTATTTTGGCATTACTCAGTCTATCAAAGAATGCTCGAATAGTCCTAAGATGTTGATTCCACTGGTCGTTGTATATGAAAGTATCATCGATATAAGCACTGCAGCCTTCCAGCCCCGCAATTACCATGTTTATTAAGCGCTTAAATGTTGCCGGAGAGTTGTTCGTTCCAAATGCCAAATGGTGTTGTGAATGCCAAAACCTTCTTTGCTCTATCTGTAAGTGGAATTTGCCAAAATCCTTTCAGAAGGTCGAATTTCGTTATGTATTTGGCATTCCCGATGTTATCAATGCAGTCATCCATTCTTGGAATAGGAAAGCTATCTGTTTTACTTAAGGAATTAACTTTCCTAAAATCTGTACACATACGATATGTCCCATTAGGTTTTGTTACAAGAATACAAGGAGAACTCCACTCACTTTGGCTTGGTTCAATAAAGTCATTATCTAATAGATACTGAACTTCTTCTTTAAGATATTTTTGTTTCACAGGATTCATCCTGTATGGGTGTTGTTTTACAGGTTTAGAACCATTTATGTCCACATCGTGAAATATTTTGTCTGTCCGTGTTGGAATGTCAGGAAATAAGTGTTCATATTCAAAAATCAACTGTTTCAGTTCATTCCGCTGATTTGGCTCTAGATGTGACAGTTTCTGGTCAAGATTCCGTAGAATGTCAGAATTTTGAAGTTTTGGTGGTGTGGGATCCGACTTCACTGAATTGATATCCTCACAGTCATTGTCACATGAATTAAGTGGAACAGAGCTAACTAGATTGACTGATGTTAAAGATGTATTGTCCCTATCGATGTATTCCTTAAGCATGTTAATATGACATAGCTGCTTTAGCTTGCGCCTCCCAGGAGTGTTTATTATGTAATTTACGTCACTGATCTTTTTTGGCAACAGTGTATGGACAATAATACCTGGCCTGTGTCGATTTTCCTGGAATAGGCAAAAGAGCTAGTACCTTATCACCTGGTTTAAAATTCCTTTCTTTTGTCCCTATGTCATATAACTGTTTCATTTTCCTTTGGGCTGACTGAAATTGGTCCGAGCGGCCTCACAAGCTTTTGAAAGTCTAGTTTTGAAATCAGACACATACTGAAATAAATTCAGGGAGTTGTCATCATTGGAGAGAAATTTCTCTTTGAGAAGTTTCAAAGGACCACGAACAGTATGACCAAACACTAATTCAAATGGACTGAAGCCAAGAGATTCTTGCACAGATTCTCTAACAGCAAATAAAAGGAGATGGATGCCTTCATCCCAATCCTTCTCTGTGTCAAAGCAATATGATCTTATCATGTTTTTTAATGTTTGATGGAATCTTTCAAGGGCGCCTTGACTTTCAGGATGATAGGCCGATGACTTATACTGTACAATGCCAAGTTCATGCATTACTTGTTGAAATATTCCAGACATAAAATCTGAGCCTTGGTCTGACTGAATAGATTTAGGAAGCCCAACAAATGTGAAAAACTTCACTAAGGCCTTGACGATTGTCTTAGTTTTGATATTTCTTAGTGGAATGGCTTCAGGAAAACGTGTGGCAGCACACATAAAAGTCAAAAGATATTCACAACCAGACTTTGTTCTGGGCAAGGGACCCACACAGTCTATAATTATTCGACTGAAAGGTTCATCAAAAGCAGGTATAGGCTGCAAATGAGCCTGAGGTATAGTCTGATTGGGTTTTCCTACCATTTGGCATGTATGGCAGGACCTACAATGCTGAGAAACATCTGATTTTAACCTAGGCCAGTAAAAATGATTAAGAATCTTGTGATAGGTTTTATTGACACCTAAATGTCCTAACATGGGAGTTTCATGTGCCAAGTTTAATATTTCAGGACGGTAAATCCGTGGAACCACTATCTGATGGTTGACAGTCCACTCGTCTTCTACTGAGACTTCTGGAGGACGCCATTTTCTCATAAAAATGTCATTTTTGACATAATAACAGACTCGGACCTGAGATACTCCCTGCTCATCTAAAGCCCTTTCAAACAAAGGCGAAATTTCAGGATCCTTGTGCTGTTCTATTGCTAGTTGAGACCCGGACATTTTGTCATGGCCTAGATCGAAAGATGAGTTATTCTTATGAAAATCTGTCTGCTTATCAGGCAGGCTTGAAGACAGAGACCTTGTTATCTCGTCATTAAAAGACTGACCCAAAAAGGTATCAGTGAAATCAAAATCCCATCAGTTTGCTTGGCCTTACGTGCCATAGCCCTTGTGACTGCACAAGACGGATGAAGATCAGGAATTTCCTGCTCAATGGGATCAGGTGGTTGATCAGTGCAAGGATTAGAAGTCAAAAGTGGGTTTACCACAACCTTATCTCCAGCTAAGTCATTGCCTAGCAATAAATGAACACTTTTAAAAGGTAAAGAAGGTCTAATACCAACAGCCACTGAACCGGATACCAAGTCTGATGACAAATAAACGTTATGAAGCGGAACATTAACAAATCCACATTCCACACCCTGAATAAGGACACTTTGGCCCAGAGAAGTCTTCTCAGTAAAAGGCAGAGTATCTGCTAGAATTAGAGATTGAGAAGCTCTGGTATCTCGTAAGATTTTAATAGGGGTAGGATGGGCATAACTGTCACCATTTAGTGACACAAAACCATCTGATAAGAATGGTTCATAAATCTCCATAACTGAATCAGTCTCAGATAATTTGATATCAGAAAGAGTTTCCTCCCTTACACAAGACTGTGGTTTTGGCCTTATAGAAGTCAAGCCTGTAGGCTTAAGTTCCTCTTGCCTTTCTCTTTCTTTCCTTTGCTTTAATTTTAAACACTCAGAGATCAAATGACCTGTATTTTTACAATAATAACAAACTACTTGAGATTGAGATAAGGGGTTCTGGTCTTTGTTTTCACCAGAAGGTTTGGACAAATTCTGGCTTCTGTTTTCACCGGAAGGTTTGGAAGGATTCTGGCTTTTATATTCACCAGAAAGTTTGGACATAGTACTAGATGTATGGCTATAACTACCAGAAGGATTACTGGGATAGAATCTTGGACTTGTCTGTGGATTATATGGTTTTCGAGGATAAGGCCTGTTCACAAATGAGACTTTATGAGTCAAAGCATAATCATCTGCCAAACGAGAAGCTTCCTCCAAAGTTTCAACCTGTCTCTCATCGAGAAAAGATTTAATGTCTGAATTTATGCACCTTTTGAACTCTTCAACAAGGACACGCTGTCTAAGTTTGTGTTGATCAGAGCCTACTTTTTTAGAAGAACACCACCTATCAAATAACTGTTCTTTGGTTCGAGCAAATTCTACATGGGTCTGGGAAATTTCTTTTTACAGTTCCTAAATTTCTGCCTGTAAGCCTCAGGGACCAACGCATATGCCTTAAGAATAAGCTCCTTAACAAGATCATAGTCTGAGCTTTGCTCGACAGTTAGCTGAGTGTAAATGTCTCGAGCCTTTCCGACAACAACACTTTGCAAAAGTAAGGTCCAATGTTCTTTTGGCCATTTTAAATTTTCTGCAACTTTCTCAAAATGCAAAAAATACTTACCTTCCTCTTTTTCCTGAAATGGCGGAACTAACCTTATGTGCTTTGTGGCATCAAAGTATCTGCCAGAGTCATAAACATGGGTAGGTTTCACCCTATCTTGACCCTGGAGTTCCAATTCCTTCAGCCTTAATTGAAATTACCTTTCCCTTTCTTTTTCGTCAATACTGTATCTCATTTTTTCCTTTTCTAACTCAATCCGTTCCTCCATTTCTCTTTTTTTCTCTCTTTCTTCCATCTCTCTTTGTTTTTCCCTCTCTCTTTCTTCCATTTCTAATCTTTCCATCTGCATTTGTCTCAGCATTTCTCTTTCTTTTCTCTTCTCTCTTTCTTCCATCTCTAATCGAAACTTTTCTAATTCAATTTGCCTTCCTACTTCAATTTGTCTCATTCCAGCTGACCTGTCTCATAGGCTACGTCGGTCAGTGTGTGCTCGGAGGGGGATGTGCTGTGTTTGCCGGGTCTTGTCCATCATCCGTTTCGGTTTCAAAACTTTGGGGTTGAGACACACTGATGAAGATTAAATATCAGAAAGGCCTATGTGTCACTAAATTAGGTATAGTTACGTCTTAATTGTAATTTAGTATGAGAGACCATAATGAGAGACAAAGCAGATGGATCGAAAAGCTCTTCATCAACAAAAAACTGTACCAAAATATTCTTGATTTCATGTTTTTTCATGCTTGTTTTTACAGCAGTGGCCCCATAATTGGAAGCAATATCTAGCAAATCTGTCTTTTTGGCCAGATTAAACAACTTCTATCAAGGCTGAGCCAAAATGCTTCTCAAATCAAAGGACATGTTTGTTTTTAGTTTGTTTTATAAAGTATTTATGGAAATACAGATTGAGTTTAATTTGACAAAGTTTTTTTTTCGAAATGACAAGCCCAACGAGAATTTCACATGAAAACAAAAGTACTATTTTACCTGAAATGACAATTCACATGAAATGACAATCCCCTTTTATGCCTATGGGGAAATGCCAATCTTTTGAAGCAACTGCCAAGTCTATATTTGATAAGAAATGACAATGTCTTGCCTACAAATGAAATGTCAGTCCTGAAATGCTCAAGATGTTTTTATTCCGGACGAGCCCCCAATTTCTGTTACGAGCCAGGGATAGCAGAAAGAAAAAGCAATCAAGCCTTTTGGAAAAAATTAACAAAATTTATTTACAAGTTAACTTTAACCTGTAGAATTGAGAAAATTAAATGTACTTAGCTCTGTTATGAATATCTCTAAATGAATCTATTTTCCTTGATCCCACAGAATTCACAGTACAAAATGAAAAGTAATATCCTTTAACAATCCAACACAGAATTTAGAAATAACTTTTCTTTTAAGCCCAAACTTCAAACTCCAAAGTCTGACTCAAAGAGAAAAATCAAGCTCTTTTATAGACCCAAAGATTTCTCCAGAACATTCCAGAGGGCTGTGGAATAAGATTAGGTAATTTTCTCAAAATAATGCCACCTCGAACTTTCTGGAAGATTCTAAAGTACTTTCCCTTGTAAACATGTTGTTTACCAAAAATGAAATTAATCTGTGACTCAGTTTTCGAGAATCTTCTATAAGAGGATTAACAAGATATTTATAGCGCTATTAGGTAGGGGGGTGAAAGTGGGAATCAGAAAAATAAATTCTTATGCATAACATATGGTTTGTCTTTGGGTGTTTGTCTCGCTTATATTATTTTATTTTCGATAGCCTATTGGCCATTTTGTGGGGAAGTAACTGTCCTTTTGGCTTTCCGCTATTGATGTTTCCATTAGGGTTTGTTGTTTTATGTTTGTGTCTCTGATTGGAGCTGTTGTTTAATTGTATCGATTCCTAATCATTGCCTCCACTTCTATTTTGTACACCTGATGATTTTTTTTTCTTTTTTTTTTTTTTTTTTTTTTTTTTTTTGTCGTCTACTTTCTTCTCTTTTATATCTTTATGTTACGTATGTTATCAATCAAATAGTTTCTTGGCCGCTTAAATGTTAATTTATTAATTGAATAGATTTGACCGCTGATTTCTTTTGATCGGTATTTGAAGGTACGTGTACATGTAAATTACTACTTTGCACCAAATGTGTTAATCATGCACGTGTTTGTGCATGATTTTGGGACAAAATTAACCCTTTTACAAGATTAGCAAACAGCCTTTGATTTACTTTTTACTCACATTGAGATGAAATGACATCTCAAGCCTTGTCGCCCAATGAAACAAATAGGGCTTAATATGCATTGGACAGTCAGACGCGCACCAGTTTACCCGAGCTGAGCAGTTTACCAGTAATCATGTGCGGTCAGTTTCAACTCTGCGTGAAAACATCATACAGCCCAACCTGTTTCTCAAACCCGATGGGTGCGGGCCCTGATGATGATGGTGATGATGATGATTAACTTTATTACGTTATAGTTTAACATGTGCAGACTGATCAGCCTGCACATCCAGCTAGTATGTTAAGTTTTTTTTTTATTTTTTTTTTTTTTTTTTTTTTTGCTTTTCAACCTTGTGATAGGAGGCCTATGCAATCAGCGATGGAATAGTTTTCTTACTTTCGTAATTTATAATCAGCAAAAAAATGTCTGCATGTTTGGAGACATGAAAGAATGCACTATATCCCACGAGTGTGTTACCGTTGTGTGTTAACTTGAAGTTTAAAAGCCTTGTCAACAACATTTATGTCATACCAAGCGAGTCCATTTAGTTTGCCTAGTCACATTTTACATGGGCAGGTTTAGACAAGTACAGTGCAAATTATTTCGCAAAAAACTGACGATTACCCTTCTTGGATGAGCAGATGGAAGATGACAGCTCTTCAATAGATTTAAATGATCAATCTTCACCAAAGGATCCTAGCTATAACAAAACAACGGCCCAACGTCGGACCTACAGCGATACGACGTTGGCACGTGTATGCTTTTTGACACATCGTATCGCTGTTGCTGGCTGGGATGATACTGGTCGGGCAGTTATCTCCCCTATGACCTCGATTCCGGCTGTTCTGTGATGAACCATTTAAACCAAATTTCTTAACCTGTATCCTGTTGAATATATCATTTTAGCCACATCCATTTCTGACTGGTAACCTATCAAATTAGAGATATATTGTTTTCATTTAGATATTAAACAACAAGACATTTCAATGCGAAATTGGAAGAAAGACAAACAGTGTAAATCCTGATCCAACTATGAAAATTGTATAAAAACCGCAATATAAGCGTTATTATTTCAAAATATTCTCACAAATTTGGGCACATTATCTGTTTACGTATCATTTAATGTCGTTTCGCCCACTTTCCGAGGTAAAACTAACTCCCGCTATAGAACTTTTATTCATCTTTAAGTTTAACGGGACAGAGGCGAGAAAAAGCAAAGTAAAAGTAAAACAAAGATCAGGAATCCGACGATACAATTAACTTACTCCACCCATCAAAGACACCAAAGGGAAAGAAACACAAACATGAAGCGACCAGACCATAATGGAAACCTAAGCAAAGGATGGCCATAAGGACAGTTACTTCCTCACAAAATGGCCAAATGGCCATCCAAAATAAAAAGACACAAGTGATACATACAGTAAGTAGTAACAAACAACAACATAAATAACCGCCACAGAAGAACCGTCTTGGAACGGTCAGTGGCAATCGTTAAGTAGCATCATCGCCCTGTCACGGCTCATCCTTAGTTACCAGCCGGCACCGTGCATTAAAAGTGGCCAATTGGGGAACTGTGACTAGGACTTGTTACACTAAAATTATTGGAGTTGTTTTCTTCAAACAATTTTCATCTTTGTAAAAAAATCACATCATATTGCACAGACATGTTAACGTAAGGAAGTGTTTCGAAAATACCGTTTTAAGTTCAAGTAAAAATGGTCACTTTCCCATCTGTTACTGGATTCATTGGTTTATTCAATTTTGGGCTTTACGGGGGTATTCATTATTTTTTTCTCATTAACATTCAAAGACATAAGTTGTGGGTATCGTTAGAACCGCCTCAAGCTATGACATGTTTGCAATATAAAGCTTCACGGGTACTTTGTCTGGTCTGAAAAAATGAAATAACAAAATAAGAGTGCAATTAAGAAAAAAGAAAGAAGGAAAGCACCAACATAAATCAGTACTGGTAATAAATAAATAAATTGGTAATTTGTGTGATCAGAAAACATTAAATGCCTAAAACGGTGTACAATGAACAAATCAAACTATAAAAAATAAATATGTTAATACGATATTAAAAGACAAAAAATTTTTCATCCTGTCCGCCGACACTGTTAACGAACCAACCGACTAATTTAAAACAAAACTGACTAAGCTGCTATAGAGATCATTAAAGGTGTTTAACTTTGCAAAGAGCACGTGTTTTCACACCTCATCATTAATCACATTAATTGCGTGATTAATGAGTCAAATGAGCCAAACAAAATAAACAATGTGATTGATGGTACTGATCAAAACAGGTGATACTTATCATCAACCCTAATTATTATTTCCATCATTCAAACTACATGTTCTCTCTCTCTCTCTCTCTCTCTCTCTCTCTCTCTCTCTCTCTCTCTCTCTCTCTCTCTCTCTCTCTCTCTCTCGTGGAGTTGGATGATTAACGGTATGGATCAAACAGGTGATACTTCTCATAATTCCTAAGTTACATTGTCATTCAAAGTTCATGTTCTTCTAACTATTCACTCGGTCTCTTAAACATCTTTAATGATCTCTATAGCAGCTTAGTCAGTTTTGGTTTAATCTCAGTCTCTTTCTTTCTCTCTCTCCCTTGGAGGAAACATCTTGGGGGCGAAACGTCTTGTTACCGTCCGGTCCGGTTATTATACCCCGTACCTTCCGGTATTTAGTATGACCAAAGATTTTTGACAGGGAAGAAGGTGGCCAAAGAAAACACTTTTTTTCGAATCATTTCAGAATTACAGGGCTCTAAAGTGAAAACGAGAATGTCAGGCCTTGTCAGAAAAATGATCTTTTCTGGGTTTTGTCCAATGACAAGGCAGCTACAGGTGAAAACCTTGCACTGAAATTCTACCTTTATTAGCGAAAGAATAGAAATCGAATGTAACATTACTTCGGATATTTTCTACCAAGACATTTATCAATCTTTTGATAACTCAGTGGTGGTCATGTATAAAAGCCAAGGCTGGGCCGAGCCAAAAATGCTGATCTGAAGATTTTATATTTTGTCTCTTGTAACATTTAAGGTATATATTGTAGTCAGTTTGGTATCGAAATTATTATGAATAACATATTTGATAACTACACGAAGGTTCATCCCTCTACATTGTTTTATTTTCTTGTAATAACAGTATTTCTAAAATCAAGGGGTATAAAAGCCAAGGCTGGGAAAAATGCTAATATTTACAACCCTTTCAAGATTATTTCTGTCACCGGGTGAGCATCAGGGAGTTGTAATGAGACCCAGACAATAGATTTCTGAGGTTGTTTATATACAAGAAAGGGTGTCCTACAAACAAACAAACACGATTGACAATACACTATCTACAGGACAACACAAATGGTTACTGCTTAATCCATTCAGCAGTACATAAATAATATATCCACCGATATTAACATGGATGAATGACATTACAGGACAATATAAACATAAAACAGTGAATGACAGGACACTGCTGGGATGGTTTGGTTTGGTTTTACTGCCCTTTCAAGATTATTTCACTCATATCGAGCCAACCCTGAATCAGGTGGGCGGAACTAGAGTACCTGGAGAAAAACCACAGGACCTCCCTTTGCAGTAAGTGGCGTCCTACATAATTATGACCCAAGCGAGGCTCGAACCACTGCGGCGAGAGACCTAATGGTCAAGAGTCCGCGCTCTTAGCCACCAGGTCACAGAGGCCTGTCCTCTGCTAGAATAAAATGCATGGATGAGTGGGGATTTTGGGTTGTGAATACACCCGTATAGGGCCCTTGAGCCAGATGTAAGGCTGATAATGAAAATGAGTTTGGTGGGAAAACTCCGATACATGTGAAGAATTTCATGGCAATGAAATTCTAACACAGGCCGAGTACATTATGACTTATTAAAGCACTCAAGAATGAAGCTATAGAATAAGCTAGACAAGTGACCTTCGCAGCTTATAATGCATTATTTTAAATGCAAGCAATATGGTGAAATTCCAATAGTTGAGCATGAGCAACAGCAGTAATATGTAACTAAAGCAAAATTCCAAATTATTAAATATGCTCAATGTTCAGAATAAAGAACTATGGAAATAACAATAGAATAAACAGGTTACAGAACAAGAAATTCATACCTGGCTATGACATCTTCAAATAATACTGGTCAATAAAAGACAATGACTGTCTATAGCAGTTCAGTTGAGAACAATGTAGCCTGGGCGAGTAAGTGACTACTCGCAAGGCCCTCTTCAGTCCAACTGAATCAAGGCGGTAAAATTTGTGGTGCGAAGTGTGCAGAAGGTCACATGCAGGGTTAGAGAATTAAAACAGCCAACCATACACAAGCATTTACCCTGGCAACGCTAAAAACATGATAATGATAGGTTAAAACAAGATATTTACCGTTACTGGCATTTAAAGCATGCCAACGTGTTTCGGTTCAAAATTTATTACAAAGTGAAGGTCATTACATCAAGCTAGTGACCTAGCTACCGTGCGTCGGAAACGCGAAACACAGAACCGAACCGAACCGAAATCAAAGCGCCAAAGGCACTGAAATGACAGATTCTATGAGAAAATCAAAACACTGTGAAAACTTACAGACAACCTTTCTAAAAAGATCTTAAAATTTAGAAAAGTAGATCTGCAAATTCCATTGTATGATATGTTTGCAGATGTCTATACACCGGTGGTATCATGAAATGCCATTTGATGTTTCAAATTTTCGAAAGAAACTATTTACGTTTTCAAAACCAAACATTAAAATTCAAGTTTTAACAATGCTACTGTCAATTAGTAACATTTTTGTCTGGTCGGTTGTGGATACCTCCCCACAAAAGATGCTCTATTTTTCACAAAGAGATCGGAGGAGAAAGGCTGGTAAGTCTTGAAGACATTTTTGAGTAAGAACAGCACTATAAACCCGCGCGTAATCCTGCTGGATTAGATATCCCGGATTCTGAGCGTAAACAAATAAATGGAACCACGTGAGGCCGACGTACTTGATTGATGTAACGTCTCGCTGTTCAGTTAACGTCTCAGCCATGATCTTGAATGTTCTTAATATCGCTAGCTACATGCAATGGCTCGACATACCATTTCGCTCATTCCATCCGATATGTAATGCTCTATTACGCACGCGTCGCCTCGGCATGCCTTACACCTATATGTCGAAACACCCCGAAACGACAATCGGCGTGATTCACGCTTAAGTGCGATGTTTCACTGAAACGCATATCACGCGAGTCGCTTAGACGCCAATATATATGTATGTATTTCATGCACCAGCGTAAGTGTTCCGTACTGTGTCGACGTCTTAATTTTGGGTACGAAAGGGACGTCTAGCTCTCAAAAGTACATCGCATAAGGGCGACGAACTGTGTCAGTGCTTATTAGTCGGTAGTTGAAGGTACAGTGTAGCAGATGCCGGCGGAAATCTGCTTCGCATATGCGTCTGTCGGATGAATCGATCTTGACGTACTGACGTCGATCTTCCGCTACGTCGAAGTCCATTTGCGTCTTATGTTGATAGTAAGATGTCGCTCCAACAGACAAATAGATCACACACATGTGGCACCCAAAATCAGAGTCAACGCCATCCGCTTTCCGACCAGCTTCTAACTGTCCATTAGAAGCCTCCGTGGTGTAGTGGTTATGCTACTCGCCTTGTAAACCAGGGATCGCAGGATCGATCCCGGACTTCTCCAGACTTTCGGATGTGTCTTTAAACCGAGGTATCGTCTTCGTATGACCTTAGCTGTTGGTGGGACGTAAAACTCAAATACTCACTCACTCTAACTGTCGAGGGTTTAATGAAAAATGTTGCAATACGTTCTCAATTGATGCTTTTTGAGAACAAAATACAATTTCTTCTTTTCTAGGCACGACCTTACATCACACATCAAAAGTTTGATCCTGAACATGTGGTTTCTATCAGTGCTGGTGTGAAGGTGGTACACAGGATCGTTGGCCCCCGCCCATCGCGCCTTAAAGAAATAGATGGGCTGCATCCACGCAGAGCTGAAACCGACCCGCACACGAGTACTGGTAATCTGCTTTGAGGATCTAAGCCTGCCCAGGCAAAGCGGTGCGAGTCGGACCGTCCATGCATAAAAACCCTATTGGTTTCATTGGGCGACAGGGCTTGAGATGTCATTTCATCTCAGTGTCGGGTAAAAGTCCCACAAAATTGGAAGCAACGTCTCCAAAATGACCTATCCAGTGTTGGCGGGGACGTTAAACCTCAAATCAAACAAAACAAAACACAGGATCGTGGCCGGACTGGTAACCATACGTCACGGTTGATTGATTTAACCTTTTTAGCTTAAGGGCATGGTGCCTAAGCGACAGCGTGTTGTAATCATGCAATCGTTTGGTTTCAGAATCAAAGCACCGAAAGTGATGGTGGGATGTAGGTTGGGGTAAAAGTCCTGGGCTGAGATTAAACTGTTTAATTTAACTCTGAAATTCCAAACGAATAGTGAATATTTTGATAAGAAGCGCATTCCGCAGCGTCCGAACTTGGTCTACACTGTTTGCCAAGCTCACCCTATGATTCCAGGAAGACCCTCTTTAGTCTTATGGAATACCCTGATCTCACTGCGGCTATTTTCTGCAAGAAAAAGGTTATTCTGAGAAGTCAGTGATAGTCACGTAGACGTTAGCTCTGAATCGCTTTTTTATTAGTAACTTCGGGTCGAATGCCAAACAATCAACCCAAACATAGCCGGGTCGTTTGTCAGTCTTGGGTACATGTAAGTGTTATCTGTAAAATCTGCACTTGAATAAATTGTTCGTTCTGGCAAACAATGAAGACTAAGATCAAACGCCACAGAACACGGTGCTGATCTTGTTCTACATTTTTTGCATCAGTTACTAACATCTTAAGTTTATACGGATCAGTCCAAGTCCTCGTTCATGACCAGCCTGCATTTAGAGATAATCGGCATGATGTTGTCAGTGCTTTGATTTATTCACTGCCTTGAGTTTCTGGAGTGTTAAGTTGGGCTCGTTCATTTTGCTAAATATGGCACCTAGAATTATATCACAGGACCTACACTGTTTGCATAGGTATCTGTACCATATTCCATGGTTGAAAAGGACAACCTTTCTCGCAAAGTCTGATATACACCTAGTTGTAACTGACCTAGACTTGACCTCGAATATCGGTAAACCCAGTAATATTCTGGTCTGCAGCTGACCGGCTGGTCTTTAAGGATTAAATATTGACAGCACTGTAATAAAACAGTGTAAAACCTGAGCAGACGTCTGAGCAGACGCCGCATTGATCTGGGTATACAGTTTCGCATGATGCAGCTGATTCATATGAAATGCTGAATCTATTCTCTGAAAGGCAAGATAAAATCGTCAAGTCGTCTGCTTCAAAAGTTTGTATTGCGATTATAGGATGTACAATTTTGATAACTGTGCCAAACCGGACTACATTTTGTGCGGACTCGTATTTGTTTGGCGGTGAAAGCCGGAAGAAAGTCGTAAGCAAGCCGGAACTACTTTACAACACGCAGGATAGCTAGAAACGACAGATTGAATCTGTCATTAAAAACTACATCTATGACATTCTCCCCTGTCAGGGAAAATGTCTCCTGACATTTCCAAATGCCTTGTAAGTACACAGACAATAGCTGAGTGTAATACAATATCAAACAATAAATATATTTATCACAGCTTGCTTTTTATTTACAATGTTACTCAAATTTGTGAAGCGATTTCTTCTGGAAGAAGCACAACATGCAGAAATAAATTGCTGCACAATTCACTGCACAGTTCAATACACAATGCACCATTCAATGCACAATGCACCATTCAATGCACAATACATCTATAGAAAATAAAACATGATAATTTGTGTTGTGCAACACTGAATATATTATTCAAATAAACTACACTCAGCATATTGTTGTGTATTTAAAAACAATACAGAAAAGAATCCATATGACATTCTCCCCTGTATACATATTAAAAAATCAGACTGTCCACAATTCAATAAAAAAAAAAAACTAAACAAACCACTCCTGTAATTCTGTATCATCAACAGTGTGCTGACCCATGAGCCAATCTCCATAACGATCTGGCGGAAGACGTACACGACCAGAACGTCTAGGCTGAGGAGTAGTAACGGGTGATGGAGATTGAGTATATCCAGAAGGGATATTTGTGCCAGTTTGAGAAATAGATTGATGGCTTTCGCCTGGCACACTCGTATCTCCACCACCAACTGAAACAGTACTTCTACCACGAAAATTTGAAGAAGAATCCCTGCCAGAACCGGCTGACTGAGTAATATTTCCAGCTTCAACAATACTGGAGGCATTATCAAAACTGGAAACATTGACAGGACTGAGAGGTTTCCTCCTTGCAGGAATAATGTACTTGCCAGATGACCGGAAAGCAGACTCTGACTGGTCAGAATCTGATTCCTCAGTATCAGAATTGTAACTGGGCTGTACATGATTCCTAGGAGGACGCCTTGGCGTAATCTTTGGTTCTAAAACCTCAGATTTAACAGGAATGACTGAAAATGGGAGTAGCATGTTCCTATGTAAGGTTCTGATGCAGGACTCGTCAGACTCTTTTTGAACCTTATAAACAGGGATGTTGTTTATGGGTTGAGAAACAACAATATAAGGGCTTTTCTCCCACTTGTCAGCCAATTTCTGCTTGCCTCTCAGGCCAACCAGCCTGACAAGAACACGGTCTCCAACGTCCAAAGCTGCTTCCCGTACTTTGAGGTCGTAACCTGCTTTGTTACGGGCGGCGCTCCTTTGTGCTTCTTTGGAGGCAACTTTATATGCGAACTGGAGCCTCTTCTTCAATTTGGTAGCATAATGCTCCTTAGAAGATATAACAGGGTCTTGGTCATTATTTAGACCCAAATATGCATCAACAGCCAGCCTCGGATGTCGTCCAAACATTAAAAAGAACGGTGAATAGCCTGTGCTTTCATGTTTGGTGGCATTATAAGAGTGCACTAATGGGGCGACATAAGACTTCCAGTCTTGCTTCTGATGTTCTTCTAAAGTGCCTAACATATTAAGCAAAGTCTGGTTGAACCGTTCTGTCATTCCATTCCCCATAGCATGGTATGGGGTAGTCCTGGACTTTTCCACACCAGCTAGACTGCAGAGTTCTTTGATAACATTACTTTCAAAGTTTCTCCCCTGATCACTATGAAGGCGAGCAGGAAAGCCGTAGTGAACTATGAAGTTCTCGAAGAGAATCTTTGCAGTAGTTTTGGCTAGCTGATTCCTAGTGGGAAAAGCCTGTGCATATCTGGTGAAATGGTCTGTTATAACCAGAATATGCTCATGACCCCCTTTTGACCTTTCTAAAGATAGAAAGTCCATGCAGACTAGTTCCATTGGTTGGTGACTAACAATGTTCACCAACTTAGCACTAGGTCTTTGTGGAGTTTTACGTTTGATGCATCGGTCACAGGACTTGACTTTGGTTTCAACATCAGACTCCAATCCTGGCCAAAAGAACCGAGAACGAACCAATGACAATGTACGATCGCGGCCTTGATGACCGACATCATCATGTAAATGTTTAAGGACAATATCCTTAAATTTAGAGGGTAAAACTAACTGCTTTGTCTGTTGGCCATCAAGTACAGTATTTCTGTACAATACAGAACCAACAAAACAGAGTTTTTTCCACTCTTTAATATATCTAAGAACCTCTGGGGTTTCCTTAGATAGTTCGTTCTTCGTCGGGCAAAAGCCATTATGAAGAAACTGGATGACTCTTTTCAGAGTAACATCAGCAACCTGTTCTTTGGCCCAATCAACATTTTGAATATCAGTTGATTGCAAATCAGTGTCTGTATGAACATCAGAAGATGGTTCAATCTGAGATGCATTAGTAATTACTAATGTCTCAGCATAAGGGCAAGAATCCCTTTTAACGGTATAAGCCTGACAAATGGCATTTACCACGTCAGAAAACATTTCTGTTTGCTCCTGCGGGCGTCTAGAAAGACCATCCGCATCCCCATTAGCCTTGCCACTTCTGTAAATAAGTTTAAAATTGTAAGTGCCAAGAGCTGCTAGCCATCTATGACCAGTAGCATCTAGCTTGGCAGATGAAAGGACATATGTAAGGGGATTGTTGTCTGTGACAACATCAAAATGATTACCATATAAGTAATCATGGAATTTCTCTGTCACTGCCCATTTTAAGCAGAGAAATTCTAATTTGTGAGCAGGATAATTCTTTTCACTGCTCCGAAGTCCTCTACTGGCATAAGCGATAGCGCGTTCAAGGCCGTCTTGAA
Organism: Lucinisca nassula; assembly: GCA_963580285.1. Taxonomy (NCBI): domain Eukaryota; kingdom Metazoa; phylum Mollusca; class Bivalvia; order Lucinida; family Lucinidae; genus Lucinisca; species Lucinisca nassula. The sequence continues at coordinate 5,223,205 of CAUZLF010000003.1, forward strand.
CTTGATACAACACTGCACCAAGACCTTCGGTCGAGGCATCAGTGTGCACAATAAAAGGGCGTTTAAAATCGGCATATGCCAGGACTGGAGGAGATGATAATTTCTCCTTCAAAGTGTCAAAAGCACTTTGCTGCAATGCACCCCACTGCCAAGGGACTTTATCTCTCTTCTTCTTCTTCTTCTGATTATCTGAACCAGGATTTGTGGGGTGCCCAACTAAAAGATCATTCAAGGGCTTAGCCAAACGAGCATAATCTTTAATAAAACGACGGTAATAGCCCGTAAAACCAAGAAATGATCTTAGTTGCTTAACATTCTGTGGGACAGGCCAAGAAGTCAAAGCCTTCAATTTGTCAGGGTCCGTTTCTACACCATCTTGACTGACCACATGACCTAAATAACTGACACTGGTTTTGAAGAATTCGCACTTAGACGGCTTAAGCTTCAGACCGTGTTGTTTCAGTCTACTAAAAACTGCTTCCAGCCGGTCTAAGTGGTCTTCAAAGGTCTCTGAAAAGATCAGTATGTCGTCCAAGAAAATAAGGCATTCTTTGAGGTTCATGTCGCCCGTGCAACGTTCCATTAGACGTTGAAACGAGGCTGGGGCATTGGTTAATCCAAACGCCATGCGCTGACATTCAAAGAACCCTAGATTTCCCACTGTGAAGGCCGTTAAATGCTTATCTTCTTCCTCTTCCTCTACTTGCCAGTATCCACTACGCAAATCTAGCTTAGAAAAGTATTTAGACCCTATTAAGGTATCTATAGTATCATCGATACGAGGTAGAGTGTAAGCGTCCCTTATTGTACGACTATTTAATTTTCGGAAGTCGATACAAAATCGCAAACTTCCATCTTTCTTCCTAACCAAAACTACGTGGGAAGAGAAGGGACTTTCAGAAGGTCTGATAGCATCAGCCTCCAGCATTTCTTTGATATGAAGTCTTACTTCTTCATACATTGAAGGAGGTATCCTTCGGTAGGGATCCTTAAAGGGAGTATAATCTGTAAGCTTTATTTTATGCTTAACAAGATCTGTTCTACCAAGATCGGTAGGACTGGTAGAAAATATGTCAGACCAATTTTCCAAAACCTGCTTCGCTTTTGAAAGCTGCTCAGAAGACAGATTCTGTTTATCTATCTGGTAACTCAAGTTAGGAATAGTTGTAGAGGACTTTTCCTGTTTCTGCGAGGAATCAGGTGTCCATGCATCAACAACATTCACACTTGTTAAAGTACACAGAATAGACTTAGGGGGGAATTTCAATAACTTTGGCCGACAAATTACAAACTCTTACAGGAACCCTAATAGTCGTACCTGGGCCTTTAAGTGAAACAACCCTTGGACAAATTGTCAAATTTCCTGAAAGGGAACCATTGGTATGCTCTGTCACTGCACATTCAATGCCATTTGATTTTCTAACTATACCATGGAGAGTTTTTATTTCCCCAGGGTTGATACGAATGCTATAATTGCATGTTGTTTTGACAGGCAAACCATAATCGCACATGCTATCAAAGGCAGTCTGCCATTCTACAGGCACATCCGATGGTGGCTTATCCTGCTTAAACAGTCTGATCACATTCGTACCAATGATTGCTGGAACCTTACTGTTGTAATCAGTGTCTGATACTATCAGAAGAGGAACTGTAATTAAAGAATCCCCTAAAGAAGGCACAGAAATATTGGCTTCAATATAGCCTTTGTATGGAAGATGACTACCTCCAGCACTGACAACAGATAAACCAAATTCAGAAATGTCATGTAACTCCGGCAAAGGGTCTAAAGAATTATAAAAAGTTTCTGAAATTGAAGATATCATTGAGCCTGAATCAATCAAACCAGTTGTTATCACACCTTGAATGCTAATCTGTCCTTCGTTGGCAGAACCAACCATACGCTCTATTAAAGAAGGTTTTACAAAACTAGGGCTTTGTACAGACTCACTATGTACTTCCTCTGTTTGCCCCTCTACAGAGGAAGTTAATAGTTTAAATGCTGGTTGTCACTCTCGGCACCGCCGCCACGACCAGCACCACGGCCGCTGGTGCCACCGCGGCCACGGCCCCTTGAGGGACCACCTCTATAATTACCACGATTGTTTTGGTAATTTCCCTGATTCTGAAAATTTTTATTTTGGTTTTGGAAATTATTGCTTTGATTTCGAAAATTATTGCTTTGATTTTGGAAATTGGTATCATAATTCTGTTGACCTCTACCAAAGTTACCTCGCCAAGAACCTCTTTGAAAACCTCTTCCCCTTCCACGCGAAAATTGTGAGTTATACCCACTTTGAAAAGAAGAAGGGTGAGGAGAAGAACTAGACAAGTGAAAGGACTGTTGTTGAGCTTCAAGTTTCTGTTCTAGGGTTTTCATCCTAGATATAAGCTCAGTCATCTGCTTCAGCAACTGAGTGTTCGAGTCATCAGCTGATGCTTGACCACTCTGCTGCTGAGCAACCTTTGACTTTGCTGCAGGCCTAGAACTAGAAACCTCTTCCTGCTCAACCTTTCTAATTTCTCTTAACAAAAGTTGAAAATCTGTGACAGAGTCATACAGATGGCGAGTTGAGTTTCTCAACTCCTTACTTTTCAACCCGGTCCAGAATTTACTACGCAACATCGCGTCCTTAGCTGCAAAGTCAACATGACCACAGCGTACTGCCCTTGACAGTGTTTGCTCTAAACGAGAGCCATACGAAACAATTGATTCAGTGTCCTTCTGAAAATCACTGTAAAAGGATTGAATCAATGTCTCAGTGGTGCTGACGTTTCCGTAGAAACCATCTAATTTATTTAAAATATCATCCACTGAGGCATTTTCCCCAAGTGGAACAAGCATACCTCTTGCTGCACCTTTGAGGCTATTCCTAATTGCCTGTAAGAGCACATGCTCTGGCAAATGATTAGAGTTTTGGAGGCACTTGACCTCAAAACTCCAAACTTCATATGAAGTTTCTCCTTTCTGTGGTTCCTCAGATCCACTGAAGAAGGGTAACTTAGGGACACTAAAAGGCTGGGCAACATAAGAAATATTGCCATTGCCATTATTGGCGGCATCCGGCTGTTGATGTCTCATAGGGGAAGGATAATAACTTTTAATAGGGGAAGGAGGAACAGTTTTATTTAATAAAAACCTTAACCTGGAACCAGCATTAGGTGTGGTAGCTGTAAAGTTAGGGGTTTTAGGCCTAACAACAGGGTCTTCCATTCTGGGTTTAGGAGTACTGCTTTGTGCAGTAGCCAACAAGGCTTCATACTCCTCCCTGGTTAAGACTTTGTAATCAGGGTTTTCATTTACCCTTTGAATCATTTCCTCAAAATTATCCCCCTCTGTATCTCCTTTTCCAGCCATACTGGATATTAAAGATATAAAATCACAAAGATGAAAAATAAATACTGAATGGTAAATTGAAAACACAGTACAATAAATAGTACTATGTATATATTGACATGTGAACTGGGGCTAATTCACAAATCAAAAACTAAAGACCTAAATAATAAATCACTGAAAATCATTCATCACACGGTGGAAAATAACATTAATTGATTCATGAAGAATCAGCAATCACTGGCTATTCCAGTGTCCATAAATTAACCACTGGATATGCCAGTGTCCATAACGCGAGACGCGAAGGAAAAAAAAAATATTGTGTGCACACGTTCAGCTGATTATGGCCATTAATGAAACATCACTATAACATCACTATAACACACGTAGACAAAACAGAATGATTTCCAGCATGGTCGTTATGATGTTGATGATACAATCTTGAAGGAAAGTAGACCAGAACACCCTTGTTGTGAGTAGGAATCTGAGGGTCGAGGGTTCGAGTCCCACGGTGGGCGCCATGTGTCACCGGGTGAGCATCAGGGAGTTGTAATGAGACCCAGACAATAGATTTCTGAGGTTGTTTATATACAAGAAAGGGTGTCCTACAAACAAACAAACACGATTGACAATACACTATCTACAGGACAACACAAATGGTTACTGCTTAATCCATTCAGCAGTACATAAATAATATATCCACCGATATTAACATGGATGAATGACATTACAGGACAATATAAACATAAAACAGTGAATGACAGGACACTGCTGGGATGGTTTGGTTTGGTTTTACGGCCCTTTCAAGATTATTTCACTCATATCGAGCCAACCCTGAATCAGGTGGGCGGAACTAGAGTACCTGGAGAAAAACCACAGGACCTCCCTTTGCAGTAAGTGGCGTCCTACATAATTATGACCCAAGCGAGGCTCGAACCACTGCGGCGAGAGACCTAATGGTCAAGAGTCCGCGCTCTTAGCCACCAGGTCACAGAGGCCTGTCCTCTGCTAGAATAAAATGCATGGATGAGTGGGGATTTTGGGTTGTGAATACACCCGTATAGGGCCCTTGAGCCAGATGTAAGGCTGATAATGAAAATGAGTTTGGTGGGAAAACTCCGATACATGTGAAGAATTTCATGGCAATGAAATTCTAACACAGGCCGAGTACATTATGACTTATTAAAGCACTCAAGAATGAAGCTATAGAATAAGCTAGACAAGTGACCTTCGCAGCTTATAATGCATTATTTTAAATGCAAGCAATATGGTGAAATTCCAATAGTTGAGCATGAGCAACAGCAGTAATATGTAACTAAAGCAAAATTCCAAATTATTAAATATGCTCAATGTTCAGAATAAAGAACTATGGAAATAACAATAGAATAAACAGGTTACAGAACAAGAAATTCATACCTGGCTATGACATCTTCAAATAATACTGGTCAATAAAAGACAATGACTGTCTATAGCAGTTCAGTTGAGAACAATGTAGCCTGGGCGAGTAAGTGACTACTCGCAAGGCCCTCTTCAGTCCAACTGAATCAAGGCGGTAAAATTTGTGGTGCGAAGTGTGCAGAAGGTCACATGCAGGGTTAGAGAATTAAAACAGCCAACCATACACAAGCATTCACCCTGGCAACGCTAAAAACATGATAATGATAGGTTAAAACAAGATATTTACCGTTACTGGCATTTAAAGCATGCCAACGTGTTTCGGTTCTAAATTTATTACAAAGTGAAGGTCATTACATCAAGCTAGTGACCTAGCTACCGTGCGTCGGAAACGCGAAACACAGAACCGAACCGAACCGAAAAAACTACATCTATGACATTTCATTGATTTTGTGCCAATCATTAATCAGAGGTGGGTGAAAGCTAGAGTACCAGGAGAAAAACCAGCTGACCTTCTATTGCAGAACATGACGTCTCACATATAATCCTAGCAAGGCTTGAACCACAATCCTATCAAGGCTTGAACCACAATTAAAGTCCGGGATTAACATGTTATATATAAATAAACTACTCATTGTTTTACCCTTTATCAATTGACCCAGGTTAACAAACTACAGAAGCTTCCCACCTGCATATTATCCATGTGGCTGACCATGTACAAAATCCTGGTACCGGTTATTTATAGCAGTGCCTGGGATGTCAAAATGCTGTACTAAGACATCGATGAACAGTGTAGACCCAGATCAGATGTTGCAGAATGTGACGTCCAAACAGGGTCTACACTGTTTGCTTACAGTACTACCATATTTATACTAAATATTCATACACCTCAACTCCTTAACCGTACATGTTCTAAAATTTGAACAAGTGCAATTTACTACCTGGTGTTGTGTCAATGAGTGGCAACCAGTGTAGACCCTGATGAGACACCACATTCTGTGGTGTCTCATCTGGGTCTACACTGTTTTTGTATACACATGTAAATACGGTAAGTCCACATTTTAGGGCCATTCTCCCAGCCTACACTCAGATACCGTCAACCCACCAGTACTCTCAGTGCTTTGATATGTCAGAAATGCATAACCTACATGTAGCTGTTGTACATGAATTTGTGTTTCAGGTCACTCAAAGACATTCATTTTCTACTTGCCATTGTTTAAGAGTTGAAGAAGGGGTAAAGCAGTTCACCATAACAACAGAGGAGGATGGCATAAGAACTGTTTGTTTGAATGATCCTAAAAAGAGGTAATTTTTCCTTAACTTGTGAGTAGCTCCAGATAAGGTGCTTTTTTTCATCCGAAAAGTACTGATATTTTTCTTATGTCTGCATGAAAACATGTTGTGGGTACCAGTACTCTTTTTCGATTTCCTAACAATAAAGGTATGTTGTGTGTACTCATTAGAATCGCCTCATCGAGGCGATTCTAATGAGTACACACAACATACACTTTTAAGATAAGATAATTAAAAATAATATTATTTTAAATACAAAATGTACATGAATGTATATCAATATCTGCACTTAGAGAAATCTTTCCTAGGGACTCAAGAATGAGCCATCTCTTTTCTACCCATCAAAGTATGACTGTACCTTACCGGTTTTAACAGAGGACTGAAAAGAAATTCCCAAATTGTTCCCATTACCTCTTTTTATGTTTTTGATTAACCCTCAGTAGCTCAAACTAGCTCTGAGACACAACTTTTCATGGTCCTAAAGGGTGCCCCACCAATTTGGGCTTGGAGAAATAGAATGGGCGGCATGGTGCTTCTGCGCAGATCTGAAAATGACCAACCTTTTGAGTACTGGTAAACTGCATAGAAGGTCTTGAACTGCCCAGGAAAAGTGTTGCAAGTCAGACTGTCCCTTTAATCCTAACTGTTTCTTTGGGCAGTAGGGCTTGAGATGTCATTTCATCTCACGGTCAGATAAAAGTCCAACAAAATTGGAAGCAACATCTCCAAAATGGGGATGACACGGATATGAAACCTCAACACAAACAAACAAATGATGGTCCTGAAGGTTTTTGAGCCACAGAAGTGTGACTGTATATTTTCAGGAATGCCTTGTCTCTTTCAATGTTACAACAGCTAGAAAAAGACCTGTTTACTATACCAGATTCCCTAAGGGTAATCATTCTGAAAGCCAATGGACCAGTGTTTTCTGCAGGACACGACTTGAAAGAACTGGTAAAAGTCAATTATTTTTCGGTAGTCTAGAATAACTAATGCCTTTTAACAGGGGCCAGTTGTTCAAAGCACCGTTAGCTTAAATAGCTCGTTAGTGGTGAAATTGTTACCAGTAACTGTTCTAGCAAGTTAAGTTCCTAATCAAGTATGTTTTATTTTTGCTGTAAAAATGAGAGCAGCTTTTGAAAATGCAAAAGCTACTCTCATTTTTTCAGCAAAAATATTAGCATACATGTATTTGCCAAATTAAATGATCAAAGTTTTAACAATACGTTAACTAACAACATCGTTAGTTTTGAACAGCTGGGCCCAGGCTGCCATGGCCTAATTGTTAACAGCACTGTGTCTCACTGCTGTGACATTTAACCTCCCGTGGGTCATGTGGGATGCCAAGTTCTGGCGTTTTTATACCCCCACAAATGAAATTTGGGGGGGGGGGGTATATAGGAGTGAGCTTGTCGGTCGGTCTGTTGACTTGGTTTCCAGACGATAACTCAAAAAGCGCTTCACTGATTTTTATAATTTTTGGTACACTGATGTAACATCATAAAATACAGGTCAAGTTCGATTTCCACTACAATTCGTCAATTTTCGACATAGTTATGGCCCCTTTCAAGTGAAAAAATTGCAAAATGGCGCTGTTGTACTATCAAGGCAGTTTTTGTGGGGGTATTCATCACCTTTAGTGATAGCTGTAGTTTTACCAGGTTCTGTGCTTTTCATCCACCACTGATTAACACTCAACTCGATATAAGTGAAATAATCTTGTAAGGGTCATAAATATAACAACAACAATAAATAAAATACCTGATGCTTTGTCATTTTAAGAACAAAATGCAAAAAAAATATCTGTCTTGTATTGCATTCTACAGAATGATGGTACATGTATTAACATCAAAAAAAATGTATGAGTCTATGCATAACAAAATCTGTCAAAAGACGTGTGCAGCCAGTAGACACAGATCAGTCTTTATATTCACCAAGCATTGACCCATCTCATCTTATCACCCTTTGTATTGCCCAGAGGGTATGGACCGACATCTGATCAGAGACCTACTTGTTCCCTGTATCGTCCAGGTAGGTCTCTGATCAGTCTGTGCAAGCTGGTCTTAGTCTTCGCACAGGAGGTTTTGTTGTATCCCAGCTCATACTATCTTACGATTTCTGTAAATATCCTAAGAATTCGGACACCTTGAGGACTTGCTGTAATTCTCCTAAAATTTTAAAAATTTGTTTCATGATCCAGCTAGGAGTCCAAAAGGTCCAGACAGAATGGCAAACAGTGTAGACCCTGATCAGACTGCTCCTTGAGGAGCAGTCTGATCTAGGTCTGCACTGTTTCTTGGCCTCTCATGATCCAGCTAGGAGTCCAAAAGGTCCAGACAGAATGGCAAACAGTGTAGACCCTGATCAGACTGCTCCATGAGGAGCAGTTTGATCTAGGTCTGCACTGTTTCTTAGGCCTCTCATGATCCAGCTAGGAGTCCAAAAGGTCCAGACAGAATGGCAAACAGTGTAGACCATGATCAGACTGCTCCTTGAGGAGCAGTCTGATCTAGGTCTGCCCTGTTTCTTAGGCCTCCCATGATCCAGCTAGGAGTCCAAAAGGTCCAGACAGAATGGCAAACAGTGTAGACCCTGATCAGACTCATCCTTGAGGAGCAGTCTGATCTAGGTCTGCACTGTTTCTTAGGCCTCCCTGTCCCAATACTTTGGAACATTACGGTATGAAATAGATCAGCTCTCGATGTGATTTGTTGAGTAATAAATCACAGTTTGTCGGCCATTTATAAAGTAGATTAAATCACGAGCACATCTAAAATTTTAAGGTTCTTGCTAGGACACCTCAACCCCGTTATAACATCGAACTCCGGGTCCAACCAACATACTGTGATAGTTAGCCAAAACATGTTATAAACGACGACCCAGTTTGAAACAGATCAGCCCAAAACTATGCTCTATCTGAATTTATCATATGACCTCGTGTCTGAGAGTGTAATAACGTCATGTTATAAATTCAGTAATCCACTAGTGGATTAAATGTGCAAATTAGTTAGAAATTCCCCTTAACGTTACATGTACGACGTCATTAACGATGTCGCTTCCACAAATGACAGAATATTGATATTTTTAAACAAATTGTGAATAAAATGCGTTTTTAATGTCATATGATAAATAGAATCTTACTGCCCAAGTATAATTGTATTTATTAAACTAATTGCGAAAAAGGCATAATATGCTCGGCAAAGCCTTGCATTTTATCCCTTTTCCTATACTCGTTTAATAAAATCAATAATAAATGAACACTCTATTTGTGCTATAAGCAGCTGTGTTAGAATGCAGTTGGGGTGTATACCTGAGCAGGCAGGTTTTTGTCATCCTGGTCACAAACCCGAAGGCATGTTTTATTTTGACAGGGCTCAACAGTATCTGCAAGAAGACATTTTTTAGCTTCTGTGCTATCCTAAGAGAGATTAACCCTTATCTTGCTGAATATTCATGTAAGCCACACCCATTTCTGTCTATCAACCAATCAAATTACTTGATGTAATTTATTGCTACAAATTCATAAACTGAATGCCAAACAGTGTAGATCCTGATCAGATGGCTTCTTCAGAAGCCATCTGATCTGGATCTACACTGTTTGCAAAGATAGGGGTTGTTGTGAACAGCAAGATAAGGGTTAATAATGAACCACCATATACAAGGGTGGTAATCAGGGGAACTAGCTCGAAAATGAGTCAATCAGATGGATGTTTCATCTTCATTTTTTGAGGGCAATATCTCCATGTCGAGTGAACTAGCTCCTTGTCGAGAAGACTAGCTCGGACAGTAATTTTGTCATAAGTCGCAAGTTACGTAATCACGGCCAAAATTTTTTGCTTATTTCAAACGTTCCATGTTTCATTTCACTAGGGTTGTTGCTTCTGGGGGTGTGAAGGGCGTACTTTTGGCGGAAACTGAAAAATCATCGGCCAAAATCTCCGTGTTGACATAAATTGACAATTGTTCAGGTCCGTGATAAAAAAGTTTAGTTTCATTCATACTCCAATGCTGCAAATTTGCATGGCAAATTCTAGCGGGGTACAAAGTTAAATCATTTCTATGTGGAACTGCATTGCCGGATTTTTTTATAAATAGTTTACAAAGAAAATATTGGTGATAAAACTCTTCGAGACCTACCTTTGTTTTCAAGTTTTCTCTTGATGGAGCTAGCTCGAGAGCTCCCGGATGTGTCGACGGAACAAATTTCCATTGACTCATTTTCGAGCTAGTTCCCCTGATTACCACCCGTGTATATGGTGGTTCATTATTACACAATTTTGGAATTACTCTTGACAAGATGCATCCCAAAATGTATAGATTATATAGAAAAATGACCATAAATGGTCATTTTTCTATATAACCTATAGTATACCTGGCAAGATCTCGAAAACGTGTTTACTGTCAAACTCAAATTCATCCCCGAGAGAGATAATTGGATTATATTACTGGCACAATAAACAGTTTGACACCTAACCAGGTATAATTTCTCTGTTTTTTCACTTCGATTTTAGCTTATTGGGTTTTTTTTTTCGGACCGATTTTTCAGCAAAATTTTTCAGCAAAATCGGTTTTCAGTTTCAAAAAACGGTCTGGACCGGTGAAAAATCGGACTTCTAGAGCCCTGTCCTATACATTTTGTTTGGATATAGCACAGTTGTTTAACTTACCCATAAAATGCCAATCACAACAATTGTCATCTGCTTTGTCGTCTGCTGGTGACTTTAAAAGTCATTTTTGCAACTAGTGTCAACCCAAATGAGACTGCTCCTCTAGGAACAGTCTGATTTGGGACCACACTGTTTGGCTGTACGCAAAAATATTTTTTAAAAATGTTTGCAAAAAGCAAAAAAAAAAATAAGCAGACGACATTTTCAGTTGTAGCTTTTCTTGGGGTCTTAAGTGCTAACACTGTTTCTGCTTTTGACCCCATTAATGGTGTTATAAAGAGATTGTGGTGTAGTTGTTATGTGGATCTTATATTCTAACATGACGTTAACGTTTTTCCCATTGAACCCAGTGGAAACGTCAGCGTTTGCAAATATGCGATAATTCACGTCGTCAACGTGGTGCGTGCAATTTGGCGTCATCGTGACGTTGCATGTAAACATTTCCTTCTGTCGACATCCGCTGCAAAATAGTCCCCAAGATAACGCTTTGTTACTACTGTATTTCAGTTTAGCATCATGTTAGAATCGAAATAATTTCCACGCACCCGGTGTGTTATCGTGATTAACACACGGTGTTGTCGGGCAGATGCGAATATTAATTCACTCCGGCTTCGCCGTCGTGAATTAATATTTCGCAATCTGCCCTCCAACACCGTGTGTTAATCACGATAACACACGGTACGTGGAGATTATTTCTTAAGTAACAGTCAAGCAGGTCCCTTTGCCCATATTGCCTCGTACACAGAAGGCTCGTTTACCACAGCTGTTTTGAACTCGTTCTTGAGTCTCAAAAAATTTCCCATAACTGCAGACATTAATGTATTTGACGAGATAATTAACTCTTAAGATGCCGAGAAAAACTACATCCAAAAATGTTGTCTGCTTATGTCGTCTGCTGAATCTTTTTGCAAACTTTTGAAAAATATTTTTGCATACAGGCAAACAATGTGGGCCCAGATCAGACTGCTCCTAGAGGAGCAGGCTGATGTGGGTCCACACTATTTGCAAAAAAAAAAATGACTTTTAAAGTAACCTGCAGATGACAATTGTCGTGATTGGCATCTTATGGGTTAAGGAAGAATTTTCACATTTTGACTTAAAAATGTATTGTGTTGTTGTGTGTACCCATTTGAATTGCCTCACTAATGAGTGCACATATCAGACTTTAATTTTAAAGAAAATCTGCTTTGTAAACTTAACCAACGAAAAAAACGAACATTTTAAGATGAAAAATTGTGATATTTTTCTTATTTCTGCCAAAAATATAGGCTGTGGGCACTTGTTAGAACCTCTCATTGAGGCGGTCCTAATGAGTACCCACAATCTATATTTTAGAGTAGAAATAAAAAAATAAGGTTTACCCCTGTAAACCCCAGTTTTACTACATAAAAGTGGGGTTCAAGTGGGTCAGAATCATATAGGTGTGTTTTCATGATGCAAAAGGTGTTTGATTCATAGAAGTTTTGCTGTGTTTCTTGTTCATGTGCAATGAGTCTGCTCAATTTAATTGATCATGAAAATGTCCTGCTTATAAACGTGAAAATGCCAAAATTTTAATATTTATGAGCAGGGCTAATATTACTCTGTTGATCAGAGCAAAAAAAAAACCTTTAATTCTTTGTGCATGTATAATGTTTGCGCGCATAAATTTAAATACACAGACATGCATGCAAATTTGTGCATAGGAAAGAAAAAAAAATCACATTTATCAGGAAAACTGCTGCTGTTCACTATTCTTGCATGCAGTATAATAATAATAATAATAATAATAATAATAGTTTGTCTGTCATTACTGACAGTAACCTATCTTAATCATACTAATCATATTAACTCTTATCCTGCTGTTCACGGCAACCCTTTTCTTTGGAAACAGTGTAGATCCAGATCAGATGGCTTCTGAAGAAGCCATCTGATCAGGATCTACACTGTTTGACATTCAATTTATGAATTTGTAGGAATAAATTACATCAAGTAATCTGATAGTAATCTGATTGGTTCAAAGTCAGAAATGGATGTGGCTAAACTGAATATTAAGCAAGAGAAGGGTTAATCATGCAGTATAAGTTCAGCATGTCAGATGTTACATTGACACAAAATAGAAGTGGAGGCAATGATCAGGAATGGATACAATTAACCCACAGCTCCCATCAGTGACACCAAAGGGAAAGAAGCACAGACATGAAACAACTAGACCCTAATGGAAACATCAACAGCGGGAAGCCAAAAGGACAGTTACTTTCCCACAAAATGGCCAATTGGCTATCCAAAACAAAATAATACAAGCGCCACACACACTCAAACACAAGAATTCCAAATGACTTGATGTCAATATTTTTGTGGTATGCAGGGCATCAGTTTGATTATATTTTCAGACTTCTAAAGAAGGGAGAGAGTACCACCAGAAAGTGTTCAGAACATGTTCTCATATCATGGCAAGCTTACAGGTATAGCTATTACGCTGGAACATAAATGATTCAAACATTGGTGTGTGTGTGCGCATGCCTGTGTGCATGCATATATGTGTGTTAGGCAGTGGGTTTAGACTATCTAGTGATTAGCCACATCTCAGTCCATGGAAATTCAGCTGAATTCCTAGCTTCAGAGACCTTCAGTCAAGTTGGGATCTGTGAATGTGGATTACCTCCATACCTTAAAGGAGGCAATGCCTTGTTACACCACAACCTCTTTATACCACTATTGTTGGGGTCCAAAGCAGAAACCCTGTAAGTAAAACAACAGTGTTATATCCAAACAAAAATGTGTTTTATCCAAAGAAAAATGTGTTTTATCCAAACAAAAATGTGAAGATTTTATAGAAAAATGACCATAAATGGTCATTTTTAGCTCGTCTGTTTTTTGAAAAAAAACTTTCGAGCTATTATCTCGTCTGTTTTTTGAAAAAAAACTTTCGAGCTATTGTCATCACTCCGGCGTCTGCGTTGTCGTCGTCGTCTGGCGTCGTCCTGCGTCGTCGTTCCAAAAAAACTTAACCTTGGCTATAACTTAAAAAGTATTAGACCTAGCCTCATGAAACTTCATACACACACTCATCATCACAAGAGCTACATTTTGACTAAGGACCATAACAACATTGTTGATTTTGGCTGAATTATCTTCCCTTTTCCAATTTTTTTCTGAAACACATTTTTTGCTCTCATTTTAATACTATTCACAACAGAGCCTTCAAACTTCACATGAATGTTGGGACAAGACCTTTTCAGTGATACCACACTTTTTGATCTGTGACCTTGACCTTTGAACTTTGACCTATTTTTCGATAATTTAACCGAAAACCTTAACCTTGACCATATTTCCAAAAGTATTTGGCCTAACTTCATGAAACTTCATACACATACTCACCATCACAAAAGCTACATTCCCTACAAGTTTTATAACTCCATCTTGCAGTTTGATTGAATTATCTCCCCTTTTCTCTCCGTTTTTTTTTAAATTGTTTTTGTCTCTTATTTCAATACTATTCACAACAGAGCCTTCCAACTTCACATGAATGTTCCTTGGGACAAGACCTTTTCAGTCATACCACGCTTTTTGATCTGTGACCTTGAACTTTGACCTATTTTTCGAAAATTTAACCGAAAACCTTAACCTTGACCATATTTCCAAAAGTATTTGGCCTACCTTCATGAAACTTCACACACGTACTCACCATCACAAGAGCTACATTCCCTACAAGTTTTATAACTCCATCTTGCAGTTTGATTGAATTATCTCCCCTTTTCTCTCCGTTTTTTTTTAAATTGTTTTTGTCTCTTATTTCAATACTATTCACAACAGAGCCTTCCAACTTCACATGAATGTTCCTTGGGACAAGACCTTTTCAGTTATACCATGCTTTTTGACCTGTGACCTTGACCTTTGAACTTTGACCTATTATGTGACATGGAAAAACAGACGAGCATGGCGCCGCTTGCGGTGCTCTTGTTCTATATAATCTTCACATTTTTGGGATCCATCTTGAAACAAGTTTATATTCAAAACTGTGTTATAATGAACCATGTTATAATGAAGTTGTGGTGTATTTTCGGTTTTGTAAAAGATTCTATTCATTATATCATTATAAAGTTACACATCATTAAATAGTTCATCTTTTTTTTTTTTTAATGTTTATCCTTTGGTGTCTATTGTATGTTCTTATGCACATGTGAAGGTAGGAGAACATCTTATTGGATAATATTGGCCCCTGCCCGTCGGGGCTTGGAAGAATTAGATGGACTGCTTGATGCTTCCACGCAGAGCTGAATCCGACCACACACAGGTACTGGGAATACTGGTAAACCGCTTAGAGGATTTAAGCCTGCCCAGGCAAAGGGGTGCGAGTCGGACCATCCATGCTTATAAACCCTATTGGTTTCATTGGGTGCCAGGGCTTGAGATGTCATTTCATCTTAATGTTGGGTAAAAGTCCCACAAGATTGGAGCAATGTCTCCAAAATGACCTATACAGTGTTGACGGGGACGTTAAACCTTAAATCAAACAAAATCAAACAAACTGATTTAATAATGTCAAAAATTTGCTACAGTATATTCTGTGACATACATGTACTGTCCAAAACCCGATTTCACCAAGCAACAAGTAACATCACTTTTCATTGGCTGATATTCATTTTTACGCAGCTGGCAACTCTTACTGTTTTTGGTAATAATTTAACATTCTAATGCACTTTCATATGTATCGCGACTTCTGATTGGATAACGTCAAAAATTTGCGACAGTATATTCTGCGATATACTGTTGGAAACCCGACGTCATCGCGTAACGTCGCTTTTCATTGGCTGGCATTTGGTTTTAGGCTGCTCACAACGATTGCCGCTTTGTGCGAAATAGCATTATTTTAACAAAAACAATCAAATATGTGCATTAGAATGGGGATAACTGTATTGAAAATTGTCATTCGGGGAGGTAAATTGTCGGTTTTACGGTCGCAAATTACGTTTTACGGCTCCGCTGACGCGTCACCGTAAAACGAAATTTCCGACCGTAAAACCACCGATTTACCTCCCCAAATGACAATTTTGAATACAGTTATCCCCTAAATGTACTTGATATATTATTGGCATTGAAATTTGCAACTGAATGACAAAAAGTGTAAATCCTGATTAGATGACAGCTGATCTCCCTCTACACTGTTTGCAAATGTAACAGCAGGATAAGGTTAAGCCTTACAAATGAATAAGTGAATTAACAATTAAGACACCGAGAAAAACTACATCTGAAAATGTTGTCTGCTTATGTCATCTGCTGAATCTTTTTGCAAACTTTTTAAAAATATTTTTGCATACAGGCAAACAGTGTGGACCTTGATCAGACTGCTCCTGGAGGGGCAGTCACCGTTTGCAAAAATGACTAAAGTAACCAGCAGATGACAATTGTTGTGATTGGCATTTTATGGGTTAGCTTAGGCTGGCCACCCATCCGTTTGGTGTAGATTTCTTTATTTTCTATTTTCCTTTTCCGGTAAAATCTACACCTGTCTGAAGAGCTTGAAGAGAAATCGGAATACCTTGGAAGACACCGTCACGGATACTGGGGTTGGGGGTAAATTGTCAGTTTTACAGTCACAAATTACATTTTATTGCTCGCTAATGTGTCATCATAAAACAAAACCAGTGCTTCAGCTGAAGTGCACGACCCGCCGGATGCTTTTAGCTTTATGAGTGTTACCATATATGGGTATGGCGGCCATTTCGGTCATGTGACCTGGACCTAAAACGGTTCCCCCAATAAATGCGCCTTATCGTAAGGAGCAAAAATATATCTTATACTTTAGTACTGTATTCTGAATCATTTGCAGGATAAAATGCATTCTCACTTTTCCAATACAAAAGCATATGTGTCAAAGTTTGACCTAGGCACAAAGAAGGTCAAGGTCAACCCAGGGTCACCATTTTAGCAATTTATGATGGGCCTACATCCCAGATGCTATTTATCAAGTTTCGTGGAAATCTGCCCAGTGGTTCTGGAGAAGACTATTTTTAGCTCACCTGTCACGTTGTGACATGGTGAGCTTTTGGGATCACTTTTTGTCCATCGTCCGTCGTGCGTCCTTGCGTGCGTGCGTGCGTCCGTCCGTAAACTTTTCTTCAAACGACATCTCCTCCTAAACCACTGATCAGATTTTGACCAAACTTCACAGGAATGATCCTTAGGTGGTCCCCTTTCAAAGTTGTTCAAATGGTTCCGGTCCGTTGCACATATAGGTCACGGTAGCCAAAAATAGATTTTTTTCACCGCAAACTTAAAAAATCTTCTTCTCTGAAACCGCAAGGCCCAGGTCTTTGATATTTGGTATGAAGCTTCATCTAGTGGACCCCTACCAAGATTGTTCAAATTATAGTGCTGGGGCCAAAAATGCCCCCGCACGGGGGCCCTTTGGTTTTACATAGGCTTATATAGGGAAAATCTTTAAAAATCTTCTTCTCTGAAACCGCAAGGCCCAGGTCTTTGATATTTGGTATGAAGCTTCATCTAGTGGACCCCTACCAAGATTGTTCAAATTATAGTGCTGGAGCTAAAAATGCCCCCCACATGGGGGCCCTTTGATTTTACATGGGCTTATATAGGGAAAATCTTGAAAAAATCTTCTTCTCTGAAACCGCAAGGCCCAGGTCTTTGATATTTGGTATGAAGCTTCATCTAGTGGACCCCTACCAAGATTGTTCAAATTATAGTGCTGGGGCCAAAAATGCCCCCGCACGGGGGCCCTTTGGTTTAACATGGGCTTATATAGGGAAAATCTTTAAAAATCTTCTTCTCTGAAACCGCAAGGCCCAGGTCTTTGATATTTGGTATGAAGCTTTATCTAGTGGACCCCTACCAAGATTGTTCAAATTATAGTGCTGGATCTAAAAATGCCCCTGCACGGGGGCCCTTTGATTTTACATGGGCTTATATAGGGAAAATCTTTAAAAATCTTCTTCTCTGAAACCGCAAGGCCCAGGTCTTTGATGTTTGGTATGAAGCTTTATCTAGTGGACCCCTACCAAGATTGTTCAAATTATAGTCCTGGAGCTAAAAATGCCCCCCACATGGGGGCCCTTTGGTTTTACATGGGCTTATATAGGGAAAATCTTGAAAAATCTTCTTCTCTGAAACGCAAGGCCCAGGTCTTTGATATTTGAAATGAAGCTTCATCTAGTGGGACCCTAACAAGATTATTCAAATTATAGTGCTGGGGCCAAAAATGCCCCCGCATTGGGGCCCTTTTGTTTTACATAGGCTAATATAAGGAAAATCGTGAAAAATCTTCTTCTCTGAAACTGCAAGGCCCAGGTCTTTGATATTTGGTATGAAGCTTCATCTTGTGGACCTCTACCAAGATTGTTCAAATTATAGCCCTGGGGCCAAAAATGCCCCCGCTCCTGGGCCCTTTGGTTTTACATAGACGTATATAGGGAAAATTTTGAAAAATCTTCTTTGAAACCACAAGGCTTTGGTCTTCGATATTTGTTATGAAGCCTAGCTAGTGGACCTCTATAAAGATTGTTCAAATTATAGCCCTGAGACCAAAATGCCTCTGCCATGTGGCCCTTTGGTTTTGCATAGACTTATATAGGGAAAATCTTTAAAAATCATCTTCTCTGAAACACAAGGCTTAGGTCTTTGATATTTGTTATGAAGCTTCAGCTAGTGGACCTCAACCAAGATTGTTCAAATTATAGCCCTGGGGCCAAAAATGCCCCTGCTCCGGGGCCCTTTGGTTTAACATAGACTTATATAGGGAAAATCTTGTTTTACATAGACTTCTATGTTGTTGTTTGTTACTTACTGTGTGTATCACTTGTGTCTTTTGGTTTTGGATGGCCATATTGCCATTTTGTGGGAAAGTAACTGTCCTTATGGCCTTCCTTTGTTTAGGTTTCCATTATGGTCTGGTCGCTTAATGTTTGTATTTCTTTCCCTTTGGTGTCTTTTATGGGTGGAGTAAGTTAATTGTATCAATTCCTGATCTTTGTTTTACTTCTACTTTTCTATACGCAGGGTAAACCTTTAAAATCTTCTTCTCTGAAACCAGAAAGCCCAGGTCTTTCATATTCGATATGAAGCTTCATCTTGTGGACCTCTACCAAGATTGTTCAAATTATAGCCCTGGCGCCAAAATTGACCCTGCCTGGGGCCCACTTGTTATACATTGGATCAGGTGAGCGAACCAGGGCCCTCTGGGCCCTCTTGTTGAAGGGTTTACCATATATGGCTTGGCGGCCATTTTGGTCATGTGACCTGGACCCCATGAGCAAAGTTTGGTTTCCCCCATCCTATAGAGGCTCCATATGAAATTTGACT
The DNA here is from genome assembly GCA_963580285.1 of Lucinisca nassula. Classification (NCBI taxonomy): domain Eukaryota; kingdom Metazoa; phylum Mollusca; class Bivalvia; order Lucinida; family Lucinidae; genus Lucinisca; species Lucinisca nassula. The sequence goes on from CAUZLF010000003.1 coordinate 5,242,192, forward strand.
TCAATCGGCCCAACGGTTTCCGAGGAGAAGCGGTTCGAAAATTTTCACATTTTTCGTCTCGGCGAGGCTATACTAAATGGAATGTAATATTTCGCAAGTTCATTGGTTAGATCTCATTGATATCTATCAGTGTGCCAAAAATTGTTTAAATATTCCAAGCGGTTAAGTCACTATCACCAATTTTCACAAACGGGTTACGGACGGACAGACAGACCATATATGGCTTGGCGGCCATTTTGGTCATGTGACCTGGACCCCATGTGCAAATTTTGGTTTCCCCCATCCCATAGAGGCCCCATATGAAATTTGACTTCAATCGGCCCAACGGTTTCCGAGGAGAAGCGGTTCGAAAATTTTCACATTTTTCGTCTCGGCGAGGCTATACTAAATGGAATGTAATATTTCGCAAGTTCATTGGTTAGATCTCATTGATATCTATCAGTATGCCAAAAATTGTTTAAATATTCCAAGAGGTTAAGTCACTATCACCAATTTTCACAAACGGGTTACGGACGGACAGACAGACCATATATGGCTTGGAGGCCATTTTGGTCATGTGACCTGGACCCCATGAGCAAATTTTGGTTTCCCCCACCCCATAGAGGCTCCATATGAAATTTGACTTCAATGGGCCCAACGGTTTCCGAGGAGAAGCAGTTCGAAAATTTTCACATTTTTCGCCTCGGCGAGGCTATACTAAATGGAATGTAATATTTTGCAAGTTCATTGGTTAGATTGCATTGATATCTATCAGTGTGCCAAAAATTGTTTAAATATTCCAAGCGGTTAAGTCACTATCACCAATTTTCACAAACGGGTTACGGACAGACAGACAGACTGACAGAATGACCGATTGACAGAATGACCGAATGACACGGTGATTTTAGGGCACTCTTAGAAATCAACCGACTTCAGTCGGTCGCTTTTTCTGCGGGTTGTGCAATTTCCGACTGTAAAACCACGAGTTTACCTTCCAAATGACAATTACAAGTCATTGTGAAATAATATTTTCAAGGGTCATCACCCCCAAAATGAAAATTTTCAATGTAGTTATTCTGTAAATCTTTTTTTTCTTCTTCTTTATTAGGACATCCCAGTCCCAGTTATAGCTCAAGTTTCAGGTAATAACTTAATGCTGTAAATAGTCCAAGTATCACAACACTTGCATGTTTTATTATAGCCCCGCTTGAAAAGTGGGGCTATATTGGATTTGCCCTGTCATTCCGTAATTCTGTAATTCCGTAATTCTGTAATTCTGTAATTCCGTAATTCCGTTATTCCGTTATTTTTTCGTCACAGTTTTCCCCGAAACTAAGAGAGCTAGAAAACTAAAACTTTGTATACACGTGGACAATGGGTGCCTCCACGGACCTTACCGAAATTATGACCAAGGGCCCATAACTCAACACTATTTAGATTATATTGACCTGGTCAGTTTGACATAACCACACTTCCTCGGCAGGCTTATACATAAGCAGTTAACCAGTACAGTGCACATTCTTTGCCAGAAACTGACAAATGCCCTTCTTGATTCAGTGGAAAGGAGAGAATGACCATAGAAGAGATGTCATGATCAATCTCAACGAAAAAAGTTGCCGCTCCAGCAGGAGTTGAACCTGCGACCTGGTCATTAGTGAGATGCGCATGCAAGTGAGCTACAGAGGCCAGCACAACACTTTCCTGCACATTTGCTAAGTACTGCTTTACAACAGTCCTTTGGAATAGCAAAGGTCCTTATATGTAGTGATGTTTCACAGAAATATTAACCCATTTAGTACCAGAAACCCCAAAACGGGTACCCTGGCAAACATTGCAGGCCCAGATCAGACGCCACAGCACAGAATGTGGCGTCTGATCAGGACCTCCACTGTTTGATAAAAGTTCAGTCATTTTCCAAATAAATTTTGATGAAAACACAACCTGATACCCCTAAAGTTTGAAATGGACTCCTGCTATATATATATAAGAAGGAAGATTCCATTTGGTACAAAAAGGGCCAATGTGTAGATCTTAATTAGACTGAATTTATATGTAGCAGTATTTAAATAGTATGAATAGGTTGGATCTTTGGAATTTATTCTTTCCTGACATGAAAAGGTTTTATTCTTATCTGATGAAGCAGAAAACCAGAACCAAACCTCCATCATAGTTACTAAAAGGACTACATTTAAAACATTAAATGTGAGTTTTTGTACTCTTCAACAATGTGTTTCCCTGATACATGGCATCAGCAATGTGTATGTCTATGGAAACAGGTGTATATACATGCACTTGCAGTTTGTACAGTGTGTCTTACTGGTAAATATTATTCAGACTGTTTATTTGGTTAGTTTGTGTTGAGGTTTTATGTCCCCATCAACACTGTTCAGGTCAATTTTGGGACTTTGCTTCTGATTCTGTGGACTTTTACCTGACATTAAGATGAAATGACAACTCAAGCCCTACTGCCCAAAGAACCAACTTGGGTTTATGGGACAGCCCAAGGCGCACCAGTTTTCTTTGGCAGGCTTAGGCCGAAACAGTTTACCAGTACTCAAAAGTTTGGTTGGTTTCAGCTCTGTGTAGAAGCACCTTGCAGCCCAATCTGTTTCTCCAAGCCTGTTTATTTCGTGCTGTGACAAGGATTCAGGATATGTCTAAATTAGACATGTCCTAAATCCAGGTCACATTAACAATTTAGCAGACATAGTGTATCACACTGATAAGCGTATAGATGACTTTAGGCACTGTGGAAAAAGATGACCCATATTTACCGGATGTTTCATCAAAATCAAGCAAATCTGATGCGTCTGTGTTGGTCGGATGACAGCACAAAATTGCCAACTGTTGAGGTTGGTTATGTTTATATGTATCTAATTAAGTGTCTGAACCTTCTTTGATAGTGTTATTTGCTGGGTTTGTAATAATAATAATAATCAACTTTGTTTATAGAGGGTAACACATTTAGTAAACTAGTACTAGTCTTCCATTTGTCCCTTTTTTTCCTGGATAGAAACCAATACTAAGCAACATGGATAAAGTCTCTTGCTCAAGGAAACAACATTTGGCACTTGCGGGGATCGAACCGCCTACCTCTTGATCTCAAATCCGATGCTTTACCACTGCACCACAGCGCTCCACAATAATTTAAATTGTATGTTCTTCGGATCACGCCATTGACTTGACCCCACACCCCACCCCTGTGCTATGTGAGAATGAATGTTTGGTAAGATTTAGCACAAGATGGGATGCTGTGACATGTTTTAATCTCAGAAAGCCATTCAATACTCGAACATTACAGGTTGAGGTTCTGGGATCGTTGGTTAAATAAGATTTGTCTTGCGGGTCGAGTGGGTGTGGTTTTTCATTGGAGTTTTAAATCTTCGCACAGTTACTCACCTGAGATAAAATGTGCACTGCACACTCTGTCATGGTATTTAGGCTCCCATAATGCGTCAGATCTAGAATTTTTCTGCCCCAATATTGACACATGATCGATCTTCTTTACCCATCTTCCATATTTGCCCCTGCCCATCGGGGCTTGGAAAAACAAATTTGGCTGCATGGTGCTTCCATGCAGAGCTGAAACTGGCAACACATGAGTACTGGTAAACTAGAAAAAGTGGATTGAGTCAGACCATCTCATGCATATAAGCCTTTTGGTTTCATTAGGCGGTTGGACCTGAGAATCATTTCATCTACATGTAGGGTAAAAGTCCCACAAAATTGGAAGCAATGTCTCCAAAATGACCAAAATAGTGTTGACCAGGATATCAAACCCAAATCAAATAAACAATCTTTCATATTTGTACTTCTTCGAAGTGACCGAAGGAAACATTTTCCCTACATTTTCTTTCTGATTGGTTTGCGCTGCCTGGGGCACAATATGATGATGGCATTGCAAATTTAACACATCCAATCAATTAAGGCAGATTGCAGTTTTTGTAAACAAATAATAACACGACAAGCCTCAAGGATCACTGTTTCTTTAACAATAGTTTAGTGTTTTTTGTGCAACATACTTTGTGCATGCGCGAGAACACTGCTTTATGGGATCTGTTTTCCTTAGCAGCCACTGACATTGTAAAGTCATCTAATTATTCTTATTTATCATATGACGTTGCGTCTGAGAGTGTAATAACGCCATGTATTATTTTCGATAATCCACTAGTGGATTAAATATGCAAATTAGCTAGATACGTCCCGTAACGTTACATGTACGACGTCCTTAATGATGTCGCGTTTGCTAATGGCGGAATATTGACATTTTTGTAAACAATCGTGAATAAAATGCGTTTTAAATGTCATACGATAAATAGAATCTTGCATTCGTGCTCATGTATTATTGAATTTATTAAACTCGTTGAGGAAAAGGGATAAAATGCTCGGCAAAGCCTCGCATTTTATCACTTTTCCTCAACTCGTTTAATAAATTCAATAATACATGAACACTCATGTAAGATCCTCTATTTATTCACTTTACTTTTTAGCTCACCAGAGCCGAAGGCTCCGGGGGAGCTTATAGGATAGGCAGTTGTCCGGCGTCGTCGTCGTTGTCGTCGTCGTCGTCTGACGTCAACACTTTCAAACATCTTCTTCTCTGAAGCCACTGGACCGATTCAGCCCAAATTTTATCTGTAGCATCCTCGGGCTGGGGGATTGAAAGTTTGTGTTTTTTATGAAATTCGGCTCATTGGTTTGGTTGCTATGGCAACTTAGAGTTTCCATAGACTTAAAATGGGGAAAATTGAAAAATGGCATTTACTGCCAAGCCACTGCAGATATTTTGACAAAACTTTCATAGAAATATTCCTTAGGCAATCTACTATCTGCCATATGATTTTAGGCCTACTGCTCATTTGTATTGGTTGCCATGGAAACCAAAATGAAAAAATAGAAAAAAAAAATACTTAAAAAATCATCTCCTCAGAAACCATATGCTCTATGAGGCTGAAAGTTTATGGAAATATTCACCATATTTGCCTTAACAGGTTTTGTGTTTTTTATGAAATTCGGCTCTTTTGTTTGGTTGCTATGGCAACTTAGATTTTTTCCATAGACTTATAATTGGGAAAATTGAAAAATGGCATTAACTACAAAGCCTTTGCAGATATTTTGACAAAACTTTCATAGAACTGTTCCTTTAGTAAACTTCTCTCAGCCATATGCTTTTATGTCAACCTGGGGGTCCAGTAGGTTGTGCCGGGGCCATGCCACGCCCCCAGTACTTCATAAAATGACCTATATCTCAGAAACCTTACAGATCCCCACCCCTAAACCATATATATTCTTGTTCCTATTGATAAGACGCATTCAGTGACACCAACCTGGAGGTCCTCCGGGATGTGCCGAGGCCATGCCCCACCCCCTCCACTTCATAAAAGGCCCAATATCTCGGAAACCATTCAGATCCCCACCCCTGAACCCTATATACTCTTGTTCCTTATGATAAGACGCATTCAGTGACATCAAACTGGGGGTCCCCCGGGATGCGCCGGGGCCATGTCCCGCCCCTCCATTTCATAAAAGGCCCAATATCTCGGAAACCTTACAGATCCCCACCCCTAAACCATATATATTCTTGCACCTTATGATAAGACGCATTCATTGACCCCAAATTGGGGGTCTTCCGGGGTGCGCCGGAGCCATGCCCCACCCCTTCACTTCACAAAAGGCCATATATCTCAGAAACTGTTCAGATCCCCACCCCTAAACCATATATGTTCTTGTTCATTATGATGAGACACATTCAGTGGCACCAACCTGGGGGTCCCCAGGGATGTGCTGGGGCCATGCCCCACCCCCTCCATTTCATAATATCACAATATCTCGGAAACCTTACAGATCCCCACCCCTAAACCATATATATTCTTGTTCCTTATGATAAGACACTTTCATTGACACCAACCTGGGGGTCTCCCTGGGCCTTGCCCTACCCCTGCACTTCACAAAAGGCCTTATATCTCAGAAACTGTTCAGAGCCCCACCCCTAAACCATATATATTCATCTTCCTTATGATAAGGCACATTCATTGACACCAGCTTGTGAGTCCCCGGGGCATGCCCGGGCCTTGCTCCACCGCTTGACTTCATTAAAAGCCACATATCTCAGAAATAGTTAGATCCCCACCCCTAAACCATATATATTCTAGTTCTTTATGATAAGACTCATTCAGTCACACCAACTTGGGGGTCTCTTTGTGCTGAGGCAATGTGCCCCGCCCTTCCACTTCATAAAAGGCCATATATTTCAGAAACCATTCAAATCCCCACCCCATATTCATATATTATGTTCTTGTTCCTTATTATTAGCACACCTACTGTAGGGGTGTCCAGGGGCCAGTCCTCTCCTTTATCACTTCATGAAAGGATATCTTGGAAACCGTTCAGATTCCCACCCCTAAACCATATATATACTTGGTCCTTATGATGAGACACATTTAGGGACAACAATCTTGGGCTTTCCTGGGAACGACAGGGCATGCTCCAACCCCTCCACTATTATCTCCAGCCATGCAGATCCCCACTGCTAAACCATATATATTCTTGTTCTTTGTGATAAGACACATTTAGTGATACCAACCAGGGCTCCATTGGGTCCATGCCCCACCCCCTCTACTTCATAAAAGGCCTAATGTTTCATATACTGAGTCCACATTGATGCTCATTTGGATATGGGGGTTCATTTGGCAGATTAAAATGATATCATGTTAAAATACATGGCTGCAATTTGGCAGTGCCCACCTGAGCTCTGGTGAGCATAGTGGCCCATGGGCCTCTTGTTTAGGTTTAGCAACAGCTGCAGGTTGTCAGTTAGTGGCTAGTAAAGCCATCTATATATTCTTATTTATTAATTGATTATCCTATATTACACACAGTCAATCAATATTCAAAAATCATAAAGCATGTTTTTAATTGCATCAATTAATAAAATTGTCATTAATCAAGTAATTTCGTATTGGCCCAGTTACAGGTCCTCGGTCAGCTGTATTGGCCTCGGCCTTCGGCCTCGTGCCAATACAGCAGACCTCGGACCTGTAACTGGGCCAATGCGAAATTATTTGATTAATAACATTATATTATTCACTTTACTTTTTTTAGGTTTAGCAACAGCAGCAGGTTGTCAGTTGGTGGCTAGCTGTGATATTGCTGTAGCAGCAGAAAAGGCAGCGTTTGCTACTCCAGGGTTCGTATAATACACCTTGAACTATTTATAGCACTGAGATAAATAGAGGATCTTACATGAGTGCTCATGTATTATTGAATTTATTAAACGAGTTGAGGAAAAGGGATAAAATGCGAGGCTTTGTCGAGCATTTTATCCCTTTTTCTCAACGAGTTTAATAAATTTAATAATACATGAGCATGAATGCAAGATTCTATTTATCATATGACATTAAAAGCGTAATTTATTCACGATTGTTTACAAAAATGTCAACATTCCGCCGTTAGTAAACGGGACGTCATTAAGGACGTCGTACATGTAAAGTTACGGGACGTATCTAGCTAATTTGCATATTTAATCCACTAGTGGATTATCGAAAATAATACATGACGTTATTACACTCTCAGACGCGACGTCATATGATAAAATGAAACTTAAGCCCTGCTGCCTAAACAAACCATCAGGGCTTATATGCCTTGGATGGTCAGATTCACAGCACTTTGCCTGGGCAGGCTTAGACCCTCTAAATGGTTTACCAGTACTAATGTGTGGTCAATTTCAGCTCTGTATCAAAGCACTATGTAGCCCAATCTATTTCTCCAAACCTTGATGGATGGGGGGCCCCCTTTTTGCTTCTTGTGCCTGGTTACCTTAAAACAAGCATCAGTCAGTCAGAGGTTTTTATACTCATTAAATCCTACTGATAGAAAATGTGATATTGAAATGCAGTTTCATTTCTTTCTTATTAATTCCATGAATTGTTAAATAGGGTGTGGCGATTATTCTGTGTATTAACCCTTATCTTGCTGAATATTTATTTAAGCCACACCCATTTCTGCCTATCAACCAATCAAATTACTTGATGTAATTTATTGCTACAAATTCATAAACTGAATGCCAAACAGTGTAGATCCTAATCAGATGGCTTCTTCAGAAGCCATCTGATCTGGATCTACACTGTTTGCAAAGATAAGGTTTGTTGTGAACAGCAAGATAAGGGTTAATATATATTTTCAGTCTATAGAAACATACAATAATTATATATAAAACAGACCTCTGCTGCTCTCTCATTTTTGTAAGCTGGAGACAAGGTATAAGGCAAGAGCATGTATGAATATGTACTTCGGGCAGATTTCTATTTCTGATACCTCCCCGATAATGCTGAAGTTTTCTGCATTTGAAGCCAAACTCCCGGTCTCCCTCCATGGTAAAGGAATCTCCCACAGATGTGATTTACCCACGATTGTCCATTTTTCTCCAGTACACCAAAACCTCTTTTTACATTGTTCATCATTTAACCAGATTTATCATATGACGTCGCTTCTGAGAGTGTAATAACGTCATGTATTATTTTCGATAATCCACTAGTGGATTAAATATGCAAATTAGCTAGATACGTCCCGTAACGTTACATGTACGACATCCTTAATGACGTCGCGTTTACTAACGGCGGAATGTTGACATTTTTGTAAACAATCGTGAATAAAATACGCTTTTAATGTCATATGATAAATAGAATCTTGCATTCATGCTCATGTATTATTAAATTTATTAAACTCATTGAGAAAAAGGGATAAAATGCTCGGCAAAGCCTCGCATTTTATCCCTTTTCCTCAACTCCTTTAATAAATTCAATAATACATGAGCACTCATGTAAGATCCTCTATATGGATGAGTAATGAGGATAATTATGAGATATTTTTTCTTATTTCGCCATAAAAACATTTGATGTGGGTACTTGTTAGAATCACCTCATCGAGTACCCACAACAAACGTTTCCAATGAACAATATGGGAAATTATAATATAATCCTCAATACTCATCTTAGAAGCCTCCGTGGTGTAGTGGTTATGCTACTCGCCTTGTAAACCAGGGGTCGCAGGATCGATCCCGGGATTCTCCAGACTTTGGATGAGTTTTTAAATCGAGGTCCCGTCTCCATATGACCTTAGCTGTTGGTAGGACATAAAACTCAAACACTCACTCAATACTCATCCTTATCTGGGGCTGTGTTAAACAATTTTAGATATTGTGTAACATGATTTGAAGATGGATCCAAAAACTGTACAGATTATATAGACATTGGACCATAAATGGTCATTTTCCTAATAGTATGTAATCTATACAGTTTTGTTATGCCCCCGCCATTCGAAGAATGGTGGAAAGGGCATATAGCGTTGCCCTTGTTCGTCCGTCCGTCCGTGCGTCCGAAACTTAAACGCAGTCAATAACTTCCTTATTTCTTGATGGATTTTAAAATTACTCAGCAGAAATGTTAACCATCATGAGACGACGTGTCACGTGCAAAACTCAGGTCCGTACCTCCAAGGTCAAGGTCATACTTAGAGGTCAAAGGTCCAAAAAAGGGTCCGAAACTTAAACGCAGTCAATAACTTTCTTATTTCTGGATGGATTTTGAAATTACTTTGTAGAAATGTTAACCATCATGAGACGATGTATCATGTGCAAAACCCAGGTCCGTACCTCCAAGGTCAAGGTCATACTTAGAGGTCAAAGGTCAAAAGAAGGGTCTGAAACTTAAACGCAGTCAATAACTTACTTATTTCTCGATGGATTTTAAAATTACTTTGAAGAAATATTAACCATCATGAGACGATGTGTCACATGCAAACCCAGATCCGTACCTCCAAGGTCAAGGTCATACTTAGAGGTCAAAGGTAAAAAAAAATGGTCCGAAACTTAAACGCAGTCAATAACTTTCTTATCTCTGGATGGATTTTGAAATTATTTGGCAGAAATGTTGGCCATCATGAGACAATCTGCCTCACACAAAACCAACGTCCTTACCTGCAAGGTCAAGGTCATACTTAGAGGTGAAACGTGAAAAACGGGTCCAAAACTAAAACACGGTTAATAACTTTCTATGGATGAATACGAACATAGACATATTTTCAGGCGGGGGCATCCGTGTCCTATGGACGCATTTCTAGTTTTATCTAACATAGTTTGTGATTTGTACCTCAGAAATAGTGTTATGTACATTTTATTCTTGCAAACCAGATAAGGAAATCCTTGACATAACCCTGGGATAGAAATTCTTATCCTTCCTAGGTTATCTTACCACAGGATGGGATAAAAATTGAGAATTTTCACATGTTTGATGTTCACTAGTTGAATAGGATGTCACTTTAGCCATCGTTAAGTTTGACCTCACTGCATATACAGTGATGTCAGAAACGCTTCATTATTGTCATCAAAATGTGGCAGACGTTGACAATCGAGGTGCTAAATAAATAAATGCATGCTCAGAAATAAAGGTTTGCAAGAAAACGAATCCTACATGGGTGTGAGGGGTAGATAGAAAAATCCATCCCTTGGGATCACTGTCCGGCATCACTCGGCAAGCCTCGTGATGCCGGACAGTGACCCTCAGAACGGATTTTTCCATCCACCCTTCACACGCATACAAGATTCTAATATTATGCATATAACAAGTGATAGGATAGATTGTCTTATTCAGGGTGAGTGTAGGTCTGTTCTGTTCTACTCCTGCTGTTGCTGTAGGCAGGTCTGTTCCTAGGAAGGTTGCTATGGAGATGTTATTCACTGGACACCCAATATCAGCTCAAGGTATATAAAGGATCTTTGAGGATTTGGCAAGTTTCATAAATTCCAAATGAAATGACCATGAGTGTAAGATTCTGTTTATCATATAAGTTTTTGTTGTTCCAGTTTTGTGGGACTGTTTCCCAACACCAACGTTGATATGATATGATATTTTAATTTTAATCCCCCCCCACCCCCCGTCCAGACGGTCCAGCTGGCTCAACTTTGCCTGCTCAGGCTCATTTGCGGTAAGGCGCCATGCAGCATAATCAATTTCTTCAAGCCTTCTTCTTCAGGGGCCCCATATTACAATTTTATGTCAGATTTCATTACCGGAGAAGTTCAAAAGAATTTCATAAGAAAACATAGGGTTTGTCAAAGACGGCGTCTTCACATTATGCACTAGTGCATGTGTGGCCATTTCATTTTTTGTTCACCTGACATTATTAGCTAAATAGCAATGTGAATCAATAACAGTATGAAAAAGTAATTTATACTCTAAAAAGTGACTTGATAATTTTTAACAAGATCATATTGGTGAGTCTACTTACACTCAATGTTTAACTACTATGTCTTATCCTGCCAAGGGGAAGTGTGTTACCATAAAAGTGCAAAAATTTGTACACCTTGAGGACCTGCTGTAGTTCTCTAAAAAAATTTAACAAATTTCATGATCCAGCAATAGTCCAAAAGGTGCAGACAGAATGGCAAACAGTGTAGACCCTGATCAGACTGCTCCTTCAGGAGCAGTCTGATCTGGATCTACACTGTTTGCTTAGGCTTATCTGTCCTAATTCTTAGGATCATTACAGTAAACTAATAGCAGTCTGGCTTGACATGACCTTAATAGTTTAATAGTGTTGACTAGGACATAAAATTCCAAATCAAACAAATCTCAGCTCCAAGTTCCAACTGCTTACAATCTATTTTTCACTTTAGAAATAAGAAAAATAATGTGTATCCCCTTGTAGAGTCACCTTTCCCTATAGGAGCTTTTTTCGTGACGTATCTGGTTCTAAAAATAGAATGGGAAAAGCCCTGGCCGTCAACTGTCGTATTGCTTCAAGGCAGTGGGACAGATAAAATGTTAATTACAGCGTAAAACAGTGGAATTATTTCAAACTTTTGACGAATTCTAATGTAAGATAATGAAAGAAACACTGATATGCTGCCAGGTGAGAAATATCGCATTACAAAAACATGCCTATACAAATACATTATCAATTTTGTGGCCAAATAATGGAAATTTTAAGATGAAAAATTGTGATAATTTTCTCCTTTTGATCAAAACATAGATTGCGGGGACTCGATAGAACCGCCTTGACGAGGCAGTTCTATCAAGTACCCACAATCTACCTTTTTAGCAGGGGTTTTAGAGAGTCAAATTTGCATAGGCTTGTTTTCATGTCTCTCTCTCTCTCTCTCTCTCTGTCTGTCTCTCTTTCTCTCTCTCTCTCAATGACAGTTTGTCGTTAAATAACTCCATGTATGACATGTAACATGTCAACAACGTCGTGTCTACATCAAACCAACATCAAAGCGATGCATTGAATTTGACTTTGCAACGTTGATGAAATGTCAGAATGTTGCGTTGGCGATAAAACAGTGCTTAATAAAATGTCATGCGTCCAGTGCTCGGCCCCATCAAGACTCGTTGGGATTGGAACATTAAATTCAAAACAAACAGTACATGAGAATGAAACACTCATTCGCAAGTGCAAGATTTTACAGTAAAATCCGGTAGATTTGTTCAACCTTCCCAGCCCTAACATTAACGCATTTGGTACCGGAAACCCCAAAAGGGGTAAGTGACAAACAGTGCAGGCCCAGATCAGATGCAGCAGAATGCGGCAGATCAGACGCAGCAGAATGCGGGGTCTGATGTGGGCCTACACTATTTGCAAAAAGTTTAGCCATTTTCGAAATAAATTTTGAAGAAAAAAAACCTGGAATATTCAATTTAGCAAAATTGCACATATACACGAAATGTTATGTAAAAACTTATTTTGTAAGTAAGCGTTCGTGAATAACAGTAACTCAAGCCATTGACATGGGTCATTCACGCAGAGATTTTCGACAATTAGAAACGGATTCAGGATAAATGCATTTCAGCAATAAAAGCAAAATATCATTCTTTCCTTCTCGAGGAATTATTTCAGTGTTAACGGGTATATTTCAACTCAGAATGTCTGAATATTGTTAGCATTTTATGTCCCGCCAATACATTTGAATAGCGATGGCCGTTTCAATTCACGGCCAGTGCTTTACGCATGTGCAAGAATGATGTTATAAACGGAATTCCTAAAACCTCCTATATAAAAGTTTGGTTAACCCATAAAATGCCAATCACAACAATTGTCATCTGCTGGTTAATTTAAAAGTCATTGTTGCAAACAGTGTGGACCACTAGGAGAAGTCTGATCTGTCCACACTGTTGGCCTGTATGCAAAATTTTTTAAAAAGTTTGCAAGAAGATTCAGCAGACGACATTTTCAGACAACATTTTCAGATGCAGTTTTTCTCAGCGTCTTAAGTGTTAAGCAGTGAGTTCATTACACAATCTCCTTGTAGGCCTCGGTAGCTCAGTTGGATGCGTGTCTGACTTGTGTTCAAGAGGATGTGGAATCAATATCTACTGGGGTCGGCAACATTCTTTTGTAGAGAGTGATCATGAAATCTTTCCTATGGTCATTCTCTTTCTTCCGCTGATTCAAGAAACACAATTGTCAGTTTCTGGTAAAAGAATGTGCATTGTACTGATTAACCGCTTACGAAGAAAAGTGTGGACTGGCTCAATATGACCTAAATAGTGTTGAATGGGTCATTAAACTCCAATACAAACAAACAAAACTGGCAAAAGAATGTGCATTGTACTGGTTAGCGGCTTATGTATAAGCTTGCCCAGGAAAAGTGTGGATACATTAACTGACTGGCTCACTATGACCTAGTGTTGACTGGGCCATTAAACTCAAATTCAAGCAAAACAAACAAACAATACACAGTCTCATTAATGAAATAAAGATTTAACTCTTATCCTGCTGTTCACAACAACCATTATCTTTGCAAACAGTGTAGATCCAGATCAGATGGCTTCTGAAGAAGCCATCTGATCAGGATCTACACTATTTGATATTCAGTTTATGAATTTTATGGGAATTAATTACATCAAGTAATCTGATTGGTTCAGAGTCTGAAATGGGTGTGGCTAAATTGAATATTCAGGTTAAGGGTAATACAAGTTTGTTCCTTTCAGATGCCTTATTACATGGTCTGGTGAGCAAAGTCGTTCCTGAAGAGAAACTGGAGGAAGAGGTAGGGACCAATGATCTGGGCCCAGCTGCCCAAAGCTAACAATTTCATTAGTTAACCCTTGTCCTGCTGAATATTCATATATGCCACACCCACGACCGATTATCAACCAATCAGATTACTTGATGCAAATTATTGCAACAAATTCAGGATCTGAATGGCAAACAATGTAGATCCTGATCAGATGGCTTCGTCAGAAGCCATCTGATCTGGATCTTCATTGTTTCAAAGATAAGGCATATCCGGCATTAGCAGGACAAGGGTTAACTTATTGACTATTGAGAAATTGTTGGTCATTTAATATGGCAAATACATATACAGTCAAACCTGTCTTAGTGTCCACCTCTATTAAGCGAGCAACCTGTCTTAAGCAAGCATGCATTAAGTTCCCCAAAATGCAAATGCATTAAAATTCACCTGTATTGAGCTAGCACCTGTCTTTAGCAAGCACTTTTTGATTATCCCTGAGGTGCGTGGTAAATACAGGTTGGACTGTATGTTGCTGAAAAAATATGAGTAGCTTTTGCACATAGTAGCTTTTGCATGTGCAAAAGCTACACACATTTTTCAGCAAAAAAACAGCTATGTATTACCAGTGGGTATTATTTTTGCTGAGTCATTTATCAGGGCTTCCATTAACTCCCAAATTCAGGAAGTCCCAGACTTCCTACCCTTGAAGTCTGGAAGTCCCACTGGAAAATTCAGGAAGTCCCAATTTTGAAGCAAGGTGTTTGTGAATTGTAAAATTGTTTTGATGAAGAAATATATATTATTTAATCTATGAATCTCTTGTTTGCATTTTTAATCACCTGTATATCCTTTTAGATGGCTAGTAAAGTGTGGATAGGTAAACTGACCGGCTCAAAAATGACTTGAATAGTGTTGACTGGGCCGTTAAAACTCAAAAAACTACTCATAACTATGTGACATACATGCGGTCAATACAGTGCAGAGGAGTGCATACAAAAAAAGAAAAATATTTTTGCTTGGCCTGTATAATTCCAAGTGAGACTCCCTCAACCCCCCCCCCCCCCCAAAAAAATAAATAAATAAAAAGTAAAGAAAAAAATCGCATTACCCATCCCCATATATGCCCAGTGGCCCATTTTTGGGTCATTAGCAAACCGTGTAGACCCAGATCAGATGCCCCAGAACATAGCGTCTGATCTGTCTACTCTGTTTGTAGAACTAAACTCAAATAAAACAAACCTGACACAAATTGTCATATATGGATTTAAAAGAAATAAAGAAAAATTCTTTTGTAAAAGATTTTTGACAAACTTTGCACAACATACGCTTCGAGTCTTCATTGTACTCTAAACACTTGGAACTGTGTCAGACAGAAACACGTGCAACTTTGGTCAATTGGAGCAGACTTAGACGAGTCAGCGGTAGTTTTTTTTTTTTTTTTCTTTTTGGCTAACAGACAGATCAGACTGCGGCTCGTACCCTGACGAACCTGCCTGGTCACATTCGCCGGTTTTACGTTTTTTAGAGGCCCCAAAATCAATGATCGACCGCGGCGAAATTTTGGGATTTTATAAATTATTTTCGTCATTTCACCTAGTGAACACCTGCTATTTACTCAAGAAAAAAATGCTTATCTATCTTTAAAACTATTGTCACACTTTGCATCGCTAATGATTATCTCACTACCAAACACCTAAATTACGACCCGCTTTAATTTAAACATTAACACGTTTACGGGATTAAAAAACTCTTATCGTCAATGAGATAATTAGTTTATCCTCAACTACTAATCCGTTTAATTATATGCAAACACCGAGCAATCACAAGGTGTGCCGACGCACGTGATTCTGACTGTCAATATAATACCGCGCAGGCAGAAAATGGGACATCCTTAGTACTCAATAAACACAGAAAGCAGTCAGCTAAGAAGGCGGAGCAAACTTTTTACAAACCGCTAAAAGTGGGCGGGTTTATACGTATTGGTAAAGATTTTTGGCCGTACAGAGAAATTTTTGGGAGTCCGCGGGACGCCTTTGATGTTTAATTTGGGCGTCCGGAAGCGATTTCGGGACGTAATATACGCCGTACGTCCGCCTAACGGAAGCCCTGATTTATTATTTTGGTCACTTAGGATAGACATAGAAACAGATAAAGTGGGTATTTATACCCCCGGCATACGAAGTATGCAATGGGGGTATATAGTTTTTGTCTTTTCCGTCTGTCTGTCTGTCTGTCTGTCTGTCCGTAAACAATTATTTTGTGTCATAGATATCTCAGGAACTGCTTCACATGGAAACTTGAAATTTTGCACACATGATCAGTATGACTACTTGTATTGTGAGAAAGAAAATAAGGGCCAAGGGGTCAGGCCTTTTAGAGTTATTTCCCTTTGTAGTTCTTGCTGTTTAATAGTGTATATTTTATTATTTTGTGTCAAAGATTTCTCAATAACTACTGTACATAGAAACTTGAAATTTTGCAAACATGATCAGTATGCCTAGTTGTATTGTGGGAAAGAAAATAAGGGCCAAGGGGTCAGGCCTTTTAGAGTTATTTCCCTTTGTAGTTCTTGTTTCAGCTGAGGTGATGGCACTGGCCAGGGGTATACGTGCCCCACTGGGCACTTTTGTCTAGTTTGTGATAATTTAATGATAATTTTTGTCAGTTCTCCATAAAAAAATATGTTGTGGGTATTCATTAGAACCGCCTCAACGAGGTGGTTCTAATGAATACCTACAACATAGGTTTATATGGAGATATAAGGAAAATTATCCTTCATTTATCAACAAATGCCCGCCATATCTGTTGCTATGTAACACACACGTGTATATGGCTAGTGTCCCAGAGATGAGACATTAGCGGGCAAAGAGTAAAGATCCAGGTCAGATTCAACAGAATGTGACATCTGATCAGGTTTACACTGTTTGCTTAACCCTTGTTCTGCTGAATATTCAAATATGCCACACCCACTACTGATTATCAACCAATCAGATCACTTGATGCAAATTATTGCAACAAATTCACAATCTGAATGACAAACAATGTAGATCCTGATCAGATGGCTTCTTCAGAAGCCTTCTGATCTGGATCTACATTGTTTGAAAGATAAGGCATATCCTGGCTCAGCAGGACAAGGGTTAAAGTACAGGAATATATGTTTATGCTCAAGTTGGCAACCATTTTCCAGCCTACAGTCAGAGGGTATAGACCCTCCTGTGCTGTCATTTCTTGAATTCATTTTATAAAGCTTGTTTTGATTACTGTATGGCTTCTGTGCTTGCTAAACTCTTCAACAGCTACATAAAATCCCAGAACAATGGGCCTCTGTGGAGATGTAAGAGCACTGTCTCTTTATCATTAGGCGTCTCACTGAAGTGGGTTTTGTTTGTTTGTTTGATTTGAGGTTTAACGTCCCCGTCAACACTGTAAAGGTCATTTTGGAGATGTTGCTTCCAATTTTGTGGGACTTTTACCCGACATTGAGATAAAATGACTTCTCAAGCCCTGTCGCCCAATGAAACCAATAGGGTTTATTAGCATGGACGGTCCGCCTCGCACCGCGGTTCCTGGACAGGCTTAGATCCTCTAAGCGGTTTACCAGTACTAGTGTGCGGGCCAGATTCAGCTCTGCATGGAAGCATCATGCAGCCCATATATTTCTTCAAGCCCCTATGGGCGGGGGCTTCTGAAGTGGGTTTGAGCCTTGCTGTGGGTCATGTGAGAAAGATGAATTTCTCACAGAAGGTCAGGTGGTTTTTCTCAGGGTACTCCTGTTTTGCCCACCTCTGATAAGTGATCGTCTTGAAGTAAGTGAAATAATCTTGAGAGGGCTAGAAAACCAACTCCCTGCACCCCCCCCCCCCCCCAGTGAAAATAGTCTAGACCTGATGACTGTCAGACTAAAATTATTTTTCATAATAAATAAGGCTTGACATTACATGTGAATTGTCTGCTGGACAGACAATTCACATGTAATGTCTAGCCTTATTTTCTCTGTTTTTGTTTGATTTTAGGTTTAACGTCCCCGTCAACACTGTAAAGGTCATTTTGGAGACGTTGCTTCCAATTTTGTGGGACTTTTACCCGACATTGAGATGAAATGACTTCTCAAGCCCTGTCGCCCAATGAAACCAATAGGGTTTATTAGCATGGACGGTCCGCCTCGCACCGCGGTTCCTGGACAGGCTTAGATCCTCTAAGCGGTTTACCAGTACTAGTGTGCGGGCCAGATTCAGCTCAGCGTGGAAGCATCATGCAGCCCATATATTTCTTCAAGCCCCTATGGGCGGGGGCTTCTGAAGTGGGTTTGAGTCTTGCTGTGGGTCATGTGAGAAGGTCAGGTGGTTTTTCTCAGGGTACTCCTGTTTTGCCCACCTCTGATAAGTGATCGTCTTGAAGTAAGTGAAATAATCTTGAGAGGGCTAGAAAACCAACTCCCTGCCCCCCCCCCCCCCCCCCAGTGAAAATAGTCTAGACCTGATGACTGTCAGACTAAAATTATTTTTCATAATAAATAAGGCTTGACATTACATGTGAATTGTCTGCTGGACAGACGATTCACATGTAATGTCTAGCCTTATTTTCTCTGTAAATTAAGAAAAATAAAAACACTCTGAAAATGACACCTACTAGTTGTGATCAGCATTCATAGAGGATCTTACATGAGTGCTCATGTATTATTGAATTTATTAAATGAGTTGAGGAAAAGAGATAAAATGCAAGGCTTTGCCGAGCATTTTATCTCTTTTCATCAACGAGTTTAATAAATTTAATAATACATGAGCACAAATGCAAGATTCTATTTATCATATGACATTTAAAACGCATTTTATTCACGATTGTTTACAAAAATATCAAGATTACGTACGCCATTAGTAAACGCGACGTCATTAAGGATGTTGTTCATATAACTTTACGGATGTATCTAGCTAATTTGCATATTTATTCCACCAGTGGATTATTGAAAATATTACATGGTGTTATTACACTCTCAGACTCGACATCATTTGATAAAAATGGTTAATACAGGATGGACCATATTTCAGACTATGAAGTTGGCCAGAAGAATCTGCGAGACAAGTAGGTCAGTGGTAGCACTTGGGAAAGCAACATTTTATGCTCAAATGAATTTGGAGAAAAGACAAGCATACAGGTTGGTTTTTAGCAATTTTTTCTTAAGAATACAACTTAAAAGTTAAAAGGTGACAAGCCTCAGCGTCAGGTCCTGGAGACATTGTTGGTTGCCTAGCACCACTTAAGCAGATTTGCCTGTTGCATTAACATGCTGAATATTTATGCCCCCCCCCCCCCCCCCCCCCCCCCACATTCGAAGAATAGCAACAGGGCATTAAGTTTTACCCCTGTCCGTCCGTTTGTTCGTGCGTTCGTTCGTCCGTCCCGACATAGTGTCCGGGCCATAACTCCTAAACCGTATGGAATATGTTCATGAAACTGCACAGGTGCATTCATCACACTGAGACGATGTGTCATGAATAAGGAAGACAACTCTTGCCATTTTGGTTTTCGAATTATCTGCCCTTGACTTAGTACCATATAGTAAACCGTGTCCGGGCCATAACTCCTAAACCGTATGGAATACATTCATGAAACTTCACAGGTGCATTCATCACACTGAGACGATGTGTCATGAACAAGGAAGACAACTCTTGCATTTTTGGTTTTTAAATTATCTGCTCTTGACTTAGTACCATATAGTAAACCGTGTCCGGGCCATAACTCCTAAACCGTATTGAATATATTCATGAAACTTCACAGGTGCATTCATCACACTGAGACGATGTGTCATAAACAAGGAAGACAACTCTTGCATTTTTGGTTTTTGAATTATCTGCCCTTGACTTAGTACCATTTAGTAAATTGTGTCCGGACCATAACTCCTAAACCGTATGGAATATAATCATGAAACTTCACAGGTGCATCCATTATACTTGGACGATGTGTCATGAACAAGGAAGACAACTCCTGCTTGTTTACTTTTTGAATTATCTGCCCTTGACTTACATCCATATATAGCCAAATGGTATGTCGTGTCCGGGCCATAACTCCTAAACCATATGGAATATAATCATGAAACTTTACAGGTGCATCCATTATACTTGGACGATGTGTAATGAACAAGGAAGACTACTCCTGCTTGTTTAGTTTTTGAATTATCTGCCCTCAACTTACATCCATATATAGTCAAATGGTATGTCGTGTCCGGGCCATAACTCCTAAACCGTATGGAATATATTCATGAAACTTCACAGGTGCATTCATCACACTTAGATGATGTGTCATGAACAAGGAAGACAACTTTTGCATTGTTGGTTTTTGGATTATCTGCCCTTGATGCATATATTTTATGATTGATTTGAAGTACATTTGTAATATTTTTTTATGAATGGCATTTGGCGGGGGCATCCGTGTCCTATGGACACTTTTTCTAGTTCAATATGCTACACTCCTCCCCAATTTTCCACCATTGTGTTCCATGATTTCAACTTTTAAAATGAATTCAAAATTTTACCATGGAAAACATTATAGATCCTGGTCAACTGGCTTCTAACCTCAGAAGCCAGCTGATCTGGAACCACATGTATACTATTTTCAAAAAAAGGATACACATGTGGGTTCAGCATGGTGAGGGTTAACATGTTAGTGAAATGGAAACTATGAAAAAAAACCAACCTCTTTATCCCATTGTATGCTAGTGGAATTTTCCATTGCTATATGTTGGACAAGTCCAGTTGTCACATGAGAGGTGTCAGTCCTATTTTTTTCATTTTTATTCTATTTTTGACAGAAAATTCTGTCAGCAAATAGTGCAGGCCCTGATCAGATGCTGCATTCTGTGGTGTCTGATCTGGGCCTGCACTGTTTGCCATGGTACCCCTTTAGCGGTTTCCCGCATGCAATGGGTTAAGTAGTGAATACTGTAAAGCCCCAGATAAGAGGTGAGGGGAGGTATCCACATATTATTTTTCTCGTTTCTACCCGAAAACATGTTGTTGGTATTCATTAGAAGCGCTTGATATGGGTTGGGGACTATGGTTTTCCACTGCACCCCCAGCCACCCTCAATCCATTTTCTGGTGGAATATTGTTGTGCATTCTGCCTGTCTCTGAGTACCACTTTCATGTACTGGTGTTGCTTGTTTTTTGTTTGGAGTTAAAGGGAAAAGGAAACACCTTCAGGGGAAGCAACTCCTGCAAAAGTATTTTTGTCTCCCATGTCAAAAGGGGTCAACTCTTAAAGGAAAGAATTTGCTCCTGAGGAGCAAATTCTTTCCTTTAAGAGTAGATCCCTTTTTCAGTGAGAGTGGGCTTAAAGAAAAGCGAACAGGAAGTCCAGAAAGTTATCTCCCTTTGAAAAAAGGCGAAAAAATCTACCAGGTGTTCCCATTCCCCTAAAATGGATCAGTCAACACTGTTTAGGTTATAACGAGCCAGTCGGTTTACCTAACCACATTTTTCCTGGGCAGGCTTATGCATGTACATTAATAGCGGTTGACCAGTGCAGTGCACATTCTTTTGCCAGAATCTGTCAACTCCCCTTGAATGAGGATGTCTGTAGAAAAGCATCAACTGGTAATATTTAGTTGTCTTAACTCTCATGATGCCAAGAAAAACAGCAACAGAAAATGTCGTCTGTTTATGCTGTCTGCTGTGTCTTCTCGCAAACATTTCAAACCTATTCTAGCATACAGCAAACAGAGTGGATCCTGATTAGACTGCTCTCCTAGAGGAGCAGTCTGATCTGAGTCCACACTGTTGCATCAACGACTTTTAAAGTAACCAGCAGATGACATAGCAGACTACAATTATCATGATTGGCACATTCCTTTCTATTCATTTATTAGTGTCCTTAAGATCAAGGTTTGCTACTCTTTTCAGTTTAACAGAGAAGGTGATGGTGGATAATCTGGCTCTCGCTGATGGTCAGGAGGGCATCAAGGCTTTCATTGAGAAGCGGAAACCAGTCTGGTCACATGACAAGCATACTGTACACTGACAAGAACTTCTATATTTAGCTGTGAGATGGAGAAGTTTTTTGCTGGGTTCAATAAGGAGCCAAGAGTACCTCAGCAAACTGTGTAGACGCAGAAAAGTGTGCTCGAAGGAGCACACTGATCCGCATCTACACTGTTTGTCATTGTGCCATCATGTTTTGATTCTTAACCCTTGTCCTGCTGAATGTTTTAATCTGCCACACCCACTACTGATTATCAACCAATCAGATTACTTGATTCAAATTATTGCAACAAATTCTCAATCTGAATGACAATGTAGATCCTGATCAGATGGCTTCTGGATCTACATTGTTTCAAAGATAAGGCATGTCCGGGCTCAGCATGGCAAAGAATTATCTGCTATCATGTTTTAATTCTTAATCTGTTTGTAAGATCCGTTTGGTTCAATTTTGTTGATAATTATAGTAACTGATAACAGTTGTCATAAGCCAGACTTCATGATGCACTATACTGTCCAATTTCACTTGTTGCATTTTGGGATATATGCAGCATGTCTTATCATTAAATATGGAGGATCTTTACCAAGGTTGGTCGGTAAATACCGGTGGCGGGAATTCCCACTGGTATTTACCGGTAATTACCGTCCTGGGAAATACTCCAAATTTCAGCAAATGTGGGAAATACTGGGAAATATGACTTTTGTTTAGTTATTTCATAGAAAAACACTGTAAATATTTGTGTAATTTAATTGAAATAATGAACAGTTAGGTATTTTGCATTGCAGCAATATGCCTCCCCATACTTATAATTGCCAGAAGTCTTCATTTACTCAACCAAACACAAGCATAAATATAAAGTGATCTGTTGTTATGTAGTGTGCTGAGAGTTATTTAAAATCACTCATATGCTTAAGAAGAGTGATTGAGTGTTTGAGTTTTACATCTCACCAACAGCTAAGGTCATATGGAGATGGGACCTCAGTTTTTTTTCAAAGACTCATCCGAAAGCCCGAAGAAGCCCGGGATCGATCCTGAGACCCCTGGTTTACAAGATTTGCTTAAGACGATAAAATACCATCATGATCCCGTTATTTGGGACATACATGCCCTGGCAAACAGTGCAGACCCTGATCAGAATCACTTAGCTTCTTTAAGAGAGTTTGCCATTGGAACTACATGTTTTGTATGCTTTAGTGTAACACCAAACCACACGGTTCAATTTTTTTGAGATTTACAACAACTCTTTGGATGTTTGAATATTAAGGATGTTTACACAAGAAAAGGTTTGTTTGCAAGTTTGTCAAGTGATCATACTCCTATTGCTAAAAGGTGTGATATAATTTAATTGTTTGTTTGAGACAGGTATTAAAAGAACACAGTTAATTTAACCATAAAATATTTCTTAAATTATCTACAGATACTCACCTAACTATTAAAATTACATGTATTTAGGGAAATAGCTGAAAGTTAAAAACTAAGTAATATTTTAGAATCAATTTGAAAAGAAATTATATACATTCTATATGAAGGCCAGGGACTATAGATCTTACAAGTTATTCAATATAAAAACGGCTGGAAAATTCTTCAAAATTTCACTTGTCCTACATGACTAAATGCATGTAAACTTTGGTAAATGTTGTAAGGACTAGACAAACTTTTTTCTTGTCCTTCAAATCCTTTTTGTCATTGCAAGCAGACAAGTGGAATTTTCAAGCCCTACATGAACTTGAAATAATTTTGCTTTCAAATAGCTACGAAGTTGGGGTATATTAAGCAGTCTCAATTGGTACCACCTATGTAAATATATATTTCCCAGTATTTCCCGGGAATTCCCTGTATTTCCCGGGAATTCCCTGTATTTCCCGCCGTCCAGGGAAATATGAGTATTTCCCGCTTTTTTGCCAACCATGATCTTTACACTTAAGGCCATTTCATATGAATACTATGAAATGTGCCTTTGGTGTGTTACATAAATTTCTTATGAAATAACCACGAGTGTAAGATTTTGTTTATCATATAATGATTTTAACCCATTGTATGAGGGAAACCCCTAAAGGGTTACCTTGGCAAATAGTGCAGGCCCAGATCAGACGCCGCAGAACGCGGCGTCTGATCAGGGCCTGCACTATTTGCCAACAGATTTTTCCATCAAAAAAAGAACAAAAACAAAAAATAGGCCTGATACCCTTATGTGACAAATGGACTTGTCCAACATATAGTAATGGAAGAGTCCATTAGTATACAATGGGTTAATGCAAAAAACATTCAAAAGAATTTCAGTAGGAACCACAGTGTTGTCATGGACAATGTCTTGATGTCACACGCCAGTAACGATGTGTTATTAGCCCCCCCCCCCCCCCCCCCCCCCATGGAACAAAGCAGGTCCGCTTATGCTGTGGCCTCATGTCCATCATCTGTCTGTCCATAAGTTGATAGCTTCTGGGCAATCCAAAAACAGTGGCTTTATATAGGCTGTGCATTTTCCATAAAGCAAGAATTGAAGTCTCCAGTTACATTGAACAGAGGCAAAAGCAGGCCTATGTTTTCATCACCTGGGGAACCACAAAGACAGCTTTTATTATGATGTGGTTTGGATGTAATGGAATGGGTAAATTTTAACAGTATTATTTGAAAACTACAAGATTAAAGTATGCAATGCTTGATTCTCAGAGACATAGTCGTAGCCCCCATTAAGCATATCATGCATGTATGTAATGTACACTATTTGCGATAAAGAGAAAACATCTAAATATTTGCATTTTCCATTACATATTATTTGGGCTGCTCTTAATGGGAGGAAGTTGCTCCCCTTGTGCCGGGGTAGATAGAATAATCTTTTCCTTGCGATCACAGTCCCGCATCACTCATCTATCTTTTGAGTCCTGTTTGAGCTGTTAAACTTAAAAGTACATTTTATAAGTGGTACTATTATCTAGTATTTCTTAACCCTTAAACAGCAAAGCAATGTTTAGCAGGCAATAATTTCATTTTTTTAGTGAAAATAAGGCTTGACATTGCATGTAAATCATCTGCTGGGCAGATGATTTACATGAAATGTCAAGCCTTATTTTGTCTGAAAATTAAAGAAAAATACATAAGATTGCCGTCTGCAATAGATTTTTCTGCAGGGTTTACTGTTTTAATCCAGATGATTATTTTCGGTGTATGTGCCAAATATATTTGTGTATTCCTTTTAAATATACATTTGATTTGTACATATAGATTTACAGATAATTGGATGTTATGTTTATTCCATGTGTTTTCTTCTCTTTTCAATGCCGAGTCAGGGAAGCCTCCCTGGTGCAGTTGGTTGGCTTAGAGTTTAACAGCCCAGTCAGCACTAAGTCATATTGGGCAAATCATTTTACCTATCCACACTTTTCCTGGGCAGGCTTTTGCAAAAATGGTTAACCAGTACAGTGCACATTCTTTTGCCAGGAACTGACAACTGCCTGTCTTGATTATGTGGAAGGGAAAGGATAACCTTTAGAAAAGATTTCATGAGAACTTCTTAAAAAAATATTGCTGAACCAGTGGGGTAGTCAAACCTGCAATTTCCTGAACACCAGTCACAAGCGCATCGTTAAAACTTTTATCATTAAATATGGCAAATATGCTGATATTTTTGCTGATGCAAAAGCTGCTCACATTTTTTCAGCAAAAATACCAACATTTTCGATATTCTACTTGCTAGAACAGTTAACAGTATGACCACTAACGAGCTCGTTAAGCTAACAATGCTTTGAAAAACTGGCCCCTGTAGTTCAGGAAACAAAGTGTGAGAAATTCTGCAGATTTCACATTCAATATGGCCATTGGGAGGATCAGCTTATTATGCCATTCTTTTCCTAAATAAATTCTTATCGCTTATGTTGAATTTCAATGGCTCAGCTACCTTTGGGACCATGAAAATGTGTTGGAGATGGGGGTTACTTCAGCCATTGAAGATTGAATATGACGAGACCTTATGTTTTTTCAGTCAGGGATATTTTTTTTTTTGAAATTGAGATTTTATGTCCCTGTCAACACTAGTTAGGTCATTTTTGGTGATGTTGCTTCCAATTCTGTACGACCTTCACCAGACATTGAAATGAACTGCTGGACAGGCTTAGACCTTTTAAGCGGTTACCAGTACTCATATGCAGCGGTCAGTTTCAGCTCTGAGTGGAAGCACCATGCAGCCCAATCTGTTTCTCAAAGCCCCAATGGGCAGGGCAGGTACTAGCATTTGAATCACCTCTTTAGGCGATTCTGATGAGAACACACAGCAGTACATTAAGCATACCTTTCAAGGATAAGATAGGAAATTTCTCTCCAACTCAACCTAAATGAGCCAGGGCATGACAAAATCTACAATAAGGCTTGAGCGACCAATGAAAACTCAGATCAGCCTGCATATTTGTGCAGTCTGATCAGAGTCTATGCTGATGGAATGTACCTACTATAGGCTAACATCTATACAAAGAGACATGAACATAGTGGATGGGTGTGCAGGTTGATTTGAGTCTCTGCTATTGTTTGTTTGATTTGAGGTTTAACGTCCCCGTCAACACTGTATAGGTCATTTTGGAGACATTGCTTCCAATTTTGTAGGACTTTTATCCAACTTTGAGATGAAATGACATCTCAAGCCCTGTCGCCCAATGAAACCAATATGGTTTATAAGCATGGGCAGTCCAACTCGCACCACTTTACCTGGGCAGGCTTAGATCCTCTGAGCGGTTTATCAGCACTTATCAGGGTGTCCACGGTCAGGGAAAAGTCAGGGAAATAAATATTTTTTCAAGGTCAGGGAATTTTGAAATTGGTCAGGGAATTTTGAAAATTGAGCAAAAGTCGGGGGAAAAGTCAGGGAATTTTGAAAAAATATGTCCATGAATGATAAAAGAAAAACATCAAAAATTTTAGCTATGGGAGTTTCTTCATGTTTGGCTTTTACATTGATAATAATAATTATAATAATAATAATGTCTTGTCCTCTTCTTAAGTATTGCATTTGGTAAATTATTCTTTGATAAGAAACTAAAGGGTAATAAGGGTTGGCTATAGGGGAGGAGGAGGCCAACAGATGTCTTTGTATTTGGACATGCATTTCATTACCTCACCTGAGCTAAATATTCTTCTCTGAATCCAAAAGACCCAAAGCTAAGATATTTAGTATAAACCAACGTTATTTGAGGTAATAGTATGCCATTGCTCCAGCGTTCGTTGTCCGTTCACTTTTTCAAATAGGTATATCATTTAAGCAAATAGGCCAATCATGATTAACTTTCATTTGAAACTTTATCAGGTATGGGGAAAAGATGCATAATGTTTTGGGGCAGATCATACTGAAACTCTTGTTGCCATGGAAACATAAAGCTCCCATAGACCAACAATGGGAAAAACTTAAAAAATCTTCTTCTCTGAAACCACAAGGCCCAGAGCTTAGATATTTAGTATGTAGCAAGGTCAAGTGGTCCTCTACATAAATCCTGCCAGTTGTGCCCCTGGGGTCCAAATTGACCACGCCCCAGGGCTCCTTAGCTCCCATAGACTTGTAATGGAAAAGAATCTTCAAAAATCTTCTTCTCCGAAACCATAAAGCCCATAGCCCAGATATTTAGTATGTAGCAATGCAAAATGGTCGCCTACATAAATCCTGCCAATCACGCCCCTGCCTCGCCCCAGGGCTCAATAAGCTCCCATTGACTTACAATGGAAAAAAACTTTAAAAATATTCTTCTCTGAATCCACAAGACCCAAAGCTAAGATATTTAGTATAAACCAACGTTATGTGGTCCCCTACATAAATCCTGCCAATCATGCCCCTGGGATCCAAATTGGCCATGCTCAAGGGCTCCTTAGCTTCCATAGACTTATAATGGAAAAAAAGCTTCAAAAATCTTCTTCTCCGAACCATAAAGCCCATAGCTAAGATATTTAGTATGCAGCAACATAAAATGGTCACCTACATAAATCCTGCCAATCATGCCCCTGGTGTCAGAATTGGCCACGCCCCGGGGCTCATGAGCTCCCATAGACTAACAATGGAACAAACTTTAAAAATGGTCTTTTCTGACAAAGCTTAGATATATTGTAAGTAGCTATATCAAATGGTCCCCTACATAAATCCTGCCAATCATGCCCCTGGGGTCCAAAATGGCCCCTTAGCTTCCATAGTCTTATAATGGATAAAAAGCTTCTTCTCCAAAACCATAAAGCCCATAGTAAGATCTTTAATATGTAGCAACGTAACATGGTCACCTACCTGAATCCCACCATATGTATCAATCATGCCCCTGAGATCAGAATTGGCCATGCCCTGGTGCTTATAATTTCCCATAGACTTACAGTGGGAAAAATTTAAAAATCTTCTCTGAATCCTCAAGGCCCCAAGCTTAGATATTTAGTATGTAGCAAAGCCAAGTGGTCCCTTACATAAATCCTGTCAATCATGCCCCTGGGGTCCAAACTGGCCAGACAATTCAGTATGTAATCCTACAACCCTGCCCTTAGGGTCCAAATTGACTATGTCATGGGGCCCATTGGCTCTTATAGAGGCCTCTGTGGTGTAATGGCTATGCAACCTGCCTGATAAACAAAGGATGGCAGGATAGATCCAGTGCTTCTCCAGACTTCTAGATGAGTCTTTAAACTGAGGTCCTGTCTCCGCATCACCTTAGCTGATGGTGGAAAGTAAAATTAAAACTTCAATCATTAGCTCCTGTAGACTAATAATATGAAAAATTCAGAAATCTTCTTCTGAATGTATAAGGTCCTGAGATTAGATATTTAGTATTGTTGCAACATTAGTTGGTCATCAGCATAAATCCTGCCAGCCCTATGGCGTCCAAATTGGCCACCACCCTTGGCTCATTATCTATCACTGATTTATATTTGGAAGAACTTCAAAAAATCATCTGCTCTGAAACCATGAGACTGACAGCTTTCTAAAATGTTCCTCAGGTGAGCAGTTAGGCTCATTGAGCCTCTAGAGGCTCATTGTGCCTCTTGTTTCAAGGATTCCATCCAATAAGACAAATGATTTATGTAAAAACATGTACATGTATGTGTTTTGAAAAAAGAAAGATAGAAAATAAATTCAAAGGGAAAATACAAACATTAATAAAACATATTTAACCCTTTACCACTCAGGGATTTTGCAAATTTTGTTGATTTTCACAGTGTTGCACCTGACAGCAACTTCAACTAGCCATTGTTTCATAATGGGTGGTCTGTTTTACACCAAACTCGGTATGAATGTTCATTGGGCAGTAGCCTTTCAAATGCAACCTTTCATGACTTGATCATTGTTGTCATGGTAAAGAGGGGGCATCTCAAAGTTGGCAAAAAGTGTGTTTTTACATGAATTTTGGACTACATTTTGATCTTCACACAGCTGTCAAGGCAACAATTAAGGTGTTTGGCACTGGCCATTTTCACTGTTTGCAGCATGTTTTATCAGCATCAATTTTCAGGCATTTTTGACCCCAGACACCCTGAGATATAAATTTTAGCGGCCGGTTGGGTCATAAACTCAAAATTTTTCGGGATGTGAGGGGGGCGTTGCCCCCCTTCAATCCCCCCCCAGAATATTTTTAGTGGGGAGGCGCGCGAAAAAACAGATCACTTTTTTGCCCAACAAATCCTAAAGCAAACATAACTATCCAGGGGTAGAAATGCAGATTTTAGGTGCTTCTGGGGCTTAAAATGGGGGGGGGTGTGGGGGTGCAGACACGTAAAAACACGTATCTGAGTGGTAAAGGGTTAAGGAGTAAGACAATTACAACTGGTGTTGTAAAAGGAGGAAAAGGGTTGGCTGTAGGGGAGGAGGCCAACAGATGTTAGAACTTAATGCGCAAAATAGCAAAAACCTTGGTCAGGGAAGTTTGATTTTAGTCAGGGAAAAGTCAGGGAATTTTGCTTTACTCGAATTGTGGACACCCTGACTTATGTGCGGGTCCCACTGCTTTACCTGGATAGGCTTAGATCCTCTGAGCGGTTTACCAGTACTTATGTGCAGGTCGGTTTCAGCTCTGCGTAGAAGCATCATGCAGCCGATTTATTTCTTCAAGCCCCAATGGGCAGGGGCCGTTGAGTCTGCAGCCCATTTATTTCTTCTTCTGCAGCCCATTTATTTCTTCAAGCCCCAATGGGCAGGGGCCGTTGAGTCTGCTGGTGGCACCGGTTTTATTGTAGGTTTTGTCATGCGCTGGCTCAAATATATTGGTATTTGGATTTGTGGGAAGACTTCTGTAGGGAATCAAGAATCAGTTTGAATCAGCCATGTTTCATACCGTACTTACCTTATGTATTCGGACTGATAGGCCTGAGCAAACACTGTACACCTAGATGCAGAATGTGGCATCTCATCAAGGTCTACACTGTTTGTCACTCATCCAGCTATTCTTTGACGCAACAGTGGAAAGTAAATTTTACTTGTTTGAATTTTAAAACAAGTATGATAAAGAGTTGAGGTGTCAGAATATGGGTGTGAGGGGTGGATGGAAAAATATGTTCGTAGGGTCACTGTCCTGCATCCCGAGGCTTGCCGAGGGACATATTTTTCTATCCAGCCCTCACACCCATGTAGGATTCTTTTTCTTGCATACCTTCAATTTCTGAGCGTGGGTTTTTAATACTGCAGTCACTTTGGTTGCCGATGTCCACAAAATTGTGATGACGCTATAGTGATGTCACGTAACGTTCTTTGACAGCGCATACGAAGTCGTATTCAACCAGTGCATTTATCAAACACGCCAGAATATTCAATTTTGGGTAAGAACACCAGGGCTAAAACAGAATTTCTATCCCAAGCTAAAACTATGGCTTTCCTTGTCTGGTTTGCAAGAATATATAGGGTAAATATGGGATGTCAATTTTGCTATATTGATGAAGGCAAAAAAATACGAGGACTGTTCAAATATGAATGCAACTAAGCACATAAAAATGATTCCATGATAGATTTCGATGAAAAATTTATTTTGTCCCCTCAAAGTATTCCCCTTTAACAGATATACAAACTTTCAGTCTTCTGATCCAATCATTGAATGCATTTTGGTAGTCTTTTGGAGGTATACTATGAAGGCACTGGAATATTGCAGAACCGAGATGTTTGCGCTGTACAAATTTTCGACCAGAAAGGTATTTTTTTCAGCCGCGGGAACAAAAAAAAGTCACACGGGGCAAGGTCAGGGCAATACGGGGGGTGCGGAAGTTCAACAACCTTTTCCTGCTTAAGATAGTCTTGCACAATGAACGCCTTGTGCGATGACCCATTGTCATGTAGCAATCTGACATTGGCCAAACCAGTTGCGGGTCTTCGTTGTTTGAAATATTTCTTCAATTTTCGAAGAACTTTATTCTTGTAAAACTTCACATTATGAAGGCACTGGAATATTGCAGAACCGAGATGTTTGCGCTGTACAAATTTTCGACCAGAAAGGTATTTTTTCAGCCGCGGGAATAAAAAAAGTCAAATGGGGAAAAGTCAGGGGAATACGTGGGGTGAGGGAGTTCAACAACCTTTTCCTGCTTCAGATAGTCTTGCACAATGAACGCCTTGTGCGATGACGTATTGTCATGTAGCAATCTGACATTGGCCAAACCAGTTGCGGGTCTTCGTTCTTTGAAATATTTCTTCAATTTTCGAAGAACTTTATTCTTGTAAAACTTCACATTTACAGATTTGTCTTTCCTTTTGGCACAGCAGCCTCAATAGCAGGGCCCTGATTTGAAAAGAAAATGGCATACATTACCTTCTTGACACTCATGGTCCGCTTTGCAATGCATGGTCTTTTGCAATACTTTGTTGCCCATATTTTGTTCTGAATCTTTCGTTTTGGCTAAAAAAAGTGAACCCATGTCTCGTCACCTGTGACGACATTAGCCAAAGACCGTGCATTGTAATTTGGAAACTTTTTAAGCAACTGAACATGTGTCTTTTTCTGCTCATCTGTCACAGATGGGGAATCCATCTAGCACAGATCTTTCTCATTTTCAAATCCCATTTCAGAATTGTATGAGCTGCTCCTAATGAGATGCCAACCATACTAGCTATTTGCCTAGTGGAGTATCATGCATCCCTAGCAACGATTTCTTTCACTCTAGCAACCATCTTGGCAGATGTTGCTCTTTTCAGCCGAGGATCATGTGGTGCATCTTCTGTTGAGCCTAGCCCACAGCTGAATTTCTTACACCAACGAAAAACTGTCGGAAAAGACATTTTATTATGCCCATAAACCGAACATATTTCATCAAAAATGTCTTTGCACTGTATACCAAGAATACGATTCTTAATATAGGACCATATTTCAACGGCGTACTCTGACCTTCTTCCAACCAGGTTTTGTATTAGTACACAAGAGAAGACAGTGTTTATCAAACAATATACATGGCTAAAGTGCAAGGATTTTAACAGGTTTGGTATCAATGTATAGGTAAAATGTTTTTCTACGCTGTGATATTTATTTCCAGGTGATTTTCGCATTAGTGCATGAGAAAACGTTCTACTTGCATTCATATTTGAACAGTCCTTGTATATTTGCAAGTGTTGCCTCCTCATGCAAGTTATTTTGCTGAAAATTCATGCATTTCATGAATGTGTGGATTCATGAGTCAGGACAGTGTGGTTGGATTTTTGATCATATGAGTCGTATGGCTCAAGAGCTGGCTATTGTTGTTGAATCATATATGCGTGGACTGCTGATCTGGATGCCGGTTTGATGCCTCTCGTGTCTGCCAACATTTTTTATCACAAAGTATTCAATGGTCACTCTGTCAATTCTCCTGAGGCAAGAAGGGCAGTGTTTGTTTGAGGTTTTATGATTTAGGTCATTTTGGATACATTGCTTCCAATTTTGTGGAATTGTTTCCAGATATTGAGATGAAATGACATCTCAAGACCTGCCACCCAAACGAACCAAAAGGGTATATATGTAGGGGCGATCTGACTTGCACCACTTTGGTTGTATATTATTTAAATAATACGGATCAAACTTCAAGTTCTGAATTTAAATTTACCACTTTGGTTGGGCAGGCTTCAGCTCTGTGTGGAAGCATCATGCAGCCCAATCTATTTCTCCAAGCCCGAAGGATGGAGGCCCAGAGGGCAGTTGTCACTTTCTGGCGAAAGAATGTGTACCGTACTTTAGTGGTTTATCCTTTATGTCTATGGCTATCCAGGAAAAGTGTGGTTAGGTTTTGTTTGTATGGAGTTTACTGGCCCAGTCAACACTTTAGGTCATATTGAGCTGCTAAGTTAACAAAACCACACTTTTCCTGGGCAGGCTGATACATAAGCGGTAAAGCAATACAGGGAATATTATTTTGCTAGAAACTTGACAACTGCCCTTCTTACGTGTGTGCGTTTCAGTTTAACCTATTGCATGCGGGAAACCCTTAAATGGGTAGCTTGGCAAACAGTGCAGGCCCAGATCAGACATTCTGTGGCGTCTGAGCAACCTCCGTCAAATATAGAATAAAAACCGAAAAATAGGCCTGACACCTCTTACATGACAAATGGGCTTGTCCAACATATAGCAATGGAAGAGTCCACCAGTATACAATGGGTTAATGTCCCACCAACAACTAAGGTCATACAGAGACAGGGCCTTGGTTTAAACACTCATCCGAAAGTCTGGAGAAGCCCGAATCGAACCCAATACCCCTGGTTGATAACACCATGGAGGCTTCTGCTCTTCTTCTTGAGTCCGGCCTCCGCCCATAGGGGCTTGAAGAAATATATGGGATGCATGATGCTTCAACGCAGAGCTTTTGTTTGTTTGTTTGATTCGGGGTTTAACGTTCCCGTCAACACTGTAAAGGTCATTTTGGAGACATTGCTTCCAATTTTGTGGGACTTTTACCCGACATTGAGATGAAATGACATCTCAAGCCCTGTTGCCCAATGAAACTAATAGGGTTTATTAGCATGGACGGTCCGCCTCGCACCGCGGCTCCTGGACAGGCTCCACCCAGAGCTGAATCCTGCCCGCACACTAGTACTGGTAAACCGCTAAGAGGATCTAAGCCTGTCCAGGAACCGCGATGTGAGGCGGACCGTCATTGGGTGACAGGGCTTGAGATGTCATTTCATCTCAATGTCGGGTAAGAGTCCCACAAAATGACCTTTACAGTGTTGCAGGGGACGTTAAACCTCAAATCAAGCAAACAAATCTTCTTGAGTCAGCAGAGAAGACCATAGAAAAGACGGAGAATGGCCATAAAAAAGATTTTATGATCAGCAGAAAGGAAAGAATGACAGTAGAAAAAATTTCATGATCAACCTCTGTGAAAGAATGTTGCCTGCCGACTGGGCTTGTATAACTCCCAGGACCTACCGAGCACCATTCAGATTTGCCTGGGACTCGGCTGCCAAAACTAGCTCATACATTAAAGAGTTGGGCCAAAATGGCGTACCTAGAGAAACCAAATGTGATAGCCAGTTGCATACACCACCTCTTTATAACACTAGCCAATGTAACATGATTTTGATCAAACAGTTTAAAGATGGACCCCAAAAATGAATAGATTATATAGAAAAATGACCATGTCATTTTTCTATATAATCTATACATTTTTGTTTGGATATGGCAGGTTCTTTAAATTTCATCATTTAAGTTTCGGGCCTCAACAACAGTGTTATAAAGAGGGTATGTTGTATTAGAACTCTGTTGCTTTACTGCAGGAAAAGAGTACTGAATAAGGAGCATGAAATAAGGAGAACTTCATTTTGTATGAAATTTTAACATTTAACCCTTATCTTGCTGTTCACGACAACCCTTATCTTTGCAAACAGTGTAGATCCAGATCAGATGGCTTCTGAAGAAGCCATCTGATCAGGATCTACACTGTTTGGCATTCAGTTCATGAATTGTATCAATAAATTACATCCAGTAGTTTAATTGGTTCATAGACAGAAATGGGTGTGGGAATATTCAGCAAGATAAGGGTTAACACTGAAGTTGTCACAAGTGTGATAGTACTACAGCTGATGTACAAGGACAAATTTTGTTCGGGGTTTACTGGCCCAGTCAACATTTAAAATAATTTAGGTCATATCAAGCTAGTCACTTTTACCGATCCTCACTTTTGCTGGGTGGGTTGTACATAAGTGGTTAACCAGTACAGTGCACATTCTTTTGCCCGAAATTGACAACTACCCTTTGTGAATCAGCCTAAGAGAGAGAATGACTCATAATCTCCACAAAAGAATGTTTAGTTTGTTTAAATTGAAGTTTTATGTTCAACACTATTTAGGTCATTTTGGAGACGCTGCTTCCTATTTTGTGGGACTTTTTTTCCGGACATAACATCTCAAGCCCCACCACCCAAACAAACCAATAGGGTTTGTATGCAGTGATGGTTCAACTCACACTACTTTGCCTGGTCAGGCTTAGACCTTCTAAGTGGTTTACCAGTTCTAATATGCGATCAATTTCAACTCTGAGCTATAGAGACCCAAAATATTGTAACAAGTGTGTGTGAATTCGGGTTTAACGTCGCTTTCAACAATTTTTCAGTCATATCACGACGGTGTCTGATTGTGACAGGGAGCTCAATGCTCACTTTTATAGTGCTGCCTCACTGAAGCATCATGTCCCAGACACATTACATGATACCACACCCAGTCACATTATCCTGACACTGGCTCGACCAGTCCTAGCTCTACCCGTAATCTGAGTGCCAAGCGAGGAGCAGCTAGTACCATTTTTATTTTAACGACTTTGGTATGTCGCCGCCCGGGATCGAACCTGGGACCTCCCGTTCCCCGGAGTGGACACTTTACCAACTGAGCTATCGGGGCCGGTATTGTAACAAGTGTGATATTGCAATGTTGCCACAAGTGAGATAGCAAGCACTTTGACTGACAAGGGTTAACTCTTATCATGCTGTTCACGAAAACCTATATCTTTGGAAACAGTGTAGATCCAGATCAGATGGCTTCTGAAGAAGCCATCTGATCAGGATCTACACTGTTTGACATTGAGTTTATGAATTTGTAGGAATAAGTTACATGAAGAATTCTGATTGGTTCAAAGTCAGATATTGGTGTGGCTTAACTGAATATTCAGCAAGAGAAGGGTTAAGTACAAGGAAAGAAAATGAAAAACTAGGACACTTGTAAAATTTGCATTGTTCTTTGATCAATTTAAATACATTTATAATATATATTAATGCCACTTATAAGCAGCTTAATGGTATAGCTACAATGAAAGAATGAAAGTCTTGAGAAAATCTTCCAGGCTGACCAGTGAAAATCCATACACGGCTCTGCATCTGTACTGTATTTAGTGAACGTCATGGACTATAAATTCCTATATTCAGAACACCTTTGGGACTGTTCAAAAGTGGTCTATGTGGGTACTTGAAAATTTACTCAAGTGTCATCTGGATTTTACTGGTCAACCAGATTTGTATACATCTGTACAAAAGATAAGCAACACCTTTTCAAGAGAACAACTGAACTTTTTGCAAACAGTAAAGGCCCTGATCAGACACTGCATTCTGCTGTGTCTGATATGGCCCTGCACTTTTACCAAGTATCCCGTAAAACCTGCTTTAGAATGATAGTACGAAGTAACGAACTGTATACACTGTTATTCGAAAAGTGATTCGGCAAAGTGATACTTAACTTTTGTCTGTATCTGTATTGATATATTTTTACATAATTGTTATATCAACAAAATGAATACAAGCACATCTTTTGCCACAGTTAGTACAAGACAAAAACACAAAAATAATTCAGAGCTGTGTCACCCAAACGTATGCCTTACAATATGTCCTCTGCAAAGACTTATCCGTCTGCACATCAGCCAGCTGGTACATAGAAAAATCCATCCCTTGTGATAACTTTGTCCGGCATCACTCGGCAAGCCTCGTAATGCCGGGAGCCTCGTAATGCCGGACAGTGACCCCAAGGGATGGGTTTTCCTATCCACCACTCACACCCATGAAAGATCCTTATATTAGTGGAAAACGTTTTTTAAGACACAGCTCATACAGTAATGCTGATTCATTCATGTCATAAGATGCAAATCACAACAACTGTTGTCTGCTTTGTTGTCTGCTAGTAACTTTAAAAGATAAATGTTGCCAACAATGTGGACCCAGATCAGACTGCTCCTCCAGGAGCAGTCTGATCAGGGTCCACACTGTTTGCCTGTACGCAAAAATGTGTTTTTAAAATTTGCAAGAAGATGCAGCCGACAACATCTGATGCAGTATTACATGGCATCTTAAGGGTTGAACAAGATTCAAACAGGCATCTGAAGTCTAATGGTTAAGGACACTGACTTAATCTCTAGGTATCATGCCAAAAAGACCGAATGGGTTCAAATCAGTTTGGCAACACCAAGCAGCCAAGTTCTGTTATTGGAAGTTTCGGCATTTAAGTGCTAGTCAACTCGTACAAGTGAAATAATTTTGCAAGTGAAGACCTATTCAAGAAACAAAATTTCTGCATTCACAGGCCACAAGAACTCCAGTTGTGAAGTACTGGTACTGACACAGAGCTTCTCTTAAGCTGTCAATCACTACTAATATTACATGATAATTACTAGTGTTAAAGTTTGTGCACAATGTGAAATATGCACAAATCCAAATATTAGAGACATACACATATGTTGGGCCCTTGTATAAATCAAAACTGAGACGGGTCCAATGTACCGCTGTTGTAACAATTTCAACAATAATCAAGACAAAAAAAGAAACTCATTAAGATTTCAACCCCACTGTAACAAACAAGAGTTCAAGAACATCTTACAAACCCAACATGTACATGTATTCAAAAGCACCAAACACCTTACGAATGTCCAGGAACATCAAATATAAGTGTTCAAGAACACCTTACACAAGTGATCAATAACAACTTACACCTCAAACAAGTGCTCAAGAGAACCTTACATTTCAATCAAGTATTCAAGAACACTTTACGCAAGTGATCAAGAACACCTTACACAAGTATTCAAGAACACCTTACACAAGTGATAAAGAACACCTTACACCTCATACAAGTGTTCAAGCGTATCTTGCACAAGTATTCAAAGATACCTTAATCTCCAACAAGTGTTCAAGAATATTGCATACTACTGTTCAAGAACACCTTACACAAACTTCCACCTCATACAAGTGTTCAGGAACACCTTACATCTCATACATGTGTTCAAGAACACCATTAACAAGTGATTAAGAATGCCTTACAACACAAGTATTCAAGAACACCTTACACAAGTGATTAAGAACACCTTAAACCTCATACAAGTGTTCAAACGCATCTTGCAGAAGTGTTCAAAGAAACCTTATATCTCCTACAAGTGTTCAATAATTTTGCATACTAGTGATCAAGAACACCTTACATACGTTCAAAAACATCTCACACCAATGCTCAAGAACTACTTACAACTGTTCAATAGAAGCCTCCGTGGTGTAGTGGTTATGCTACCTGCCTTGTAAACCAGGCCTCGCAGGATCGATCCCGGGCTTCTCCAGACTTTCGGATGAGTCTTTAAACCGCAGTCCAATCTCCGTATGACCTTAGCTGTTGGTGAGAAGTAAAACTCAAACACTCACTCACTCACAACTGTTCAATGGCACCATACTAGTGTAAATGAATACAATATAATACAAGTGTTTACAAACATCTAACATGTAACAAATTCGTACCTAGAACACTGGTGTAAATATTGAGCTTTGTCTATGGCTTTTATGCATTGTCGATGTACAATACCCTGCAGGCACACAACATTGATGCAGTATTGAATTAACAGTGGAATGTTTTCAACACTGTTTCAATGCAGAGTACCTACTGGGATAATAACCGGTAGCTTAATATGCTTTCAAACTGAATGACTTTGAAGAATATACAAACAGTTAGTAATTTACCCGATACATTCTGACACTGGAAAGTACAGTAAGATTCCTGTTTTAAGACCACCTTTGGGACTGTTCAAAAGTGGTCTTTCAGACCACTTTTGAACAGTCCCAAAGGTGGTCACTGACCAGAGGACACTGTATGCAGAAAACACAAAGAAAGAATAACTGCAATCTACTAAATAAGCCTTTTAATGCAGAATTAGTCTTAATTTTAGGTGATCTTAATGGCAGAATTTCACTGTATGCTAGACAGCCCAGTCAACATTATTAAGGTCAGTTTGAGCTGTCAATTAACCCATTGTCTAATGGTAAGACTCTTCCATTGCTATATATTGGAAAAGACCAGTCCATTTGCCATATAAGGGGTGTCGGGCCTATTTTTTTTTTTCATTTTTATTCTATTTCTGACGGAAAATTCTGTTAGCAATGCCATATAAATTTTGAAGAATACACAACCTGTCACCCCTAAATTTTGATAAGGAGGAAGACTCCATTTAGTATATAAAGGGTTAAATCTCATCTTGCTGAATAAATAATTTCAGCCACACCCAGTTCTTACTATAAATCAATCAAATTACTTTATATAATGTATTACTTCAATTCACACGGCTCCCACCCACCGGGGCTTGAAGAAATAGATGGGCTGCATGATGCTTCCATACACGAGTACTGGTAAACCGCTTAGAGGATCTAAGCCTGCCCAGGCAAAGTGGTGCGAGTCGGACCATCCATGCTTATAAACCCTATTGGTTTCATTTGATGACAGGGCTTCATCTCAATGTCGGGTAAAAGTCCCACAAAATTGGAAGCAACGTCTCTAAAATGACCTGTACAGTGTTGACCGGGACGTTAAACCTCAAACAAAACTTCAATTCACAAGCTGCATGACAAATAGTGTAGATCCTGATCAGATGGAGCCATCTGGTCTGGATCTACACTGTAAGCAAGGTCCTAGTTGTCGCATTCAGCAGGGTAAGGGTTAGTAGATCTAACAGGATTATACAGCTTGCTTACATAAGAGGGCTGTATGCTATTTCACCTTGAAGTTTCTGAGGTGAACATTTCCGTCTTAGACTTTAGACATGTCCATTCATTATGATAACACATCCATTTGCTATAGTGGATTTTTCAAACCTCAAAAAAGGTAATTTTTCTGATGAAAATTTGTGATATTTTTCTTATTTATACTCCAAACACAGGTTTTGGGTGCTCGTTAGAACCGCCTCATTGAGGCGGTTCTAACGAGTACCCACAACCTATGTCTTGGAGCAGAAATAAGGAAAATAATGTTTACCCCCGTAAACCCCAGTTTTCTCTATATAAAGTCACGGACTTGTTTACGTGATGCAACTGAAAGAGAGGGTTTAGTCGCAACCCATTTACAGGATGGCAAGCAGTGGACTCAAGAATGAGTTATCCTTAAGACCCCAAGAAAAACCTCATCTGAAAATGTCGTCTGCTTCTGTCGTTTGCTGATTTTTTTTTTTTTTTTTGCAAACTTTTAAAAATATTTTTGCATACAGGCAAACAGTGTCGGCCCAGATCAGACTGCTCCTATAGTCTGATCTGGGTCCACACTGTTTGCCAAAAAAAAAAGAAAAATACTTTTTAGGTGACCGGCAGACAGCAAAGCAGACGACAATTGTCGTGACTGGCATTTTATGGGTTAAAACAGTGTTCGATCACTTTAAGTTTCACAACATAATAAAATAGCCATTAACTATATCCACATAAGCTTTTCCCATAAGTTTCATGCCAAAAATTGATGTAAAATAATGAATATGCATTGTTAATGCACACTGATGCATTGTTAATGCATATTGCAGAAAAATAAATACTATTGCAGCACTGACAATGCAAAATAATACTACTATAATACATGAACTAAATGAAAAAAACACTAGCATGCATTGTCAAGGCAAAAAATAACATATGATACACAAAATAAAATGCATTGGAACTGCTAATGAAATGAATGAACCTAACAATGTGAAAAATGAGCCACAACACTAGAGATTGTCTTATTGGACCTACATGCTTTGGTTTTTTATTTTTATTTTTTTTTTTTTTTTTTGTTCTTGGTTTCGGTTTAATGGCCCTTTCAAGATTATTTCACACACTAAGAGCTGATTGTTAATCAGAGGTGGGCAAAAACCAGAGTACCCGGAGAAAAACCACCTGACCTTCCACTGCAGATCTTGGCCTCCCACATGTGACCCAAGCCAGGCTCGAACCTACAGCAGTGAGAGACCTGTGATTAAGAGTCAGCTCTCTTACCCACTAGGCCACGGAGGCCTGTATACATGCTTTGGTTGGAGTGGGTCAGTTTACCTAACCACACTTTTCCACGGCAAACTTTATATATTAACCCGTTGCATACTGGTGGACTCTTCCACTGTTATATGTTAGACAAGTCCATTTGTCATTTAAGGAAGGTGTCAGGTCGATATTTTTAATTTTTATTCTGTTTTTGATGGAAAGTCATGTAAGACCAAAGTGTAGACCTGGATCAGACGCCGCATTTTGGGGCGTCTGATTCAGGTTTGCACTTTTTGCCTATGTCCCTCTGTGGCTTTCCATGTAAGAATGGATTAAGAGTTTAACCAGTATAAAGCACATTCTTTCACAAGAAACTTGACCACCTAGAATCAAGGAATCGTGGAGCTGGTCAGTTTATCTAATCATGCTTTACCAGGGCAAACTTTGACATTTAGTGCTTAACCAGTATAAAGCACATTCTTTCACGGGAAACTGGACCACCTAGAATCAAGGTAATGTTGAGCTGGTCAGTTTATCTAACCATACTTTTTGCAGGGCAAACTTTGACACTAAGTGCTTAACCAGTTTAAAGCACATTCTTTGAGGGTAAACTGGACCACCTAGAATAAAGGTAACGTCCAACTGGTCAGTTTAACTAACCATACTTTTTGCAGGGCAAACTTTGACATTAAGTGCTTAACCAGTATAAAGCACGTTCTTTCACAGGAAACTGGACCACCTAGAATCAAGGTAACGTCCAACTGGTCAGTTTATCTAACCATACTTTTTGCAGGGCAAACTTTGACATTAAGTGCTTAACCAGTATAAAGCACATTCTTTCACGGGAAACTTGGACCTCCTAGAATCAAGGTAATGTTGAGCTGGTCAGTTTATCTAACCATACTTTTTGCAGGGCAAACTTTGACATTAAGTGCTTAACCAGTATAAAGCACATTCTTTCACGGGAAACTGGTCCACCTAGAATCAAGGTAACGTCCAACTGGTCAGTTTATCTAACCATACTTTTTGCAGGGCAAACTTTGACATTAAGTGCTTAACCAGTATAAAGCACATTCTTTCATGGGAAACTGGACCACCTAGAATCAAGGTAATGTCCAACTGGTCAGTTTATCTAACCATACTTTTTGCAGGGTAAACTTTGACATTAAGTGCTTAACCAGTATAAAGCACATTCTTTCACGGGAAACTGGACCACCTAGACTCAAGGTAACGTCCAACTGGTCAGTTTATCTAACCATACTTTTTGCAGGGCAAACTTTGACATTAAGTGCTTAACCAGTATAAAGCACATTCTTTCACTGGAAACTGGACCACCTAGAATCAAGGTAACGTCCAACTGGTCAGTTTATCAAACCATACTTTTTGCAGGGCAAATTTGACATAAAGTGCTTAACCAGTATAAAGCACATTCTTTCACGGGAAACTGGACCAACTAGAATCAAGGTAATGTTGAGCTGGTCAGTATACCTAATCATGCTTTTCAAGGGCAAACTTTTACATTTGGTGCTTAACCAGTACAAAGCACATTCTTTCACCAGAAAAAGTATGTTGAGCTGGTATGTTTATCTAACCATTCTTTTCCTGGACAGGTTTTAAACATTAAATGCTTAATCATTACAAAGCCCATACTTTCATCAGGAACTGGACCTACATGTATGTGGACAACCTAGTGTTCAAATCAACACAATTTTT
Source organism: Lucinisca nassula (assembly GCA_963580285.1). Taxonomy (NCBI): domain Eukaryota; kingdom Metazoa; phylum Mollusca; class Bivalvia; order Lucinida; family Lucinidae; genus Lucinisca; species Lucinisca nassula. The sequence continues at coordinate 5,284,982 of CAUZLF010000003.1, forward strand.
GCAGTGTTTTCGAATTGAGTGGTTACACCATTCTGATTCATTGGACAGTATATTGTAGATTGCTAGACAAAGCAAGCCATCATCTATGCATGGCCAATCTGGGTATTTAATGTCTGAATATTCCTGATAGTATTTTGTTGCATTTTGGCACCAATGAACTTCAAGGCTGTACACTTAAACATCAGACTGGTCTTGGACTGAAGTTTCATGAGACACCACACATAAGACTTCACTATTGGCCCATGTGATTAACCCTCATTATCCTGAATATTTCAATCTGCTATACTCCTCCCACACTATAATCATGCTACATTCCCTCCCACCCCCCTGCTTTAATCGGCCATTTGGGTTACATGATTTCAATTTTTACCATTGATTCAACAGCAGCTGATCTTGTTCTGTAATGTTTGTTTTGTTTTTGTTGTTTTGGTTTGAGTCTTTAAGATTATTTCACTCCTATCGAGCCAATCGTTAATCAGGTCGGCGAAAACTGGAGTACCCAAAGAAAAACCACCTGACCTTCCGTCGCAGAATTTGGCGTCTCACATATGACCAGAGCCAGGCTCGAACCCACAGCTGTGGGGGATCTAATGATTGTCAGCACTCTTATACACTAGGTCACTGAGGCCTGTTTGATAATGTTTTCAAATAGCAATATATCTGGGTTGAGCATGTTGAGGGTCAGTAAACTTTATTTGAGCCGGGCACAGAATTTCCTACAGCATACATGTACACACAGCGAAGAATCAGATCAGCCTGCACATCCATATAGTCCAACCAGAGACTTCTCTTGCTGCATGGAGGAGCAATGGGCCCTTAGCTATCCTTAGAGCACACAACGAAGACTCTGATCAGACTGGGCATCCACGCAGGCTGATCTGAGTCTTCATTGGGTGCACATGTCTTATTGTAGGTTTTGTCATGCGCTGGCTCATTTATGGTCTGGCTCTAATTCTTTTGTGTAAAACTTGTAATAAATAAATAAATAAATATTGCAAATTAATTTACAGACCGGTTTTTAACCGACCAGTTTCAACCATTTACTCATTATTTTACAAAAATAACCGAAATAAATGAGAAACACTAAGAGACCTAGAGGGCAACCCCTTCACCCTGGGGCCTTCCATCTTTGAATTTCAGCATGTCAAGGAAGTAGTGAATGGTATCTACAATTGTTGACATCTAAATTTTATGACCAGGCCCCGAGGTTATACAACTTTTTTTCAAGCTCAACTCGCTTGAGCATGAAAGTTGTCCTGCTCATAAATTTTAAAATGCCAACAATTGTTGGCATTTTAAAATTTATGAGCAGGACAAATAACATTCTGTGCTTATCTGAGCAAGAAAATTGCCTCTATCATTTGTATTTCAATATTAATGAGCATTATTTACTTCATGTTCAGCTGAGTTGAGCATGAAAAAAAGTTTTATAACCTCGGGGCCAGAATAAATTTCATCTTGAACTGACCCTGAAAAAAGTTTTTTGAACTTCGAGGTCAATTTTCAAGCCCTTACAAGAGATCAAATGGGTTTAATGTGGCCCCGTTACGAGAAATCTTGTCGCTAAGTTGTTTTTTTTTGTTTTTTTTAAGGTAAGACACAAATCAGCCTGCTCAGCTGCACAGACTAGAATGAGTCTGGAAATTTTAGATACAGAAACTAGAAATATAGTACATGTACTATCCAAGCAACAAGAACAAAGGCACTGAGGGCCCCCACCCATCTAGGCTAGGAGAAATAAATTGGGCTGCATGGTGCTTCCACACAGAGCTGAAACTGACTGCACATGAGTAGTAGTAAACTGCTTACAAGGTGTAAGCCTGCCTAGGCAAACGGGGTGCATGTCAGACTGTCCCTACGTATGGACACCATTGTTTGGGCAGTAGGGCTTGAGATGTCGTTTCATCTCAATATCGGGTAAAAGTGCCACACATCTGGAAGCAACGTCTCCAAAATGACCTAAATGGTGTTGACAGAACATATAACCTTAATTCAAACAAAAACAATCAGTAAATATCACAGGAGCATACCAGCCTGCGCATGCGCAGGCTGGTATGCTCCTGTGATGTTTGCAAAGGCCATGAAACTGATTTTCTTGTGAACCAGCTTGTTTTTCATTCAAATGGTCCCTTTGGAGACTGCTAGAGAGGCTATTCAACATTTATGCATTATTTGCTGACTCCCAGCTTACACATTAACAATATTGGAAAAACAGGTAACCAGACCCCCCTGACCTGAAAGGTCAGGGGGATCTGGTTACATGTTTTGCCAACACTGATAACCATCAGACTAGGAACCAGCAGATAATTAGTCTAGCCTGCTTTGAAGAAAACACAGAAAAGTGTAGTGACAACATTAACTGCCGAATTTACAAACTTAAGCTAAAAACAAATGACTTAGGACCTTCAGAACACACTTCTATGAAGAAAGATCATGGTCATACTACGAAAAGACTATTTCAATACGAGAACAAAAACTCAACATCAGTCACACTGGTCAAATCTTATGTCATGAATTCTGCTTCTCTTTTCATTACATATATAATCTTCTTTATACAGGTTCTTCATAAATGACATAAATGAATAGATATTCCAGGGTCTGACAAAATCCAGTACCCAGCTGTCTATGACAAGTATGAATCTTGGCTGGGCAAGTGATTTTTTTTATTTCATTTGCCCAGAAAAATATAAATACAGTCGACGCTCGTTATCTCGAACCTCATGGGACTGGATAAAAAAGTTCGAGTTATACGTAGTACGAGATAACCAAAGCGTGACGTCACATGCATGTTGGAGCCCATTATTGGCTTCATATGCTTGGTATTCTTGTTTATTCTGGGGTAATAGCACTTACATGCACAGCCTATTGAGTTTTTAAAATTTGTTTATGAAAGTAATGGAGCTTGTCGAAGTAAAGCGATTATAAAAGATTTCTCACGTGTTTTGTTGTCTTTTTAAATTCATCCAAAAGTGTGTGTGTGAATTCGGTTTAACATCGCTTTCAACAATTTTTCAGTCATATCACGACGGTGTCTGGTTGCGACAGGGAGCTCAATGCTCACTTTTATAGTGCTGCCTCACTGAAGTATCATGTCCCAGACACATTACATGATACCACACTCAGTCACATTATCCTGACACTGGGTCGACCAGTCCTAGCGCTACCCCGTAAATCTGAGTGCCAAGTGAAGAGCAGCTAGTACCATTTTTAACAACTTTGGTATGTTGCGGCCCGGGTTCAAACCCGTGACCTCCCGTTCCCCAGAGCAGACACTCTACCAACTGAGCTATCGGGGCCGGTAAATTCATCCAAATAAGCTAAAAATAGATATGTAATTAAATGGACTAAATGGTAGTCCCTCGTACTGATTTAAACTGTTTAGGTCCTGCCGAGAAAGCTGGTCATGAGTCGTCTTTTGAGGATCTACATTGTTTGTATGTGCATCAGGACAAGGGGCAGTACTCAATTTTGACACTAATGACGAGTACCTAAAACAACCAAATAAAGAGCCTTGTCACACCTAACCGTACAAGATACAAATCAGAGCCGCCTTTTATCATGGAAATCTTGGAAACCATTTAAACGAGGTGTTAAGATCAAAGGTTGAGCAGCACATGTCAGTCTTTATTACACGCCCGTGATTTTCGTAATAGCGGTAAAGGTATTGTTTTGTGCTAATTTTAACTGCGAACGCATCGGGACAAATTGAAAAATTAAAAATGTGAGTATTGATGAACTGTTTAGTAAAGGTCATTCTTTAACTGAAAGACCGGCGATATTTCTTTTTTTTTATTTTTCCTTCTTTATGTCGTGAATTTCGGTTCGAGATATACAGTAGTAAAAACAGTGAAAATATATTGGGGCGAGATAGCCGAAGTGTCGACTTAAAAGTAGTTTGACACATGCGAAGTTGAAATACAATAAATATATGGGGGAAATATACGGGACTTAGAAATCGGTTCGACATATGTGATAGGATCGAGATAGGCGAGGTCGAGATAATGAGAGTCAACTGTATACAGGTAATATTGTAATTCTGAGCCATTTTGAAGATGTTTTGGACTCTGAGCAATTGACTGAAATTTGGCTTTGTCACGTCCTGTATACTCTAATTTGATGCCTCAGACAGTATGTTTTCTCTGTAAAGTGAATAAATGTCTCAAACAATTCATCCTCATAATGCACATAGTACACAACCTTAAACAACTCTGTTATCCAAACAAAATTGTGTGAAATATTACATGAACAGAAAAAATGACAAATTCTGCTAATTTTTCTGTACAATCTATACAATTTTTATATTTTTCTATCCATCTTTAAATTGTGTTATATCTAAAACTGTTATAATAAACAGTGTTATAAATAGAGGCTCTTATAGGAGTGATCATTTCGTATGAAATTTATGAAACAAGCCTCTGGTGAGTTTCATAAATTTCATACAAAATGACCACTCATGTAAGATTTGGATTAGTATACATTGATATTAAATCGGTTTTTATTTCTGAGAAAGTTCAAAAGATTTCAATAGAAAAATCATTGCTGTCGAGGACGACATCATGACAATACACGCCAGTTAACCATGTTGTTACATGTGTGATGGTCATATCATTTTTATCAAACGACTCAATCCACTAAATAAAATTATCATATGACGTCGCGCCTGAGAGTGTAATAACGCCATGTAATATTTTCGATAATCCACTAGTGGATTAAATATGCAAATTAGCTAGATACGTCCCGTAACGTTACATGTACGACGTCGCGTTTACTAACTGCGGAATATTGATATTTTTGTAGAGCATCTTGAATAAAATACGTTATAAATGTCATATGATAAACAGAATCTTGCATTCGTGCTCATGTAATACTGAATGTATTAAACTCGTTGAGGAAAAGGGATAAAATGCTCGGCAAAGCCTCGCATTTTATCCCTTTTCCTCAACTCGTTTAAAAAATTCAATAATACATGAGCACTCATGTAAGATCCTCTATGTAACATTGTATGATAAGGAGGTTAATGTGTATTCTATTTTCTGAATTTTTCTCATGATTATAACCATATACTTTGGACTATGCTTCATAGTCTTATTTCTGCATGAAAACATATGTTGTGGGTACTCATTAGAAGCACCTCACCAAGGCGCTGCTAATGAGTACCTACAACTTAAGTTTTCGTGCAGAAATAAGAAAAATATCAACATTTTTCAGGTAAAAAAAGGACCTTATCTGGAGCTATAATGCTGCCATTTATTAGTTCATCATCCATCCAAACAAATAATCAGATGCCCTAGGCCCAGTTGTTCAAAGCATTGTTAGCTTAACGAGCTCGTTAGTGGCCAAACTGTGGACTATTCTAGCAAGTACAATATCTAATGCACTGATATTTTTGCTGAAAAAAATGTGAGAAGCTTTTGCAAAAGCTTCTCACATTTTTTTAGCAAAAATATCAGGGTATTTGCCAATCAAATGATCAAAACTTTTAGCAATATGTTAACTAACAACATCACAGGTTTTGAACATCAGAGCCAAGTTGTTCAAAGCAGTTAACATTACATTAACCCATTTTGTACCAAATTGAATCTTCCTCCTTATATATAGCATAAGTCCATTTCAAAATTTAGGGCTGTCAGCTTGTGTTTTCTTCAAAATTTATTTGGAAATTGGATGAACTTTTTGCAAACAGTGTAGGCCCTGATCAGACGCCGCATTATGTGGCATCTGATCTGGGCCTGCAATGTTTGCCTATTACTCTTTTAGGGATTTCTGGTACAACAAGGGTTAAAAGCCAGTACACTGATATTTTTTAACCTTTAATTATTCAATATAGTCAATACTGATATTTTTCCCTGAAAAAAAAATAGCCATCGGAAGAGATGGCAAATCCCCCGACCAAAAGCCAATATGGCCTTCAGAAGATTGTTTACCAATAAAAAGTGCACCAGAATTAAACCACATATCACAAAAGTATTGCAGTTATGGCCATCGCAAGATTATACAGTCAGGGGAGATAACTAAAAAACCAGGGCACTCAGAAATGTGGTTCTTGCGCATGACATGCCTGCTTAAGCTCATGTATTTCTGCACAAAGTACCATCAATATGTCTCAAAAGGTATTGGAGATATGGTGATCACAAGCTGGTCATACTGGTTATATTGGAAGGGTAGATAACTCAAATACCACAGCAACAACAGTTGTGGTTCTTGCACATGACATCCCTTCTGTACCTTGTATACAATTGTGCCAAGTTCCTTCAATATATCTCAAAGGGAGTTGGAGTTATGGCCATCACAAGGTTATATTGCGAGGGGAGATAACTAAAAAACCAGAGCACCCAGAGTTGTAATTCTTGAGCGTGACACACCTGCTTAACCTCATCTACATCTGCATCAAGTACCACCAATATGTCTCAAAGGGTATTGGGGGTACGGTGGTCACAAGGTTGTCATACTGTTATATTGGAAGGGGAGATAACTCAAATATCATAGCACCCAGAGTTGTGGTTCTTAGGCATGAAGCGCCGTCTCAAAATTGTATACAATTGTGCCAAGTACCATCAATATATCTCAAAGGGTATTGGAGTTAAGGCCATCACAAGGTTATATTGTCAGGGGAGATAATTAAAAAACCAGGGCACCCAGAGTTGTGGTTCTTGCACATGACACACCTGCTTAACCTCATGTACAACTGTACCAAGTATCATCAATATATCTCAAAGAGTGTTGGAGATGTGGCCATCACAAGGTAGTGATTCTATATTATTGGAAGGGGAGATAACTAAAAAAAACACGGCACCCAGAGTTGTGGTTCTTGTGCATGACACACTGTCTCGGCCTTGTGAACAACTGTGCCAGGTATCATCAATATATCTTAAAGTCTATTGGAATTATGGCCATCACAAGGTTGTCACTCTATTTTATTGGAAGGGGAGATAACTCCAAAACCATGGCAACCAGAGTTGTGGTTCTTGTGCATGACACACCGTCTCAGCCTTGTGAACAACTGTGCCAGGTACCATCAATATATCTCAAAGGGTATTGGAGTTATGGCCATCACAAAGTAGTCATTCTATTTTATTAAAAGGGGAGATAACTAAAAAAGTATGGCATCCAGAGTTCTGGTTCTTGCGCATGACACGCCGCCTGAGCCTTGTGAACAATTATGCCAAGAACCATCAATGAATCTCAAAGGGTATAGGAGTTATGGCCATCACAAGGTTGTCACTCTTATTTTATTGGAAGGGGAGATAACTCCAAAACCGTGGCAACCAGAGTTGTGGTTCTTGTGCATGACACGCCGTCTCAGCCTTGTGAACAACTGTGCCAGGTACCATCAATATATCTCAAAGGGTATTGGAGTTATGGCCATCACAAAGCAGTCATTCTATTTTATTAAAAGGGGAGATAACTAAAAAAGTATGGCATCCAGAGTTCTGGTTCTTGAGCATGACACGCCGTCTCGGCCTTGTGAACAATTGTGCCAAGAACCATCAATGAATCTCAAAGGGTATAGGAGTTATGGCCATCACAAGGTTGCGTCTACGGACGGACGGACGCACGGACGGACGTTCTCACGAACGGATACTTAAGTGGCTAGGCGTCGGCATATTGACTACTTAAGCGGCAAATTCTCTTAAGCGGCAAGCCACCTAGGAGCAAATTTTTGCCACTTAAGTACCCAAATAACGGAATAAACCGCATTTGGACTCACGAATATATACTTAAGTGTCAAACTGTCCAATTTTTTTGCCCCCTAAATGTCGTTTCGTTGGTGCGGACAGACGGACGGACGGACGGACGCTAGGCTGATCGCTATATCCCCCGAACCTATTCGGTCGGGGGATAAAAAGGGATTTTTTCAGCAAAAATACCTGAATATTAGATACTGCACTTGCAATAACTTATAGCCTTTCCATCACTAACCAGTGTTCAATCTAGGCTGCGCCATTGCGCCCTGGGCCCGCTTTTGACATGAGGGGCGCACTAGAGATCATTCAGTGGGCCCGTCGGGCGCAACTGTAGAATTTAGAGACTGTTTCTTCTGAAGTTCATTTTTGCGATTTTCTCGCAATTTTTCGGCTGCCTGTTGCGTATTGTTGAGTTGATCAAAAACCGCATGTTGCCTGATCAAGATAACTTAGAAAAACATTTTGTTTTATCTGTTTAACAAGTAACAATTCTTATTTTTATAAACCCAAATCGACGTTTTGTTTACCGGGGATGCGGCCATGTTAGGTATACTTGTGTGCGCCGGGCGGCTTACGCCAAATTCGTGTACGCAGTGCGGCTTGCGCTAAATACCGGACCGAAATACCGCAATATACCGAGGCGGGCGCTATTTATTATAGAGTTCTTCTCTTCCAGAAATATTTTTAATGGCATTCATTCTAGATAAAACATGCATTTAGCACTTGAGCAAGACACTTTATCCAAATTGTTTTGTACTGGTTAAATGAGGCAATGAGCAAATGTGACCAACTCAGTTTTAGAAGATGGATAGATAAACTAAATAGCTTTTGTCTGTGCTGTTAAACTTGTTTTTGTGTCCATTTTTATCATGCAGCTAAAACCTTAAGATAAATCTGGCAACTTTATATAGTATAATATAAGGGCCCCCTAAAGTTCCAAATGGCCCCCTTTTCCAAGGACTGTGGGCCCAGAGGGCCCCCAAACCCCAACTCCTGGATTGAACACTGCTAACCAGTTTGCTAAGCTATAGAAAACTTCAAACAACTAGCCTAAGCCAACTTAATGTAGTAGTTAAAACTATGTAGAAGCCTACGTGGTGTAGTGGCTAGGTTACTCGCCTTATAAACCAGGGATCGCAGGATCGATCCCAGGCTTCTCCAGACTTTTGGATGAGCCTTTAAACCAAGGTCCCGTCTCCGTATGACCTTAGCTGTTGGTGGGACGTGAAACTCAAACACTCACTCACTCAGTTAAAACTATTTACAAAATGACTGGATTTGAATCTGCATTGTTAGTGCCACAGTAAGCCATTAAATTCAAACAAATTAACGTAATTGACCCAGCTGTTCAAATCCAATGCCAATGTTCGTTAAAACATCGTTAAACACTGACCATTAAATTAAGCAAATGTGCAAATACTTTTGCTGATCATGCGAGAAGCTACTTACATTTTTTTCAGCAAAAATACCAGAGCATCAGATACTGAATTTGCAAAAGCTACTCACCTTTTTTCAGCAAAAATACCAGATAATTTATTTGCTATAACAGTTATCATTTTGATCAGATCACTAAAGAGCTTGTTTAACAAACATGGCTTTGAACAAATGGGCCCAATTTTTCGAATGGTATAACATGTATATAACAGAAAACTGACTGGTAAAGTTTAAATTATATGGTGTATGGCAGTTGTTTTTACAACCCCTCATCTTCCAGATCATCGGCCCCCGCCCATCGGGGCTTGAAGAAATATATGGGCTGCATGATGCTTCCACGCAGAGCTGAAACCAACCCGCACACGAGTACTGGTAAACCGCTTAGAGGATCTAAGCCTGCCCAGGCAAAGCAGTGCGAGTTGGCCCGTCCATGCTTCTAAACCCTATTGGTTTCATTGGGCGACAGGGCTTGAGATATAATTTCATCTCAATGTCGGGTAAAAGTCCCACAAAATTGGAAGCAACATCTCAAAAATTACCTTTACTGTGTTGACGGGGATGTTAAACCTCAAATCAAACAAACAAACAAATCTTCGAGATCATAGAACACATCTTTTTGAAAGACAACCTTGAACTGATGACTTCTTAGACAGAAGCAATATACCAAACTATTGTTTCATGGCTGCTTTAGTCAAACATTTAACCCATTTTGTACCGGAAACCCCAAAACGGGCACCCTGGCAAACAGTGCAGGCCCAGATCAGATACCACAGAATGCGGCATCTGATCAGGGCTGCCACTATTTGCAAAAAGTTCGGCTATTTTGTGAATAAATTTTAAGGATAACAAAACTGTCACCCCTAAATTTCAAAATGGACTCCTGCCATATATAAGGAGGAAAATTCCATTTGGTACAAGAAGGGTTTTGTGGGACTTATACCAGACACGGAGAGAAATATTACATGTCAAGCCCTGATGCACAATGAAACCAATAGGATTTATATGCATGGGTGGTCCGGCACGCACCACTTTTCCTGGGCAGGATTAGACCTTCTAAGCGGTTTACCAGTACTCATGTGTGGTCGGTTTCAGCTCTGCCTGGAAGCAGCATGCGGCCCAATCTATTTCTCCCAGCTATCTTGGAGATGAGCTCCAGCCCAGGCCTCGATGGACTGGGGCCCATATGTGTTATGTCTCATCTGAAGAAACATCAGTCCTGCTGCCAAGAAAAACTAATTTAAAATGTTTTTTCAGAAGAAAAATCCACCACAAAAGGTTAACCTTGCTTCCCTCCAGAGCCTCAAATCATCTGCCACTAGCCATACCCAATCTTTAACTTATTTACCATCTTTCATATTATCCCATTGTATGCTAGTGGACTCTTCCATTGCTATATGTTGGACAAGTCCATTTGTCATATAAGGGATGCCAGGCATATATTTTCGTTTTTATTCTATTTTTGACGGAAAATTCTGTTAGCAAATAGTGCAGGCCCTGATCAGAAGCCGCATTCTGCGGCGTCTGATCTGGGCCTGCACTGTTTGCTACAGTACTCCTTTAGGGGTTTCCCACATACAATGGGTTATTCCACGATTATCTAATAACTTTCCACAAAATTCTATCACTCTCTTCTCACCTTAATACTTTCACAAAATTCCCATCTGTCCCACTTCATATCCAATATTAGGTTTACCTACCATAATTTATCTTATCATATGACGTCGCGTCTGAGAGTGTGATAACGCCATGTAATAGTTTCGATAATCCACTAGTGGATTAAATATGCAAATTAGGTACATACGTCCCATAACGTTACATGTGCGACGTCCTTAACGACATCGCCTTTACTAATGGCGGAATATTGACATTTTTGTAAACAATCGTGAATAAAATGCGTTATAAATGTCATATGATAAATAGAATCTTGCATTCGTGCTCGTTTATTATTGAATTTATTAAACTCGTTGAGGAAAAGGGATAAATTGCTTGGCAAAGCCTCGCATTTTATCCCTTTTCCTCAACTCATTTAATAAATTCAAAAGCCTCGCATTTTATCCCTTTTCCTCACTCGTTTAATAAATTCAATAATACATACGCACTCATGTAAGATCCTCTATATCTTCTAACGTAATTTGTCATCTTCTTATGTTACACAATCACAAAATCCCAGTTCGTCCCGTTTCATATCCAATTTTTTAGGCTTATCTAACATAATCGACTATCTTTACGAATTACTATCATAATATTCCATTGGTAAGATACTGAAAGCCATCATAAAGTTTTGTTGTCAATGAGTTGAGACTTGACTCGACAAGATTGTCCACTAATAACTGTAGCTGTTCCTCTGTCAAGTTCATGTGAAAACGGTCTTTTAATGCTCGGATTGTACTCACTCCTTTACTGAAACAAGGAAGTTGAGAACCTGAAAAAGACAAGAGATATCCAGTGAAATGTCTGTTAGGACTGTGAAATTTTGTTTGAGATAGGGGTAGTCAGAGCCACTGATGGTTATGGTAATCCTACTGCCATATCATAAAGTATAATGGGGATAATTTTTTTGTTGTTTTTTTTTTTCATCTTCTATAAAATCGTAGTATGCTGTGTACACAATAGAATCGCCTTGAGGAAGAAAGATGTGTTTATGAAATACTAACATCCTCATGCCAAGATCAATATTTTCTTTAAAGTAGGTCAAGGTCACAGGTCATAACTTTTTGTATGACTGAGTAGGAAGCCATTGTCACAATGAACCTACCTGCTAAATATGAAGACTATCTCAAATGGTTCAAAAGTTATGATCTATGTAGTTGTCCAACCAACCAACCAACAAACAAACAGAGCAAAAACAATGTGTCCCCACTATCGCTACAAGGGAGATAAAAAGGAATACCTTTCTAGAAACTAAAGGTATGTTTTGTGTTACTCATAAGAATCATCTCATCCAGTCTGGTTCTCCGAAATTTCAATGATAAAATGGTTATTTGGTACCTACCAGTCTGCATTATTTCTACAAGGGGGATAATCTTATCCATGTGTTTCCGTGATGCCACCAACCCTTGTAAGATAAGAATCTTGAAGTATTCAAACATGTCACTCCCTTCTCCTCCCATTACCTACAAAATATAAAAGTTGTTAAACCTTTAGATGCCAATCACAACAACTATTGTCTGCTTTGTTGTATGCTGGTTATTGCATCACATGCAAGCTGTTAATTTGTTAAACTCTTAGATTATCTCCCTTTAACCCTTTTTGTACCAAACGGAATCTTCCTCCATATATATAGCAGGAGTTCATTTCAAAATTTAGGGGTGTCAGGTTGTATTTTCTTCAAAATTTGTTCGGAAAATGGTTGAACTTTTTGAAAACAGTGTAGGCCCTGATGAAACGCCACATTCTGCGGCGTCTCATCTGGGCCTGCACTGTTTGCCAAGGTACCCGTTTTGGGGTTTCCGGTACTAAATGGGTTAAAATTATAGCAATTTTCGAATTGTTAATTCTATACCTGTCAATCATTTTTTGTGATTTCTTTAAAACAAAAACGCTTTGTTAGCCCCAATGCTGTTTACCATGAAGGTGAATAATGCAGCTAATTCATGTAGCACTACCAATTGCAATTTTCTATGGGTTTTCCATAGGAAGCAGGATTTGCGCACATCTAAAACATTGCAGGACTAAAAGTGATCACCTGCTTCTCATAGCTGATGGCACGAAGATTCCATTTTTTTGTGCGAATAGACGCACAGGATATATCTAAGGAAAATTCAAAGGTGTCTTATATATCAAATTTTAGACATCTTGGGTACAGTGTAATTTTATGATATAACAAGCTAAGTATTAAGCATTTTTAAATGATTTTATCTGCAAAAATGTCACAGTGACCCCTTCGCCGTTTAAAGCAATAGCATAGGATAATGGGTTTAATTTCCCTCTACCCTTACCTGCTGCTAAGGGCAGCAGGCCTTGCCCAACTGTATGCCAATATCAGATCGACCCCCTTGTGACGTGACACCTTACCCTCCTTAATCTTCACCACTCTCTAGGCTAATTCAGCAAACAACAAATTGTTGACATTTTTCTTATTTTTCCCCCAAACAGGAATTGACATCCCATAGGAGACAATTTGCATGAATTGTCATGTCCTGTTTTCTGGTCCATAGCAGACAATTTGCATGAATTGTCATGTCCTGTTTTCTGGTCCATAGCAGACAATTTGCATGAATTGTCATGTCATGTTTTCTGGTCCATAGCAGACAATTTGCATGAATTGTCATGTCCTGTTTTCTGGTCCATAGCAGACAATTTGCATGACTTGTCATGTCCTGTTTTCTGGGTAAGCTTAGAAAAAAACATTTTGAAATGTCGTCTGCTGAAATAAATACCCAGCATGCAGAGCCTTAAACTGTCCCCATCGACACCCCTGAAAGGGATAAGCTGTACTTACATCTGCAAACTCATGTGTAAGTTTGAAGGCCGAGTTTTCAAATCCCAGATTCTTGCCCGGCGAGGTAGACAGGATGAAGCCAAAATCAATGTGTATGATGTGACCCTCGGAGTCCAACAATATGTTACCATTGTGTCTGAAAACCATCAAAACATCATATGAATCACGTCACGAGAAATTCTGTTTTAGCCCATTGTATACCGATGGACCCTCCCATTGTTATAAGTTAGTTGGAAAAAAAAAAACATTTGTCATTCAACTCTTATCCTGCTGTTCATGACAATCTCTATCTTTGCAAACAGTGTAGATCCTGATTAGAATTGTATGAGCTGCTCCTAATGAGATGCCAACCATAGCTATTTGCCTAGTGGTGTATTGTGCATCGGTAGCAACTATTTCTTTCACTCTAGCAACCATCTTGACAGATGTTGCTCTTTTCGGCAGATGATCATGTGGTGCATCTTCTGTTGAGCCTAGCCCATAGCTGAATTTCTTACACCAACCAAAAACTGTCCGAAAAGACATTTCATTATGCCCATAAACCGAAAACATTTCATCAAAAATGTCTTCGCACCGTATACCAAGAATACAACGATTCTTAATATAGGACCGTTTTTCAATGGCGTACTCTGACCTTCTTCCAACCATGTTTTGTATTGGTATACAAGAGTAGACAGTGTTTATCGAACGATATACATGGCTAAAGTGCACGGATTTTAACAGGTTTGGTATCAATGTATAGGTAAAATCTTTTTCTACGCCTTGATATTTATTTCCAGGTGATTTTCACATTAGTGCATGAGAAAACGTTTTACTTGCATTCATATTTGAACAGTCCTCGTAAATGGTCGTTTTTCTACATAATCTATACAGTTTTGTTTGGATATAACATGGCTGTTTAACTAACATGGCTCATTAAGAGTGTTATAAAGAGACTTAGGTGTAGCTAGGTTTTGTGTCTTAACTGGTTGAAAATGCAGTAAATAAATTTTCTTGTGATGCTACTCATAAGTCAGAAAGTATGACAGAAATTGAGTTTGTGACTTATGAAATTAAGCAGCTTTACTGTGCAAACCAATTTTGCATGTGTATATAAATTTTCAAGACTAACATTCATTCCGAAATTTTTCTCAAAGACTTGAAAAAGCAAGTTAACTGCAAGTCTATGTATCCTAATAACAGCTGGATTAAAATATTTTTCAAGCTAACTGTAATCAGAAAGTTACAGAAAATGAAAATGTGAGACTTCTGTAAGGACACTTTCGAATTTGATAAGATTCGTCATGCAGACAGGCTGTTTGACAAATTTCTTGTCCTTTTTATGGTTTATTAAACCCCCACAAATGAAATTTTTTTTTTTTTTTGGGGGGGGGGGGGGGGGGGGGGGTATATAGGAGTGAGCTTGTCGGTCAGTCGGTCGGTCTGTTGACTTGGTTTCCAGACGATAACTCAAAAAGCGCTTCACCGATTTTTTAAATTTTTGGTACACTGATGTAACATCATAAAATACAGGTCAAATTCGATTTCCACTACAATTCGTCAATTTTCGACATAGTTATGGCCCCTTTCAAGTGAAACAAGAAAAATGCCTAATGGCATTATGGACGGGTTTTTTTTTCAGTACGGTTATGGGTGGGGTAGGGTGGGGTGTGCTGGTGTGGGGTAATGGGTTAGGAGTCGGGTTGGACGGGGTGGAATTTGTGGTGGGGTGGGGTGTGGGGTAGGATGGGGTGTGGTGGGGTTGTGGGGTGGGGTGGGCTTGGGTGGGTGGGATGGGGTGAGGTCGGGTAAGGTGGGGAGTGGTGGGATTGGGTGGGGTTGGGGGTGGATTGGGGTTGTTTTGGGATGGGGGTGGGATGGGGTTGTGGGGTAGGGTATGCTAGGGTAGGATGGGGTGGGTAGGGTATTGATGTAAAACTAAGTTTGCATGTATGTACAGAACAAATGCAATATCCTTACCCAGTAACAACTTTTTGTGGAGTGGGGGGGGGGTGGTATGATTTGTTTATGTGTTTTAAGAAGAAAAAAAAAATAAAGTTAGCTCTGGTGGACACTGATTTTAGCGATTTTGAAAAAGGGTCACCTAATGAACATTTCTGTATGTATGTAAAAGTATGTATGCATGTATGTACAGAACAAATGCAATATCCTAACCCAGTAACAATTTTTGTGGGGGGGGGGGGGGTGGATTTGTTTATGTGTTTTATGAAGAAAAAGAAATAAAGTTTTTTTCTATTTTTAGCTCTATTTTTAGCTCTAGTGGCCACTGATTTTAGCAATTTTGAAAAAGGGTCACCTAATGAACATTTCTGTAAAATAATTGTGAAATCGGGTCATTATCCCAGGAGGAGATGTCGTTTAAAGAAATTGACGGGCGACGGACATCAACTCACCTTGAGCACTTCGTGCTCAGGTGAGCTAAAAAAAGAACGAAAAAAAAAAAAAGAAAAAAAAAAAAGAAAATTCCATGCCTGTGCATGCATGTATGTATTATTACTAGCAACTATCAGGTGAGGAAGATAATAATTGTTCATATGTGTTTATGGAGAAGAAAAGAAAAATAAAGAAAAAAAAGAATGAAAAAAGAAAGAAAAAAAAAAGAACAAAAAAAAAAAAAATGTCTCCACCGGGGTTTGAACTCACGCCCCTCAGATTCATAGTCAACAATAGGATTCGTAGTCCAGCACTCTATCCACTACTCTGGCATTTGAAAAAAGGTTAACCAAAAGGTAAACCTGAAAAACACAAGTTTGAAAAATGACAATTTCCGCCAAAATTTTTGTCTTTTGCGCCATTTATGGATAATACATGAAAGCGGTACCTCCACTTATGCATCAGTCCTGATATTAAAACAATCTGCTACAGAATAGATGAAAAATATCACTTTGAAAAAAAGGATAACCAAAAGGTAAACCTGGGACGACGCCCGCCCGCAGGACGCCCGCCCGCCCGGACATCGCTATTTCAAAGGCCGGATTTTTTTTTAAAAAAAACCGTCCAAAAATTGCAAAATGGCGCTGTTGTACTATCAAGGCAGTTTTTGTGAGGGTATTCATCACCTTTTCTTACATGCTTTTCAATGAATGATAGAGATTTATCAGTGAAATATAAATCGATATTTTCACTGTTTCAAACAGTGAAAATACGATTTTTTATTTTTCACTGTTTGGGACTACTTTTTTCTTAAAATCTAACTCTAATTTCAATTTTATCTTTGTCAGATAACTGAACAATACTGAAATGTGTTCTAATTGACGCATAGCCCGTTCATGTGTGACGGGGACGTTACTGACGTCATTTATGACGCTGACGTCACGTCTTTTGTCGCGCGACGTGAGACTTGCCAGCAACTTCTTTGGAAAACTACTCTCTCAATTATTTCATTAATCATTCATAATAATACCATCCCAGGCCATGTTTGCACCCAATAGTATACCCACTAAACACGATGGACACCACTAAATTGACGCGAAACGAACAGGAACAAAGATAATTTTCTCCGAATGTGAGCGACACCATTAAAGACGCTAAATATTGCCTTTTGAAGCATGTAAGAAACAGAAAATTTGATTTTTTCAGTGCAAGATCAAATTTTATTTCACTCATGAACACCAAAACTGCTATTTTCACTCGTGGCTACGCCACTCGTGAAAATAACAGTTTTGGTGTTCATTCGATGAAATAAAATTCGATCTTACACTGAAAAAATCAAATATCCTCTAATAGTGATAGCTCTAATTTCGACAGCTTGATATACTGCAGACACTTGAAGTGTGAATTGGATAAACATTGATCCAAAGGACAAACACTGATATGTTCACATCATAGCTGCATAATAGGAGGACTGGGTCCAGTTGTTCAAAGCATTGTTAGCTTAACGAGCTCGTTAGTGGTCAAATTGTTAACTGTTCTAGCAAATACAATATCGAAAATTTTGGTATTTTTGCTTAAAAAATGTGAGCAGCTTTTGCGGAAGCAAAAGCTGCTCACATTTTTTTCAGCAAAAATATTAGCATATTTGCCATAATAAATGATCAAAGTTTTAAGGATACGTTAACTAACGATGTCGTTAGTTTTGAACAACTGGCCCCTGATGTCAATAATTATGGGATAATTTGTTTTAATTCTTGTTAGAAACGTATGTTGTGGGTACTAGTTTCTAGCAAGTACCCACAACATATATTTTGAGGGAGCAGTAAGAAAATTCATCCCAAAATATTTCTTGTTACTTATCCCTATATAATTTTTTTTATTATTTCTTCATGTTGTGGGTACTTATTACAATCGCCTCACTGAGGCGATTTTACCAAGTACCGTAAAAATCCTGAAATTTCAGACTTGCTGAAATTCTCCTAAAATTCTAACAAATTTGTATCATGATCCAGCAAGGGGTCCAAAAGGTGCAGAAGGAATGGCAAACAGTGTAGACCCTGATCAGACTGCTACTTAAGGAGCAGTCTGATCTGGGTCTGCACTGTTTGCTTAGGCCTATCTGTCCCAATTCTTAGGATCATTACGGTATCCACAATGTATATTTCAAACAAGAAATATGAAAAACTAGCCAATAAATATCCTTGTTATTCCCTCTAATGTGGACCTATGCCATATGTAAATTTTATTCCACAACAAGAAACTCACCTGTCTTTAACTTGCATGAGATAGCAGACAAGACAATATCCCGCACAACTCTGTACGAAGTTCCTCTGTGCCGTGAGAAACTCCTCACTAGTCTGGGGACCAAACTCACTCTCGAAGTATTCCAGTAACGATAGCTTGCTGTGTTTCTTAATCTGATGCAGGGACACAGCATTGAGTACTGGCTCGATCATCCCGGAGTTGGCCGAAGTAACGACGATCCGGTATGGGTGTATCCATAGGGGAACATGCTCCATGGCCCAAAATGTCTGTAAAACATACAGATATTTTATTACAATGTACAACAAAGTTACGCCAGAGCTGCCGAAAAGAAGGAGTACAGTATTTACTTATGTATTCAGACAGACAGGCCTGAGGAAACAGTGTAAACCAAGATGAGATGCCGAAAAAAATGCGGCATCTCATCAGCGTTTACACTGTTTGCCACTCATCTAGCTATTTTTAAACAAAACATCAAGTAGTGAATTGTACTTTTTTTTTTTTTGGTTTAGGTTATGGCCCTTTCAAGATTAGTTCACTCATATCGAGCCGATCGTTAATCAGGTGGGCGAAAACCGGAGTACCCGGAGAAAAACCACCTGACCTTCCGTTGCAGAACTTGGCGTCTCACATGTGACCCGAGCCAGGCTCGAACCACAGTGGTAAGAGACCTAATGTTTAAGAGTCAGCACTCTTAACCACTAGGCCACGGAGGCCCGTTGTAAATTGTACTTGTTCAAATTTTAGGACAAGTATTGTAAGGAGCTGAGGTGTCAGAATACTTGGAATAAATATGTAATTGTGGATTATCAAGGGAGATTATTTCCCTTATTTCTCGTTAGAAACATGTTGTGGGTAACACAGCATTTCTAATCAAAGTACTGAGAGGATTAGTGGGTTGAATGTCTTTGAGTGTAGGCTGGAAAAATTGTCCTGAACAGAGATTTAGACCATTTCATTTAACCCTTACATTCCTGAACTGTAGGCAAACAGTGCAGACCTGATCCAATGCTACCTTCTGCAGTGCCTGAACTGGGTCTACACTATTTACCAAACCCCAGATTCTTTAGACAATCCTCTTATGCAACACTCTGACCTCACAGGAAGTCTTTTTTTTCTTTCTCTCTGTGAACATCTGTTTTGTTTGCTTGTTTGAATTGCAATTTAATGTCCCTGTCAAAACTATTTAGGTCATTATATGCATTGGACGGTCTGACTCCCACCACTTTGCCTGGGCAGGCTTAGACCTAAGCAGTTTACCAGTGCTCAAGTGTGATTGGTTTCAGCTTTGCATGGAAGTATCATGCAACCCAATCTATTTCTCCATTCCCCGATGGGCGGGGGCCAGACCTAACGTTCACTATTGACCATTAGACCAAGAAGAACCATTTCAAAATATTTTGGTTTTCTATTCCACTCACCTGTAACTGTTTGAGAACCTGGTACACCATAAGCTCCTGTCTCAGATCATCTCCACATTTTACGATGACTGACGTCAGCCTCCAGTTTGGTAGATGGCCGTACGGAGATGACTCTCGTATTCGTTGAATCTTCTCTTCCCAGGGTTCTTTCAATGCTGCCGCTGACGGGTCTTCAGGGTCACGCTGTCAGTCAGAATAAAACATGGCTAAGCTTTTGGTCAGCTCATGAGAAAAGGGTTGTTATCACCTAGGTGAGCAGCAAAGGCTCTGTCAAGACTGCGCATATGCGAAGTCTTGACAGAGCCTTTGCTGCTCACAGACATTAAGATCTTGAGGTAGCTTTATGCAAAAGATCATGCATCTAGATCTTCTACATGGCTGCTCACACAAATCTGAAGGAGCATTTTTGTTTGGAGTTCAACAGCCCACTCTACACTTTTAAGATCATACTGAGACGGTCAGCTACCTAACTACACAGCCCAGTCAATGCTATTTAGATCATATTGAGCTGGTCAGTTTGCCTAACCAGACATTACCTGGACAGGCATATACAAAAGCAGGTAGCCAAAACAGTGCACATTCTTTTGCCAGAAACTGACAATTGTCCTTCTTGAATCAGCAGAAGAGAAAATGACTGTAGAAAAGATTTCATGATCAATCTCCACAAAAGAATATAACCAATCACTATTTACATACATGTAGTAACAAGCCAGTCAGTATACCTAACCACCCATTCTTAGACAGGGTTTACCGTACAGTGCTCATTCTTATGCCATTTTTTGCCAAAAATTGACAACAATCCTTCTTGAATCAGTATGCATTAAGATTATAAATTGGCTAAGGGTCCTTGGTTCATCCATTTAGCTTCCCTTTCATGGGATGCACATGTTTACAACAAGTCTTATTACAAATAGAGCTTAATATCTATCACTAGGGAAGACAGAGAAATTTGAAACTCCAAGCCAATAGTTAACAGATGAAGTCAGATTCAAGGTTTTATCGAGTTTCTGATTTTATACTTTGAACTGTCAGTTTGGATTTCTCTACTTAGTTATTTTTCTTATCCACACTATAAAATATATTTAACCCTTAAGGTGCCAGACAGAATAATTGTCATCTGCTTTGTTGTCTGCTGCTAAGTTTAAAAGTTATCTTTCCAAACAGTGTGGACCCAGATCAGACTGCTCCTCTAGGAGCAGTCTGATCTGGGTCCACACTGTTTGCCAGCATACAAAAAAAAAATGTTTGAAATGTTTGCAAGAAGATGATGCAGCAGACGACATTTACAGACAGCATTTCCAGACGCAGTTTTTCTTGGCATCTTAACCCTTGTCCTGCTGAGCCCGGATATGCATTATCTTTCAAACAATGAAGATCCAGATCAGATGGCTTCTGTAGAAGCCATCTGATCAGGATCTTCATTGTTTGTCATTCAGCTAATGAATTTGTTGCAATAATTTGCATCAAGTAATCTGATTGGTTGATAATCAGTAGTGGGTGTGGCATATACAAATATTCAGGAGGTCAAGGGTTAAAGGCTGTATGTATGTAATAATTTGCTGACCCTTTTGTTTTTCTTTGGTCTTATGAATTTTTCCAGACATAATGGAATGTTTTATGAGGAGGCCCATAAGTGACAGAGGAATTATGACGTCATTATGTGAGCTGTCTTGGACCATGGGCGAGACAGAATTTTCCAGCACCACTTAACTAAAACTAGAACAAACTCTTGACTCTTGGTAAGAAAATACTATCCATACCTCAAACTTTCCTTTTGGTGCCGAAATGTTTTCCGACAACCTCCGTCTAATGTCCCCAGCTGCAATGTAGACAGGCTCCTTACTGTCTCCGCTCGTGGAACTCTCTATAGAGAACTGTGAGATCGTATCACTGGACTTACTTTTGCTTGAGATGTGCATCTGAAAGAAGATAAATACATACAGGATCTTACACGAGTGGTCATTTCATATGAAATTTATGAAACAAGCTTTTGGCGAGCTTCGTGAATTTCATAAAAAATGATCATGATTGTTGAAATGAAATACTCACAAGTGTGAGATTCTTTTTATCATATGAGCCGGTACATGACAAAACCTACAATAAGACCCGTGCGACCATAAGAGACTCAAATCAACCTGTGCATCCATCCACTATGACAAGACCTTTTCCTTATGTCTCTTTGCATAGATATTAATCTATAGTAGGTACTTGCCATCAGCAAACACTCTGATCAGACTGCACTACTGCGCGGGCAAATCCGAGTCTTTAATGGTTGCTCATGCCTTCTTGTAGATTTTGTCATGTGCTGGCTCATACAACCACTATTCTCAGTATTTTTTCCTTTGAATTTTTCTTAACCCTTATCTTGCTGAATATTCATTTAAGCCACACCCATTTCTGTCTAGCAACCAATCAAATTACTTGATGTAATTTATTGCTACCAATTCATAAATTGAATGCCAAACAGTGTAGATCCAGATTAGATGGCTTCTTCAGAAGCCATCTGATCTGGATCTACACTGTTTGCAAAGATAGGAGTTGTCGTGAACAGCAAGATAAGAGTTAAGAGTAACCACAATATAAAGTCAAATGTCAATAGCTGAAACACCTTATACCATGAGATTGTTTCTGAGACGGGTATTTAGAGCCACTGAGGTTTATTTATGGGGCTAGATCAGAATGATCTCGGTATATACCAAATACAATGCACATTCTTTTGCCAGAATCTGACAAGTGCCCTTCTTGAATCAGAGGAAAAGGAGAGAATGACCGTAGAATATGATTCATGATCGATCTCAAAAAAAGAATGTTGCCAGTTCAGGCAGGAATCGAACCCAGGACCTCCTGATCTGAAGTCAGGGATCGAACCCAGGATCTCCTGATCTACAGTCAAGTGTGCACTTTACTGAGCCACCAAGGCCGGAATGCGGTTTGTTAGGAGGAGGAACGTAACTCTTAACATGCCAAGAAAACTACATCTGAAAATGTCTGTGTCATCTACTGAATCTTCTTGCAGACTTTATAAACATATTTTTGCATACAGGAAAACAGTGTGGATCCACATCAGACTGCTCCTACAGGAGCAGTCTGATTTTGGTCCACACTCTTTGCACCAATAACTCCATTGTGATTTCATTGGGAAGCAGGGCTTGAGATGTCATTTCATCTCAGTATCAGGTAAAAGTCTCCAAAATGACCTTTACAGTGTTGAAGGTATTAAACAGTGTTAAACCTCACAACAAACAAACAAAACTTCATTGTGATCAGCATTTTAAGAGTTAACTGAATGTAATCCCAATACCTGCACTATCTCATCATCTTCCTGTGACCAACAATCAGCGTCGTCAAAGTCGCCAATGCTGCCATACACGCTGAAATCGCGCGGAGATGTATTCCCAGCATAAAACGTCACCAGATCCTCTTCAGAGCGAGTATATCGGAGGGTGTTCTCCAGCAGTTTATTAGGTACTTGACATGTCAACATGTTTTCACATTCTAATACTTCCACATAGATCAAATATGGAGCCTGAAAAACAATCAAAACATTTTAGCAATATGGGTCATTGATTGATTGATTGATTGATTTTAGCTTTAATGTCCCCCTTTACACAAATATGTCATTTTGGAGATGTTGCTTCCAATTTTGTTTGTTTGGTTGAATTGAGATGTAACTTCCTATTTCGTGGGACTTTTACCCACATTGAGATGAAATATCTCAAGGCCTGCCACACAATGAAACCCTTAGGGTTTATGTGCATGGACGGTCCGACTCGCACCACTGTGTCTGGGCAGGCTTAGACCTAAGCGATTTACCAATACACATCCAATTTTGCAAGACTGTTATCCTATACTGAGATGAAATGGCATCTAAATCCCTGCCGCCAAATGAAACCAATAGGATTTATATGCATGGGTGGTCCAACACAAACACAATGCCTCTGCAGTCTTGAAACTGTCTTAAGCCGTTTACCTATTATCATGTGCAGTCAGTTTCAGCTCTTCATGGAAGCACCATGCAACCCAATCTATTTCCCCAAGCCACTATGTGCGGAGGCCCAACAATATGAGTCATACCGAGTGAAAGGGGTCTTAAAGCATGAGTGCCAAGCTAAAGACTCAGATCAGACTGCACAAATGCACAGTCCGATCAGTCTTTGCTATGCAATACATGTGTATATGGAAGTCAGTACAGGTAGCTCTCTAACACTGAAAATGCGACTGAGCTATTTTTAGTAACCTTGGCTCAAGGGAATTTGTTGAGCCTGTCGTGTATAGTATGTGAGTGAGTGAGTGAGTTTTAGTTTAACGTCCCACCAACAGCTAAGGTCATACGGAGACGGGACCTCGGTTTAAAGACTCATCCGAAAGTCTGGAGAAGCCCGGGATCGATCCTGCGATCCCTGGTTTACAAGGCGAGTAGCGTAACCACTGCACCACGGAGGCTTCTCGTGTATAGTATGTATCATCTTTTAAAAGGTATGTTGTGTATATTCATTATTCTTGCACACCAGACAAGGAAATCCGTGATTTTACCCTGGGATAGAAATTTATGTTCTGACCCTGGTGTTCTGATCCCAAATCGAATATAATTGTGTGTTTGATAAATGCACTGGTTTATTACGACCTCATGTGCAGCGTCGTCATGCGTGACGTCACTAAACATTCCTATTGTGTCATCACAAAATGGCGGACGTCGGTAACCGAAGTGACAGCAGCATTAAAAACTTGCAATAGAAATGGAAGGTATGCAAGAAAAAGAATCCAATATGGGTGTGAGGGGTGGACAGAAAAATCCATCCCTCGGGATCACTGTCCGGCATCACGAGGCAAGCCTCGTGATGCCGGACAGTGTCCCTCGGGACGGATTTTTCAATCCACCCCTCACACCCATAAAAGATTCTTATAGTATCACCTCATTGGGAACAGCATATCTTTACTTATAGAAAACAGAATTATTATCCCCATCATGCCTATTGATATTACGCTATAATTAACCTCCAGTGGCTCAATCTATCGATAACTTGAAAAAAAGTTTCATGTTGCCAAATGTGTTTGAGCAACCGAATACTGATTTCTGTAAAGATTTACCTTCTCTTTAGAGTTGAGTACCACAGCCTGTGTGTGAGGTATCCGCACCACATGGTGGTTACCTTCTAGAGTCGGGAGCCACACCCTAGCCGGCAGGTTGAGATTTAGCATCGCCATTTCAGCCATCAGTCTTGAAACTGAATAGAAAATAAAACCTCATTTTAAAAGTAAATCCATATTCTATGAGGACAAAGTGCACATAGACATTTACCCTTTTTGTACCAAATGGAATCTTCCACCTTATATCTAGCTGAAGTCCATTTCTAAATTTAGGGGTGTCAGGTTGTGGAATCTTCAAAATTGATTTGGAAAATGGCTGAACATTCTGCAAATAATGTAGGCCCTGATGAGACGCCGCGTTCTGCGGCATCTCATCTGGGCCTGCACTGTTTGCCAAGGTACCCGTTTTGGGGTTTCCGGTACAAAATGGATACACATGGAAGACTGTGCTGACATTTTTCAAAGGGAGACAACTTTCAGGACTTCCTGTTCACTTTTGTATAAACTCTGTCCCATGGAAAAAGGGGTCTACTCTTAAAAGAAGGAGTTTTCCCCTCAAGAGCAAATTCTTTCCTATAAGAGTTGACCCCTATTGATTTGGAGACAAAAATACTTTTGTGGGAGTTTGCCTCTGCTAAAGGTGTACCCATTTCCCTTGAAACAAGCCCTGGAAAGGCCTTTTTTTAAGCACATGGTCAGGTGCAAATGTATGCCGTTTATGATCACTTTGGACATGTTTGGTTGATCCAAACATGTCTTAAGTAGGCATAAAGAACATGTATACTAAAACAAAAGTTCACTTATAAACACAAGTCGGCAATTTGTTGCTCTTTATCACAAAGAAGCAAAGAATAGACTGCAGAACTGAAAAGTGTATTTCTGGGCCAGACTAGCTAGCCTCAGCCAATAGGGCCTCATCAGTGACCCTCAAATATTTCCACAAATCCACAAAGGATTCAATGATCCCAAAGGACAAGAAAATACAAACTACACTATGATGAAGGACAGGAAGACTTTTTATGGCCATCACACATTCCTTCAACACCAGCTGTAGTAATGTTAAATATGCTCTATAAACGGGTTATCAATTGTAAGCAAATAATACACCACAGAACTGAAAGATATGGTACACAAGTACTTCTGGGTCAGACTAGCTAACCTGCCCAGAAAAAAAGTAGTTAGGTAAACTGACTGGCTCAATATGATCTAAAGAGCGTTGACTGGGCTGTTAAACTCAAAACAAATAAAGCCACATATGTGTATTTGTTTGCTTGAATGGCATTTTACAGTACAGCCAACATTATTAAGGTCATACAGAACTGGTCAATTAACCAGACCACACGCTTCCTTGGCAGGCAATCAGCCAATACAGACCATATTGTTATTATCTTTTCTACCAAAGAATTATTGTTTTGTCTGAAGTAAATTATTCAAATCCCAAAAGGAATTCTATTCAACAGATGCAAATCAATCATAACACTGAATGTTGTTGCTCTGTCATGCAATTGAACAATTATTAACCAATACGATGCCAATCACATCAATTGTCGTCTGCTTTGTTGTCTGCTGGTAACTTTAAAAGTCATTTCTGCAAACAGTGTGGGCCCAGATCAGACTGCTCCTCAAGGAGCAGTCTGATCTGGGTCCACACTGTTAACCTGTATGCAAAATTTTTTTTAAAAATGTGCAAGAAGTTTCAGCAGACGACAAAAACAGATGACATTTTCAGACTCAGTTTTCATGACATTTTTAGGGTTTTAAAGCGCAGGCAGACGGTCTAGATTATCTCCTGATACATTAAGCACTATGGAATGTTTTAGAGCAGACGACAATAAAATTTTTCTCTATTTTTTCAAAGAAAAAGGGCTTGACATTACATGTGAATTGTCTGCCTTGAAATCACATGAAAATGTTCTGCTAGGTAGACAATTCACATGTAATGTCAAGCCTTATCTTTGAAAAAAAAGACAAAAACAGACTTTGAAAATGTCATCTGCTATTTGTGATTAGCACTCGAAGGATTGAATTGATTCAATTCCATTTCCAGACATTACCGGCCATTCTTTTCAGACCATTGTGATAATTCACTTTCACAGATAGATGTAATTATTCATACTTTATTTACTGTATGTATTCGGACAGACAGAACAGAACTTGGAAAACAGTGTAGACACAGATGAGATGCCACAGAATGTGGCATCTCATCAGGGTCTTCACTGCCACTCATCCAACTATTTAGAGACACAAAGTCAGGTAATTTGTTAAAATTTTAGAACAGGTATGGTAAGAGATCAAGGTGTCCGAATACTAGTGTCAATACGGTAAATGGCTTTTTTTTTATACAGAAGCAATAATATCTTGAACTGGGCCATGATATTTAAATTTTGCAGGCAAACGGTTAAAATCATCCTTTGCACCCTCGTTTTTCACATTTTTTGACCCTATAAACACCCAAGAAACACTGCATCTGAAAATGCATTGTGTATACTGGCAAACCGTGTGGACCCTGATCAGACTGCTCCTCAAACAGTGTGGACCCTGATCAGACTGCTCCTGCAGGAGCAGTCTGATCTGGGTCCACACTGTTTGCATTAACCCTTGTCCTGCTAATCCCGGATATGTCTTATCTTTGAAACAATGTAGATCCAGATCAGATGGCTTCTGACGAAGCCATCTGATCAGGATCTACATTGTTTGCCATTCGGATTGTGAATTTGTTGCAATAATTTGCATCAAGTAATATGATTGGTTGATAATTGGTAGTGGGAGTGGCATATATAAATATTCAGCAGGACAAGGGTTAATGATTTTGTAATTAAGCAGCAGACAGCAAAGCAGATGACAATTGTTGTGATTCGTGTCATAAGAGTTAAATTCCTTTACCTCTGAGTTCCTTTGTTGGTAACTGTTGAAGTTTGGTTCCTATAGACATCACAGCCTTGATAAACTCCAACTGAGGGGCTAATCTCGGAGCCTGAAAAACAATTATCACAACTGTCAATACGCAGTTGTGTACTAGGGAACACTTCTATTGTTTGTTGAGGTTTTACATTCCCACTAACACTATTTAGGGCATTTATGAGACATTGCTTTGGATTTTGTGGGACTTTTACCCAACACTGAGATGAAATGACATCTCATGCCCTACCATCCAAAGCACCAGTAGGGTTTAAGGGATAGTCTGACCCCTCCACTTTTCCTGAGCAGGCTAAGACCTTCTCTGCCATTTACCACTAATCAGATGATTCAGCTCTGAGGAAGCACCATGCAGCCCAATCTTTTTCATTGGGCGACAGGGCTTGAGATGTCAGTTCATCTAAATGTCAGGTACAAGTCCCACAAAACTGGAAGCAATGTCTCCAAAATGACCTATACTGTGTTGATGGGGACGTTAAACCACAAATCAAACAAACAAACAAAACCAAGCCCTGATTGGCAGGGGTGCTGGGCAAGTCCATTTGTCATTGATGGGAGTTTCTATTAGCAAAGAGGAAGATCCGGATCAGATGCCACACTGATCCAAGTCTGCACTGTTTGCTTATGCCCCTTTCAGGGGTCCCAATTAAGAAATGGATAGAGAGTCTTTCATGGTTACCTAAGGTGAATGAATACACCTTAAGGGGAGACAGTTCTTTCCTTTAAGAAAAGACCCCCTTTTCAGAGAGATTTTGTTTAAAACAAGAGGACCCAGAGGGCCCTGGTTCGCTCACCTGTGTGTTCTAAATTTAGCTACGCACCCAACTGAGGTAATGGCCAGGTATGACGGACTCAGTGTAAGAAGATAGATATTTTTAGCTCTTGTGGCCATCTTGTTCATCAGCAGAGTGATTTTAGCTTATATGGTAGGGAGTAACCTAGGCAACATTCCTGGGAACATTGAATCAAATTGGCCTTAGGGTTTAGGGGGAGTTTCCGTTAGAATCAAATTTACAATATTTTTCTATTTTTACCTACAGTGGTCATTTTGTTCATCTGAGTGGGATTGTTTTAGCCTTTTTGGAAGAGGATCATCTAAGCAACATTGTCGCAAGGATCCTACATGCTAAATATGAAGGCTGTATCTCAAATGCTTTAAAAGTTATGACAAAGTAGGTCAAAGGTCAAGGTCATGGGTCACAAGTTTTGAATGGCTGAGAAAACCATGTCACAAGGAACATGCATGCCAAATATGAAGGCTCTATCTCATATGGTTCAAAAGGTATTATAAAGTAGGTCACAGTTCAAATATTTATGAGTGGGAAGCCCTTGTCAGAAAGAACCTACATGCCAAATATGAAGGCTCTATCTCAAACGGTTCAAAAGTTATGACAAAATAACCTACTGATCTATTTTTTGATTTGACATGACCCATATTCGAACTTAACTGAGATATTGTCCAGATGATCATTCTGAGCAAGTTTTATGATGATTTGACTGAAACTGTGGCCTCATAGAGTGTTCAAAACGTTTTTCTATGATTTGACCTGCTGACCTACTTTTTGACCCGACATGACCCATATTCAAACTTGACACACATATTGTCAAGATGATCATTCTGAGCAAGTTTGATGATGATCGGACCAAAACTTGGGCCTCTAGTGTGTTCACAAGGTTTTTCAACAATCTGACCTACTGACCTACATAATGACCAGAAAAGACCCATATTTGTAATTGACCGAGATATTGTCAAATGATCATTTTGAGCAAGTTTGATGATGATTGGACCAAAACTGTAGCCGCCAGTGTGTTCAGAGGGTTTTTCTATGATTTGGCCTACTGGCCTACTTTTTGACCCGACATGACCCATATTTGAACTTGACTGAGATATTGTCACGATGATCAGTCTGAGCAAGTTTCATGATGATCGGACCAAAACTGTGGCCTCTAGTGTTTTCACAAGGTTTTTCTATGATTTGACCTACTGACCTACTTTTTGACCCGACATGACCCGTATTCAAACTTGACCTGGATAATGTCAAGATGATCATTCTGGGCAAGTTTGATGATGATCGGACCAAAACTGTGGCCTCTAGTGTGTTCACAAGGTTTTTTTAAGATTTGACCTACTGACCTACTTTTGACCCTACATGACTCATATTCGAACTTGACCGAGAAATTGTCAAGATAATCATTCTGAGCAAGTTTCATGATGATCAGACCAAAACTGTGGCCTCTAGTGTTTTCACAAGGTTTTTCTATGATTTGACCTACTGACCTACTTTTTGACCCGACATGACCCGTATTCAAACTTGACCGAATTATTGTCAAGATGATCATTCTGGGCAAGTTTGATAATGATTGGACCAAAACTGCGGCCTCTAGTGTATTCACAAGGTTTTTCTATGATTTGACCTACTGACCTACTTTTTGACCCGACATGACCCGTATTCAAATGTGACCAAGATATTATCAAGATGATCATTCTGAGCAAGTTTGATGATGATTTGACATAAATTGTGGACTCTAGTGTGTTCAGAAGGTTTTTCTATGATTTGACCTACTGACCTACTTTTTGACCCGACAACACCCATATTCGAACTTGACTGAGATATTGTCAAGATATCATTCTGCGCAAGTTTGATGATGATCGGACCAAAACTGTGGCCTCATGGGTCTTCACAAGGTTTTTTTTCGGATTTGACCTACTGACCTACTTTTTGACACGACATGACCCATATTCGAACTTGACCGAGATTTTGTGGT
Organism: Lucinisca nassula; assembly: GCA_963580285.1. Taxonomy (NCBI): domain Eukaryota; kingdom Metazoa; phylum Mollusca; class Bivalvia; order Lucinida; family Lucinidae; genus Lucinisca; species Lucinisca nassula. Next base: position 5,315,368 of record CAUZLF010000003.1, read on the forward strand.
GGTACAAATTGTGTGCAAGTTTAGTTAAAATCAAATCATAAATGAAACATCTATCATGCAGACAAGACCAAAATAGGCAATTTTTGCCCTTTCAGGGGCCGTAACTCCGTAACACATGATGAGATATGGCTGGTTCAAGAAAGGAACCCAGATCTCATGGTGGTACATGTTGTGTGCAAGTCTGGTTAAAATCAAATCATAAATGAAGATGCTATCGTGCGGACAAGACCAAAATAGGCAATTTTTGCCCTTTCAGGGGAGGTAACTCCATAACACATGATGGGATATGGCTGATTCAAGAAAGGAACCCAGATCTCATGGTGGTACAAGTTGTGTGCAAGTCTGGTTAAAATCAAATCATAAATGAAGATGCTATCGTGCGGACAAGACCAAAATAGGCAATTTTTGCAATTTCAGGGGCCGTAACTCTGTAACACATGACGGGATATGGCTGGTTCAAGAAAGGAACCCAGATCTCATGGTGGTTCAAGTTGTGTGCAAGTCTGGTTAAAATCAAATCATAAATGAAGATGTTATCGTGCGGACAAGAAATTGTTTACGCACGCACGGACGGCAAACGGACGACGGACAAAATGTGATCACAAAAGCTCACCTTGTCACTACGTGACAGGTGAGCTAAAAAGGGGTCCACTCTTAAAGAATAAATTACTGGTGCATGTTGTGTGCAAGTCTGGTTAAAATCAAATCATAAATGAAGATGCTATCGTGCGGACAAGACCAAAATAGGCAATTTTTGCCCTTTCAGGGGCGGTAACTCCATTACACATGATGGGATATGGCTGATTCAAGAAAGGAACCCAGATCTCATGGTGGTACAAGTTGTGTGCAAGTCTGGTTAAAATCAAATCATAAATGAAGATGCTATCGTGCGGACAAGACCAAAATAGGCAATTTTTGCAATTTCAGGGGCCGTAACTCTGTAACACATGACATGATATGGCTGGTTCAAGAAAGGAACCCAGATCTCATGGTGGTTCAAGTTGTGTGCAAGTCTGGTTAAAATCAAATCATAAATGAAGATGTTATCGTGCGGACAAGAAATTGTTTACGCACGCACGGATGCACGGACGGACGCACGGACGACGGACAAAATGTGATCACAAAAGCTCACCTTGTCACTACGTGACAGGTGAGCTAAAAACACAAATCGGACATCTTAAATTTTGTCTTCCTCGTAAAAATGGCAGAAAAAAATGCCAAGTCTATCCGTTAAGCTTTATTATGCTATGAATGAAACAAACTAGATAATTTCTGCACATGTCATGTATGTAAACCAATGAAAGCAACGTTAAGTAATAATGAATGTCCAGGCTTCCAACAGTACAGTGCAGAATAAATAGTTGCTTTAGACAATGTCATATACATTGTGTAACATTGGCATTCTGTGTGACTGAACACAACAGCCCATACCTTTCAAACAGTGTAGATCCAGATCAGACGGCTTCTGGCAAAGCCATCTGACCCGGATCTACACTGTTATGCAGTATTTGAATTGAACAAACACATTATATCAAGTAATTTGATTGGTTTAGAGCCAGAAATGGGTATGGTTAGATTAACTCATTCAGTAGGATAAGGGTTCATTAAGAAATGTAGTGTATGGAAACACTTACCCCACAATTGCACACTACTTCCCGTCCTGTGAGATCATTGTACATGCCCTCTGAACTCTGATGACACAAACACCCGCTATCAAAAGCTCGTCCCGACGCTAGATCACCTGCCCCTGATGTGTGAAGAACTGATGTTGACTGGGAGCTACTTGGCTTGATATAGATTCCTGAAAATATGCAAGGTTTGTTTGTTTGTTTTGGAGTTTAACAGCCCAGTCAACACTATTTTAGGTAATTTTTGAGCCGGTCAGATTACCTATCCATACTTTTCCTGCGCAGGCTTATACCTAAGCATTAACCAGTAAAGTACACATTCTTTCGCCAGAAACTGACAACTGCCCTTCTTGAATCAGCGGGAGAGAATGACCGTAAAAAAGATTTCATGATCCATCTCCACGAAAGAATGTTGCCGACCCCGACAGGCATCGAATCCATGTCCTCCTGATCACGTCAGATATGCATCAGACTGAGCTACCGAGGCTGGCCAATATGCAAGATTTAATAGCATAGTACAGTAGAACTTCGATGGCTCGAACACCGATGGCTCGTTTACCATGGATGTGTCGAACCCATTCTTGAGCCCCTTGCGAAATCCTCTACATAAGAAATAGTGGGGGATAATTAAGGAGATTTTAGTATTTTATCTTGCAAATGTATGCTGTGTGTACTCATTAGAATCGCCTCGATGAGGCAATTCTAATGAGTACACACAGCATACATTTTCATTATAGAACACCAAAAAGATGTCTAAAAGTATCTCGTTATGCCTCCTGACAGTAACCTCAGTGGCTCGAACTACCCCTGTCTCGAACAGATTTTCGAGGTCCCAAAGGTGTTCGAGCCATTGAAGTTCGGCTGTACTACTTCTGATAAGCAAAAAATGTTTTCAGCTGTTTTCAGATATGTGTGCTCATAGGAAAAATCATCAGCCTATAACCAAAGCTTCACTGGTAACCCCAAAAAACTTTGGGTTTTATCAAGTGCAAATAAAACAAAGAGTCTGCCAAGCAGGTCAGCAGGTCAAAATACACCACAACCTCATTATAACACCATTTGTTACAAAATGGTTTTGTATATAACACAGTTTCCAGATGGATCCCAAAAAAGTATAGATTATATAGAAAAATGACCATTTATGGTCATTTTTCTATATAATCTATACATTTTTATATGTACATGTAGTCTATGAATTAAAAATCACTCTTTTTCACAGACTATTATTTATGCGGAATTCATAGACTATTTGTTATTTTCCCTGCGGAAATATAATTTAGAAGCATTTTTATATGGATATAACATGGTTGTTTAACTTACACGGTTTTTGCTTCGGATCCCATTAACAGTGTTATAAAGCTGTTCTAGTGTTTGCCTGTCTGCTAAAATTATACACAATATCAATGCATCACTTTTACCGGCCCCGATAGCTCAGTTGGTAGAGTGTCCGCTCCGGGGAACGGGAGGTCTCGGGTTCGATCCCGGGCCGCGACATACCAAAGTCGTTAAAAATGGTACTAGCTGCTCCTCGCTTGGCACTCAGATTTACGGGGTAGAGCTAGGACTGGTCGATCCAGTGTCAGGATAATGTGACTGGGTGTGGTATCATGCAATGTGTCTGGGACATGATACTTCAGTGAGGCAGCACTATAAACGTGAGCATTGAGCTCCCTGTCGCAACCAGACACCGTCGTGATATGATTGAAAAATTGTTGAAAGCAACGTTAAACCCGAATTCACACACACACAATGCATCACTTTTGAAAATTATTGACTAACACACATTTCTTGACAGAATGATGAAAATGGTAGAGGTTTCAATGAGACAAACCAAGGATTTAGATCAGAAGCCTCAGTGGTGAAGTGGTTATGCTACTCGCCTTGTAAACCAGGGGTTGCAGGATCCATCCCGGGCTTCTCCAGACTTTTGGATGAGTCGTCAAACCAAGGTCCTGTCTCCGTGTGACCTTAGCTGTTGGTGAGATGTAAAACTCCAACACTCCCACTCCCAAGGACTTAGATGACTGCAACCTTTAAGAATACATATTTTTTTTATAACTTTCATCAATTTTCTTTGTTTGTTTGTTTGTATTGGAGTTTAAAGGCCCATTCAACACTATTCAGGTCATTTTTTGAGCCAGTCAGTTTACCTATCCACACTTTTCCTGGGCAGGCTTATATGTAAGCGGTTAACCAGTACAGTGTACATTCTTTCGCCAGAAACTGACAACTGCCCTTTTTGAATCAGCGGAAGGGAGAGAATGGCCATAGGATAGATTACATGATCCATCTCAACGAAAGAATGTTGCCGACCCCTGCAGGTTAATCAATTTTCTGCAGATGTGACAAACAGACATTTTTTTTTCTAAAGCTCACTGACCTGACCCTATTCACAAATTCATTCTATTCAGTGATTTAATTATACCCCCGGCATACGAAGTATGCAATGGGGGTATATAGTTTTTGTCTTTTCCGTCTGTCTGTCTGTCCGTAAACAATTATTTTGTGTCAAAGATATCTCAGAAACTGCTTCACATAGAAACTTGAAATTTTGCACACATGATCAGTATGACTACTTGTATTGTGGGAAAGAAAATAAGGGCCAAGGGGTCAGGCCTTTTAGAGTTATTTCCCTTTGTAGTTCTTGCTGTTTAATAGTGTATATTTTTATTTTGTGTCAAAGATTTCTCAATAACTACTGTACATAGAAACTTGAAATTTTGCAAACATGATCAGTATGACTAGTTGTATTGTGGGAAAGAAAATAAGGGCCAAGGGGGTTATTTCCCTTTGTAGTTCTTGTTTCAGCTGAGGTGATGGCACTTGCCAATTATTTTGTGTCAAAGATATCTCAGGAACTGCTTCACATAGAAACTTGAAATTTTGCACACATGATCAGTATGACTACTTGTATTGTGGGAAAGAAAATAAGGGCCAAGGGGTCAGGCCTTTTAGAGTTATTTCCCTTTGTAGTTCTTGCTGTTTAATAGTGTATATTTTTATTTTGTGTCAAAGATTTCTCAATAACTACTGTACATAGAAACTTGAAATTTTGCAAACATGATCAGTATGACTAGTTATAGCCCCGCTTTGAAAAAGTGGGGCTATATTGGATTTGCCATGTCCTTCTGTCATTCCGTGATTCCGTTAATTTGTGTTGGCTCCATAACTTTGTATCTGCTTAACATATTTTCATGAAACTTCACACAAATGTTAAACACCATAAGACAATGTGCAGAGCGAAGGAATTATAACTGTGGATTGCCTACTTTTGGAGTTATTGCCCTTTGAACATTGAAAAATGGCAATTTTAATTATGTCCGCTTCATAACTCGAAAACCGTTTGAGATATTTTTAGGAAACTTCACACAAATGTTAAGCACTATGAGACGATGTGCAGAGCGCAGGAACCATAACTCTGCATTGCTTATTTTTGGAGTTATTGCCCTTTGAACATTGAAAAATGGCAATTTTAACAGTGTCCGCTTCATAACTCGAAAACCGTTTGAGATAATTTCATGAAACTTCACACAAATGTTAAGCACTATGAGACAATGTGCAGAGCGCAAGAACCATAACTCTGGTTTTCGTATTTTCTGTGTGTCTGTCTGTGTGTCTGTCTGTGTCTGTTAACAATTTTCGTGTCCGCTCCATAACTTTAAAACCCATTCACATATTTTCATGAAACTTCACACAAACATTAAACACCATGAGATGGTGTGCAGAGTGCAGGAACCATAACTCTGGATTGCCTAATTTTTGAGTTATTTCCCTTTGAATATTGAAAAATATCAATTTTAGCCGTCTTTGCTCGATAACTCAAAAACCGTTTGAGATAATTTTATGAAACTTCACACAAATGTAAAGCACCATATTACGTGTGCAGAGCGCAGGAACCCAAACTCTGGATTGTCTACTTTTTCAGTTATAGGCTTTTGAATATTAAAAAATGGCAATTTTAAATATGTCCGCTCCATAACCGTTTCTGATATTTTCATGAAACTTCAAATAAATGAAAAGCACCTTGAGATGATGTGCAGAGTGCAGGAACCATAACTCTGGTTTGCCTACTTTAGGAGTTATTGCCCTTTGAACATTTAAAAAGGCAATTTTGACTGTGTCGGCTCCATAACTCACAAACCATTTGAGATATTTTCATGACACTTCACACAAGTGTAAAGCACCATGAGACAATGTGCAGAGCGCAGGAACCCTGACTCTGATTTGCCTACTTTAGGAGTTATTACCCTTTGAACATTGAAAAATGGAAGATGAAATTTAGTATAAACATGGACATTCTGGTAATGTATCATGCTCATTGAAATGAGGGACAAGGGCTCACAACTCTTAGAGTTTTTCCAGATAATGTAAAATTTTCAACAGTTATTTCTTGTTCATAACTGTTTTCTCTGCAGCTTAAATAACTTTCTTCTCTGACAGCGCTGAAGCGGGGCTATAGTCAGATCCTCTGACAGCTCTAGTTGTATTGTGGGAAAGAAAATAAGGGCCAAGGGGTCAGGCCTTTTAGAGATATTTCCCTTCGTAGTTCTTGTTACAGCTGAGGTGATGGCACTTGCCAATTATTTTGTGTCAAAGATATCTCAGGAACTGCTTCACATAGAAACTTGAAATTTTGCACACATGATCAGTATGACTACTTGTATTGTGGGAAAGAAAATAAGGGCCAAGGGGTCAGGCCTTTTAGAGTTATTTCCCTTTGTAGTTCTTGCTGTTTAATAGTGTATATTTTTATTTTGTGTCAAAGATTTCTCAATAACTACTGTACATAGAAACTTGAAATTTTGCAAACATGATCAGTATGACTAGTTGTATTGTGGGAAAGAAAATAAGGGCCAAGGGGTCAGGCCTTATAGAGTTATTTCCCTTTGTAGTTCTTGTTTCAGCTGAGGTGATGGCACTGGCCAATTATTTTGTGTCAAAGATATCTCAGGAACTGCTCCACATAGAAACTTGAAATTTTGCACACATGATCAGTATGACTACTTGTATTGTGGGAAAGAAAATAAGGGCCAAGGGGTCAGGCCTTTTAGAGTTATTTCCCTTTGTAGTTCTTGTTTCAGCTGAGGTGATGGCACTGGCCAATTATTTTGTGTCAAAGATATCTCAGGAACTGCTTCACATAGAAACTTGAAATTTTGCACACATGATCAGTATGACTACTTGTATTGTGGGAAAGAAAATAAGGGCCAAGGGGTCAGGCCTTTTAGAGTTATTTCCCTTTGTAGTTCTTGCTGTTTAATAGTGTATATTTTTATTTTGTGTCAAAGATTTCTCAATAACTACTGTACATAGAAACTTGAAATTTTGCAAACATGATCAGTATGACTAGTTGTATTGTGGGAAAGAAAATAAGGGCCAAGGGGTCAGGCCTTTTAGAGATATTTCCCTTTGTAGTTCTTGTTACAGCTGAGGTGATGGCACTTGCCAATTATTTTGTGTCAAAGATATCTCAGGAACTGCTTCACATAGAAACTTGAAATTTTGCACACATGATCAGTATGACTACTTGTATTGTGGGAAAGAAAATAAGGGCCAAGGGGTCAGGCCTTTTAGAGTTATTTCCCTTTGTAGTTCTTGCTGTTTAATAGTGTATATTTTTATTTTGTGTCAAAGATTTCTCAATAACTACTGTACATAGAAACTTGAAATTTTGCAAACATGATCAGTATGACTAGTTTAACCAGTTTAGCGTTCATTTCACATCAAGTGTCAGTACCTACCCTTATTCGGCTGTTCATGACACCCCCCTACCTTTGCAAACAGTCAGATCAGAGGAAGCCATCTGATTAGGATCTACACTGTTTGTCATGCAGTTTGTGAATTGAACAAATATATTATATCAAGTAATTTGATTGGTTGATAATCAGCAATGGGAGTGGCTCCATTAATTTATGCAGCGGGATAAGCCAATGAGTCAATCAACAAGAGCACCGCAAGCGGCGCCATGCTCGTCTGTTTTTCCATGTCACATAGACAAAATGTAGCTCTTGTGATGATGGGTGAGTGTGAGTATGAAGTTTCATGAAGGCAGGCCAAATACTTCTGGAAATATGGTCAAGGTTAAGTTTTTTGGTTAATTTTTCGAAAAATAGGTCAAAGTTCAAAGGTCAAGGTCACAGGTCAAAAAGCGTGGTATGACTGAAAAGGTGTTGTCCCAAGGAACATTCATGTGAAGTTGGAAGGCTCTGTTGTGAATAGTATTGAAATAAGAGACAAAAACAATTTAAAAAAAACAGAGAGAAAAGGGGAGATAATTCAATCAAATTGCAAGATGGAGTTATAAAACTTGTAGGGAATGTAGCTCTTGTGATGGTGAGTATGTGTATGAAGTTTCATGAAGGTTGGCCAAATACTTTTGGAAATATGGTCAAGGTTAAGGTTTTCGGTTAAATTTTCGAAAAATAGGTCAAAGTTATAAGGTCAAGGTCACAGATCAAAAAGTGTGGTATCACTGAAAAGGTCTTGTCCCAAGGAACATTCATGTGAAGTTTGAAGGCTCTGTTGTGAATAGTATTAAAATGAGAGCAAACAAGAGGGCCATGATGGCCCTGGATCGCTCACCTGATCCATAGTGTAACAAGTGGGCCCCAGAGAGGGCCATTATTGGCCCCAGGGCTTTAATGTACATAATGTTGAGGGAGGTCTTAAAGGTGAAGCTTCATACCAAACATCAACAAAGGCTAAAATTTGAACAATCTTGTCAAAGGTCCACTAGATGAAGCTACACATCAAATATCAAAGACCTGGGCCTAGCGGTTTCAGAGAAGAAGATTTTTAAAGATTTTGCCTATATAAGCCTATGTAAAATCAAAGGGCCCCGGGACAGGGGCATTTTTTGCCCCAGCACTATAGTTTGAACAATCTTGGTAGGGGTCCACTAGATGAAGCTTCATACCAAATATCAAAGTTCTGGGCCTTGTGGTTTCAGAGAAGAAGATTTTTAAAGATTTTCCCTATATAAGCCTATGTAAAACCAAAGGGCCCCGTGGCAGGGGGGGATTTTTTGTCCCAGCACTATAATTTGAACAATCTTGGTAGGGGTCCACTAGACGAAGCTTCATACCAAATATCAAAGTCCTGGGCCTTGTGGTTTCAGAGAAGAAGATTTTTAAAGATTTTCCCTATATAAGCCTATGTAAAACAAAAGGGCCCCGGGGCAGGGGCATTTTTGGCCCCAGCACTAAAATTGGAACAATCTTGGTAGGGGTCCACTAGATGAAGCTTCATACCAAATATCAAAGTCCTGGGCCTTGTGGTTTTAGAGAAGAAAATTTTTAAAGATTTTCCCTATATAAGCCTATGTAAATCCAAAGGGCCCCGTGGCGGGGGCATTTTTGGCCCCAGCACTATAATTTGAACAATCTTGGTAGGGGTCCACTAGATGAAGCTTCATACCAAATATATAAGACCTGGGCCTTGTGGTTTCAGAGAAGAAGATTTTTAAAGATTTTCCCTATATAAGCCTATGTAAAACCAAAGGGCCCCGTGGCAGGGGGGGATTTTTTGTCCCAGCACTATAATTTGAACAATCTTGGTAGGGGTCCACTAGACGAAGCTTCATACCAAATATCAAAGTCCTGGGCCTTGTGGTTTCAGAGAAGAAGATTTTTAAAGATTTTCCCTATATAAGCCTATGTAAAACCAAAGGGCCCCGGGGCAGGGGCATTTTTGGCCCCAGCACTAAAATTGGAACAATCTTGGTAGGGGTCCACTAGATGAAGCTTCATACCAAATATCAAAGTCCTGGGCCTTGTGGTTTTAGAGAAGAAAATTTTTAAAGATTTTCCCTATATAAGCCTATGTAAAACCAAAGGGCCCCGTGGCGGGGGCATTTTTGGCCCCAGCACTATAATTTGAACAATCTTGGTAGGGGTCCACTAGATGAAGCTTCATACCAAATATATAAGACCTGGGCCTTGTGGTTTCAGAGAAGAAGATTTTTAAAAATTTTCCCTATATAAGCCAATGTAAAAGCAAAGGGCCCCGTGGCGGGGGCATTTTTGTCCCAGCACTAAAATTTGAACAATCTTGGTAGGGGTCCACTAGATGAAGCTTCATACCAAATATCAAAGTCCTGGGCCTTGTGGTTTCAGAAAAGAAAATTTTTAAAGATTTTCCCTATATAAGCCCATGTAAAACCAAAGGGCCCCGTGGCGGGGGCATTTTTTGTCCCAGCACTAAAATTTGAACAATCTTGGTAGGGGTCCACTAGATGAAGCTTCATACCAAATATCAAAGACCTGGGCCTTGTGGTTTCAGAGAAGAAGATTTTTTAAGATTTTCCCTATATAAGCCTATGTAAAACCAAAGGGCCCCGGGGCGGGGGCATTTTTGGCCCCAGCACTGTAATTTGAACAATCTTGGTAGGGGTCAACTAGATGAAGCTTCATACCAAATATCAAAGACCTGGGCCTTGTGGTTTCAGAGAAGAAGATTTTTAAAGATTTTCCCTATATAAGCCAATGTAAAACCAAAGGGCCCCGTGGCGGGGGCATTTTTTGTCCCAGCACTATAATTTGAACAATCTTGGTAGGGGTCCACTAGATGAAGCTTCATACCAAATATCAAAGTCCTGGGCCTTGTGGTTTCAGAGTAGAAGATTTTTGAAGATTTTCCCTATATAAGCCTATGTAAAACCAAAGGGCCCTGGGGCGGGGGCATTTTTGGCCCCAGCACTATAATTTGAACAATCTTGGTAGGGGTCCACTAGATGAAGCTTCATACCAAATATCAAAGACCTGGGCCTTGTGGTTTCAGAGAAGAAGATTTTTAAAGATTTTCCCTATATAAGCCAATGTAAAACCAAAGGGCCCCGTGGCGGGGGCATTTTTCGTCCCAGCACTCAAATTTGAACAATCTTGGTAGGGGTCCACTAGATGAAGCTTCATACCAAATATCAAAGTCCTGGGCCTTGTGGTTTCAGAGAAGAAGATTTTTAAAGATTTTCCCTATATAAGCCTATGTAAAACCAAAGGGCCCTGGGGCGGGGGCATTTTTGGCCCCAGCACTATAATTTGAACAATCTTGGTAGGGGTCCACTAGATGAAGCTTCATACCAAATAACAAAGACCTGGGCCTTGTGGTTTCAGAGAAGAAGATTTTTTAAGTTTTTGGTGAAAAAAATCTGTTTTTGGCTCCTGTGACCTAGATGTGCAACGGACCGGAACCATTTGACCCATATTCAAACTTGACCGAGATATTGTCATGATGATCATTCTGAGCAAGTTTAATGATGATTGGACCATAACTGTGCCCTCTAGTGTGTTCACAAGGTTTTTCTATGATTTGACCTACTGACCTACTTTTTGACCCAACATGACCCATATTCAAACTTGACTGAGATATTGTCAGGATGATTATTCTGAGCAAGTTTGATGATGATTGGACCATAACTGTGCCCTCTAGAGTGTTCACAAGGTTTTTCTATGAATTGACCTACTGACCTACTTTTTGACCCGACATGACCCATATTCAAACTTGACCGAGATATTGTCACAATGATCATTCTGAGCAAGTTTGATGATAATTGAACCATAACTGTGCCCTCTAGAGTGTTCACAAGGACTATCTATGGTTTGACCTACTGACCTACTTTTTGACCCGACATGATCCATATTCGAACTTGACCGAGATATTGTCATGATGATCATTCTGAGCAAGTTTGATGATGATTGGACCAAAACTGTGGCCTCTAGTTTGTTCACAAGAAAAAGTTTACGCACGACGGACGACGGACGACGGACGACGCACGACGACGCCGGACATCTTACGGTCACAAAAGCTCACCATGACCTTCGGTCAGGTGAGCTAAAAAAGTGTTTCAGAAAAAAATTGGAAAAGGGGAGATAATTCAGCCAAAATCAACAATGTTGTTATGGTCCTTGGTCAAAATGTAGCTCTTGTGATGATGAGTGTGTGTATGAAGTTTCATGAGGCTAGGTCAAATACTTTTTAAGTTATAGCCAAGGTCAAGTTTTTTTGGAACGACGCCAGACGACAACGCAGACGCTGGAGTGATGACAATAGCTTGAAAGTTTTTTTTCAAAAAACAGACGAGCTAAAAATGTGCTTTTGAACATCTAAACACAATAAATACATACATCACACTGCTCAGCATAGCTTCTGGCAAGTAAGTGTAACAGCGACAATCTAAGGATAATTTCCTTTTATTTGTTTCGAAACATGTTGTGGGTACTTGTTAGAATTGCCTCGATGAGGCAATTCTAACAAGTACCCACAACATATCTTATTATCTAGGAATTCAAAAACAAATTATCTGAGAAATATCCATCATGTTCATTGGAGCGGTTTCAGAGAAGAAGATTTTTTAAGTTTTCAGTGAAAAAAATCTATTTTTGGCTCCTGTGACCTATATGTGCAACGGACCGGAACCATTTGAACAACTTTAAGTATTTTAACTATTTTGGTAGAGACCCACCTAGGCAACATTCCTGTGAAGTTTTAATGTGAAATTGGCCAAATGGCTTAGGAAAGTAGCCTTTTTAAGGAAATTGCAGATGATGCACGACGGACGGTGCACAATGGACGACGAACATTGACTGATCACAATAGCTCATCTTGAGAATTTCGTGCTCAGGTGCGCTAAAAAGTAAAGATTTGAATATAAGTTTGGATTTCCATTAAACTTACCATTAGCTTCTGACCTTGACCTTGTGCGAGTTTTCTTCACTGAGAGAGGTGACACAGGAGACAAGGTGTGTGGTGTACAGTGGATATGTCTACTGTGAGAGTGGTGAGAATTAAGGAAAATACTGTATTTCAGACTTACCTGTAGCATCTGACCTTGACCTTGTGTGAGTTTTCTTGGCTGAGAGAGGTGACACAGGAGATAAGGTGTGTGATGTACAGTGGACATGTCTACTGTGAGAATGGTGAGAATTAAGGAAAATACTGTATTTCAAACTTACCTGTAGCATCTGACCTTGACCTTGTGTGAGATTTCTTGGCTGAGAGAGGTGACACAGGAGATAAGGTGTGTGGTGTACAGTGGACATGTCTACTGTGAGAGTGGTGAGAATTAAGGGAAATACTGTATTTCAGACTTACCTGTAGCATCTGACCTTGACCTTGTGTGAGTTTTCTTGGCTGAGAGAGGTGACACAGGAGATAAGGTGTGTGGTGTACAGTGGACATGTCTACTGTGAGAATGGTGAGAATTAAGGAAAATACTGTATTTCAAACTTACCTGTAGCATCTGACCTTGACCTTGTGTGAGATTTCTTGGCTGAGAGAGGTGACACAGGAGATAAGGTGTGTGGTGTACAGTGGACATGTCTACTGTGAGAATGGTGAGAATTAAGGAAAATACTGTATTTCAAACTTACCTGTAGCATCTGACCTTGACCTTGTGTGAGATTTCTTGGCTGAGAGAGGTGACACAGGAGATAAGGTGTGTGGTGTACAGTGGACATGTCTACTGTGAGAGTGGTGAGAATTAACGGAAATACTGTATTTCAAACTTACCTGTAGCATCTGACCTTGACCTTGTGTGAGTTTTCTTCGCTGAGAGAGGTGACACAGGAGATAAGGTGTGTGGTGTACAGTGGAAATGTCTACTGTGGGAGTGGTGAGAATGTTTTCCATGTCTGAAATAAAAATACAATTAAACGTCAATAACTCCAACACCGACAACTTATTTACCATAGCCGATTGAACTCACTTTTTCGCCCTTAACCCATTTGTACCAAATGGAAACTTTCACCTTATATATAGGAGGAGACCATTTCAAAATTTAGGGTTGTCAGGTTGTATTTTCTACAAAATTAATTTAGAAAATGGCTGCCCTTTTTCCAAAAAGTGTAGGCCCTGATCAGACGCCGCATTCTGCGGCGTCTGATCTGGGCCTGCACTGTTTGCCAATCACTTGTTTTGGGGTTTCTGGTACAAAAAAAGGGTAAAGAACTTTTTCCCATAGTGCCAGACTAGAGGGGTAAGGGTTCACCAAATGTTAGGCTCACCACGGTACAGATTTAGTGGTTCTGTTCACAATTCGTTTTTGCTATTTTCGGTTCGGACTTTTATTTGAAGCTTCCAAAACCGATTCTGCATAATCCTACAAAATAATCTACATTCTAATATCAAGTTTTGTTTATTTGTTTGTATTGGGGTTTAACGGCCCAGTCAACACTATTTAGGTCATTTTTGACACGCATCATACCTCCGGGTCTGGCCCAACGTGTATCCCCAGGCTGCTCAAACTACAGTAAAAATCCTAAACATTCGGACACCCTGAGGCTTTGGTGTAAGACTCCTAAAATTTTGACAAGTTTGTTTTGCAATCCAGCAAGAAGTCCAAACACCGTGACATAATGGCAAACAGTGTAGACTCTGATCAGACTGCTCCTTCAGGAGTCTGATCTGGGTCTGCACTGTTTGCTTAGGCCTATCTGTCCCAATATTTTGGACCATTACAGTAACCAAGTCTCAAACAAATTTTCATTGGAAAATCCATGGAAAACAGAGGTAAGACAATATAACGCATATAGTAAATGTTTTGGGAGTATTATTATATGAATCTTATTTGGGTCCCAGGGCTCGAGAAAATGCCGGTTTTCCCGTTCTGGACCGAATTTGGCCTCCATAAACCGATTTTGACTTCAGAAGAAGATCATCAAATCGGTCCGTAAATCTATAACATTTTTAAAAAATCGGTTCAAAAATTTTCGCTAAATCATTATGTTGTAAAAACAAGCTGACCGTTTGCCACTGATAATCCACGCATGTATACAAAACGCCTGCAGCACAAGGTGTTAGACCGGTTCATTATCTAACTAGGTTAAAATTGGACAAGTCCACATCGGGTTCTTTGATCTTATCGCAGCGCAATTTGACCTGTGTGTCAAAATTATTAACCCGTGAAAACTGGCCTGAGGCGTTATCGGCTAGCTGGCAAGGTGAGAAAACAAGGTCAATAAATGCAGGACATACGCTAGTTTATTTAGACAAGTCATTAATTTATGGCTTACTATAGAACCGGTATTTGAATATAATTTTTTTTTTTTTTCACAGGGCGCAATTTTCAATACACACCTGTCATGTCTGAACATTGCGTGTTATGCCTTCGAGGTGAAATGCCTTATTTCACCCATTCTAAACGATATTTTTATTTAAGAATACGCTCCATTGAAACCAATAACATTAACCACGTCATCTGTACACAAAGCGATTTGTTTCAGGCTTGTGTAATCGTGAAAAATGTATTTATATTCTTTTAAACACGGTTCGGCCATGTAAGATTTTCAATGACTCTCGTTCGGCCATGTTTTGTTTCGAGAGTAACGAAATGGTCTTCGATTTTTTAACCCGTTCAAAACGATTTATTTTAGAAATACGCTCTATTAAAATCAATCACTTAAAACAGGTGTGTGGGTTACGTCTTTGACTGCATTAATGTGTATTGTGTAAACGGAAACCGTATGACGTCATTTTCCGACCACATTGCTGCACATTGTCGCCATTTGTAAACAAAGCAATTTGGGCAAAATAAAATGCGTGAAATAAGAGAAAAATTTTGAAGGTTTTAAAAATGGGGAAAAAATATAGTGACCAGCGAACTGGTCTTTTACTGCCCCACGTCGGTTGTTTCCCTTTTTTGTCTTCAGGTTCTGAGTGACCCGGATATTGGGAAAATGAAAGTAGATGAAATCTGGCGTAGAAAATGAAAGTAGATCTATGAAATCTGAACGATGTGAGCAATAATTGCTGTTTATAATCGAGATACTGGTGCTCATATCAGTTGACAAGTGTAAGAGCCACATTGGTATGTCATTTGTTATGCTAATAACACATTTTGAAATTGAAAATCGCCACTTGAGTTTACGGAAATTACCGAAACCGATCAGCAATTTCCGTAATTTTTTGGCGAAATCTGGCTGGACCGATTTGGATTCTTCAGTTTCTCGAGCCCTGATGGGTGCTAGGGGTGGATAGAAAAATATATGGGTGCGAGGGTTTGAAAAAATCTGGCTCAACGTTCAGTGTCCACCAGCATCATGAGGCTTGCCTCATGCTGCTGGACAGTGGTCCCGAGGGACGAATTTTTCTATCTAACTATCACACCCATGTAAGATTCTTTTTCTTGCATACCTATCATTTCTGGATTTTTTATAATGCAGTCAGATTAGATTGACTGTCCACGTCTGCCATATTCTGATGAAAATAATGCACCGTTTTTGACGTCACCATGTGCAGTAATGTCAAATTCAACCACTGCACGTCAAATGTGACAATTCTCAATTTTAATCCTATCCCTGGGTAGGATAACCTGGGTAGGATAAAATTTCTATCCCATGGATAAGTCCTGGATTTCCTTATCTGGTGTGCAAGAAAATTGCTGTTTTCGAGTAATTTTCAGACCAATTCCACAACATTTTGTTTTTGGAAAAAACAAAGAGCTGTCACTATAGGTGACCAATGCCCCCTGTGGGAGCCAATTTGAGTTTTTGCAAAATTTCAAGGGGAGATAATTCAGCCAAAAATGACAACAGAGTTATGGTCCTTGGTCAGAATGAAGCCCTTGTGATGGTGAATAAGTGTGTGATGTTTCATGGGACTAGGTCAAATACTTTTGAAGTTATGATCAAGGTTGAAGTTTTTGTGACGGACAGACAGACAGGGCAAATACTATATGCCCCCTGAATCAAAGATTCTCAGGGGGCATAAAAAATGGCAATGAAAGAGGAATTCCTGTGAAAAGAGGAAGAATCACACCCCTGACATGTAACAGAAGAAGCCTACCTGAGTTCCTCATTCACAATAGAGTTTCTCAACTTGATGCCCTGAGAATTTTTCCATGTCGGCTTGAACACATCGGCGGCGAAGGCACTCAGCAACCAGACACATCGGATAGAAAACTCAGCGCTGTTTCGGCATCTGAAGTATAATACAAGTAAACACGTTTTAACTCTTAACCCTTGTCCTGCTGAACCCGGATATGGCTTAGCTTTCAAACAATGCAGATCTGATCAGGATCTTCATTGTTTGTCACACACTTTATGAATTTTTGCAAAAATTTTTATCAAGTAATCTGACTGGTTGCAAAACGGTAGTGGGTGTGGCATATTGAAATATTCAGCACTGTCAATCATGACATTTTTGCATTATCCCTTTTCCACTTTTTTTATTATTTATCAGAGAAGACAAGGCTTGTTTGTTTGTTTGATTTGAGGTTTAACATCCCCGTCAACACTATTTAGATCATTTTGGAGACACTGATTTCAATTTTGTGATGACTTTCAGCATTCCCATTCACTCTCTGCAGAGGGTTTTTTACCCCGAAATCGGACCTGAACCCCCAAAATTGATGAGATCCCATATATATTACTATACATTGAGGGTACGAAAATGAATTAAAAGACCAAATGTACCCCCATCTTCAAAATGCAGTGGGATTTTACCCCGCCATTGAGATGAAGTAACATCTCAATCATTGCTGCCCATTGAAACAAATGGGGTTTATATATGCATGGACAACTTTGTCTGGGCTGGCTTAGACTTCCTAAGCGGTTTACCAGTTCTCATGTGTGGTAGGTTTCAGCTCTACGTGGAAACATCATGCAGCCCAATCTATTTCTCAAAGCCCTGATGGGCGGGGGCCAAAAATAAGGCTTGATATAAATGTAATATGGAATCATCTGCTGACCAGCCAATTCACATTAAATGTCATGCTTGATTTTCTCTGAAAAATAGCTATAGAAATAAAGTTGCCTTCTGCTCTAAAATTCCATTCAGCCTAAAAGAACTGTTAACCCATCCAGAACCGGAAACCCCAAAACAGGTAGTTAGCAAACAGTGCAGGCCCAGATCAGACGTAGCAGAACATGGCAGAACATGGCGTCTGATCAGGGCCTACACTGTTTGCAAAAAGGTCAGCCTTTTTTCTATTAAATTTTGAAGAAAACACAACCTTGGGGCTTTAAGAAATATATGGGCTGCATGATGCTTCCACGCAGAGCTGAATCCGGCACGCACACTACTACTGGTAAACGGCTTAGAGGATCTAAGCCTGCCCAGGAGCCACGGTGCGAGGTGGACCGTCCATGCTTATAAACCCTATTGGTTTCATTGAGCGGGAGGCTTGAGATGTCATTTCATCTCAATGTCGGGTAAAAGTCCCACAAAATTGGAAGCAACGTCTCCAAAATGACCTGTACAGTGTTGACGGGGATGTTAAACCTCATGGTGACGGCCCCCACCCATAGGGGCTTTAAGAAATATATGGGCTGCATGATGCTTTCACGCAGAGCTGAAACAGCCTGCACATGAGTACTGGTAAATTGCTAAGGAGGTCTAAGCCAGCCCAGACAAAGTGGTCCATGCATATATAAACCCTATTTGTACTGGTATGTTTAGAGGATCTAAGCCTATCCAGGAACCACGGTGCGAGGCGGACCGTCCATGCTAATAGACCCTATTGGTTTCATTGGGCAACAGGGCTTGAGAAGTCATTTCATCTCAATGTCGGGTAAAAGTCCCACAAAATTGGAAGCAACCTCTCCAAAATGACCTTTACAGTGTTGATGGGGACGTTAAATCTCACATCAAACAAACAAACTGAAAAACAAAAGCCCCCACCTTTGCAAATAGTGTACATCCAGATCAGATGGCTTCTGTGGAAGCCATCTGATCAGGATCTATACTGTTTGTCATTCAGTTTGCAAATTTGAATTAATACTTCGATTTTTTTGTCTGTTTGTATTAGTTTAATGGCCCAGTCAACACTATTTAGGTCATTTTTGAGACAGTCAGTTTACTTATCCACACTTTTCTTGGGCAGGCTTATGCGAAACTGACAACTGCCCTTCTTGAATCAGCGGAAGAGAATGACCGTAGAAAAGATTTCATGATCAATCTCCACGAAAGAATGTTGCCGACCCCGGAAGGTATCAAACCCGCGTCCTCTTGATCACCAGTCAGACTTGCATCTGACTGAGCTACCAAGGCCGTCTGTCATTTTTTGAGAGCTGTCTACATGTATACCGGTAACTTCTTTCAGCCTTCACCACTTACCTGTGAATAATATATGGGTGGAGAGCCTCAGCAACATCATGCATATGTATGTACATGTTCAACAATTGGGGGAGGTAGAAGTCAACATCACTCTCATGAAAACTGAACATCTTATTGGCTGAAAAGAAAGTGAAAAGGGGAGGTAAATTACAGAATACAGTACAGCTGTATAAAGACCTTGAAGGCAATAAATATGACTGGACTTAATTTGGTTGGTTGGTTGGTTGGATGGTTTTGGGTATTTTTCGGACCAGTCAACACAATTTAACCCTTAAGATGACATGAAAAACTATGCCTGAAAATGTTGTCTGCTTATGTCATCTGCTGAATATTCTTGCAAACTTTTTAAAAATATTTTTACATACAGGCAAGCAGTGTGGACCCAGATCAGACTCCTCTGCGTCCACATTGTTTGCAAAAACTGACTTTTAAAGTAACCGGCAGACGACAAAGCATACGACTATTGTTGTGATTGGTATTATGGGTTAAATAAAGTCATTTTACTATGGGAAGGCTAATAAATTGCATTTAACAGTTAAGTACACATTCTTTGGCCAGGAACTGACAACTGCCCTTCTTGATTCAGCAGAAAAAAAATTAGAATAACCAGAAACTAGAAATGTGTCCAGATGACACAGATGCCCCCGCCCAGGGCACAGCCTCACCCTGAAAATCCATGTTGCAACAAAATTTTCTAAGTGTGTGACCTTGACCTTGAGGTCATGGGTAGGGTCGGTGGTAAGGCTGAATGAGACTTGGGACCTGTATCTATCATCATTCCTATTATGAAGCCTCTATCATCATTCCAAATATGAAGCCAATCTATAAATATGAGCCCTAAAACTTTAAAAGCTTAATAAGACTAAGTCTGTGACCGTGACCTTGAGGTCAGGGGTGGGGTATATACAACTTTGGACCTGTAACTATCATCATACCAAATATGAAGCAAATCTATATGGTTTGGTGAGTATGAGCTCTTAATAAACTTTAAATAAAAAAATTCTTTGTCTGTGACCTTGACCTTTAGGGCATGTGCATGGGTTGGACCAAATATAAACTTAATTCATCATACGATTTGGAAAATATAAACTCTTAAAATATCTAATTAAAATTTCTAAGTCTGTGACCTTGACCTTGAGCTCATGAGCATGGGTGGGGGTATCGCTGAATAAAATGGACAGGTATCTAACATCATCTGAACTATAAACTCAATCCATCGTATGATTTGGAAAATATCAACTCTTAAAATATCTAATTAAAAATTTCTAAGTCTGTGACCTTGATCTTGAAGCCATAGGCATGAGTGGGGGTATTGCCAAATAAACATTTGGACCAGTATCTATCATCATAGCAAATATAAGCCAAATCCATAATATGGTTGGAAAATTTGAGCTGTTTTAAACTTTTAACATTAAAATTGTCTAAGTCTGTGACCTTGACCTTGAGGTCATAGGCATGGGTGGAGGTATTGCTGAATAAAACATTGTACCTATATCTATCATCATATCAACCAAAGCCATCATAAAAGTTCAGGTTCTACCAGGTACAAATACCTTAACTGGTGTCTTTAACATGGAAAATTTCTAAGTCCACGACCTTGACCTTGAGGTCATGGGCATGGGTGGGGGTATCGCTGAATAAAACTTTGGACCTATATCTGTAATCATACCAAATATGAACCAATTCCATCAAATGGTTTGGAAAATATGAGTTCTAAAATGTTCAGGTCTACCTGTTACAAAAACCTTATCCTGAGTTAACAGTGAAAATTTCTAAGTCTTTGACCTTGACCCTGAGGTCACAGGCATGGGTGGGGGTACTGCTTAATAAAACTTTGGACCTATATCTATCTTCATACCAAAAATGAACCAGTTCCATCAAATGGTTAGGAAAATATGAGTTCTAAAATTTCAGGCTCTACCTGTTACAGAAACCTTAACCTGAGGTTACAGGATTACGTACATACGTACACACACACGTACATGACGGACGTACAAATGTATGCAAGCAGTACAGAAAACCGAAAAACTATATGCCCCCGGCATCATGCCGATGCGGGGGGCATAAAAATATCAAGATAAAACTCCAAGAAATAAACGTTTTTTGGACCAAACAGTGAACTGACAGCACATTTAACTTATGGACATACATGTACAATATACATGTAGGCATGTACATTGTACATGTAGGCCGGCCTTGGTAGCGCAGTCAGATGGATTTCTGACTGGTGATCAGGAGGATGCAGCCGGATACCTGCAGGGGTCAGCAACATCCTTGCATGGAGATGGATCATGGAATTTTTTCTATGGTATTTCTATCCCTTCCACTGATTCAAGAAGGGCAGTTGTCAGATTCTGGCAAATGTGCACTGTACTGGTTAATCGCTTACCTGTAAGCCTGCCCAGGTAAAGTGGATAGATAAACTGACCTAAATAGTGTTGTCTGGGCCATTAAACTTCAAAACAAACAAACAAAACATGTACATGAAATTTGCACACGGGCCACCCCATCCCCATATGGAGTTGGTCCGAGACCAACTACTATGAACTGAGACCAGTTTAACCCATTGCTAAAGGGGTACCTTGGCAAACAGTGCAGGCCCAGATCAGACGCTGCGGTGTCTGATCTGGCCTGCACTATTGCTAACAGAATTTTTGGGCAAAAATGATAAAAAAGATAAAATAGGCCTGCCACCCCTTATATGACAAATGGACTTGTCCAACATATAGCGATGATTTGTTTGTTTGATTTTAGGTTAAAAACGTCCCCGTCAACACTGTATAGGTCATTTTGGAGACGTTGCTTCTAGTTTTGTGGGTCTTTTACCCAGCATTGAGTTGAAATAACATCTCAAGCCCTGACACCCAATGAAAAGTGCTCGTGTGTGGTTGTTTTCAGCTCTGCCTGTAAGCATCATGCAGCCCATCTATTTCTTCAAGCCCCGAGGGGCTGGGGCTGCAGAGTCCAATAGTATACAATGGGATAAGAAAGAAAAATGTTTCAAAAATGTCATTGGAAAATGCTGTGACTGGCAGTTTGAGGGTCAGAAAAAAACCTTTGTATTTTTGTTTTCCCTATCAATTAGGGTCAAATTACAGAAAGCAAACAGGAAGTCATATGAGTTGACTCACCAAAAATAAAAAAAGAAATATGCCAGGTTACCGTAAAATCCTAAAATTTTGGACACCGTGAGAACTTGCTAGAATATTCCTAATTTCACTTTCCAGCAAGGTGCTGACAAAATGACAAACAGTGTAGACCCTGATCAGACTGCTTGTTCAGGAGCAGTCTGATCTTGCTTAGGCATATCTGTCCCAATAGTTAGGATCTTTACAAAAGTAGATCTATCCCTTTTCAGAGAGTTTCAATTCAAAGAGGAAAAGAAAGGCTCAAAATTGTCTCCCTCTTCATACACTGAGTCAGTCACATTTGGCCATTACCTCAGTTGAGTCAAAATTCATGGGAAAAGGAGGGCTCCAAAGTTGTGTCCCTTGTGGAAAATGGTAGAAAATATGTCAGGTGGCCCCATGCATTAACTCATTAAGGGTATTCGACTGGTAGGTTTCGTGAAATTTCCGTGAAATTCCACGTAGGAGTGTGGTGCCTAGATGTAATAGCTGGTCACATGGTCCAATCAAATATTTTATTTGTGTATAGCTCATAAACGACCGTTGTGCACGAAAGGTTCGACTTTTCCTTCGAATAATCGTGCTCCACGATCGCTTATGTATTTGAAAAATAACCCATATTTGATTGGACCATGTGATCGGCTATTACAAGAAAGACACCACACTCCTGCCTGGAATTTCACGGAACTTCCCAGTCGAATATGGCCATTAAGGTTCCTCAATACAGTTACTTAGCTATATTTGAGGTACTAAAAAATCATATTTGCAAATAATTACCCAAAAAGATTTTTCATCAGATGGTAGTCCATGTAAATGAAAGAATATGGAAGCCAAAGATTTTTATTCTAAAGTCACCATTTTTGTAATTTATTGCATTTTTCCTTGGTTTTGCAAAAAAATGATATCTCAATCCACAGAACCACAATGTGTAAAATACTATCATAGAAATGTGGCTCAAGGTTGCCTTTAGGTACTGCAACAGAGGAATTTCAAGTAAAATACCTAAATAGTACTGAAAATTAATGATTCCCAAAAATTTAAAAAATGTAATTATCTCACCTGGTACTATTTTAAATTCAGTGTATGGTAGCCAAAAATGATCAGTTCTACCAATTTGGCAACAATCTCATTGATTGGGTTGAGGTGTTGAAATCTCTTGCATTTAGCTTGTAAAATGATTGCCCTTCTTTGGTGCTTTCAGTTATTCATTTTATATATTTCAGTCATGCAATTTATAACAATTCATGCAATCACTGCACCAAAGTTTCCCTGTGTTACTGATTGTGTTTACAGGATGGGTGATTTGATACTTGATAAATCAAAAAAAAAAAAAAAATTGAAATTAAGAGAAGCCAACAGTCTATCCCCATATTTGAACTGAAGGACTGCAAGCAGCCTGTTCAGCACCAGAAACTTTGTGCAACTGCCAATAACTGCAATGGTATAGAAATGATGTTTACCCATTGGTTTGTTACATTGGTTCATATGAGCCACCATAAACAAATCAGTGATTTTTTGACAGGTAAACTTCTGGACAACACTAAGGTTATATTTATCTAATCTATTAAATGATCTGTTGTGTCACCTACTTACCAATGTGTAGGCTGGTTAAAACTCACAGAAGCCCAATGCATGTAATATGTTTTGATGAAAAAAGCTTGAAAATTTTATTTTTTTCAATGTGTTTACTTGCAGCTGGACCGAACAACACAATCAGGACGATGTTACACAAAAAAATAGTTCGGAAAATGAATGCATACTTTTCATAAAGTAACAAACAAATTATGTTAGAAAGTATCTGAAATTTGTTGCAAGACAGTTTCAAATTTGAATATTACGTTTTAAATTAAAAACAATGGTGTGCCATTGTTATTTTTGGGAAATTAGTTCCAAGGCGTATGAATACAATTTTAGTTGGCAAGATGGATAATTCCTCAATTTGACAGCTACAATAATTTATCATTGATGACAGGCTTCCAAGATAGGCGATGTCATAATGCTGTATGCAGGGAGAAGGCTACATAGCTGAATTTTCAAGGTATATTCATTGATGATGGGCAAAATTAAATGTGGAATGCATAAGTGATGAGCATTCTGAGCATTCAAATTTACCGCAAAAAAAGAAGATGGCGGCGCCCATGAAGAAAAACATGTCAAAGTTTTTTTTCTGGTTTTCAATTTAGGGAGGCTTTTTGATAGAAAGCTTGGTCCGAGACACTAGTATTTGATGTGAACTATTGATCTGCAGCTGTTTTAGTAACTTTTAAAAAGGCTAGAAAGCAGTTTCATTTTTTTCCTGGTAAAAGTGAAAATACAGAATTGCATTTATTTTCAAAGGCACAGAGATGAAGCTAATGCAAGAAAGTACTTGCTGTAATAATCGTTGGTATCTCCAGACCTTTTTCTTCTAGGACAGGCACTTTAAAAGGAAATCAGGGTCATATTTTTGGAAAAAATAACATGCAAATCTCACACCTATATTTTTCTTGTGCAAATGTATTGAGGAACCTTAAG
Organism: Lucinisca nassula; assembly: GCA_963580285.1. Classification (NCBI taxonomy): domain Eukaryota; kingdom Metazoa; phylum Mollusca; class Bivalvia; order Lucinida; family Lucinidae; genus Lucinisca; species Lucinisca nassula. Next base: position 5,339,687 of record CAUZLF010000003.1, read on the forward strand.
GGTTTACCGAAGTACAAAAAGTGGGTGGGGTACCCCTCAACATGACTTTTCTTTTCAGCCAAAACTCGGAGTCGGAGAAAAAGTTTGAATATACTCGAAAGTAACACGTCTTCAAACATAACATTATCTAATAAGCAATTATCAAACTGCTTGTAGGTTTACACAGCCGATGCAAAAAATGAGGGTGACAGCATTTGCGCTCAAAGTCATATTTACCTAATTTTTCAGGACCTAAAATGTACAGTGTACTGTTCTTGGAAGGGTGAACTACAATGTCTTAGAATATTACTAACCAAAATTGTCTCCTGTCTAAGAAACATTTGTGCCACCACGAGATATTTTTCATAAGTTCTTTGGTCGCCATTTTTCATTCATGGGATTTGTAAACAAAATATCAACACTTATTTGGAAACGCATATCGCCAAATCGGCTCGACGATGTAACATGACAACTATGCGCCGTGAAACAGGAACCCTTTCGGCATCGTTTTGTGCAAGTTTAAGTATTTTACAAACTTACGATTAATCATCCATCAGGTCAATTTTATAGTCATTTTTTAGTCATAACAGCTGATTGGAAACATTTGTTGTTGAGCATGAGGAAGTCATGGCTTTATCACATAAATATTACTACGCCTCAAGCGGTGCTAGGACAAAACATCGGAAAAATTCCGATATGTCCTCAAAGTTTTTGTTGTTTCATAAATCTAAATGACTTTTGTGCTTAAATTGCTTAAAATTGTTCTTGAATAAATGGTAATTCTTCAAAAACATGAATATTTTGGGACTATATTTTTGCGTTCGTGTCACCAGATATGGAAGTCCTTAGGTGTTTCCGGTTTCATTGACAAGCCTTTGAAAAAAAAAAACATGTTAACAAATTTCACAAATTTTGCACTGTAGACATGTGAATCAAGGTAAGCATTTATAAAGAGACTTAGATTATGGATTTTGCTGTAAGAATGAATAGGTTCAAGAGTTCGATTGTCGAAAAAAACACCACTTATTTGTGTTTCAACATCTAGTCTAATTTACGTTATTGATAGTAAACCTACACCTCGTGACCAAATGTAAACATGTATGGTGGTCAATAGAAGACGGTAGTTATGCGCTCTCTGCAATTATTTTGTGGCATACTGTCAATGTTGTTATAATTAAAATATGTGGCCCTGAAAAAGATACATAGTTCTCTAAGGAAAGAATTTGCTCCACAGGACCAAAATTGTTCCTTTTCAATTTAAACACTTATTGATAAGGGACACAAAAATAATTTGGCTCCTTTGAATGTGTATCCTTTCTTTCTACTTAAACTGCGATCGGTCACATCTGACCATTACTCGCAGGTGTACATTACATGCACACCAGGTTTGCAGGATGAAAGCCTACCCAGTAATCATCGCCCCACCCCCCGCCCATCTGGGCTTGAAAAAATAAATGGGCTGCATGATGATTCCACGCAGAGCTGAATCCGAAAGCACACAAGGACTGGTAAACCGGTTTTATAGAGAATCTAAGCCTGCCCAGGAAAAGCCGTGCAAGTCGGACCCTCCATGCTTATTTATAAACCCTTTTGGTTTTCTTTTTTTTCTCCCAATACTGTTAGAAGCCTCCGTGGTGCAGTGGTTACGCTACTCGCCTTGTAAACCAGGGATCGCAGGATCGATCCCGGGCTTCTCCAGACTTTCGGATGAGTCTTTAAACCGAGGTCCCGTCTCTGTATGACCTTAGCTGTTGGTGGGACGTAAAACTAAAACTCACTCACTCACTCCCAATACTGTTTTCGGTCGATTCTGACCATGATAACAGGTTTGGGGTGTGGCACAAAAAGTTTTCAATCCCCATCCCCAAAAAAGAGCTTTGTGACACTGACACCAGCAGATTAAAACTACTTACAAGAAGTCATCAGGGGAAGGAATCCATACCTATCCCCTGCCCAACCCTATGATATTATATTTTGGCCTGAAACCCATCAACTGTCTCAAAATAGACAGCTTCGATTGTAAGGCCATTCCAAGTTGCAATTGTCTCTTAAAACAATCCATGTAAGCATTAGGACGGTGATACGGAAAGGGATGGGACCTGGTTCTCCTACATCCTCCAACAGCTCCAGATAGGTACCTACTCTTATCTATAAAGGTTTCTTTGGGCGACAGGGCTTCAGGTGTCATTTAATCTCAATGTCGGGTAAAAGTCACACAAAATTGGAAGCAACTTCTCCAAAATGACGTATATTGTGTTGACGGGGACGTTAAAATTAAAATCAAACAAAACAGTGACATGAAAACAAGGGAGACAACTAAAACTTCCAATGATTCAGTTGTAGTAGCTGCAGCAGTTATTGTCCACCATACCTTTTTTCTAGACTACTTTTTAGCAACAAATATGTCTGGAAATTGTATTATTTTGATGCACAGTATGGGCACAAATTTGCTGTATACTCTACTGTGGAATATTTTTGAGCAATGACATTCTCACACATTGTAGTTGAATAACCTGTGAACCTATTTATGCAATTTTATTTGGCTATATTACCATGGAGAATATGTATGAATGCAAATGGATTGAAGCACATAAAGAGAGGTATGTTTTTCTCAATAATTCCTGAATTTCTGAAAAATTTCTAATAGAACATGTGAATAAGTTGAAATAAATTATGGACCAAGTAACTTTTCAAAAAACTTTATAGTTTTGCAAAATTCAATTAAACAAATTTTGAACACCACACCATTACCCCACCCACTTTTTGTACATTGGCATCCCCTTAATACAATGAAGACTTTCAAGGGAAGGCAACTCTTTTAAAATTATATCTCCCTTCAGTCCCTTGTCAACTGAATGAGTCTACTCCTGCTCCTGAGGAGCAAATTCTTTCCTTTAAGAATAGACCCCCTGTTTTCTAGAGGGTTTCAGTTTACAGAAAAGTGGACAGGAAGTCTCAAAAGTTGTGTCCCTTGTAAATAAGGAAGAAAAAAAATGGCAAGTCCGACAAACCTATGAAGACGGGTGGGGAATTGTGGCAGTCATCGTAGTTTACTCATGTATTATCTAGCTCAATACTGATGGTCTGTTTGTTTTGATGTTACTACCAAGTCAGCACAATTTAGGTTATATCGAGCCAGTCAGTTTACATGTACCTAAACACATTTTTTCCTGGGTAGGCTTATAAGCTGTTAGCTGAGTGTAGGACAAAATCCCTCCCGGACATAATCCCTCCGGCTCATTATTGTACGTGGACATAACCTCTCCCATGATTTTTTGTAACAAGGATATAATCCTGCACATTTTTGCAAGGTGGACAGAGGGATTATGTCCCAGTGCAGTTCACAACTGACAACCAACCTTCTCAGATACAATGACTGCAGAAAAGATTTCATAATCAATTTAACCCATAAAATGCCAATCACAACAATTGTCATCTGCTTTGCCGCCTGCCGGTTACCTTAAAAGTCATTTTTGCAAACAGTGTGGACCCAGATCAGACTGCTCCTTTTGCCTGTATGCAAAAATATTTTAAAAAGGTTATCGAAAAATTTCAGTAGACAACACAAGAAGACGACATTTATAGATGTAGTTTTTCTCGGCGCACTTTTAATTTTAACAAATCACCTACAATTAAGGGTGACACGATTAATCGTATAATCGATTAATCTATCGATAAATTCAACGAAAATGATTATCATTTCTGATTTGCTTTTAATCGATTACTTGATAGGTACAATTTACTACCCAAAGTTATGCCTAAAATCGCTGGATGAGTGGCAAACAGTGCAGACCCTGATGAGACGCCGCATTCTGCGGCGTCTCATCTGGGTCTACACTGTTTGCTCAGGCCTGTCTGTTCAAATAAACATATGGTAAAGTGGAACATATGGTAAGAGTCATGCTCGGACAGAAAGCCAGACAGGTAAAATTATGACAAAAACCTTAGCGATTACTAATCGCTTATCGATCGCAATGACAGGGTTGATAATCGATTAACTTTTCAGCTCCGATTAGCCAGCCCTACCTACAATGTATTTTCCCCTTTACCAGTGGGGAAAATTCTCAACATTTCACATCACCGTAAATTAGCTTAGTCAGCCGAAATTTTATTCAAAAGACGAATGTGGGTGTTTAGAGAGGATTAAGCCTCCAGCCAGTGACTAACACGGTTCATCAACTAATACTTAAGGTGTACCTGTCACTTGTCACGCAATGCAAACATTTAAATACCTTGTATGAGGCTCAGATTGATAGGACATTTTTAAGCCTCCAAGCAACGGTATCAGACGGCACGTTTTTAACCCATAAACTGCCTGTTGAAACAAGTGTCGTCTGCATTGTCGTCTGTTGGTTACTTTAACACTCTGCATGCTGGATATTTTGTTTCTCAGCAGACGACATTTTGAAATATTAATCTAATTTTCCCGGAAAACAGGATTTGACAGCTCATGTAAATTGTCTCCTTTGGAGAGATAAAGTCCTCTTTTCTGAGAAAAATAAGAAAAATATCAAAAACTTGTCGTCTGCTGAATTATCCTACAGAGTGATTTAAATTATCCTAGAGAGTGATTTAAGTTTAAAGTCATTGTTGCAAACAGAGTGACCCAGATCAGACTGCTCCTACAGGAGCAGTCTGATCTGGGTCCACACTGTTTGCCTGTACGAAAAAAATATCTTGCAATGTAACGTTACAGACAGACAACAAAGCAGATAAAAATTGCTGTTTTGCATCTTACGTGTTATGCACCAGTCATTTGTAACCACTGCCCCTCTCCCCACCTACGGGGAATAGCAGGGACAATGACTTTTCACAGCCCTGGACTGCCTGGACCTCCTGAATGTCATTGCCCCGCTGTTTACAATGGATAATTCCACTGGGGTATGTTTGCATAATATCAAAACCCCTGCATTAACCCGGCACTGCAGGGGAAAACAGAGGGTAACTACCCCGCACATTAGCCCCAGTATCCCCCTACCCATCCCCGTAGGGGGGGGTCCAGGGTTACAAATGACTAATGCAATAGGAGTGACTAATCTACTTTCATCATGTACAATTTGACACAATTTGTTACCAATGTTTTTATATACATGTACAATGTTTTTGATATATCATACGCATACTGAGATTGTTTACAACCTATTAGTTCAAGGTTTGAGGCTCAAGTGTCAGTAGGTTTAACCCTCAACCCCTATCCTGCAAAACAGGTTAAGCCCTACATGTGACATAACAAACAGTGTAGATCTAGATCAGACCATCAGAAGAAGCCATCTAATCATGATCTATACTGTCATCCAGTTTGTGTCTTTGAACAAATATATTATGACAAGAAATTTGATTGGATGATAGTCAGAAATGGATGAGGCAAAATTAATTTATTCAGCAGGTTAACCCTTTTTGTACCAAATGGAATCTTCCTCCTCATATATAGCAGGTCAGGGGTGTCAGGCTGTGTTTTCTTCAATACTAAATTGCGATGAAAGCTTCAAGCTTATTTGAATCTATCTCAACACTCACTCTGGATGTAATCACGCACACGATAGAGGCAGTCGATTTTGCACCACTGCTACCCATTTACACCTGGGTGGAGTGGGGCAATGTTATCAGGTGTGTTGTCCAAGGACACACCTCGATACCGGTGGCCAGATTCGAAAGCACAACCTCTCGATCATAAGTCGAAGGCGTTAACCACTGCGCTATCGAGGCTGACATTTGACAATTGATTTGGAACATGGCTGAACTTTTTGATCAGACGTTTTGGGGTTTCCGGTATAAAATGGGTTAATACAAGTAGTTAAAGCATAAAAAAAATTTGCATGAAAGGATTTTCTTTCCTTCTTTTTTTTTTTCATTTTTCAGAGAAAGTGGGTTGGACACTTTCAACATAATGCTGGAGTTGATGAAAATATTGACAGATTGTCAAATGGATGGATGAATGAACACAGCCTCCTACAGCCAACAGAAAATGGAAAAACAGCTTCACTATATACATCTGTCTGTCAGCATCACGAAAACACAACAATATAATTATGACCCCCTTGAACCCCACTTTTATATAGTAAAACTGGGGTTTACAGGGGTAAACCTTATTTTTCTTATTTCTGCTCCAAAATATAGATTGTGGGTACTCGTTAGAACCGCCTCGATGAGGCGGTTCTAATGAGTACCCACATTTATATTTTGGGCAGAAATAAGAAAAATGTCACATTTTTTCATCTTAAAATGTTCGTTTTTTCCGCAGTTGAGTTTACAATGTATTTGAATAGGTGTGTTTCTGTAATGGTGATGGGTGATACATTATGTAATCATTGCATTGCATTAATGCATCATTCCATCACTAGTCATTTATATTTGATAAAAATATGTATTGATGACAGAATGACATTTTACTACCTGATATATGGGTAAATGTGTCATGTAACCTTTAGATTAATAGATAACCTTTAATTAATTTCAGTTTCTCTCAGGTCACGAATTAAGCACATGTATTGGTATCAATATTTTTTCCTTATACTTTTTATTTCACATGTAATATGTAAAACATGTACATGTATGCTTTTTAACCCTTAGGATGCCGAGAAAAATTACATCGGAAAATGTCATCTGCTTTTGTCATCTGCTGAATCTTCTTGCAAAGCTAATGAGATAAAGAAGCTTTATTTAACATTGCATATTCGAAACAAAGAACGTAAGCTTTGTAGAGCTTTTATTGTCACAAAGAAAGTATCCTTTAACAAATACTTTCCTGCCTTCATTTATCTCCCTAGGAATACCCTAATAATGCGAGCGTCGGCCAAGGGAGCGCCTAGTACCATTTTTCATGCCTTTGGTATGGCGCGGGGATCGAACCTGCGACTTCCCATTCCCAAGCGACCGCTCAACCACTGAGATATTTTGGAAATGTTTTTTCTTACAGGCAAACAGTGTGTACCCAGATCAGACTGCTCTAAGAGGAGCAGTCTGATCTGAGCCCACTCTGTTTGCAAAAATGACTTTAAAATTAAGCAGAGGACAAATGTCCTGACTGGCATTTTATAGGTTAAAAATCATCTTATATAATTATATGGGAACCTCAAAACGGGGTCATTGACAAACAATAATAGTTCAGATCAGACGTTACAGAATGTGCACTGTTTGCAGACAGTCATAAATTTCCAAAAATAATTAACCTGGCACCCTTAAATTTCAAAATGGACTCCTGCTTAATACATGGGGATTAGATTCCACACAGTTAAGACCACTTAGCAGACTTTTGTACTTACCTAAGTAGGTCTGTACGCCTGGTTCTTTGGAGTTGAAGAGGTATGATATTGCTATAGACATGTCGAACATTTTCGACTCAAACAATCTCAGCAACCATGACTGTTTCCCCGAGCCAGGTCTATTTTTAGATCTACCATTGGGTAAGGGTGGTTTCCCTTTCGGTGGAGAATATGTCTGACTAGTAGGTACTTCCACATCTAAATTACGAATCTTAATACCTTCCACTTCAAAGTCACTTTCAAACTGACTAGAATTTTGTTCCACATTGTCAAAAGTAACACATTCATTTTCCGGTATCACATGATCGATTGGTTCCGTTTTTACAAATGAAGGATGGGAACCAAAACTATCTCTTTTAGTTCTCTCTATTGCTGAACACGAAATGCTTCTTTCAAGTAAAAAAGATGTTTTTGCAACTTCATTGAAAGTTAAATCTATTTCTCGATTAATTTCCGTATCACTGCAGACTTTGGTAAGATTACCGTCCATGCTTTCATCAGCAAAGCTGACTCTGGAACCAGACTTCAGGGATCCCGTTCTAACCTTAAACCCTTCTTGTCCAACATCTATTTCCGACACCTTGTAATTTCCATTCACCTCTGATGATCCTGAATCCAAGGCTTTTCCCATAGTTTCTAATGACAACGAGAATATTCCTACTGAATCTGGTTGCTTGGTTACCAAATCCCCCTCACTCAAGCTATATTTAGCCATAATTTACTTTAAAGATTACATTTTTGATTCGTAGTATTTTATATACCTCCATTTGAATAAATTATAAAAAAAATTATTCTACTTTAATATAAATACATGTATTTCCAAAAAAGTTAAATGAATATGTTTCAAATTCAATTTCTAAACTAGAAATATTTCTCCTTGTAAACAACTATGTGTCAGTTCACTGGACAACTATGAGTTACTCAAGCGTTCAGATGAATGAAAGCATCTTACTGGTATGTCACACGTAGGTAGATAAATTATGTCTTTATTCATTCCATCAAACCGTACCCTCTCTAAGGTCAAGGGTTATTACACCGGAACATAAACAGACTTGAAATGATATCTATGTCAAGACATTCACCCTTAGGTCACACTTTGACACTTCGGTATCATATATTACAAAGATTAAACTCCAACTAAACTATATGAATAATGTCTAGTCAGTGCCCTACAATCTGTTTGCAATATCTGTACAGTTTCGCTCACACACACGTATCAGTATCATATATACGAAATCAACCACTTAAATCAGCTGAAAGTCCTTGTAATTAATGAGTCATGCAGAATGTAAACAAACTAAAGGACATATGGTTCATTTACTGTTGGTTTTTTCCCCTCTATTTTTTTCGTTTCGCTCTTTATTACATATGGCATTCTTACTGTTAATTTTATCATGGACTTTTGGGACTTCCTGCCTTGACAGTCCACCACTCCTAAATATCCTGAAAATAGACACGACAAGAATAAATTACACAGTGATTTTATTGCCTCAATTGGTTTAACCCATTGTATGCAGGGAATCCTCTAAAGGTGTACCGTGGCAAACAGTGCAGACCCAGATCAGACGTCGCAGAACTAGCATACAGTGGGTTAAACTTTACTTTGATTGCTTCAAATACAACATAATGTACAAGACCTGACAGTAAGCTTTAGCTTGTCTGAAAGTCATCTCCTCTCCTCAGCTGGAAAACCAGCTATGCCCAAGGAGTTTTGGAATAAAGCCCGATAAAATCTTATGATTGGGAAAAATATCGAAATTTGGAAAAGTACAGGCTATTTTTGCATTGGGAATGCAGCCTGTATTTGGCTGGTAAGTAATTTATAAAACAAATAAAAACCACCAAAAATCACTAATTCACTCATTTTCTACTTTGTCCTCTGCCGGTTACTTTAAATAGTCATTTTTGCAAACAGTGTGGACCCAGATCAGACTGATCCTCTAGGAGCTGTCTGATCTGGGTCCACACTGTCTGCCTATATCCAAAAAATATTTTTAAAAAATTGCAAGAAGATTCACCAGACGACATTTTCTGATGTAATTTTTCTCGGCATCTTCGGGGTAAACTGCCTATAATAACATTGACATCATTTTCAATATCATTTTTTTTTTTTTTTCAGAGAAAATAAGCATTGACATTACATGTGAATCGTCTGCCCAGACGTTTCACATAAAGAAGATGGAAGACTAATTTCCTCAGAAAAATAATTTGGAATATAAAATTGTTGTTTGAAATATAATATTCCAAATTACAATGCACGGTCTTTCGCTAATGTCATCACAGGTGACGAGACATGGGTTCACCTTTTTGAGCCAAAACGAAAGATTCAGAACAAAATATGGGCAACAAAGTATTGCATAAGACCATGCATTGCAAAGCAGACCATGAGCGTCAAGAAGGTAATGTATGCCATATTTTTTTCAAATCAGGGCCCTGCTATTCAGGTTGCTGTGCCTGAAGGCAAATCTGTAAATGCGAAGTTTTACAAGAATAAAGTTCTTCGAAAATTGAAGAAATATTTCAAAGAACAAACCCGCAACTGGTTTGGCCAATGTCAGATTGCTACATGACAATGCGTCATCGCACAAGGTGTTCATTGTGCAAGACTATCTGAAGCAAGAAAAGGTTGTTGAACTCCCTCACCCCACGGTATTCCCCTGACCTTGCCCCGTGTGACTTTTTTTTTTGTTCCCCGCTGCTGAAAAAATACCTTTCTGGTCGAAAATTTGTACAGCGCAAACACCTCGGTTCTGCAATATTCCAGTGCCTTCATAGTATACCTCGAAAAGACTATAAAAATGCATTCAATGATTGGATCAGAAGACTGAAAGTTTGTATATCTGAATATTTTGAGGGGACAAAATAAATTTTTCATCGAAATCTATCACCGAATCATTTTTATGTGCTTAGTTGCATTCATATTTGAACAGTCCTTGTATTTCTTAGGGCTATAATTTGAACAATTTTGATAGAGGTCCACTAGATGAAGCTTCACACCAAATATCAAAGACCTGGGCATTGCGGTTTCAGAGCAGAAGATTTTTTTAAATTTCCTTATATAAGTCAATGAAAAACCGAAGGGCCCTGGGGAGGGGGCATTTTTGGCCCAAGGGCTATGATTTGAACAATCTTGGTAGAAGTCCACTAGATGAAGCTACACACCAAATATCAAAGACCTGGGCCGTGTGGTTTTGGAGAAGAAGATTTTTAAAGATTTTCCTTGTATAAGCCAATGTAAAACCAAAGGGCCCCCAGGTGGGGGCATTTTTCGCCCAGGCCTATAATTTGAACAATTTTGATAGAGGTTCACTAGATGAAGTTTCACACCAAATATCAAAGAACTGGGGCTTGCAGTTTCAGGAGATTTTTAAAGATTATCCCTATATAAGTCTATGTAAAACCGAAGGGCCCCGGTGCCGGGGCATTTTTGGCCCATAGGCTATAATTTGAACAACCTTGGTAGACTTCCAATATGGTGAAGCTTCATACCAAATATCAAAGACCTGGGTCTTGTGGTTTCAGAGAAGAAGATTTTTAAATATGTTCCCTATGTAAGCCTATGAAAAACCAAAGGGCCCCGGCACTTTGGCATTTTTGGCTCTAGGGCTATAATTTGTACAATCTTGATAGAGGTCTACTAGATGAAGCTTCACACCAAATATCAAAGACCTAGGCCTTGTGGTTTTAGATGAGAAGGTTTTTAAAGATTTTCCCAATATAAACCTATGTAAAACCAAAGGCCACCGGGGCGGGGGCATTTTTGGCCACAGGGCTATAATTTGAACAATCTTGATAGAGGTCCACTAGATGAAGCGTCATACCGTATATCAAAGACCTGGGCCATGCAGTTTCAGAGAAGATTTTTAAAATTTTCAGTAAAAAATCTATTTTTAGCTCCTGCGACCTAGATGTGCAACAGACCAGAACCATTTGAACAACTATGAAAGGGGACCACCTAAGGATCAATCCTGTGAAGTTTGGTCAAAATCCGATCAGTGGTTTAGGAGATGTCATTTGAAGAAAAAGCGCGCACGGACTGACAGACACACAACGGACAAAAAGTGATCCCAAAAGCTCACCTCGTCACTACATGACAGGTGATCTAAAAATAAATCAGGTAAAAAAAAATCCACCAGCTCTGTCAGTGTTTTGCTTATATCTGGGGCCAGTTGTTCAAAGCATTGTTAGCTTAACAAGCTCATTAGTGGTCATATTGTTAACTCTTCTAGCAAGTACAATATCATAAATTTTGGTATTTTTGCTGAAATAATGTGAGCGCAAAAGCTGCTCACATTTTTTCAGCAAAAATTTCAGCATATTTGCCATATTTAATTATCAAAGTTTTGACGATACTTTAACTAATGACGTCGTTAGTTTTGAACAATGCTTTCAAGTAACTGTACAGCCATGGTCGGTATTTTGATAGTTTTCCTATTTCTCCATATAAACCTGTTGTGGGTATTCATTAGAACTCCCATGTCCAAATTTGGCAAACGGACCAAATGCTTAATACCGTATTCGACCTATTTGCCGCACATGCTCCTATAAGAGCACATCAAGCTTTTTCTGGAAAAAATACACAAGCGCACTCTTTACAGTAACCTCCCAACAAATTCATATTGAGTTTTGCTGCATCTTTGACCCAGACAATCATTTGTATATGTGGTGAATCCTTATGCTGAAATTCAACTCTATAAAATAATCATATTGGAAGCCTTTTTTCGTATTTTTTTCGTATTGAGTGTGCGCTTATTAGGTAGATTTTTCACCACCAAATTTTCATACAAATTTGAAAAATCTGAGCGCACAGTGCGGTAAATAGGTCGAATACGGTATAAAGACTTTCTAGGATTCCTTTTCATGTTTAGGATGCACGGGCCTCCGTGGCCTAGTGGTTAAGAGTGCTGACTCTTGATCAATAGGACTCTCACCGCTGTGGTTCGAGCCTCGCTCGGGTCACATGTGAGATGCCAAGTTCTGCAACGGAAGGTCAGGTGGTTTTTCTCTTCGCCCACCATTGATTAACGATCGGCTTGGTATGAGTGAAATAATCTTGAAAGGGCCGTAAAACCAAAACCAAACCAAAACCAAAATGTGTTAGGATGCAATGTCCTTATGCAGTGTGACCTTATTATGGTCAGTAATGTAGTTTGCAGTAAACATATACAGATTTAATTCTTCATGAGTTGGTTTATAGACTCATACTAATGGCTGCTTTATTGACAGTCACAAAATGATAATGGTCATTTTAACAGTCTTTTACCGAAAAAAAATCCTAACAAGATGTGTTTGTGAAACACAAATGCCCCCGGACAGCGCAAGGTGAAGGTCACGAGGTCAAAATTTATGGTACCTCTTGAAAGGTCTTGTGACAAGGAATGCACATGTGAAGTATGAAAGCTGTACCACTTACGATTCAAAAGTTATGCCCAATGTTAAAGTTTTTGCAGACGGACAAACGGACAAACGGACAAACAGACAAACGGACAAACAGACGGACAGACCAAAAACTATATGCCCCCCAGAATCTTAGATTCCGGGGGCATAAAAATTTGAACACTTGCTGTAATTATCCTAAAATCTTAACAAACTTGTTTCACAACTAAGCAAGGAGTCCAAAAAGTGCAGATGGAATGGCAAACAGTGCAGACTCTGATCAGGAGCAGTCAGATCTCGGTCTTCACTGTTTGCTTAGGCCTATCTATCCAAATACTTAGGATCATTACGGTAGTTGCCATAGTAAAGCTATCTTTGATGCTTTTATGCCTCTTTATGTTTTCAGATGAACATTTGTGAATTTTCAATATTTAACCCGTATCTTACTAAACAGAACACCGGCCCCAATAGCTCAAGTTGGTAGAGTGTCGCTCAGGGGAACGGGAGGTCACAGTTCGATCCCAGGCCGCGACATACCAAAGTCGTTAAGAATGGTACTAGCTGCTCCTCACTTGGCACTCAGATTAATGGGGTAGAGCTAGGACTGGTTGACCCAGTGTCAGGATAATGTGACTGGGTGTGGTATCATGTAATGTGTCTGGGGCATGATACTTCAGTGAGGCAGCGCTATATTATAAGTGAGCATTGAGCTCCCTGTCGCAACCAGACACTGTCGTGATATGACTGAAAAATTATTGAAATCGACGTTAAACCCGAATACACAATACTAAACAGAACATCCCCTACCTTTGCAAACAATGTAGATCCAGATCGGATGGCTTTTGAAGAAGCGATCAGGATCAACACTGTTTTTCATTGTTTCTGAATTTGTAGGAATAAATTACATCAAGAAATCTGATTGGTTCAAAGTTAGAAAAGGGTGTGGCTAATTAAATTATTCAGCTGGATAAGAGTTAAGCTGTTTGGCTTTAACCCATTTTGTACCGAAAACCCCAAAACAGGCCGTTGGTAAACAGTGCAGGCCCAGATCTTTGAGGCTAAAGCCAGTCAATGAAAAGCTTATGTTTTGGATACTTTACGACATTACCTTTTACTCCTTTCTAGGCTTATTCAGCAGACAACAAAATTATGATAATATTTTACTTACCGGTATATTTCCCTGAAAACAGGATCGACATCTCATGCAAATTGTCTCCAGTGTCAAATCCTGTTTTCATGGAAAAATAAGAAAAAATTTATCCAGCATGGTGTGTGTTAAAGGTGCATTATTGAGCTACCGGGTCTCAAAATTTTTTTCTGGTTTTTATCTTCAATGCATACCCCTTTGTCATGTGTACACTTTTGGAGCCAAATACAGCTTCAGAACTTTGTTAAAATGGTCGTTTTCATTCGTGTTTACCCTTCGCTCCAAACATGTGTTCGGAATTTCTGTTCTAAAAATAAATCTGTCACTTTACACATACATGGCGACAGTATCGTCTCTGAGTGTCGTTACTTATGGTATGGTATTCAGCGTCATATTTTTTTCCGATTTAGGCATGGCCTAAGCAAACAAGGCCAAAATGAATGTCGCATAAGGTCATATATGGGGATTCTATTTTTGTCACGAACTAAAAATAGATCTAACTAGTGTTCAAAACCTAGTTAGGGAATCCCTCTCAAACTCGTTTACCTGTCATCATAAATGTTCGCATTTTTGCATAAAATGCATTCATTTGTATTGTTTTAAAGAAAAATACCGGCTATATGTATTTTATTTTTGGAAGCATTTTTTCCAGATAGCTCAATAATGCACTTTTAAGAGTCTTATAATCTCATTTCTGACCTATCTATTTGTATGGAAATCAATTCATACCATCAACAAAATACTATTTCCTTTATTTGTTAGAATACTGAAAGAAGTGCCAATGATCTATTATGCCTCAAAAGAGTATCTCAAAATTAGATTTTGTATAACAATGGAAAGTAACATTGCAGAACTTTAAATTCTGACAAAAACGGGCCTCCGTGGCCTAGTGGATAAGAGCGCTGACTCTTAGTCATTAGGTCTCTCACCGCCGTAGGTTCGAGCCTCGCTCGGGCCATGTGTGAGACGCCAAGTTCTGTAACGGAAGGTCAGGTGGTTTTTCTCCGGGTACTCCGGTTTTCGCCCACCTCTGATAAACGATCGGCTCGATATGAGTGAAATAATCTTGAAAGGGACGTAAAACCCAAACCGAAAAAAAAAAAAAAAAAAATTCTGACAAAAATAATGTATTAGTCTTGTCCATATACTGAACCAAAAAAGAAATGCAACTTTTTAACCCAAAATATTTTCATGCAACCATCAGGTTGACTGAAAAATCAGTTTGAGATTTACTTTCATACTTTTTAAACTGTCTTATGCAGAAAACATTTGGGAGATATCTGTACAGTTTAATGCTCCACTTGGCAATTCGTTGTTTTCAACATTTCCTTGTGCAGTACATTAAATGTATACAGTAACCTCATCATATTGGCATATTGTGTTACCTGGAGTTTAGGTTTCAAAAGTCCGATAAAATTTCTCTACAGAATATGGTACGTTTGACGCAAGATCAACGTAAAGTAGTTTTGTTTGTTTGATTTGAGGTTAAACGTCCCCGTAAACACTGTAATGGTCATTTTGGAGATGTTGCTTCCAATTTTGTGGGACTTTTACCCGACATTGAGATGAAATGACATCTCAAGCCCTGTCGCCCAATGAAACCAATAGGGTTTATTAGCATGGACGGTCCATATCGCACCGCAGTTCCTGGACAGGCTTAGATCCTCTAAGCGGTTTACCAGTACTAGTGTGCTGGCCGGATTCAGCTCTGCGTGGAAGCATCTTGCAGCCCATATATTTCTTCAAGCCCCTATGGGCTGGGGCAAAACGTAAAGTAGTGGTCCAAATGCTTCTACGTGGGACGTCTCAGGCTGTCATCGCCAGCAACTTCCAAGTGAGTAAATCGACTATAACTCGCTTGTACAAGGGTCTACGTTAAACGGGAATAACAAATGACAGGCCCAGGAAGGGGACTTCCACACGTCACAACACATCGACAGGACAATACACCCATCTAACCCACCTTCGTAATCGGTTCCGTACAGCCTTCGAGATGTCTCAGGTGACACCAGGAACGCACAACAATCGAATAAGTGCAGATACTGTCAGGAATCGCCTTCGAGAGTTTGACTTACGTCCTCGTCTGTACGTTGGTATGCCATTAACACCACGACCACGTCATGTTAGAATGGCGTGGCTCACACAACATAGGCCAAACCTGTTTCCCCTTGCACAGTGGTGTAACATGTTTTCTGACAAGTCCAGGTACTTGTTGTACAGAGGCCGTCAACATGTGTATAGGCGTGAAGGAGAGTGTTATCGTGATAATTGTTTGGTTGAGCATGATCTATTTGGAGGCGGTGGGTTGATGGTGTGGGCTGGCATATCTTATGGTCACAGAACGCCTCTCGTGTTCATTGATCGATCTTTGACGGCTCAGCGTTGTTCCATATGTACCACAGCACAACGTTACGTTCCAACAGGATAACGCTCGGGCCCATGTAGCAAGGCTCAGCATGGCATTTCTTCAGCAAAACAACGTTGACATGATGCACTGGCCTCCGTATAATCCAGATATCTCCTATAGAACATTTGTGGGACATCTCAGACGTGTAGTTAACCGCCCCCAGCTGCCAACAATGTGTCAAGCCTTGCGTCTCGTGCTCATACAGGAGTGGAATGCTATTCCCCAGGCAGAGATCATTCGTTTAATCCTGTCCATCACCAGGTGTGTGCGTGCAGGACTGAATGCAAACTGAGGACATACTCGCTATTAACTGCTTATGTTTTGAACTTGTGAAATGACTACCTCTTTGACAAAACAGATTTGTAATCGCAACATTCTCTTAGGAAATTGAATTCTCTATGGTAGTTAAATTCAGGAATGATTATATTATTGTGTCATTAAATAGATTTTCTGTAAACATGATTATTTCTGCAAATACTCGCATTTATTATTGGAGTTGCGTTTCTTTTTCTGTTCAGTATATAAATGGAGGTGTTTTCATGAACAAACTACCATGGGCAAGTAATGAGTCCAGTGCGGAAGATGCAAGTGTCCGTCAGCTGATAAGCCGTGTACCAATCTGTAATGATTGGCAAGCGGATGACCTGTAACCATGATCTCACCAATTGACTGGCTGACAATAATTTGTCACATGACTGTGAAATGTGTAATAGAAGTTGGAAAGGTGTTGATTAAACTGTTTGCACAGATCAAATAGTTGTTGACAATGTCAATTGTTTTGGCGTGTGTAAAATTAGAAGACGCTGTAACCCGCTGTTAATAAACAAATTCTAACATGACATTAATGACTTGGCATGGGTCAGTTTGTTTGTTTGTTTTGAATAATAATTAGCTTATAACTATGTCATATAGTTTCCAGGGTTATCCCTGATTTCAGGATTCTGTCCCAATATTGGCAAAATTGTCAATATTCAGGATTTGAAAACCTGCATTTCAGGATTTTTTAATTTTATAACTTTCATCCATGGGATATATATTTTTGAAAGATACTTCTTGTTATAATTTTGTTTTAGATACATGTGCTTGTTTGACAGAAAAAAATATGCCATTTAAAAGTTTTAAATTGGAAATTCAAGATGGCGTCAATTGATGCTGCCTTCTGCGTCTGAGAATGGTGAGAAGCTGCCAAAAGTGTACAGTAAAAATCATAAAAATTTTGACAATGTGTTGAAGTAATACTCCTAAAATTTTCATAAATTTATTTCACTTTCCAGCAAGGAGTCCAAAAGGTGCTGGCAGAATGGCAAACAGTGTAGACCCTGATCAGACTGCTCCTTCAGGAGCAGTCTGATCTGGGTCTGCAATGTTTGCTGAGACTTATCTGTCCCAATACATGTACTGAGGATCACAGACTAGCTCTTAGACCCATATATTGGGAAAATTTCTAAAATTGCTTATTTTTGGTTGATTTTGGTCATTTCACATATTTTGTGCATTTTTTTTGGCAAAGCAATGTGCCAGGAACCTGTGCTTAGGATAAAAAGGTAGTCTATCAAAATATGGCGGGATTAGATAAAGAGAGCTAATCTGATTGGACAGGAACCTTAAATTATCATGTGAGGGCTAGGAGATGGCAGAAACCTGATACCTACATGTAAAAAACTACCCTTATCTTACAAGGCATCTATCTGAGATTGGTGCTTATTATAATTAGGTCTACATGGCAGACTGTACTAACAGCATGACCTAGGTTAGGATAGCAGGGGGACTGAGGAATTCCCCTTGAGGAACCCCTAAAGAAGGATAATGTCTGCATGAAATTAATAATGGATTAACCCATTTTGTATCAGAAACCCCAAAACGGCTACCCTGGCAAACAGTACAGGCCCAGATCAGAGGCCACAGAATACGGCATTTTATCAGGGCCTAACATGTTTACAAAGCCTTCAGCCATTTTCAAAATAAATTTTGAAGACAACACAACCTGACATTCCTAAATTTTGAAATGGACTTGCACTTTATATACGAAGGAAGATTCCATTTGGTACAAAAAGGGTTAAACAAAGTTAATCCTCTCATTAATCGAGTATCCGATTAGTTACACTACTCTGTGTCCCAATGGATAAAAGTGCTAACTCTCAATCATTAAATGTAGGTCTCTCATCACTGTGTTTCATGCCTTGCTTGGTCATATGTGAGATGTCATGTTCTGAAACACAAGGTCAGGTGGTTTTTCTCTGGGTATTCCAGTTTTCGCCCACCTTTGATTAATAATTGTCTTGAAATAAGTGAAACTAGAGCTGTCAGTGAAACTGACTAGGGCCCCGGCAGCGCTATCAGAGGAGTACCCGATAGTAAAAAAATTTGTGGACGGACAGACGGACGCCAATAAAAAAGACGCTTTTTTGACCTTTTATCTCTAAGTATGACCTTGACCTTTGAGGTACGGCTGTGGGTCTTGCGTGTGACACTTCGTCACATTATGGTTAACATTTCTGCCAAGTAATATTTAAATCCATCCAGGAAATATAACAAAGTTATTAATTGGACACAGGAAAGACCCTTTTTTGACCTTTAACCTCTAAGTATGACCTTGACCTTTGAGGTACGGACCTGAGTCTTGCGCGCAACACTCCATCACATTATGGTTAACATTTCTGCTAAGTAATATTTAAATCCATCCAGGAATAAGAAAGTTATGGAGGAATAATAAAAAAAATTTGTGGCCGGACAGACGGACGGACGTGTTTACGAGAGGACATTTGTTGGGTACCTCCATGTTAATTTTCCCATTCAAAATTACCCAACAAGCGACAAAATACCCAACAGGCTACTGGCTACTTTTCTTGGACAACAACGGAATAAACGGCAAGTACCCAAGAAAGGCCTACCCAACTAGTGTCCTATCATCCGCCCGGACAGACAGACAGACAGACAGAGTCACAGACAGACAGACAGAGTGATTACTATAGGGCACCCACACTCGCGTGTGACACTTCGTCACATTATGGTTAACATTTCTGACAAGTAATATTTAAATCCATCCAGGACTAATAACAAAGTTATTATTGGAAACAGGAAAGACCCTTTTTTGACCTTTAACCTCTAAGTATGACCTTGAGGTACCGCGTGTGACACTTCGTCACATTATGGTTAAAATTTCTGCCAAGTAATATTTAAATCCATCCAGGAATAATAACAAAGTTATTGGACACAGGAAAGACCCTTTTTTGACCTTTAACCTCTAAGTATGACCTTGACCTTTGAGGTACGGACCTGAGTCTTGCGCGCAACACTCCATCACATTATGGTTAACATTTCTGCCAAGTAATATTTAAATCCATCCAGGAATAAGAAAGTTATGGAGGATAAAAAAATTTGTGGACGGACAGACGGACGGACAGACAGACAGAGTGATTACTATAAGACACCCACACTTTCAGTGCGGGGCCCTAATAATCTTGAAAGGGCTGGCAAACTGTTACCAAAACCAAAAGAACTAAGGAAAGCGACCAGTGGGTCAGGTATACCCCCGACAAGTGCCACCTTCTGATATATCTTTCGAGCTTGTATGTAATATGAATGAAGTCAAGAAGCTATAAGAATCTATAAATGTGCTTGTAAAAGCTAGACTAAACATAAAATTTCTAAATGGACCAAGGGAGTGGGGGATCATAATTAATGAAGCAGCAGGGTGGGGTACGCATCAATAAAATTTTTGGACTGGTATGCAACATTGATGCAAGTATCAATTGAATTTTTCTTAGAGTTTAGAACATACAGGCATCTACCGGTATAAACTTTGTCATAAAACTTTAACCAAATAAAAAATAGCCATCGGAAGAGATGGCAAATCCCCCGACCAAAAGCCAATACGGCCTTCAGAAGATTGTTCACCAATAGAAAGTGCACCAGAATTAAACCAGCAATATATCACCAAAGTATTGCAGTTATGGCCATCACAAGATTATACTGTCAGGGGAGATAACTAAAAAAACCAGGGCACTCAGAAATGTGGTTCTTGCACATGACATGCCTGCTTAAGCTCATGTATTTCTGTACAAAGTACCATCAATATGTCTCAAAAGGTATTGGAGATATTGTGATCACAAGCTGGTCATACTGTTATATTGGAAGGGTAGATAACTCAAATACCACAGCACCAACAGTTGGGGTTCTTGACCATGACATCCCCTCTGTACCTTGTATACAATTATGCCAAGTTCCTTCAATATATCTCAAAGGGTGTTGGAGTTATGACCATCACAAGGTTATATTGCCAGGGGGGATAAGTAAAAAACCAGAGCACCCAGAGTTGTAATTCTTGAGCATGACACAGCTGCTTAACCTCATGTACATCTGTATCAAGTACCACAAGTATGTCTCAAAGGGTATTGGAGGTACGATGATCACAAGGTTGTCATACTGTTATATTGGAAGGGGAGATAACTCAAATATCATAGCACCCAGAGTTGTGGTTCTTAGGCATGAATCGCCGTCTCAACACGTATACAATTGTGCCAAGTACCATCAATATATCTCAAAGGGTACTGGAGTTATGGCCATCACAAGGTTATATTGTCAGGGGAGATAATTAAAAAACCAGGGCACCAAGAGTTGTGATTCTTGCCCATGACACACCTGCTTAACCTCATGTACAACTGTACCAAGTATCATCAATATATCTCAAAGAGTGTTGGAGATGTGGCCATCACAAGGTAGTGATTCTATATTCTTAAAAGGGGAGATAACTAAAAAACCATGGCACCCAGAGTTGTGGTTCTTGTGCATGACGCACCGTCTCGGTCTTGTGAACAACTGTGCCAGGTATCATCAATATATCTTAAAGGGTATTGGAATTATGGCCATCACAAGGTTGTCACTCTATTTTATTGGAAGGGGAGATAACTCCAAAACCATGGCAACCACAGTTGTGGTTCTTGTGCATGACACGCTGTCTCAGCCTTGTGAACAACTGTGCCAGGTACCATCAATATATCTCAAAGGGTAGTCATTCTATTTTATTTTAAGGGGAGATAACTAAAAAAGTATCGCATCCAGAGTTCTGGTTCTTGCGCATGACACACCGTCTCGGCCTTGTGAACAATTGTGCTAAGAACCATCAATGAATCTCAAAGGGTATAGGAGTTATGGCCATCACAAGGTTGCGTCTACAGACGGACGGACGGACAGAAGGACATACAGATGGACGGACGCCAGGCTGATCGCTATATCCCCCGAACCTATTCGGTCGGGGGATAAAAATGTCTAAGTCTGTGACCTTGAGGTCAAGGTCACCATGGGTTGGGGGCAGGGACATGCATCACCAAATTGTGGGGGCAGGGACATGCATCACCAAATTGTTTATCAAACATGAAGAGAATCTAACATGTGGTTACAGAGATATCAGAAATGAAAAAGGTTTAACACAAAACTTTGACGTAAAAGTAGATGAACAGACAGACGGACAGACAGCCCATCTAGGGGCTTGACCCAGGGGCTTAGATATTCCATATAAAAGGTAATGGTATAGAGATATACTTTGCCAAACATGAAGAGAATCTAACGTGGTTACAGAGATATCAGCAAAACTTTGACGTAAAAGTAGATGAACAGACAGACAGACAGACAGCCCATCTAGGGGCTTGACCCAGGGGCTTAGATATTCCATATAAAAGGTAATGGTATAGAGATATACTTTGCCAAACATGAAGAGAATCTAACATGTGGTTACAGAGATATCAGCAATGAAAAAGGTTTAACACAAAACTTTGACGTAAAAGTAGATGAACAGACAGACAGCCCACCCAGGGGCTTAGATATTCCATATGAAAGGTAATGGTATAGAGATATCCTTTAGCAAACATGAAGAGAATCTAACATGTGGTTACCGAGATATCAGCAATGAAAAAGGTTTAACACAAAACTTTGACGTACAAGTAGATGAACAGACAGACAGACAGACAGCCCACTCAGGGGCTTGACCCAAGGGCTTAGATATTCAATATGAAAGGTAATGGTATAGAGATATACTTTACCAAACATGAGGAGAGTGAGTGAGTGAGTTTTTAGTTTTACGTCCCACCAACAGCTAAGGTCATACGGAGACGGGACCTCGGTTTAAAGACTCATCCGAAAGTCTGGAGAAGCCCGGGATCGATCCTGCGATCCCTGGTTTACAAGGCGAGTAGCGTAACCACTGCACCACGGAGGCTTCTAAACATGAGGAGAATCTAACATGTGGTTACAGAGATATCAGCAATGAAAAAGGTTTAATACAAAACTTTGACGTAAAGGTTGATGAACGGTGGGACGGGCGGAAGTACAAACAAACGAACGAACTAACAAATGGAAAGATGAAAACTATATACCCCCTGACATACTTTGTATGCCGGGGGTATAACAAGCAAGTGCTGTCACACCGTCACAAAGGAATACGAACAAAGTGATCGAAGGTACATAAGTTTTCCCCTAAATAAAGTTGACATGAATACATGACTGAGATAGCTCCACAAGAAAGTAAGCTCCATAAGAAAGTAACCCAGTATTACATTTCTCATTTTCTGCAGAACCCTCATGGTGCTTAATGCTTGTGAGAAGTTTACGGAAAATATCTGTTTTTTTGTTTGTTTGATTTGAAGTTTAACATCCCTGTCAACACTATACAGGTCATTTTGGAGATGTTGCTTCCAATTTTGTGGGATTTTTACCCAACATTGTAATCTCGAGCCCTATCACCAAATGAAACCAATAAGGTTTATAAGCATGGACGGACCGACTCGCACCACTTTTCCTGGGCAGGCTTAGCTCCTCTTAGTGGTTTACCAGTACTTGTGTGCGGTCGGTTTCAGCTCTGCATGGAAGCATCCTGCAGCTCATTTATTTCTTCAAGCCCCGATGGGTAGGGACCTAGAAAATATCTGAAAATAGTTCCCTGTTTGCAGACTAGATACAAATATATCACAGAAAATGTTACTTTCAATGTTCAAAGAGCCATAACTTAAAAACTTAGCTAAGCAAGACTTACTATGGTTCTTGTGGTCTTCATATCATCTTATGTTGCTTTTTACATTTTTACAAGGTTTCAAGAAACAAGAACTGTTTACAGTGGAAAACAATGTCCCCACACCATGAATACCCATTAAACCCCCATTTGATCTCAGTCATAAACTGACAGTTTTCAAGAGCTTGTGACCTAATCAAATCCTTGGTAGGATGCAATCTATATTGTACCAAGTTTGATCAACAACCATCAATTCTTAACCCTTGTCCTGCTGAATATTCATATATGCCACACCCACTACTGATTATCAACCAATCAGATTACTTGATGCAAATTATTGCAACAAATTCATGAGCTGAATGAAAAACAATGTAAATCCTGATCAGATGGCTTCGTCAGAAGCCATCTGATCTGGATCTACATTGTTTCAAAGATAAGGCATATCCGGGATTAGCAGGACAAGGGTTAAAAGAGGCAGGGTGTAGACAAGCCATTATTTGCCCAAAATTGTAAATTTTCTGGAGCCTGTGACCTTGAAAATAAGGTCAAGGTCACCAATACCTATTCAAATCTTTGGCAGCCTGAAATGATATACACATGTATTGTACCAAGTTTGATGAAATTTCAACAATTGGTTCATGAGATTGGGTGCAGAAAGGCCCAAAATTGAGTTTTTTTTGGGCCTGGGTCCTTGAAAATATGGTCAAGGTCACCAAAATCTATTCAAATCTTAGGTACATGTAGGTTACAATGACATATTGCACCAAGTTTGACCAAATTTTATCAATTCATTCATGAGATAGGGTGTAGACAAGCCAAAATTGATTTTTCGGGGTCCTGAGGTCAAGGTCACTGAAATCTACATGTAGCAATGATATATTATACCATGTTAGACCAAATTTCAATGATTCATTCATGTGAAAGGGTGCAGACACAAACCATTTCTGGGGAAAAATTAACAATTTTTGGGGGCCTATGCTCAAGTTCACCAAAATCAAATCTTTGGTAGGTTGCTATGATATATTGTACAAAGTTTGACCAAATTTCATCCATTCATTCAAGAGATAGGGTACAGACAAGACAAAATTGACAGTTTTGGGGGGCCTGTGCCCTTGGCAAAGGTCAAGGCCACCAAAGTCTAATCAAATCTTTGGTTGGTTGCAATGATGTATTGTACGAAATTTGTCCAAAATTCCATTGTTATGTTCATGAGATGGGGTGCGAACAAGCCATTTTCTTTTTTTTTTTTGACTTTTTCAGAACATAGACATGTGGCATATCAATTCAAAAGGGATGTTTAGTACAATATAATACAAGTAAAAAAAATTTGACCCTGGGGAGGGGTCAAAACTAAAAAAAACAAGAGGACTAGTCCTGTATCGCTCACCTGAGCTAACAGATTCAAAGTTTAAGGAAGTGCCAAGCTTTACTGAAGGCTTTATGGGAGGACATGGTGATGACAGGGTAAGCATTTTCTGCAAATCAAGTAGAATGTAACTTTATGATAAACAGGCGGACCTCACTGGTTTTCGAACTCATTCAAGCATTTATTCCTGACATGCTAAGAATATCCGATCTAAACTGAAGTGGCTATGGTGATGACAATTTCAAAAATAAGCAATTAACTGCTGATATCAAAGGGATGTTACTCTGTGATAAATGGGCAAACCTCACAAGTTTTCAAACTCCTCCAAGCTTTTTCTGTCTGACTTACTTGTTTGTAAGCTTCATGAAGATCAAATCAAAACTGAAGGGGCAGCAGTGATGACAAGGTCAAAAAAAGGCATTTTCAGCAATCAAAGGCACGTAACTCTATGATAAATGTGCCGACTTGGCCGGTATTCAACCTCATCCCAGGTTTTATTCCCAGCCACCTTACATATAAGTTTCAGAAAGATCTGATCAAAACTGAAGGGGCTAAGGTGATGACAAGGTCAAAATTTGGCATTTTCAGCAACCAAAGGGATGTTGCTCTAAGATAAATGGATCCACTTGGCCAGTTTTCGAACTCATCCAAGGTTTCATCCCCAGCCACCATACATATTAGTTTCAGAAAAATCTGATCAAAACTGAAAGGGCTACGGTGATGACAAGGTAAAAAATCGGCATTTTCAGCCATCAAAGGGGCGTTACTCTATGATAAAAGGGCTGACTCGGCCGGTTTTGGAACTCATCCAAGATTTTATCCCCAGCCACCTTACATATAAGTTTCAGAAAGATCCAATGAAAACTGAAGGGGCTATGGTGATGACTAGGTCAAAAATCGACATTTTCAGCAATCAAAGGGACATAAATCTATGATAAATGGGCCAACTTGGTCGGTATTCAAACCCATCTGAGGTTTTATCCCCAGCCACCTTACATATAAGTTTCAGAAAGATCCGATCAAAACTGAACGGGCTACGGTGATGACAATGTCAAAAATCGGCATTTTCAGCCATCAAAGGGACATAACTCTATGATAAATGGGGCGACTTTGGTGGTTTTCAAACTTATCCGAGGTTTTATCCCCAGCCACCTTATGTATAAGTTTCAGAAAGATCCGATCAAAACTGAAGGGGCTACGGTGATGACAGGATCAAAAATCGACATTTACAGCAATCAAAGACATTTTACATTAAGATAAATGGGCCGACTTGGTCGGTATTCGAATTCATCCGCAAAACAAAAAGGGCTACGGTGATGACAAGGTCGAAAATTGGCATTTTCAGTAATCAAAGGGACGTTACTCTATGATAAACAGGCTGACTTGGCCTGTATTCGAATTCATCCAAGGTTTTATCCCCAGCCACCTTACATATAAGTTTCAGAAAGATCCGATCAAAACTGAAGGGGCTACGGTGATGACAGGATCAAAAATCGACATTTACAGCAATCAAAGACATTTTACATTAAGATAAATGGGCCGACTTGGTCGGTATTCGAATTCATCTGCAAAACAAAAAGGGCTACGGTGATGACAAGGTCGAAAATTGGCATTTTCAGCCAGCAAAGGGAGGTTACTCTATGATAAATGGGCTGACTTGGCTGGTTTTCGACCTCATCCGAGATTTTAGCTCCAGCCACCTTATGTATAAGTTTCAGTTAGATCCGATCAAAACTGAAAGGGCTAGGGTGATGACAAGGTCAAAAATAGGCATTTTCAGTAATCAAAGGGACGTTACTCTATGATAAACAGGCCGACTTGGCCTGTATTCGAATTCATCCAAGGTTTTATCCCCAGCCACCTTACATATAAGTTACAGAAAGATCCGATCAAAACTGAAGGGGCTACCGTGATGACAAGGTCAAAAATCGACTTTTTCAGCAATCAAAGGGGATGTAACTCTATGATCAATGGGCCAACTTGGCCGATTTTGAACTCATCTGAATTTTTATCCCCAGCCACCATATATATAAGTTTCAGAAAAATCCGATCAAAACTGAAGGGGCTACGGTGATGACAAGGACAAAAATCAACATTTTCAGCAATCAAAGGGACGTTACTCTGAGATAAATGGGCCGACTTGGCGTGTTTTCGAACTCATTCGAGGTTTTATCCCCAGCCACCTTACATATGAGTTTCAGAAAGATTCAATCAAAACTGAAGGGGCTACGGTGATGACAAGGTAAAAAAACGACATTTGCAGCAATCAAAGGGGAGTAATTCTATAATAAATGGGCCGACTTGGTCGGTTTTCGAACTCATCCGAGGTTTTATCCCCAGCCACCTTACATATAAGTTTCAGAAAGATTCAATCAAAACTGAAGGGGCTACGGTGAAGACAAGGTAAGAAATCGGCATTTTCAGTAATCAAAGGGATGTAACTCTAAGATAATTGGGCCGACTTGGCCAGTTTTCGAACTCATCCGAGTTTTTATCCCCAGTCACCTTACATATAAGTTTCAAAAAGATCCGATCAAAACTGAAGGCACTTCAGTGATGACAAGCATTTTCCCATAGTAAGTCTATGGGACCTTGTGGTTGCCATAACATCCAAAGTTTTAGAGCGATTTCGAAAAAAAAATTATGTCATCAATGCCCCACCAGAGGCATGCTACAGATGAGAAATGATTGAGATCAGCCTGCAGAGAAATAGCTGCTCAAAAGTGTGGACGGACGGACGGACGGACGACAGAGGACCCACTTTACTATAAGCTCCCCTGGAGCCTTCGGCCCAGGTGAGCTAAAAATCAATTACGAAGTCAATTTAAAAATTTATAGATTTTGATGTCAAACTTTGCAGAAGTAATGAGTCATGAAATATGTAAAATATATTGAATAGGCTTTTTGTTGTGACCCCTGGGTCATATCCCAGGGGCTGAACTTGGGGGTGGGGGTTGGGGGACATGTAAATTTGAAATATGTTGTTATTTGGTACTTAGCACCTGTGGAGAAAGCATTGAGATTTGTGAAGACATGCCATTGACCTTGTTCTAGTCTTCCTTAGTTCCCTATTTCGCCACAAAAACTGATATTGTGGGTATTCATTAGAACCGCCTCACAGAGGCGCTTTTAATGAATACCCACTACATGTATATAGGTTTACATGTAGAAATAGGGAATATTATTCTTCAATTCTCGCCATAAACCACCTTATCAGTTGCAATCTGATTGAAGTCTTTGCTGTACACTTACCAAAATAATCCTATACATTCAGGCACCTTGCTGTAATTCTCCTAAAATTTTTAACAAATTTCTTACATTTGTCCAGCAAGGAGCCCAAAATGTGCAGAGAGAATAACAAACAGTGTAGACCCTGATCAGACTGCTCCTATAGGAGCAGTCTGATCTGGGTCTGTATTGTTTGTTTAGGCCTATTTGTCCCAATACTTAGGATCATTACGGTTGACTATAGGAATGACTGTTGACCCAGCGCTTCCGGACAAGTACAAGGTGTGTCTTGACTGGGAAGTTCCAGGGCCTGACAAATCCCTGGACAAGTCCAATTTTTTAACTGGAAGTGATTTTGTACTCCTTGCCCAGCTAAAATGAACCGCCCCATCGGGGCTTGAAGAAATAGATGGGCTGCATGATGCTTTCACGCACAGTTGAAACCAATACGCACAAGAGTACTGGTAAACTGCTTAGAGGATCTAAGCCTGCCCAGGCAAAGCGGTGCGAGTCAGACCATCCATGCTTATAAACCCTATTGGTTTCACTGGGCGGCAGGGCTTGAGATGTCATTTCATCTCAATGCCGGGTAAAGGTCTTACAAAATTGGAAGCAATGTCTCCAAAATGAACTTTACAGTGCTGATGGGGACATTAAACCTCAAATCAAACCAAAAACCTAAAATGGACAAAGTACATAATTTAGGGAAAATTGTAATTTAGCCTTTACCCTGCTGTAGGCAACAACCCCTATCTTTGCAAACAGTGCAGATCCAGATCAGATGGCTTCTGAAGAAGCCATCTGATCAGGATCTACACAGTTTGACATTCAGTTTATGAATATATAGAAATAAGCTGCATCGAGTAATCTGATTGGTTCAAAGTCAGAAATGAGTGTGGCTTAATTGAATATTCAGCAGGTTAAAGGTTAGAGCCATCCTGAAGATGCTTTGAGCTGCAGGGCAAGTGCTTTGAGTGCACATCCAAGGACACATTTTCACTGGACTGGATTTATTTTGTATTCCACTTCCTAGTTTATTACCTCCATGTACATATAAACTTTTCTACAAATACTTATGAAATACACATGAGTAGGGCAGTGAGAAAATCTGCTTTATGGCATTTGCAGGCCTCATACTGATCAACCTTTTCCATGCCTTAACCCTTATCCTGCTGAACACACCAACCATTACATTTGCAAACAGTGTAGATCCAGATCAGATGGCTTCTGAAGAAGCCATCTGATCAGGATCTACTCTGTTTGTAATGCAGTTTGTGAAATGAACAAATACATTAAACATGTATTTAGTAATTTGATTGGTGAATAGTCAGAAATGGGTGTAGCGAAATACCTTTTTTCAGCAGGATAAACTTTAAATAGTCATTTTAAATAGAGTATGGGAAGAAATATCAAGCTCTAGAAGCCTGAAATCAAGAAAAAATCAAGCTCTAAAATTCTGAAATCCTGCAGATGCCTGAAAAATATGAGGCCTGCATTTGCCAACAACAAAGGTGCGGATCAGATCCGCAGTCTGATCTGCACATTTTTGTTTGCTGCTGGAGTAGTACAATGTCTTTACTGTCTGTGCCTAAAATTTCAAGACTTGCTGGTCTGTGTAGCTAAGGAGGCATAACTGAGTCTGTGTCTTACTTGGTAAAAAAAAAAAAAAAAAAGAGTTTTCTCATGACCGGCTCATTAAATAATATTTTATCAATATCTTTGCAGTTTCCTCCTGGTCTGTTAACCTATCTTACACCAAATGAAATCTTCTACCTTCTGTATGCAATAAAAATCCTAACAAGAGGGTCAAATGGCCCTATATCGCTCAACTGTGTACCAGAAAATCATTAATGTTTTAAGAATGCCCATCGGGGCTTGAAGAAATAGACTGGGCTACATGGTGCTTCTATGCAGAGCTGGAACCGACCATACATGAGAACTGGTAAACAGGTTCTAAGCCTGCCCAGGAAAAGCGGTGCCAATTGAACCGCCCATGCATAATGACCCTATTGGCTTCATTGGGTGGAAAGAGATTTCATCTCAATATCAAATGATCAGCCTCCAGAAAGAGAACAAAATTTCAAAATAGTTTCAGTAGCTTTGCCTTTTCAACACTAAATTTTTCAATTGACCACTTAATATTTCAATCGACCAGTATTGACCACTCTGGGAGTATTAACCAGGACGGCCCCTGGTTTTGACCGCCCTACCTTGTTCTCAAAAGGTTGCTCATCGCTGAGATTCGTGCCCCCGCTCAGTTCACTTGTGGCAAGAGACAAGACTTCTGTTTGGTTTTTCTCTGAGTTCCACCCTCTTAATCGGTGGTTCGCATCCCTCTCATAAAACATGTGTGAAAGACAAGTTCTACCTGATTTTCTCCTGGTTCTCCCATTTATGCCAACCCAAACAATTGGCTCGATATATGTGAAAATCTTGAAAGGGCTATATAGCACCCCCCCCCCCCCCAACCTGCTAAAAGGTCGGGTATAAAAGCCAAGGCCGCCCTGGGCGGGACCTTCCCGCCGAGCCAAAAATACTGATCCTAAGATTTTTATATTACGTCTCCTGTAATAACTAAGATATATATTGTAGTCAGTTGGGTATCAAATTATTATGAATAACATATTTGAAAACTGCACGAAGGTTCATCCCTCTACATTGTTTTATTTTCTTGTAATAACTATTTATCCGAAATCGAGGGGTATAAAAGCCAACGCCTGGAAAAATGGAAATATTTTTTAATTTCATAGATTTTATCGGTTAAAGAAATTCTTTTTGCTCTGATGATATTTAAATTTGATTATTTTGATCATGTCTGCATAGAAAATATAATAAACATATCAAAATCACCTTAAATGATCAAATTTCTTCTTTTCTAATGGTTTCTATTTTTAGATTAAATTTATTAAAGGAAATGACCAAAATGTACCGAAAAGGGAAAACAAGTATTGTAAGTGCTAGCTGGAATTAAAGAAATATAAAAAATGATTGTCATATTTGTTAACATGTATGTGTATATTAAAATGATAAAGAAAAAATGTTATTTTTTATTTTTCTTTAATTCCAGCTAGCAGGAAACAAAACCTTCCCTTTCGCTCCTATTTGGTCGTTTTCTTTAATTAAGTCAATCTAAAAATAGAAACAATTAGAAAATAAGAAAATTGATAATTTAAGGTAGTCTTATATGTTTGTTATAATTTTCTATGGACAAATGATGACAATAATCAAATTCAAATATTTTCAGGACAAAAAGAAGTACTTTAACCTGTAAATTTGCAAGAAATTAGGAATATTATCATTTTTCTCAGCCTTGGCTTTTATACCCCTTGATTTCCGAAAAACGGTTATTACAAGAAAATTAAACAATGTAGAGATAAACCTTCGTGCAGTTATGAAATATGTTATTTATAATAATTTGATGCCCAACTGACTACAATACATATCTTAATTATAACAGGAGACGAAATATAAAATCTTCGGATCAGCATTTTTGGCCTGGCGGCTCGGCCCGGCCCGGCCCGGCGCGACCTTGGCTTTTCTACCCAACCCTGCTAAACAACTAACTTTTCATGTGAATTGTTGAACAGACGTGTCATACACCGTATTTAGTCCGAGACACTACCCCCGCTCTAGCAATGGAAACCCTGGTAAACCTTACTTGGTGGTGACCTCCGAATAGACACCCTATGTTGAACTAACGTCAAGACGACATTATTTAACCAATGTATTCCAAACGGTCTGGTTCAAGTTCTTTAAACTGCACATAATACTCTCAAAACATTGCTGCAGTATATGAAGATAGATATAGATAGCAGCGTGTAATGCTTGATAATCGCATGTCATTCTGACAATACCCTAGGGGATTGGGGATAAAGTTCTTTAGGTAAAATTATCAATATAGATCAATATAGATACCTACAATCAGTTTGATCCTTTATTATCACTGTCCGGATACCAGACAATATTGGCCCACC
Organism: Lucinisca nassula; assembly: GCA_963580285.1. Taxonomy (NCBI): domain Eukaryota; kingdom Metazoa; phylum Mollusca; class Bivalvia; order Lucinida; family Lucinidae; genus Lucinisca; species Lucinisca nassula. The sequence continues at coordinate 5,371,429 of CAUZLF010000003.1, forward strand.
CACTGCAGCTTCTTCGCCCATCGTGAAGCAGTCTAAAGAAGCTAAACCAAAGACCAAAAAGGCGGTCCTTAATCATCCCCTTAGAATATTGATTATGAATTGTCAGTCAATAAAGAATAAAAAGGCTGAAACTCAACCAATTATCGAATCGGCAAAACCAGACATCATTATGGGGAATGAGTCCTGGTTAACCCCAGAGATTAAAAACTCGGAAATTTTCCCAGAATCATTTGATGCAATCCGTAAAGACAGAGTTGGGGATGCACATGGTGGTGTCTTTGTAGCTTTTAAGCGAGACCTACTCTGCACAGAATCTCCGGAGTTGGACACCAACTGTGAATTAGTGTGGTGTAAATTGAACAATTTTGGATGTAGGACTCTGTACCTTGGTTCCTTTTACCGCCCACAAGATCAGATTGATCCAGAATATCTTGAAGCGTTCAATTCATCTTTGTCTAGGATAATGTCAAATGCAAATGCTCAAATTTTGGTTGGAGGAGACTTCAATTGTGGCGATATAGAATGGAGCAACAAGCAGGTACCCCAAGGGGTGTCTAAAAGGCAGATGCAGCAACAACTTTTGGACATAATTAAAGATCACTGCCTGACCCAAGTAGTAAACATACCCACCCGGCAAGATAAAACCCTTGATTTTTTATTCACGAATTCTCCATCCCCTGTTAGTCGAGTTAAGGGGATGCCCCCGATCGGCAAGGCTGATCACGACATAGTCCTTGTAGAATACGATATAAAAGCTAAACGAATCAGACAAGCCCCGTGTAAAATATTTTTATACAAACGTGCGGATTTGGATGGTCTGCGAGACCATATGGCGCGATTTAAGGATTCGCTCCTTTCCTCTGACCTCTCACGCATGTCCGTCAACGGCCTGTGGGCAGTTTTAAGTCCGAATTAATCACGGCAATGGAAAGGTTTATTCCAACAAAAATGACCAAAACCAAGTATAGTGCACCATGGATCGATAACACGATCAAACGCCTCATTAGAAGACGTAAAAGGATGTATTTTCGTGCTCGCAAGTCTAGAAGCCCTGACATTAAGAACCATTACAAAAGGTTCAGAGCACCTGTACAAAAGGTAATTAGAGATGCATATTGGAGGCATGTTTCCAGCATATTTACCTTCGAAGCTGACAACATAGATCCCGATAGCCCCCAGAAGAGTAGTAAGGTTAAAAAGTTTTGGTCATTTGTAAAATCCCTAAAAAAGGATGCATTTGGGATCACTTCATTAAGGGAAAACGGAATTTTGAAAACAGACTCGCGCGATAAGGCCAACATATGCAACAAACAGTTTCAATCTGCATTTACGCGAGAAACTGAAGGTGAGCTACCATCTAAAGGCAATAGTACGTTCCCTACTATGGGGGACATAACAGTTGACCCTAAGGGGGTCGCTAAACTGTTGGGTAAGCTCAAAATACATAAGGCATCTGGGCCAGATGACCTGAATGTCAGGATCCTTAAGGAATGTAGTGCTGAAATTTCTCCTGTGCTGGCCTTTATTTTCAATGAATCACTTGCCCAGGGCACTGTACCAGATGATATGCGACAAGCCAATGTTACCCCGGTCTTAAAAAAGGTGAAAAAATATGATGCAGCAAATTATAGACCAGTGTCGCTAACATGCATCTGTTGCAAAACCCTGGAGCATATATTAGTCAGCAGCATTAACAAACACTTAGCCTTTGAGAGCATTCTTGCTGACTGTCAACATGGTTTCCGAATTCAAAGGTCTTGCGAAACTCAACTAGTTCAATTCTTCCATGACATTGTGAGTAATCTGGATGGGGCCATAAATCGTGGCCACAAACAGACTGACTTGATCATCATGGATTTCGCCAAGGCCTTTGACAAGGTACCTCACAGAAGGCTATTGTACAAATTGGACTACTATGGGATAAGAGGATCCACACATAATTGGATTAGCTCATGGCTCTCCAGGCGCTCTCAACAAGTTGTACTTGACGGCCAAGCGTCTGATCCAGTCCCTGTTCTATCTGGTGTCCCACAAGGTTCGGTCCTTGGACCGGTCCTCTTTTTGAGATTCATCAATGATCTCCCTGATAACATCAGGTCATCTGTCCGTTTGTTTGCTGATGATTGTGTCCTGTATAGGGACATATATTCTTCTTCTGACTGTCACATTTTACAAGATGACCTGGATCGACTTGCACAATGGGAAGCAGATTGGCAGATGAAGTTCAATGTAGCCAAATGCCATTCAATGAGGGTGTCACGACACCTTCAGGACACGCAAATTAAGCATGATTACACACTACACCAGCAAACTTTGGAGCAAGTTCATTCCGCCAAATATCTTGGTATCACCATCACTGACGATCTCGATTGGGGTCAACATATCTCTGAAATAACATCTAAAGCAACTAGGACCTTCGGATTCCTTAGGCATAATTTGGCGCAGACGATGGCGAAATAGAAGTAGCGTCGGTGACATGCTTGATGAACTAGAGTGGCCATCCCTGGAGACCCGTCGTGAGCAGTCCTCCTTAACCTTCTTCTACAAGATAGATTCTGGTACAGTATCAATTAACAAGGATAGGTATTTGACCCCTGCAACAGTGTCAACCCGGACACGGGCATCAATAGCAAATAACTCACAGTATCGTAGGTACCAGTCCTATAGTTATTGCCCTGAAAAACTCTTTCTTCCCTAGAACTATTCCTCAGTGGAATAGTCTTCCATCTTCTGCGGTGAATGCCAAGACTGCAGAGGAGTTCAAAGCCCGCACAGTATAAGATTGAGAATCAGAGGTATGCGTTTTAGGATACCTATGTGCTTGGATTGTAAATAGTTTTAAGGACTCATCCAGAGATTGTTTTTTTTTGCTAAATTCCAAATTTAGCCACCCACCCAACTGAGGTAATGGCCAAATATGACCGACTCAGTATAAGAAGATAGATAGAAAGATAATACAAATGCCTAAAGTTTATTTTTAACATGTTCCTCTGCAAAAAAAACCCAAGTACAAAGTGCTCTTTGGTATTGATATGTGCTTTTCCGGTATTTTGGTTGCTTTCCGGTATTCTGGTGCTTTCCGGTAAATGTATGCACCTGTCCCTGCAAGGGGGCCTACAGTTAATGTCCCAAATCCAAAGGATGGTGCACTTTGTGACATTCATCCCTGCAAATGATGTCATTGAAGCATGTTCAGACACCGAAATTTTATGGCCGCTGCCGGGGATCGAACCCGGGACATCAGAGGCAAAAAATATGAAAGAGGAATCTCATTGGAAGTGAAAGAAAATCTCAAATCTTTTTGGAAATTTGTAAAGAGCAAAACCAAAAGTAGATCTGGTATAGCAGGCTTAAAGAAGGACAATGGTGACTGGATCAGTGATGACTCTGATAAAGCGAATGAAATGAACAAATTCTTTGGATCTGTTTTCACAAAGAATGAAAATTATGACATGCCTGAATTTAGTTCACATACAGAGAATACAGTTTGTGACATTATTATTACCACACACAAAGTGAAGACTATGCTTCAATGTTTGAATATATCTAAGTCCACGGGACCTGATGAGTTTCATCCACGTTTTTTAAAAGAGACTGCTGATAATATAGCTCTTCCTGTTACAATGCTGTTCAATAAATCTTTAAGTGAGGGTAAATTACCTTCATGCTGGAAATTAGCAAATGTTACATGTATATTCAAAAGTGGGGATAAGACCAGGACTTCCAATTATAGACCAATAAGAATTACCAGCATTTTGTGCAGACTTCCAGAGACAATAATAAAAGGTGTTATTATGGATCATTGTAATGAAAACCAGATCTTTACAGACTCACAGTATGGCTTCAGACAAAGGAGGGGATGTATTAGTCAACTGCTTAAGGTGTTTGATGACTGGTCTCATTACATTGACTCAGATATACCAGTTGATGCTGTCTTTCTTGACTTTCGTAAGGCCTTCTTTTGTGTGCCTCACAAAAGATTACTAATGAAAATAGAAAAATTAGGGGTGTCTGGAAATATATTAAGCTGGATTAAAGATTTCCTAACAGACAGGCAGCAACAGGTGATTATCAACGGAAAATCATCAGAATGGATTGACGTTGCAAGTGGAGTGCCTCAAGGATCTGTCCTGGGACCTTTGCTATTTATACTCTATGTAAATGACCTCCCATCCCAAGTTAAATGCTTTTGCAACTGTTTGCTGACGATGCCAAATTGTATAAAGACTTGCAGAACCTAGGAGACTTTGAAATGATACAGGGTGATCTTGATAAATTATGCCAGTGGACAATCAAATGGTTAATGTTCTTTAATGTGGAAAAATTTAAGTCTTACATTTAGGCAAGGCGACCCAAGATTTGAATATGACATGAGAGACAATGACGGCAGTATAAAAACATTAAAGAGTGCAACCTGTGAAAAGGACCTTGGTATATATGTACAAGAAAATCTGAAGTTTGATACACATATCAGCCCGACTGTAAACAGGGCAAATCGTCTAGTTGGATTGATAAAACATGCCTTCTCATATTTGGATGAAGAGACTCTTCTGATAGTATATAAGACTTTGGTCAGACCTATACTTGATTATGGAAACACCATTTGGTTCCCAACATTGAAAAAAGATATCAGAATATTGAAAATGTTCAACGCAGAATCCCTAAAATACTATCAGAACTGTCACATCTTAGTTATGAAGAACGGCTACATAGTTTACACTTAACAACCTTATCGTACAGAAGAAGCCGTATGGACATGATTCAAGTGTTTAAGATTATACAAAATATTGATGATATACCTATGGAAGGTCTGTTTGAATTTTCTGATACCCAAACAAGTGGAAGTTCCAAGAAATTAAACAAGAGGGCCCAATGGCCCTATATCGCTCACCTGTGTACCAGAAAATCATTAGTGTAGGAGACCACTTGACATTGCTACATACTAAATATCTAAGCTCAGGCAAAGCGGTGTCCATGCTTATAAACCCTACTGGTTTCATTGGGCAACAGGGCTTGAGATGTAATTTCATCTCAATGTCTGGTAAAAGTCCCACAAAATTGGAAGAGACATCTCCAAAATGACCTATACAGTGTTGATGGGGATGTAAAACCACAAATCAAACAAAATCTGTGCCTAATGGTTTTGGAGAAAAATGATGCTTTTAAGTTTTTTCCAGTTTAAGTCTATAGGAGCTAATGAGCCCTGGGGCTGGACCAATTTTGACCCAAAGGGCATGGTTGGCAGGATTTATGTAGGCGACCATTTTGTGTTGCTATATACTAAATATCTAAGGTCTGTACTTCATGGTTTCAAAGAAGATGTTTGAAGCCTTTTCCATTATAAGTTTGTTGGAGTTTAGGGGCCACAGGATTTGGACCCAAGGGGCATGATTGGCAGGATTCATGTAGGCGACCACTCGACATTGCTACATGCTAAATACCTAAGCTCTGGGACTTATGGTTTCAGAGAAGATTTTTTCCCCATTTTAAGTTGTTGTTGTTTTTTTTTCATTATAAGGGCCCTGTGGTTTCAGAGAAGAAGATTTTTGAAGTTTCTCCAATTTTAAGTCTATGGAAGCTAAAGAGCCCTGGGGTGGGGCCAATTTGGATCCCAGGGGCATAACTGGCAGGATTTATGTAGGTGGCCACTTGATGTTGCTAAAAATCTAAGCTCTGGGCCTTATGGTTTCATAGAAGAAGATCATTTAAGTTTTTTTCCATTATAAGTCTATTGGGGGTGATGAGCTGGGGCGAGGCCAATTTTGACCCCAGGGGCAGGGTTAGCTGGATTTATGTAGCTGGCTATTTTATGTTGCTAGATACTAAATATCTAAGTTCTGTGCTTCACAGTTTCTGAGAAGAACATTTTTGAAGCTTTTTACCATTATGAGTCTATGGGAGCTAAGGGGCCCCGGGGCGTGGCCCATTTCGACCCAAGGGGCATGATTAGCAGGAAATATGAAGGTGACCACTTGCCGTTGCTACATGCTAAATATCTAAGCTCTGGGCGCTGTGGTTTCAGAGAAAAAGATTTTTGAAGTCTTTTTTCCATTATGAGTCTATGGGAGCTAAGGGGGTCCCAGGGTGTGGCCCATTTGGACACCAGGGGCATGATTGGCAGGATTAATGTAGGTGACCACTTGCCATTGCTACATGCTAAATATCTAAGCTCTGGGCCCTGTGGTTTCAGAGAAGAAGATTTTTTAAGCTTTTTTTCCATTATGAGTCTATAGGAGCTAAGTGGCCCCGGGGCGTGGCCCTTTTGGATTCCTGGGGCATGATTGGCAGGAATTATGTAGGTGACCACTTGCGATTGCTATGTGCGTAATATCTAAGCTCTGGGCCCTGCGGTTTCAGAGAAGAAGATTTTTGAAGCTTTTTTCCATTATGAGTCTATAGGAGCCAAAGGGCCCCGGGGGGTGGCCCGTTTGGACCCCAGGGGCATGATTAGCAGGAATTATGTAGGTGACCACTTGCCGTTGCTACATGCTAAATATCTGCGCTCTGGGCCTTGTGGTTTCAGAGAAGATTTTTGAAGCTTTTTTTTCCATTATGAGTCTATGAGAGCTAAGGGGCCCCGGGATGTGGCCAATTTGGACCCCAGGAGCATGATTGGCAGGAATTATGTAGGTTACCACTTGCCGTTGCTACATGCCAAATATCTCAGCTCGGGGCCCTGTGGTTTCAGAGAAGAGGATTTTTGAAGCTTTTTTTTCCATTATGAGTCTATAGGAGCTAAAGGGCCCCGGGGCGTGGCCCGTTTGGACACCAGGGGCATAATTGGCAAGAATTATGTAGGTGACCACTTGCCGTTGCTACATGCTAAATATCTAAGCTCTGGGCCTTGTGGTTTCAGAGAAGATTTTTGAAGCTTTTTTTTTCCATTATGAGTCTATGAGAGCTAAGGGGCCCCGGGATGTGGCCAATTTGGACCCCAGGAGCATGATTGGCAGGAATTATGTAGGTTACCACTTGCCGTTGCTACATGCCAAATATCTCAGCTCGGGGCCCTGTGGTTTCAGAGAAGAGGATTTTTGAAGCTTTTTTTTCCATTATGAGTCTATAGGAGCTAAAGGGCCCCGGGGCGTGGCCCGTTTGGACACCAGGGGCATAATTGGCAAGAATTATGTAGGTGACCACTTGCCGTTGCTACATGCTAAATATCTAAGCTCTGGGCCTTGTGGTTTCCGAGAAGAAGATTTTTGAAGCTTTTTGTTCAATTATGAGTGTATGGGAGCGAAGGGGCCCCGGGGCGTCCCCCATTTGGAACCCAGGGGCATGATTGGCAGGAATTATGTAGGTGACAACTTGCCATTGCTACATGCTAAATATCTAAGCTCTGGACCCTGTGGTTTCAGAGAAGAAGATTTTTGAAGCTTTTTTACCATTTTGAGTCTATGGGAGCTAAGGGGCCCCGGGGTGTGGCCAATTTGGAACCCAGGGGCATTATTGGCAGGAATTATGTAGGTGACCACTTGCCGTTGCTACATGCTAAATATCTCAGCTCTGGGCCCTGTGGTTTCAGAGAAGAAGATTTTTGAAGCTTTTTTCCATTATGAGTCTATAGGAGCTAAAGGGCCCCGGGGCGTGGCCGGTTTGGACCCTAGGGGCATGATTGGCAGGATTTATGTAGGTGACCGCTTGCCATTGCTACATGTTAAATACCTGAGGTCTGGGCCCTGTGGTTTCAGAGAAGAAGATTTTTGAAGCTTTTTGTTCCATTATGAGTCTATGGGAGCGAAGGGGCCCCGGGGCGTGGCCAATTTGGACCCTAGGGGCATGATTGGCAAGAATTATGTAGGTGACCACTGGCGGTTGCTACATGCTAAATATCTAAGCTCTGGGCCCTGTGGTTTCAGAGAAGAAGATTTTTGAAGCTTTTTTTCCATTATGAGTCTATGGGAGCTAAGGGGCACCTGGGTGTGGCCAATTTGGACCCCAGGGGCATGATTGGCAGGAATTATGTAGGTTACCACTTGCCGTTGCTACATGCCAAATATCTCAGCTCGGGGCCCTGTGGTTTCAGAGAAGAAGATTTTTGAATGTTTTTTTTTCCATTATGAGTCTATAGGAGCTAAAGGGCCCCCGGGCGTGGCCCGTTTGGACACCAGGGGCATGATTGGCAGGAATTATGTAGGTGACCACTTGCCGTTGCTACTCGCCAAATATCTCAGCTCTGGGCCCTGTGGTTTCAGAGAAGAAGATTTTTGAAGCTTTTTTCCATTATGAGTCTATAGGAGCTAAAGGGCCCCCGGGCGTGGCCCGTTTGGACCCCAGGGGCATGATTGGCAGGAATTATGTAGGTGACCACTTGCCGTTGCTACATGCTAAATATCTAAGCTCTGGGCCTTGTGGTTTCCGAGTAGAAGATTTTTGAAGCTTTTTGTTCCATTATGAGTCTATGGGAGCTAAGGGGCCCCGGGGCGTGGCCAATTTGGACCACAGGGGCATGATTGGCAGGAATTATGTAGGTGACCACTGGCCATTGCTACATGCTAAATATCTAAGCTCTGGGCCCTGTAGTTTCCAAGAAGAAGATTTTTGAAGCTTTTTGTTCCATTATGAGTCTATGGGAGTGAAGGGGCCCCGGGGCATGGCCAATTTGGACCCTAGGGGCATGATTGGCAGGAATTATGTAGGTGACCACTGGCCATTGCTACATGCTAAATATCTAAGCTCTGGACCCTGTGGTTTTAGAGAAGAAGATTTTTGAACCTTTTTTTTCCATTATGAGACTATGGGAGCTAAGGGGCCCCGGGGTGTGGCCAATTTGGACCCCAGGGGCATGATTGGCAGGAATTATGTAGGTGACCACTTGCCGTTGCTACATGTCAAATACCTTAACTCTTGGCCCTGTGGTTTCATAGAAGATTTTTGAAGCTTTTTTCCATTTTGAGTCTATAGGAGCTAAAGGGCCCCGGGGCGTGGCCCGTTTGGACCCCAGGGGCATGATTGGCAGGAATTATGTAGGTGACCACTTGCCGTTGCTACATGCTAAATATCTAAGCTCTGGGCCCTGTGGTTTCCGAGAAGAAGATTTTTTAAGCTTTTGTTCCATTATGAGTCTATGGGAGCGAAGGGGCCCCAGGGCGTGGCCAATTTGGAACCCAGGGGCATGATTGGCAGGTATTTATGTAGGTGACCACTGGCCGTTAATACATGCTAAATATCTAAGCTCTGGGCCCTGTGGTTTCAGAGAAGAAGATATTTTAATTTTTTCCCATTGTAAGTCTATGGGAGCTATATGTTGCCATGGCAACCACAATTCCCATCTGATCAGCCCAAAAACCTTATGCAGCCTTTCCCCCTTCATGATGATGCTTCTCATGAAATTTGATCAAGATTGACCATGGGGTATTAGAGATATACTTATTTGAAATTGTTTACGGACGCATGAGACGGACGCACGAACGGACGCACAACGGACGACGGACAAAAAGTGATCACAAAAGCTCACCTTGTCACTACGTGACAGGTGAGCTAAAAAACCAAGAGTCTTGAAGTCGTTCAGATTAAATTCCTTCTGTGTAAGATCCATAAATAGTTGGAATGCCCTACCAGATGATATTGTCAACTCAAAAACTACTCAGATTCAAGACTTTGTACGACAGATACATGGGAGACCGGAAATTCCTTACTGAGGACATTTATTAAATACAAATGTGCATTATATTGACATAAGCAGTTTATAGACACTATAGTTGACCATCATCAACCCTTAAATCACAAACTTTATATAAAAACACCGGAAGTAATGTTAAGTGTTAAAAGAAGTCATGTAGACGACGAGTCATGGGACTCACAGATTCTACAACTACCAGTACCAGTAGAGGCAAGTGCACTTACCACTGAGCTATCACACTTTTATCCTCACTCTTCATCTGTCATTTTTTTTTTTTTTGGTTTTGGTTTTAAATCCCTTTCAAGATTATTTCACTCATATCGAGCCGAGGTAGCTGAGGTAATGGTCAAATATGACCGACGCAGTATCAGTAGATAGATAGATAGATAGATCGTTAATCAGTGGGCGAAAACCGGAGTACCCGGAGAAAACTACCTGACCTTCAGTTGCAGAACTTGGCATCTCATATATGACCCGAGCGAGGCTCAAACCACAGCGGTGAGAGACCTAATGATCAAGAGTCAGTGCTCTTAACCCCTAGGCCACTATCTTTATTTCTTTATGTCTTTATTTCTCGCGATACACAATCACCAAAAGTAATCCTGGCGAGGGGGTGATGAAGTGCAACTAGATAGATAGATTGAGATAGGGTTGGAAATTGATACCGTCGCATACAGGGGTGTGTGTGTGTGTGGGGGGGGGGGGTTGGGCTGGGGTCTTAAGAACGAAACAAGCTGTTCCATATCTGTAGCCTCTGATGACTGGGATCTCTGAATACAGTAATGAGTATGCCCAGCCATTGTGCCCGAGCTGTAAACAGCAGCCTTAATTGAAACAGACTTCTCAGGCTACATCTTCTCAAATGTTTGAACATGTGAACAGGTGAAAGACAAGCAGTTGAAGCACAAGTGACAGCACCGGCGGCCGAATTAGTTGGCATTTATAGGACCCTTTTCGTTTCATTGGCGAAAGACCTAAATAACGGATCGCACAATGCTATACTTACCATCTTATGATGATGTGATTGTGGATATCTGAAGATATTAAAGTTTAAATACATTTTTTCACTGACATCTCTCCAACTGAAGACACCATTTTTGACAGCCTCGTTTTCAATTTCAAGGGAAACTGCCGAAGAATGCCAAATAAAATATAATCTGGTTCCCTACTCGTTGTTTGTGTGGGTATATGACAACACCTGGTCGGTCTGATGAATCCGAGTCAAACAAATCCATTCTCTCCCCTAATCATTTCGCCCAACCCACCCACCCCCCCCCCCCCCGCCCCACCCCCATACGTTTCTTCCCTGGTCGTTTCCTCCCTAGTCATTTCGCCCTTGGTCTTTTCGTCCCCCTAGTCGTTTCGCCCACTTTCCATGCAAAACTAATTCCCACTGTAGAACTTTTATTCATCTTTAACAGGACAGAGTTGGGAAGAGGCATCGCTCTGTCAAGTCAGCATCAGAATCAGAATCAGAATTGTTACTGGTGACACGTCAAATGACATTCATACACCAGGACCTGTGATGTGGGAAGTTAGTCCCTAGCTCTAACAAAAGAGGTAAATTTAGCTACACAATCATCAGCACCTTCAGCTGTCGAAATAATCGAATCGGGAAGGGCATTCCAATCTCTAATGGTTCTGGGGAAGAACGACTCTTTATAAATGTCAGTTCTTGCGCTAAGGGTCTGAAACGCCAACGAATGGTGATTTCTACAGTGTCTAGCTGGGGGAACAAGGTCATCTATTGGAATGCAGGCAGCACCATTTAGACCTTTGTATAAAAGGATTAGCCTACTGTCTTTTCTCCTTTTCTTGAGAGACTCCCATTTTAATTTTCCAAGTATTCCAGTCATGCTCCCAGTTTCAAAGCAGTAATTGCCTGTTACACATCTAGCAGCTCTATTCTGAACTTTCTCAATTTCATCGTTAAGGACCACTCCACTGGGGTCCCAGATACGACTACCATATTCCAAGATTGGGCAAACAAGACCTTTATATGCTGCCTCTTTTACATCCTGAGGGCACTGATGAAGATTTCTCCTCAGGAAACCAAGCGTTCTATTTGCCTTAGTACACATGTTGCTAATATGAGTATTCCATCTCAAGTTGTGTGAGATTGTCACTCAAATGTATATAATGGAGTCCACATTCTCGAGGACCGTTCCCTCTGAGGTGTAAGAAGCCTCTTCCTAGTTATCTGCATAACACTGCATTTAACTGGCATAAGGATCACTAATCTAGCTGGCCTTTATCTTCAATGAATCACTTGCCCAGGGCACTGTACCAGATGGCTGGCGACAAGCAAATGTTACCCCGGTCTATAAAAAGGAGAAAAATATAACGCTGCAAATTATAGACCAGCGTCGTTAATATGCATCTATCTATCTTCATATACTGAGTCGGCCAAACTTGGCCATTACCTCAGTTGGGTGGTGCGCTAAATTTAGAATTTAGCAAACAAAAAAAAAAAAAAAAAAAACACCCACTGGATGGGTTCTTAAAACTATTTACAATCTGCTTTCAGAGGTGTACTAAAACGCACACCTCTGGATCCCAATCTACACCATGCTGGCTTTGAACTCCTCTGCAGTTTTGGCATTTACCACAGAGGAGGAAAGACTATTCCACTGAGGAATAGTTCTAGGGAAGAAAGAATTCTTCAGGGCATCACTATAGGCCTGGTACCTACGATATTGACTGTTGTTTAGTTTTGATGCCCTTGTTTGAGTTGAAGTAGTCACAGGGGTCAAGTATTTATCTTTATTAAGAGACACTGTGTCAGAGTGTATCTTATAAAGGAAGGTTAAAGAGGACTGCTCGCGACGGGCCTCCAAGGATGGCCACTCCAGCTCATCGAGCATTTCACCAACACTGCTTCTGTTCCGCCATCGCCTGCAGGCCCATCGGGCAGCCGTCCTCTGAACCTTCTCAACCTGTTGAACCTGAGTTTTAACATGGGGATGCCAAACAGGTGATGCATACTCTAATTGAGGTCTAACCAAGGTTTTGTATGCAACATCCTTTGTCTGCCTAGGTGCGAAAGCCAAATTTCGTCTAAGAAACCCCAATGTCCTAGTTGCTTTAGAGGTAATCTCAGAAATATGTTGACCCCAATCAAGATTATCAATAATGGTGATACCAAGATATTTTGCGGATTGGACATGTTCCAAAGTATGCTGATGTAATGAGTAGTTGAATTTAATCTGCTTGTCTGGAGGGTGCCGTGACACCCTCATTGAATGACATTTGGCCACATTGAACTTCATTTGCCAATCGGCCTCCCAACGTGCTAGGCTATCCAGGTCCTCTTGTAAGATAAGACAGTCAGAAGTAGTATATATGTTCCTATACAAAACACAATCATCAGCAAACAAGCGAACAGATGACCTGATATTATCAGGAAGATCGTTAATAAATATCAAGAAAAGGACCGATCCAAGTACCGAATCTTGTGGGACACCGGACAAAACAGGATCCGACGCTTGGCCGTCAAGTACAACTTGTTGAGTGCGTCCAGAGAGCCATGAGCTAACCCACTTAAGTGTGGATCCTCTAATCCCATAATGATCTAGTTTGTACAATAGCCTCCTGTGAGGTACCTTGTCGAAGGCCTTGGCAAAATCCATGATGATCAGGTCAGTCTGTTTGTGGCCACGACTAATGGCCCCATCCAGATTGCTCACTATGTCATGGTAGAACTGAACTAATTGAGTTTCACAAGATCTTCGACTTCGGAAACCATGCTGGCAGTCAGCAAGAATGCTTTCAGAGGCTAGGTGCTTGTTAATGTTGCTAACTATGATATGCTCCAGGGTTTTGCAACAGATGCATGTGAGCGACACCGGTCTGTAATTCGCAGCATCATATTTTTCTCCTTTCTTAAAGACCGGGGTTACGTTTGCTTGTCGCCAGTCATCTGGTACAGTGCCCCGAGCAAGTGATTCATTGAAAATAAAGGCCAGCAGGGGAGATATTTCAGCACTACATTCCTTAAGCACCCTGGCATGCAGACCGTCAGGCCCAGATGCCTTATGTATGTTGAGCTTGTCCAACAGTTTTGCGACCCCTTTGGGGTCAACTGTTATGCCCCCCCATAGAGGGGAACGGACTTGTACCTTTTGATGGTAGCTCAACGTCAGCTTCACGTGTAAACGCCGATTGAAACTGCTTATTACATATATTTGCCCTTTCGCGCGATTCAGTTTTCAAAATTCCATTTTCCCTAAGTGAAGTGATACCAAATGATTCTTTTTTCAGGGACTTTACAAATGACCAAAATTTCTTAACTTTTCCATTCTTCTGGGGGCCCTCGGGATCAATATTTTCATCATCAAAGGTAAAGATGCTGGAAACATGCTTCCAATATGCATCTCTAATTACCTTTTGTACATGTGCTCTGAACCTTTTGTAATGGTTCTTCACGTCGGGATTGCTAGACTTACGAGCACGAAAGTACATTCTGTCACGTCTTCTGATTAGGTGTTTGATCGTGTTATCGATCCATGGTACACTATGCTTTGTTTTGGTCATTTTTATTGGTATGTACCTTTCCATGGCCGTAGTAAGTTCGGTCTTAAAACTGACCCACAAGTCATTTACTGACATGCGAGAGAGGTCAGAGGAAAGGAAGGAATCCTTAAATCGCGCCAATGGTCTCGTAGACCATCCATATCCGCACGCTTATATAAATATATTTTACGCGGGACCTGTCGGATTCGCTTTGCTTTTATGTCATACTCAATATAAACTATATCATGATCGGCCTTGCCGATCGGGGGCATCCCTTTGATACGACTAACTGGGGATGGAGAATTTGTAAATAGCAAATCTAGAGTTTTTTCTTGCCGGGTGGGTATATTTACGACTTGAGAGAGGCAATGTTCTTTTACTATATCCAAAAGCTGTTGTTGTGTTTGCCTTTTCGACACCCCATGGGGTACCTGCTGGTTGCTCCATTCAATATCACCACAATTGAAGTCCCCTCCTACCAATATGTGGGCATTTCCATTTGACATTATCCTAGCCAAGGATGTATTGAAAGCCTCAAGATAATCTGGGTCAATCTGATCTGGTGGACGATAAAAAGATCCAAGGTACAGAGTCCTACACCCAATAATGTTCAACTTACACCAAACTATTTCACAGTCGGTGTCCAACTCCGGAGTTTCTGTGCAGAGCAGGTCTCTTTTAAATGCCACGAAGACACCACCATGGGCATCTCCAACTCTGTCTTTCCGGATGGCCTCAAATGAATCTGGGAAAATTTCCGAGTTTTTGATATCAGGGGTTAACCAAGACTCATTCCCCAAAATGATGTCTGGTTTAGCCGAGTCGATAATTGTGTGAATTTCAGCCCTTTTATTCTTAATTGACTGACAATTCATAATCAAGATTCTGAGGGGGTGGTTGAGGACCGCTTTTTTGGTCCCCGGTTTTGCTCCTCTTGGTTGCTACACAATGGGCGAGGAAGCTGCAGTAGGTGGACCAATATTGTCTGGTATCGGACTATCAGGCTCGGACAGGGATGATAATGGATCAAATCTATTATGAGTATCTAAAGTTGCTGAATCACCAAATAGCGATGTGGAAAAGTTAGGCATTCCACATTTCAAGCAATCCCATGCCATGCTTGTACTCAATGGACTAGTATAAATGCTATACATAGTTGAAGACATGCCTTGACAGCATATATGATACCAGACATTACAAGTATCACAACAAATTCCTCGGTCATCCCAACCAACACTTTCAGTACAGACCCCACATGGGAAATGTGTACTGTTACTTCGGGAATCTGGACCAGGATTAGTTTCAACATCCAAAGCATTTCCTATCATCACTGTAAATATGTATAAATAACGTCTGTTGCAAAATGCTGCAGCATATGATAGTTAGCAACATCAACAAGCATCTAGCCTTTGAGAGCATTCTTGCTGACTGTCAACACGGTTTCCGAAGTCAAAGGTCTTGCAAAACTCAACTAGTTCAATTCTTCCATGACAGTGTGAGCAATCTTGATGGGGCCATAAACAGTGGCCACAAACAGACTGACTTGATTATCATGGATTTCGCTAAGGCCTTTGACCAGGTATCTCACAGAAGGCTATTGTATAAATTGGATTACTATGGGATAAGAGGATCCACACAGAGGTGGATCAGCTCATTGCTCTCAGGGCGCTCACAACAAGTTGTACATGATGGCCAAGCGTCTGATCCAGTCCCTGTTTTATCCGGTGTCCCTCAAGGTTCAGTCCTTGGACAAGTCCTTTTCTTGGTATTCATTAATGATCTCCCTGATAATATCAGGTCATCTGTCCGTTTGTTTGCTAACGATTGTGTTCTTTATAGGAATATATATTCTCCTTCTGACTGTCTTATTTTACAAGATGACCTAAATCAGCTAGCACAGTGGGAGGCCGATTGGCAGATGAAGTTCAATGTGGCCAAATGTCATTCAATGAGGGTGTCACGACACCTTTCGGACAAACAAATTAAGTTTGACTATACACTATACCAGCAAATTTTGGAGCAGGTTCAATCCGCCAAATACCTTGGTATCACTATCACTGATGATCTTGATTGGGGTCAATACATTTCAGAAATAACATCAAAAGCAACTAGGACTTTAGAATTCCATAGACGTAACTTGACTTTTGCATCTAGGCAGACACCGGATGTTGAATATAAAACATTGGTTCGCCCTCAACTTGAATATGCATCGATCACCCATTTAGCACCCCTATGTTAAAACTCAGATTCAGCAGGTGGAGAAGGTGCAGAGGACAGCTGCTCGATGGACCTGCCGACGATGGCGCAATATAAGTAGCGTCGGTGACATGCTTAACGAGCTGGAATGGCCGTCCCTAGAGGCCCGTCGTGAGCAGTCCTCTTTAACCTTCTTCTATAAGATACATTCGGATACAGTGGCCATTAATAAAGACAAATGATTGACCCCTGCGACAGTTTCAACACGAACAAGGGCATCAAAAGTAAACAACTCGCAATACCACAGGTACTAGTCCTATAATGATGCCCTGAAAAATTCCTTTTCCAAAGTGGAATAGTCTTCCCTCTTCTGTGGTGAATGCTTAGCCCGCAGAGGAGTTCAAAGCCCGTACAGTGTAAGATTGAGATTCAGAGGTATGCGTTTTGGTATACCTCTGTTATTCAGATTGTAAATAGTTTTAAGGACTCATCCAGTGGCTTCTCTCTCTTTTTTTAGCTAAATAGCTAAATTCTAAATTTAGCTACACACCCAACTGAGGTAATTGCCAAATTTGACCGACTCAGTATAAGAAGATAGATAGATAGTTACCGGTCGGCACCGTGCCTTAAAAATTGCCACTCGGAGAGCTGTGACTATAATTATTGAATATGTTCTAGAAAGGGTTATCCTTTGAATGCAAGGAATACACCGCAGAACTGGAAAATATGGAGTGTACATTTTTTCTGGGCCAGACTAGCTAGTTTCGGCCAATTAGGCCTCATCAGTGACCCTCAAATACTTTAAAATTCCACAATGGAATCAATGATCCCAGAGGACAAAAAATATAAACTACACTATGAAGTTGAAAAGTAGAATTAAAACAAAGATCAGGAATCGATACAACTAACTTACTCCATCCATCAAAGACACCAAAGGGAAAGAAACACAAACATGAAGCGACCAGAACATGGAAACCGAAACAAAGGAAGGCCATAAGGACAGTTACTTTCCCACAAAATGACCAAATAGCCATCCAAAATAAAAAGACACAAGTTATACACACAGTAAGTAACAAACAACAACATAAATAAACAGCCACAGAAGTACCGCCTTGGAACGGTCAGTGGAAAGAATTCCACTTTTGGGGTGGTGGGGGTGGGGGGGGGGCTTAAATCGATTTTACATGGCCATAATCCTCGCCATTACCTCTGTCGCGGTAGACACTAATTTCGCATGAAGGCTTCCTAACTCATCAGTGTAACATCTCCGAGAACATACAAATAAAAAAAACTACAGCGATGAAACAAGGTTGAGGACTCGACAGCATTCTGCATCAGAATTGCTGGAGCAAAAGAAAACCAACAGTTAGACTCCGAGGGGGCCGACCAAATATGAAGTTGTTTTCATCATTGTAAAAACACACATTATATTGTATAGACATGTTAACGTAAGGAAGTGTTTCGACACTAAGTTCAAGGAAAAATGGTCACATTCTCGTCTGTTGCTGGATTTATTGTTTTATTCAATTTTGGGGTTTGCGGGAGTGTTCATTATTTTTTTCTTATTTACATTCAAAGACATATGTACTCAATCGTTAGAACCGCCTCAATATGGCAGCTGTAACAGGCACCCACAAACCATGTTTGCAATATAAATTAAGCTTCAAGGGTACTGTCCGGTCTAAAAAAAGTGTCTAATAACAAAAACAGAAAACTATTAACAGAAAAAAAGAGAGAAAAAGGAAAAAAGAAAGAAGGAAAACACCAACATAAATCAGTACTGGTAATAAACAAATAAAACAATTGTTAGTAACCTTTAATCCCTCAAAGACAGAAGCTGTACTGTTCACACTCAAACCGTATGAAAATAACCCTAATTTAGTCTTCGATGGAACGCCGATTAATTTTGTATCACATCATAAACATCTAGGATTAACCTTAAGTTGCAATGGCCTGTGGAAAAACATATAGAACTTATAACCACCAATGTAGCTAAAGTAATCGGAATCATGCGTAAACTAAAATATATCTTTCATAGGGTAGCTTTAAATGAGATATATATATATCATATATTTTACCTATACTAGAGTATTCCTCTATAGTCTGGGATGGTTGTTCTGCACAAGACTGCCAGACACTAGAAAGGCTCCAAAATGAAGCTGCACGCATTGTGACAGGACTTACAAGATCTGTCTCTTTGGAAAATTTGTACACAGAATGTGGGTGGATACCACTAGCGGAAAGAAGAAACCAACAAAAACTTATGTTTATGTATAAAACTGTGAATGCCACTGTCCCATCATACATTTCGGACTTAATACCTCCTTATGTCAGAGAAACTTCTATTTACCCTCTCAGAAATAGTAACAATATATCGGTTCCCTTCACCCGTACAGAAATCTCACATAAATCGTGTATTCCTTCGTCAATAGCATTATGGAATTCAAGTGACATTAGTATTCGTGAATCTAATATCTTATCTACATTTAAACACCGTATTAAAAGTCATTAAAGTCCCGTCATACTATTATTTTGGTGACAGATACCTTTCGATATTGCACGCTAGAATACGCAGCGGTTGCAGCAATCTTAAAAAATACATTTATCGGAATCATCTTATTCCAAGTCCTTCATGTGATTGTGGAGTCAGCCGTGAAGACGCAGAGCACTACTTCTTTACATGCCAAACATACAATAGAGAACGGATACTTCTATTTCAGTCTACCCGAAATTTTCATCCCCTGAACCTTAACAAGTTACTGTATGGTGACGTAAACTTAGTCGATAGCGACAATACCGTACTTTTTGATGCAGTTCAGAGATATATAAAAGGCACGAGAAGATTTACCAATATCATCTCATAAACCTATCTTACATATATGTTACAAGTTAATGGTTGCTTAACGTAGCCAGAAATCTCGATGACAACACTTTATTTATTTATTTATTTATATTGATATTTATTCATCTAACTTTTAAAATGCATGTAGTTTATCTAGCCATTTTCATGTGATGTTATTGAATCAGTTGTGACCATGTAGGGGAAGGGCCGTAACTAATTTTGAGAGAACTTGTGGTCCAACCCCATTACTTTTCTTGCAATAAAATATTATTAAACGAACAAATAAATACATTAATAAATAATCAAGAAAGTCCAGCGTCATGGGCAATTTGTGTGATCAGAAAATATTAAATGCCTAAAACGCTACACAATGAACAAAACTAACTATAAATAAATAAATAAATTTGTATGTGAAAAAGATATAAAGATTTAAAAGACAATAAATGTTTCATAGAGCACGCGTTTTCATCCTCACCACGAACCAACCAACCAATTCAAAACAAAACTGATTAAGGTGCTAAAGAGATCATTAAAGATGTTTAACTTTGCAAAGAGCACGTGTTTTCACGCCTCATCATTAATTGCATTGACTGCGCGATTAATGAATCAAATGAGTTAAACCAGATAAACAATGTTATTGATGGTATTGATCAAAATAGAGTTGGAGGCAATGATCAGGAATCGATACAATTAACCCACAACTCCCATCAGAGACACCAAAGGGAAAGAACCACAAACATGAAACAACAGACCATAATGACAACATCAATAGCGGAAAGCCAAAAGTACAAATAATTTCCTACAAAATGGCCAATAGGCTATCCAAAATAAAATAATATAAGCGATACAAACACCCAAAGACAAACCATAACAAAAATAAACCGCGACAGAAGAGCCGCCTTGGAACGGTCAGCGGAAACGAATCCCACGGGGGGGGGGGGGGGCGCTGAAATCGATTTTACGTGGCCACAATCCTCGCCCTTCCTTCGGTCGCGATTTAGACAAATAATTTGTTCAGCCCGCATGAAGGCCTCCTAACTCACCAGTGCAACATCTCCGTGAACACTAAAAACCGAACAACAACGGTGAGGACTCGACAGCAAGAAACCATTGAAATGCCGGAACGAAAGAAAATATTGTCAAAACAGGTAATACTAATTAACATTTCACTACATGTTCTCTCTCTCTCTCTCTCTCTCTCTCTCTCTCTGTTCATCATATTCTCTCTCTCTCTCTCTCTCTCTCTCTCTCTCTCTCTCTCTCTCTCTCTCTCTCTCTCTCTGTTCATAAATCTTTTAATACAGAACGACTAGAGGCGAAACGACTATGGACCAAAAAGCTTTTTGTCGATGGCTTGAGATACCGTTATTCACGAAAGCTTACTTACAAAATCAGTTTTTACATAACTTTTCGTTTTATTCGCTATCTAAGTATAGCTGTCCGATACGAACAGAACTTAGATCTATCTATCTATCTATCTATCTATTGAGAAAAACGAGCTGTCTACATGTGCAATTTAAAAAAAATGTCCAACGATCTGTCTAGAAGTGCAGTTAAAGTAGAAGTAAAACAAATATCAGGAGTCGATACAATTAACTTACTCCACCCATCAAAGACACCAAAGGGAAAGAAACACAAACATTAAGCGACTAGACCATAATGGAAACCTAAACAATAGCCGGTAATAATTTGTTACAAGTGTTGAAGTCAGTTACATGACAACACGCTCTAGCAAATCGAATTAATTGCGAAATATAAACGCCATAGGATGGCGCACGAGGAACATCACCATCCAAAAATGGAAAATTTACAATCTCAAAATCAAAGTAGAAGTAAAACAAAGATCAGGAATCGATACAATTAACTTACTCCACCCATCAAAGACACTAAAGGGAAAGAAACACAAACATTAAGCGACCAGACCATAATGGAAACCTAAACAAAGGAAGGCCATAAGGACAGTTACTTTCCCACAAAATGGCCATATGGCCATCCAAAATGAAAAGACACAAGTGATACACACAGTTAGTAACAACAAACAACACCATAAATAAACCGCCACAGAAGAACCGCATTGGAACGGTCAGTGGAATGATTTCCACTTGGGGGGGGGCTTAAATCGATTTTACGTGGCCACAATCCAGCTATCTGTCTACATCCAGCTATCTGTCTGCATGTGCTACGCTTGTTTTGGTTTAAACAATATTTTATTTATAGCAAACACCATGTACAATTGAATACATTGGAACTGACAAATACGATCTGACAGTAAAGTAGAAGTGAAACAAAGATCAGGAATCGATACAATCAACTTACTCCACCAATCAAAGACACCGAAGGGAAAGAAACACAAACACGAAGCGACCAAACCATAATGGAAACCCAAACAAAGGAAGGCCATAAGGACAGTTACTTTCCCACAAAATGGCAAAATGGCCATCCAAAACAAAAAGACACAAGCGATACACACAGTAAGCAACAAACAACAACATAAATAAACCGCCACAGAAGAACCGCCTTGGAACGGTCAGTGGAAAGATTTCCACTGGGGGGGGGGGGGGGGGGGGGGGCTTAAATCGATTTTACGTGGCCACAATCCTCGCCCTCACTTCCGTCGTGATAAGACAAATAATTTGTTCAGTCCACATGAAGGCCTCCTTACTCATCAGTGCAACATCTCCGTGAACACAAATAATCAAAGAACTACAGAGGTGAGACAACGGTGAGGACTCGACAGAAAGAAACCACTGAAATGCTAGAGCAAAAGAAAACCAACAGTTAGACTCCGATTGGCCCGACCAGAGACAGGGCATCAGGCACCAACCAACATTACCTTGAATTAGATCTCTCTAATTCTCAATAAGCCTTTACGTTGGAACCGTCATAGAATCAGAGGCCTGACCCACCGGCGTGCAATTAAAGAGGGAAGCAAAGTTGTCAATCGTGATTGGGTCAATTACCATGTATGCAGTCTGTCGTATAACATCCATGTGCTACCCAATCTTTTTATATCGAAGAATGATTTTACGAAATTGGGTGCTGAAGTCATTGCGGTTATATTTTTCTGAATTTATATACTAAGACACCATAAAATTCGGGTTCCGATAGACCTTGTTGCAGAAGAGATTTAAGTCCAATAATGAAATTTTGAAATTAAATCAGAATGGCGTCTATAAAATTTTGAAAAGGCTTTGCGTAGTTTATGGTACCGATAACCCTGATAAAGAAGTTTAGCTGTTAATAATTTATTACGAATGTTGAAGTCAGTTACATGACTACATACTCTAGCAAATCGAACTAATTGCGAAATATAAACGCCATAGACACATCCAAACACTACGTCATCACTCAATAATACTATTTGCCGGAACTTACCGGTGGTGGGCAAAAAACGTCTTTGGCCGTTTGTCGCCATTGTAAATGCGATGTTATTGTCTGTAAACTTGTATGTTGTTTGGAATCGAAACGACAAAATTGACCTTTAAACTTTTAAAATAGACATGTCTTAGCTAGTAATTATTTGTTTCTATAATATTTGAGGATGTTTTGATGATAATTACCTGTTAAACTTAGGCAGGTTACGAGGCGGGATGGTCTTAATTATTTGTAATAAAATGCACAAAACGAATGACTAAAAATGCGCTAGATGCAGGAATGAAGTCTAGAATATATTTATCTACTCATTTAAAGTGTAATGCGATCGATTTTCTGTAACAGTCAACTAGAATATGCCCGTAATATCAAAACAATTTACAATGTGTCTATATGGAACCAGCGGAACCAACTCCTTTATTGTAACATAAGAAGTATAAGAAACAAGATTGATTTTCTCGAAGATTTTTTCTCTGATTTTGATATCATGTGTTTCACAGAGACTCATTTAGATTTAGGAGTATCAACCGAAAATTTATTACTCGATACCTTTGATTCGCCTTATAGAAAAGACCGTACCAGTCATGGAGGCGGGGTAATGGTCTATGTGTCAAATCAACCATAGTGCAGTTTATATTTTACTTTTGGACCTTTGAGATCAGCGTGAATATTCTGAGAACTCAGAAATAAATTATTGGTTTAGACTCATATTCTAGACAGGTTTTTAATTATTTGGACCCAATTTTGATTTATATCAGTCTTTGAATCGACTGCCTATTCGAAATTCGCAAAATTGCAGTATGTTTCCGCTGGCTTTCTTTGCCGGATCATTGCAGGGTCACTGATGAGGCTTTATTAGCCGAAACTACGTAGTATGAGGCTTTATTAGCCGAAACTACGTAGTATGACCCATCTTCTTTCTTATGAATGTTTTCATTGCTCTTATAGGAACTCATTTTTGATTTTTATTTGTTCACTGTCAGAAACCAGAACTAGAAATTTATTGTGAAGAATCTATAAGGGTCGAACTCGTAGTCAAACACGAACGTTTTTAATAGGCACTTTTTATTGTCCTCGTACAGCTGAATCAGATGTTTTATTTTTTGACGGATTTAATCTCAATATCGAAAAGGCAATGGAACTATCAAACAACATAATAATTGTAGGAGACCTGAATGAAGACTTACTAAACCCAAACATATCAAACTTAAAAGATGTCATGATCATCAATTCCTTAATAAACGTTATAAATGAACCAACACGACAACAGGCACTACTTGATCCCGTTATCATATCAGAAGAACTCTCATACCTGGATACAGGAATCATTAGGATACCCGACTGTATAAGTGACCACACTGCCACCTTCATATCAATACCCTTCTATCACGAACTTAAAAAGTCATATAAACGAACAGTCTGGTTATATAAAAATGCTGACTCCAATTTACTGAATAATAAAATTAGAAATTATGACTGGTCATGTCTGACTCGTGGATCAGTAAGTGAGGCCTCTGAGCTTTTTAACAGCATTTTTGTTGAAATGGTAAAAACATGCATTCCTTCCAAATCAGTTACAGCTAGGCCAGACGACAAACCTTGGTATGACAGCGAAATATAAAGAACTTCTAGAAAAAGAGACAGGTAAAAAAAAATATATCTATTAGAATAGGTAATAATTCTGACTGGGTGAAATTCAAAATCTTGCGTAATCGAGTAAACAACCAGAAAAAAAATGCAAAAGAGATCTTCTTCAATAATTTAGAATTAAATATTTCGGATTTTCAAAACAATGATAAACGTAGATTTTGGAAAATTGTACGTCATTTTGTGAAAAATAATAGCACGTGTTCTGACATTCCTCCACTAATTTCAACCACGTCCTCAGGTGAACGAAATTTTCACTGTACAGACATTGAAAAAGCCGAATTTCTAAACGATTACTTTGTGTCAATTTCATGTGTTGACTACACAAATACGGAACTTCCTACTTTTAATTATAAAAATATGAATAGATTAAGAAATGTAATATGTACAGAATCCGAAATTGAGATACTGATCGAAAACCTTAATCCAAATAAAGCTAACGGTAGTGATGGCATCAGTAATAAAATGCTCAAAGGAGTTTCCAAAACTATATCAAAAGCCTTAGCGATTATAATAAACCGCTCTTTCAGCGAGGGTGAGTATCCAGAGCCGTGGAAACATTTAAACGTCATTCCAATACCCAAGAAAGGAGATAAAACATCCCCAAGTAACTACCGCACTATAGCCTTGTTGAGCAATGTGAGCAAAATCCAAGAACGCATTGCCTTTAAGAACCTGTATAACTACTTGTACGAAAATAGTCTGTTGTATAAATATCAGTCCGGTTTCCTTCCCCAGCATTCCACCGTATTTCAGTTGATTGATATATATCAAAATATTTGTCAGGGTTATGATAACCACCAGTTCTCTTGTATGGTATTTTTTTACATCTCCAAGGCTTTTGACAGAGTTTGGCACAAAGGACTCATTTTTAAACTAAAACAGTATGGTATTGAAGACAACTTTCTTTTATGGATAAGTAATTACCTTGCAGACCGAAATCAAAAAGTAGTTATAAAGCAATGTATTTCCAATTCTAAATTCTTAAGGGCTGGAGTGCCTCAAGGTTCGGTTCTGGGACCATTGTTGTTTTTTATTTTATGTGAATGACATTTCCGAATCGCTGCTAAGTCTAACTAGGCTTTTTGCCGATGACAGCTCCTTATTTTGTTCTGCAACATCTCTGCAGGACATCCACGGCCTCTTAAACCATGATTTAAGTATCTTATCTGAATGGGCAAAATAAATGGCTTGTTACATTTAATCCAAACAAAACTGAAGCAGTGTTATTCACGTTAAGACCGTTTGACTTCATGCCATTGCTTAAGTTTGATAATACAATTATAAAGTTCGCAGAAAACCATAAACACCTAGGCATAACCTTAAGCAGCGATGGAAAATGGAAAAACATGTCGAAAACATCAAAAACTCAGCGGCAAGAGTATTAGGTATTATGCGCAAGCTTAAATATTCTTTGAGTAGAAATGCACTTAATCAAATATATGTTTCCTTTCTTCTTCCTGTAATGGAATATGCCTCGATTGTATGGGATGGTTGCTCAGCTCAGAACTCATATGCTCTTGAAAAAATTCTAAACGAAGCAGCTCGTTTAGTTACAGGTCTTACTAGATCCGTCTCACTCGATAACTTATATTCAAAATGTGGCTGGGTTTCACTGTCTGAAAGAAGGCAGCAACAGAAACTTTATTTCATGTATAAGGTGAACTCAGGTTTAGTGCCTTCCTATATAACTGATCTAATTCCCCCTAGGGTAAGATAAGTGTCTAATTACCCTCTTAGAAATCAACATAACTTTTCCATTCCGTACACCCGAACTGAGATTTCAAAGAAGTCTTGTATTCCCTCATCTATTTCTTTGTGGAATTCCACAGATCCTTCTTTAAGGGACATAACTTCTCTTTCCGCCTTCAAATTTCATTCTTCTAGATCGAATACCAGTGTCCCAGAAGTACCACTTTACTACCTTTGTGGGAATCGATTATTATCGATATTGCTGCACGACTGCGCAACAACTGAAGTAATTCAAATAACGATTTATTCAATAATCATTTACACTCGGATCCAAATTGTAGCTGTGAAAATGGTACCGAAGATGCTGAACATAACTTTCTCAAATGTACCAAATACACACACCAACGACTAATTCTGTTCAACTCAACAAGAAATTTACACCCTCTAAATGTTCAATTGCTTCTCTTTGGAAATCAAAACCTTAGTGTCGATTATAATATTATTTTGTTCGACGCTGTCCATAACTTTATTAAAACTTCAACTCGATTTTAGGCCTACGAGTAAGTCCTACAAATACCAAATAAACCTATTTTCGTTAGTATAACAGATGTGTGACAGACCGTGTTAGTACTTTACCACCCAACACGAAGTGTTTGTCTTTCTCCTTAAGAATCCTTCTCATACCATGCATACTCTTTTTTTTTTTATTTAATATACATTGTTTGCTGTTGTTTTCACTTTGTAACATTATATATGATTGTTGTAGGGGAAGGGCCGTAACTACTGTTGCGAGAACTTGTGGCCCAACCCCATTGCTCTGTAGTAGGCTAGAGGGGGGGGGGGGTCGGGCTAGGATAAAGCGTCTAGTCCGAGACCACCACTAGGCTGATAATTTGCCAACATTCAGAGGAAAACTCTTATGACTTCGCGTTGTGTTTTGCTAGAAAAGTTAAGTCTTCCTGGGGACAGTGGCAAAGAAAATCACCTGCCTGTCGGGTTACTGACTGGCGGACGGACGGACGGACGGACAGTCAGACAGACGGACAACAGGTAAGTTTTTAGGTTCGTATCACTGGATATGGTGATACGGTGATCACAGAGAATAGCAACATGTTTTTAAATTTATTAACAATTAGGTATCATCAGCTAGGTGTTTAAATTGAAATAAAAATCAAAAATGAGTTCCTTTAAGAGCAATGAAAACATTCATAAGAAAGAAGATGGGTCATACTACGTAGTTTCGGCTAATAAAGCCTCATCAGTGACCCTGTAATGATCCGGCAAAGAAAGCCAGAGGAAACATACTGCAATTTTGCGAATTTCGAATTGGCAGTCGATTCAAAGACTGATATAAATCAAAATGGGGTCCAAATTATTAAAAACCTGTCTAGAATATGAGTCTAAACCAATAAATTATTTCTGATTACTCAGAATATTCACGCTGATCTCAAAGGACCAAAAGTAAAATATAAACTGCACTATGGTTGATGTACGGGGAGACGTTTTACGTTGAAAGCTGCTTAAGAAAATGAATGCACTATATGAAATTCTCACCCCACCTGGGTGCCTCGGGGAGGCAAAAGTAGGGATAAGATTTAAACCCTTAGATTTTGTAGAAAGCAAGAGATGTTGCTTAACTACAGACGCTTGGTGATGGGTTCGGCCAAAAGCGATCTAAACCCGTAACTACATGGGTGTCCTATTGGGACAAAAGTAAGAAACAGGTATAAGTCAGAGTTGCCCACCTTGCAAACAACTAAATTGACTGGCTCACTGACACTTGTTTGAAGGATAAGTGTATAATATTAAATATTACTATGAAATGGTGTTATCTATTGGTTCCGATGCAAACCAATAGTATTAAAACGTTTGTAAAACGTTGGTGATTTCAAGGGAGGCAACTATGGCTGAAAATAAGTCATTTCACTGGACGCTTTAAAGGCGTTCTGATGATAAGTTCAGATATATGGAAAACGAAAGTAGATACTATTATTGTGTTTTCACCATAATAAATCCTGAAATTGTTTTGGTATTTCACTCACGTGGAGGCACATAAAACACACGAAAATAACTAAGGTACTGACCTGTCTCTATCACAGCTCTTTCTGATGCAATAAAATATGTTTAAACTGAAACTGAACCAGCGGCTTTTTGCCAACCACGAAAGATCGTGATTAAAAGGACAAGTAGTTTTGCGTATGCGCAGTGACAAGTTAACAAGGTCACGTGTCAAAACATTGGATGGCGCACGAGGAACATCACCATCCAAAAAAGGAAAATTTACAATTTCAAAATCAAAGTCATCGCGTCTGAGGCTTATAAATATCATCTCCTAAAACAAACTGATTTACGTTTCATTTGAGTGATATGACTTAACATATTGCATGGTTAAATCGGTTGTGATTAAGACAGACGACAGACAAACAACCAGACAGACAGACGGGCAGGCAGACAAATTGACTAACAGACAAACGGACGGACAGTTAGACAAATAAACATAATGACAGTTGAAATAAACTAATGAGTGGACTGACGGACGGGCAGCTTGACCAGCTAATATTTCATTCGACCTGGAAAGCACAACGGCCTAAACGTGAAAAAAATAATCAAGAAAGTCGAGCATCATGAGTAACGTTATACAATGAACAAAACAAATTAATAAATCTACATGTGAAAAAGAGATAAAGACAATAAATTTTTCATAGAGCATGCGTTTTCGTCCCCACCATTAATCGTTGCTCGCCTACACTGTTAACGAACCAACGGACCAATTTAAAGCAAAACTGGTTAAGGTGCTAAAGCGATAATTAAAGATGTTTTACTTTACAAAGAGCACGTGTTTTCACACCTCATCATTGATCGCATTAATGGCGTGATTAATGAGTCAAATGAATCATACCAAATAAACAATGTGATTGATGGTATTGATCAAAACAGGTAATACTCATCATCAATCCTAATTAATATTTCCATTCAAATTACATATTCTTACATGATTAACGGTATGGATTAAAACAGGTATAATTTCTCATAATTCCTTTCCCAATTTACATTGTCATTTAATCTATATGTTCTTCGAATTATTCTCTCTCGCTCTCTCTCCCTCTTTCACTGAGTTATATATCTTTGTCTCCGGATATTTAAAAATTCACATCCCACCAATAAAGAAACCTCGGAGGAAGGTGTACTCATATCAGAAAGGTGACTATGAAACTATGAGGAAGGATGCACTCAGATTTGCAGAGGAGAATTACTTTAATGGTCATTCAGATGCTCGGTCTGTACAGGAGAATTTTGATTTGATAACTTCTTTCATTCATACTTCGGCCGAAAATCATATCCCCTCAAAAACTAGTAGGACTGTATCTTCTATTCCCTGGATCACTCCAGAGATAAGAAGGAAAATTCGCAGAAGGAATAAGATTCATGCAAAGGCAAAAAAGACGGGAAGTGGTAAACTCCGGACAAAATTTGAAAACTTGAGACGTGAAATCAAGTTTGATATAAAAAATCAGCATGATTTGTATGTGAATAACTTGGTAGGTGATGTAAAGGCAAATCCCAGAGACTTCTACAGATATATTAATAGCCAGAAGAAAGACAGGCAAGGTATCCCGCCCCTTAATAAAAGGGGAGGGGACGGGGTTGCTGAATCAGACTCTGAAAGGGCAGAGGAACTAGTTGGTCAATTCAATGATGCGTTTAATAAAACTGAGTTCACGGAGGTTCCATTGACTGGAAGATCGGCCTCATTCATGAATAATGTTATTGTGACAGCTGCAGGAGTAATCAAATTACTTCAAGGCTTAAACCCCAGTAAGGCCTTAGGACCTGATGAGCTTCATCCTAGAGTCCTGAAGGAACTAGCAAATGAGTTGGGTCCAGTTTTTGCACACTTGTTTCAACAGTCTCTTGATACGGGTGAAATCCCCAAAGAATGGCTCTTAGCAAACATCTGTCCACTTTTTAAAAAAGGAGATAGGGCTCTTGCCCGTAATTATCGCCCTGTGTCTCTGACTTGTGTTCTGTGTAAATTACTGGAACATATAGTCTGCTCGAACATCATGACCCACTTGGACGAACATAAACTTTTGTCAGACAGACAACATGCATTTAGGAAAAGGCACAGTTGTGAAACTCAGCTAAGCACAGTTATTAATGACTGGGCAAAAATCTTGGACAAAGGGTGGGGGGGGGGGGCAGGTGGACACATTTATTCTGGACTTCGAGAAGGCTTTTGACAGCCCTCCTCATGAACTACTTAAATCTAAGTTATTTGGTTATGGAATTTGGGGAAAGACCCTCAAATGGATAGATTCCTTTCTTTGCTACAGAAAACAGCGGGTTGTTGTTAATGGTGAATCTTCGGAGTGGGCTCCAGTTTTGTCTGGAGTCCCGCAAAGGACCGTTCTTGGTCCACTTTTGTTCTCCCTGTACATCAATGATATTTCCACTGACATTGACTCAGAAATAAGACTGTTCGCAGATGACTGTGTTTGTTACCGGGAAATTAGAGATTCAGATGACTCATTGAAACTTCAGGCTGACATAGATAGATTAGGATGTTGGGCACGTAAATGGGGCATGAGATTTCAGCCAGTTAAATGCAATATGCAGATAACTAAAAACTACTTAAAAAACAAAACCTGTTTTGACATGGCTTATGTCACAATAGAGTTGCTGTATGTGTTAAAAATCATTTATGACTCTGGGAATGTGGCAGAATATAAATTGTAGGTTATGTGGTTATACTATGGTAAAGATAAGAATAACTGATTTATTTTAAGTTTTTTAGAGTTTATGACGAAATGAAATGAGTTGGCTTACCGTGATAATCCTTAGTATTGGGGCGGATGGGATTATGTGAGCAGTGCAGCTCGAAGTCAAACTGCTCCTGAAAGGAGCAGAACGGCTGGGTCTGCACTGTTTGCTGTCCCATCAGAACCTTTTACACCCCTCACCGGTCAGTAAAACAAATCAGTCAACATTTTTGAAGATTTGGAGCAAGTCCTTGAGGTGTCTGGATTTTTACGGTAAGAGACGTTTGAGAAATATGATAATGGCAGAAAATAATGTAAAGATGGACGCAAGAAGAAAGAAAGAGATTAAACAGGTATACCACATGTTGTAACAGTTTAATGATAATAAAGCAAACAGGTTAAAAAAAAAAAAGTTGAGGCTTCTTACACCTTAGAGGGAAGGTCCTCGAGAATGGGGACTCCATTAAATACCTTGGAGTGACAATCTCATACAACTTGAGATGGAATACTCATATTAGCAACATGTGTACTAAGGCAAATAGAACGCTTGGTTTCCTGAGGCGAAATCTTCATCAGTGCCCTCAGGATGTAAAAGAGGCAGCATATAGAGGTCTTGTTCGCCCAATCTTGGAATATGGTAGTTGTATCTGGGACCCCAGTGGAGTGGTCCTTAACGATGAAATTGAGAAAGTTCAGAATAGAGCTGCTAGATTTGTAACAGGCAATTACTGCTTTGAAACTGGGAGCATGACTGGAATACTTGGAAAATTAAAATGGGATTCTCTCAAGAAAAGGAGAAAAGACAGTAGGCTAATCCTTTTATACAAAGGTCTAAAGGGTGCTGCCAGCATTCCAACAGATGACCTTGTTCCCCCAGCTAGACACTGTAGAAATCACCATTCGTTGGCGTTTCAGACCCTTAGCGCAAGAACTGACATTTATAAAGAGTCGTTCTTCCCCAGAACCATTAGAGATTGGAATGCCCTTCCCGATTCAATTATTTCGACAGCTGAAGGTGCTGATGATTGTGTAGCTAAATTTACCTCTTTGGTTAGAGCTAGGGACTAACTTCCCACATCACAGGTCCTGGTGTATGAATGTCAATTGACGTGTCACCAGTAACAATTCTGATTCTGATTTATACAAAACGACTAGGGGGGAATTGTTTAGGGGACGAAACGACTGGGGGGTGGAATGACCAGTGGGGAAACGTCTTGGGGTGGGGTGCGAAACGTATTATAACCAAATGACCCACCTCCAAAATTTAGGGCGAAACGACCTGACCGAAGGGCCGAAACGTTCCGGATTCCAATGGTTCTATGTTATTCACACAATTTGCAGCAGGGTACCAGACATCCGTCAATAAATTGCAAAATGGCAGCCGTTCGAAGGGCACTTCTTTTATCATCAGTTATTTTGTATTCTTTCCGTGAACTATTTATTTGAACGGCTTCCTGAAGATTCGCCAATATACAATGGTATACAATGCTCAATGATACCCGTTGTCGCCACACATCATCCTCACGAAAGTATTACAAATTACTAAGGCTGCCACGATTAGTCGTATAATCGATTAATCGATTGATAAATTCCACAAAAATGATTATCAATTTTGATTTGCTTTTAATCGATTACTTGATAAGTACAATTTACTACCCAAAGTTATGCCTAAAATAGCTGGATGAGTGGCAAACAGTGCAGACCCTGATGAGACGCCGCATAATGCGGCGTCTCATCTGGGTCTACACTGTTTGCTTAGGCCTGTCTGTTCAAATATACATATGGTAAAGTGCAACATATGGCAAGAGTCATGCTCAGACAGAAAGCCAGACAGGTAAAATAATGACACAAATCTTAGCGATTACTAATCGATTATCGATCGCAATGACAGGACTGATAATCGATTATCATTTCAGCTCCGATTAGCCAGCCCTACAAATTACCGTCTCCTGTCGTCTCCTGGGTGTTATGTATAGTATAACAAGGGGTCCGGTAAACGCTTAATTTAGCCATTTCTGCAGGGTTTCTGCATAAAACGGGAGTTTCTGCAAATACTGACAGTATAGAAGTCCATATTTAGAAGCAAATCAGCAAGTTGATCAAAGCATTATCGGCACCATAGGACATCACTTTACTGTTTTTCTTTCTGCTGATAACTGCGATCGGTCACATTTGACCATTACTTGCAGGTGTACATTACAAACACTCCAGGTTTTGCAGGATGAAAGGCTATACAGTAATCATGTAGTTAGGATAGGGTTCTTTAACCGGCACAGGGGATGGTTCTCCCTGCACAGGGGCCTCCAGTTAATGTCCCAATCCCAAGGTTCTACCTAAACACTGCAAAGACGCACAAAAGACAGGTAAAGACACATAAAAATAAAGACCCATCCCAGATTCACAAACCCCTATAATGCATAGTCACCATCATAAAAGACAAAAGTACGCAAGCAGGGCATTTTCTGCCTGTTCAGCAGTGTCGAAATTCGGCCCCATTTGCAACGGTCAGTCTGATTACTGCAGGATACCGCAGGATCCTTTTTGATATATGTGTATTTCTCTTCTTGATTGAAAATAATAATAAAAATATTGTATTTGAACACTTGAAACAGCCTCAATGAGGTATTATTGTATGTGATCGCTGTGACAAGAGACACATCGTGTCATGATGGTTAACATTTATACAGAGTAATTTCAAAATCCATCAAGAAATAAGAAAGTTATTGACTGCGTTTAAGTTTTGGACGAACGAACGGACGGACGGACAGACATGGTCGGGCAACGCTATATGCCTTTCCACCATTCTTCGAATGGCGGGGGCATAAAAAATCAATTAAGCCTACATGTAATCGCGCGATTCGCTTCGATTATCGATTCGTGAAAAACGCGCGTCCGAGCTATTTCATTTATCAAGTAGACCGGCACAGAAAAGTGTGGTAACTCACCTCATACGGCTCTACACTGCTTGCTGTCTGGATGATGATTATAGCCTAAACCACATAAAATGACATTGTCAAGTAAAAAGAAGTGCGTGTGATGAACACTTTTTTTTGCAAAAATTATGGTATAAAGTCGTTTTAGTTATATTCAGTACCTGTGAATATTCATTTAATATGAGTTACGTAAAAAAGGTTTTTGTTTCAGTGAATTTTTGCATAACAAGAAACTAAAAGCTGTCACTAGGCAATGACGTTTAAAAAAATTCACATCAAAGGCGACACAAAGACATTACAATAGCACAGCCATGTAACAAAGTACATTCTTTCATATCTTCAAAATGGTTACTTTTCTGAATTTGTGATATATTTCTCTTATTTATAGTCCAAACACATGTTGTTGGCCCGGTTCTAACTGGTACCCACAGTCTATGTTTTTGAGCAGAAATAAGACAGAGGACCATCATGGTCCTATAACTCTCACCTGAGCTAACAGATTTGATGTGTGTGCCCGGGCAGGCACCTTTTTAGGCCAGTTCTAAAATTTGAAAAAATTTGGTAAAGGTCCACAAAATGAGACTTAATACCAAATATCAAAGGCCTGGGCCGTGTGGTTTCAGACAAGAAGATTTTTTAAAAGTTTTCCCATTTTAAATCTATGTAAAACCGGCTGGGCAATTTTTGGCCCCAGGGCTATAATTTGAACAATGTTGGAAGAAGTCCACTAGATGAAGGTTCATACCAAATATCAAAGACCCGGGCTCCTTGTTTCAGACAAGAAGATTTTCCCTATGTACAGTACAGGTCGCGCAGAACAGCCGAAAGACTCTTTATTCCGAATTTCTTCATTTCGCATGATTCTTTTGGCCCTCTAAAACATTCCGAATCTAAAAATTATTCGGAGTGTTTTACTCGCAAACACTCCGCGAACCGTCGTCGTTCGCGATTCGCGGAGCATATTCCGAGTGTTTCGGAAGCTTTACCTCTTTTCCGCAGGCTATCTTTGCCGCGAAATCCATGCTAAAGTTACGCGGAGTGTATTTAATTTTTACCTGTATGTACAACTGATAATTAATTATGAAAAAACAAGAAGTAAAAAAAAAAAAGAAATAATAATGAAAGTTATTGGAAATGTATGTACCCACCAAAACATTAAGGGGCAGAAAGAATCTACCTTGGGTCACTCAGGAGATAAGGAGAAAGATGAATCGCCGAGACCACCTATACCAGGTCCAGAAATCATCAGGTAAGGAGACAGACCGCCAGCTTTTTAAACAAGCTAAATATGAAGCAGATTGTATGACCAAAACATCATACAACTCTTACCTCAGCAGCCTGGTTGGCATCACTGATGAGTCTCGAGACACAGATGGCCCCGACCCAAATACCAAAAAGCTCTTCTCCTTCCTCAAAAACTGTAGGCAGGATTTACAAGGCAGCTCACCCCTCAAAAAGGATGATCAGTTGCACACCGAAAATGCTCAAAAGGCCAATATCCTTAACTGCCAGTTTCGATCGGTGTTCACTCCAAAGTCCCCCCTAACGCTTAAACAGCTATGCCAGCAGAAAGTCCGAGACCTCCAAGAATCAGGTCACCTTACCCCAGAAAATGTCCCCCCTGATGCCAGAAACAAGTATAAAAACATGACCGACATTGACATTTCAGTGAATGGTATCCTGAAATTACTGCAAGGCCTAAACCCAGACAAAGCCCCAGGACCTGACTGCATCAAACCCCTATTCCTTAAGAAGCTCAGTCGTGAGGTCACTCCCATCTTACAGGTTATATTCTCTAGGTCCCTACAGGAAGGTTCCCTGCCCTCTGATTGGTTGAAGGCAAATGTTTCGCCTATCTTCAAAAAGGGAGATAAAACATGCCCGGCCAACTATAGGCCTATCTCCCTTACATGCATCCTATGTAAGTTACTTGAGCACATAGTGACCTCAAATTTAGTGAAGCATCTGGATCAACACAATATCCTCTATGACCTCCAGCATGGCTTCCGTGCCATGAGGTCATGCGAAACTCAACTCACTATGCTTATTGAGGAATTGCACCAAAACCTATCTGACAGCAAACAAACAGACCTCATACTGCTGGATTTCAGCAAGGCATTTGACAAGGTGAGCCACGAGAAACTAATTTACAAGCTCCATGGCTATGGTGTCAGAGGTGGAACCTTGTCCTGGATTAAGGCTTTCCTTAATGGTAGGTCACAGACTGTGGTCCTTGAGGGGGATTGCTCTGAGGAGGTACCAGTAACATCAGGTGTCCCACAGGGATCTGTCCTCGGACCAATCCTCTTCCTGGCCTACATAAATGACCTGCCTGAAAAGGTTAAGTCTCAGGTGAGACTCTTCGCCGACGACACAGCTGCCTACCTTGCCATTACAAAGCCTGCTGAGTCCAAGCAGTTACAGGACGACCTCAAAACTCTCGAAGACTGGGAACTCGACTGGAACATGGAGTTCAACCCAGGTAAATGCCAGGTCATTCGAGTAACACGAGCTAGAGAACCCATCCCAACTCAGTACACCCTACAAACACTTGAGGTTGTGCCCTCTGCCAGGTACTTGGGCGTGGACATTTCTAGCGACCTGTCCTGGAAGCCCCACATTCAAAGAATAACAAACAGTGCTAACAAGTCCCTTGGATTTCTGAGAAGGAACCTTAAGGCCAAAAGCCCAGATCTTAGAGAGATAGCTTACAAGGCTATTGTCCGCCCCCCAGCTGGAATATGCTGCACCAGTCTGGGACCCTTACACCCAGGAAGATATTCAAAGGATTGAGATGGTCCAGAGACGGGCGGCTCGATGGGTCTTGAGGGACTATTCTCCCTATTCTAAAGTCTCAGACATGCTGGGAAAACTGGGCTGGCGCACTCTAGAGCAACGGCGTGCTGATTCACGACTGGTCCTCTTTTACAAGATAGTCCACAGTCTGGTTGCAATCCCTATCCCTACATATGTCATCCCCCTCAATCGATGCTCCCGGACAACCCATTCATTGGCTTTCAGACAACTCTATGCTCGAACTGATTATTACAAATACTCGTTCTTCCCATTGGCAATAGTGCAGTGGAACAATCTTCCGGCCAGCATTGCAACCCTGACAAGCCTTGACAGCTTCAAACTGGCTGTCAGTCAGGAGTACCACCTCAGACCTTAAATATAAACACCATTGTTTTTATCCTCACTTTTTCTTGTTTCTACTGTATAATACACTAACACTATGCACTTTTACTCTGTTCTTACTATCCGCTTGATTTTAACTCCTCTCTTTTATCGCATGTTGCGGGGAACCCGGCACGTAATACTCATTTGAGGGTGTATGCCGTATGGAGAGATAGATAGATAAATGAAAAAGAGAAAAGGTTTAAAACAAACGCGGTTGAATGGCGCAGTGTATCAGTGTTGAAGAATTTATCTTTTATATGCCCATGTGTTTTCCCGGTCCGTTTTCTGTATACAAAAAAAAAAAAAGACAACTTTTTTTCGATGTTTTGTCTTTGTGTATGTGTGTGTGTCTGCGTGTGTGACATTCAAGATGTTTTGTCTTCCGATGTTTGGTCGCGTGTTATTTTGATGTTTCTATGTGATGTCGCAATAGATGTTTTGAAGTTTCCATGTTTTTTTGTCTTTCGATCAAAATTCGGACACCCGATTTGGATATTGGTCGACCGTCCGACAGACAAACAGATAGGCACAGACAGACAAGATATACCAACGGTCAGAAAGACAGTGGCTCTTGCAAGATGTTGATCGTTAATCAAAGGTGGGCGAAACTCGGCTTACCCGAAGAAAATCCACTTGACCTTTCGGTGCAGAACTTAGCATGTTTTCACTTCCCTCTTTTGATTCCTCAGATGCTGCAGATGAGACTGCGCGAATGCGTAGGCTGGTCCAGATGAGGCTGAGCGGGTGCACAGGCTGTGAGGTCTTTACTGCTCGTTCAGGACTTAATGGCTCAAACTACAGTTAGCGAGGAGATTCCATTTTTTGGAGTGTTTGTTCGTCGCTGCTTTACATGTAAACGTATCTGTGACATGACCAGCGTTATTTGCGTAAACAGTTCAGATCCCAATCTGAATGCCCGATGATTGCCTCTGACCAGACATCGCGGTTGTGCAGGCTGATCAACTCTAGTCAGGCTACAATCTGAGTCTTTACCGATCATGCGAATCTTACTGTATTTGGCTGGCGCTCGCTCGAACTTAGCTTCGTGTTTAACGAGGCGATTCCATTATTTATAGTAACAATCGTGACATTTATATATAAAACATAACTTGTTATAACTCCTGTTTTTCTGTGTGCGTGTTTTTTTTTTTTTTTTTTTTTTTGAAACCGTGTAGATCATGATCAGATGCCTACAAAACGGAAATGCTAATCAAACTGCGCATACGGAAAGGCGATCTACGCTGGTTAGGCAGGATTTGCAGGTTAATCTTGAGTTTTTGCAGGTCGTGCAAGCACTGGGTTGATGGGTTAAAGTGCACTGGGTTGATGGGTTAAAGTGACGTTCACAAGAATGATCAGTCATGACTAGCATACATTATCACGCCCCGCCCATCGGGGCTTGAAGAAAAAGATGGGCTACGCAGAGCTGAAACCGACCACACACGAGTACTTGCTTGTTTATAATGGCCAAATCGAAATCGCTCTTGAGCACATAGCGAATTGTTCCCAAAGCTCTAGATATCTATATACACCAAAACCTCTTGGCCCCCGCACATCGGGGCTGAAGAAATGAATGGGCTGCATGATGCTTCCACGCAGAGCTGTATCCGACCGCACACGGGTACTGGTAAACCGCTTAGAGGATCTAAGCCTGCCCAGGCAAAGCGGTGCGAGTAGGACCGTCCATGATTATAAACCCTAATGGTTTCATTGGGCGCCAGGGCTTGAGATGTCATTTCATCTCAATGTCGGTTAAGAGTCCCACAAAATTGGAAGCAAAAGCTCCAAAATGACCTATACAGTATTGACGGGGACGGTAACCCTCAAATCAAACCAACAAACAAAACATACATAATTTTTGTTATTTGCGTAAACAGTTCAGTTCCTTATCCGAGTACCTGATAAGGTTTTCATAGACTGATGAGTAAGAACTTTTCTCGCTACACAGCTATCTTTATCACCTCACCGAGGCGTTTCAAAAGGAGCGTGCAGGCTTTGGCCGGCGCTAGGTACTGGGTCTGACCTTTACAAACACTGATCATTCAGAATCTTTCTCAATACATGGCTAACTTTATCGACTCACCGAGGCGTTTGAAATATGTGCGTGGAGATTTTTTCCGAGTCTTTGCAGTTCGTGCAAGTTTTACAGTCCAAGTTCGGTCACCATAGGCTAAGACATTAAGAAAACACGCCTATTGAAATACATCGTAAAATTTTACTACCAAAAATGGATTTTTTTTCAGGTAAAAATCCTGATAATTTTCATATTTATGCTCAAAACATAGATTGTGGGTACTCGTTAGCACACCCTCGACGAGGCGGTTGTAACGGGTACCCACAATCTATATAAGAACATAAAGATTAACCCCTGTACCCCAGCTTCGTTATATGTAAAAGTGGGGTTGAAGGGGGTCAAAACTATATAGACATGATTTCGTGATGAATAAAAAAGTAGATGAATTCACAAGGTTTGTGACAGTTGGAAGGAAGGAGGGACGGACGGACGGACGAACACCAGTGACGAAAATAATATAACCCCCAAAAACAATAACCAGTGACACCACCCAATGAATCGTATACCTTTTAGCTGAAAAATAAAATGTCGTAGCCGGACCTGACTGGTTTTGGCCGTCGGTCTCATGTTCAGCATGTTTTAAACAAACCATTGAGATCGTACATTAGCTAGCGCTCGACATGAACAAAGACCCAGAATAACATGCACTGTCAAAGGTAAGTGTTTTTGCTCATTTCACCTTGGATAAAAAAAACGGATATATTAAAATCAACAACACACCCCTATTTTAATCAGTAGATTCGACCAGGGAATCGTATACCCTTTTACTGAAAATAAATGTCGCAGCCGGCCTCATGTTCAGCATATTTTTAAACAAACCACTGAGATCGTACATTAGTTAGCGCTCGACATAAAACCCGTGCTACTACAATGACCCAGACGGCCCCGCCCATCGGGGCTTGAAAAAATATATGGGCTGCATGATGCTTTCACACAGAGCTGAAACCGACCCGCACACGAGTACTGGTAAACCACTTAGAGGATCTAAGCCTGCCCATGCAAAGCGGTACGAGCCAGCCCGTCCATGCATATAAACCTTATTGGTTTCATTGGGCAATAGGGCTTGAGATGTCATTTCATCTCATTGTCGGGTAAAAGACAAAAAGTCTCACAAAATTGGAAGCGACGTCTCCAAAATGACCTTTACAGCGTTGACGGGGACGTTGAACCTCAATCAAACTAACAAACAAAACAAAGACCCAGAATAACATGCATTGTCAAAGGTAAGTGTATCATTTCACCATGGGTAGAACTGCGGCCACTTGTGATGGCTGACTATTGATCAGACTGCATGGATGCACCCGCCAACCTGGAAAACCGTCCATGAAAGGTGGGTGCGTGTGTTATTCCAGCGCCTTCCAGTGTATTCCTAGGCGAAAGGCTCATTAGACATATTACGCATGTGCGTAAAGTAAAAATATACCTGCCCTTTGGGAGCAAATTCTTTCCTTCAAGAGTAGCATCCCATCTTGGAAAAGGTTTTTATTTTTACACAGCACCACAGAAGTTTTAGGTAGATTGACCAAAAGTTACGAAGTGCAGTAGCTTTACGATACTAATTCTAAATGATTGACACTAATTAGGGCCCCGCACTGAAAGTGTGGGTGCCCTATAGTAATCACTCTGTCCCTCCGTCTGTCTGTCTGTCCGGGCCAACATATAAGTGTTAGGGGTTATATTTTGTCCAACCTTATGGGTTTATTCCGTTAAGTTAACACTATAAACTCATAAACCTTACTGCTTAGGGGCTATTTTTCGGCTTAGGAGCTTAATTTCTCTATGGGAGTTTATAATGGGAAAAGCCCATAAACCGGATTAGTTAGAACAGCCGTCTGTCCGTCCACAATTTTTTTTTATCCTGGGCCCGCACTGAAAGTGTGGGTGCCCTATAGTAATCACTCTGTCCGTCCGTCTGTCTGTCCGTCTGTCCGTCCACAAATTTTTTTATCCTCCATAACTGTCTTATTCCTGGATGGATTTAAATATTACTTGTCAGAAATGTTAACCATAATGTGATGGAGTGTTGCGCGCAAGACTCAGGTCCGTACCTCAAAGGTCAAGGTCATACTTAGAGGTTAAAGGTCTGTCTGTCCGTCTGTCCGTCCACAAATTTTTTTATCCTCCATAACTCTTATTCCTGGATAGATTTAGATATTACTTGTCAGAAATGTTAACCATAATGTGATGGAGTGTTGCGCGCAAGACTCAGGTCCGTACCTCAAAGGTCAAGGTCATACTTAGAGGTTAAAGGTCAAAAAAGGGTCTTTCCTGTGTCCTATTAATAACTTTGTTATTATTATTCCTGGATGGCAGAAGTGTTAACCATAATGTGATGGAGTGTTGCGCGCAAGACTCAGGTCCGTACCTCAAAGGTCAATGTCATACTTAGAGGTTAAAGGTCAAAAAAGGGTCTTTCCTGTATCCAATTAATAACTTTGTTATTATTCCTGGATGGATTTAAATATTACTTGGCAGAAATGTTAACCATAATGTGGCCCCGCACTGAAAGTGTGGGTGCCCTATAGTAATCACTCTGTCCGTCTGTCTGTCTGTCCACACCAACAAATGTATAGTTAGGTGGCTATGTAAATGGACAGAATCAATGTAAGTCTATGGGATTTATTCCGTTAGACACCGAAAATACTTCTTTTCTGTGGCTAAAAGTAGCCACTTAAGTATCAATCCTGCCAAAAATAGCCACATAAGTATACATTCTTGAGAACGTCCGTCTGTCCGTCCACAATTTTTTTTTATCCTCCATAACTTTCTTATTCCTGGATGGATTTAAATATTACTTGGCAGAAATGTTAACCATAATGTGATGGAGTGTTGCGCGCAAGACTCAGGTCCGTACCTCAAAGGTCAAGGTCATACTTAGAGGTTAAGGTCAAAAAAGGGTCTTTCCTGTGTCCAATTAATAACTTTGTTATTATTAGGGCCCCCCACTGAAAGTGTGGGTGCCCTATAGTAATCACTCTGTCCGTCTGTCTGTCCGTCTGTCTGTCCACAAATTTTCCTACTCCTCTGATAGCGCTGCCGGGGCCCTAGTCAGTTTCACTGACAGCTCTAGTTATTTTAAATTTCTTTACTTCCTATTTCATGCGGCGTCTGATCTGGGTCTTCAAACCCGACAACAGGATTCCAGTCCAGATTCTAGAGATAATCAACACATTTGCGCAATACTATTGACCCCACAGCGATTAGAATAGCGCTGCTATCAATACCATGATTTGTGACATCAACAATTTTAATCCCCCGCCGCGAAGCGGAGCGGGATTATAGGAATGTCTTTCGTCTATCTGTCCTTCGCGGCGGGGATTATAGGAATGTCTGTCCGTCTGTCTGTCCGTAACACTTTCTGGTCCGCCCCATATCTCCTTTACCCTTTGATAGATTTTCATTAAACTTTGGTCAAGTGTTAGTCTCAGTGAACTGATGTTCAGAACCCATAAATGAACCTTGCCGACTCAAGGTCAAGGTCACACTTGAAGGTCACGAGTTTGAAACTTGGTATTTTTTGTCCGTTCTATATCTCCTTTACCCTTGGAAGGATTTTCATTAAACTTTGTTCAAATATTCTTTTGAGTGAGCTCATGTGCAGAACCCATAAATGAACCATGCCGACTCGAGGTGAAGGTCACAGCTGAAGGTCAAGAGTTTGAAACTTTGATATTTGTGTCCGTTCCATATCTCTTTTACCCAATTCATGGATTCTTATTAAAAATTTGGTCAATT
The DNA here is from genome assembly GCA_963580285.1 of Lucinisca nassula. Lineage (NCBI taxonomy): Eukaryota > Metazoa > Mollusca > Bivalvia > Lucinida > Lucinidae > Lucinisca > Lucinisca nassula. The sequence continues at coordinate 5,413,994 of CAUZLF010000003.1, forward strand.
ATCCCCCTCAGTGAGCTTATGTACAGAACCCATAAATGAACAATGCCGACTCACGGTCAAGGTCACATTTGAAGGTAACGAGTTTAAAACTTTGAATTTTGTGTCCGTTCCATATCTTCTATACCCCTCAAAGGATTTCATTTAACTTTGATCAGTTATCCCCCTCAGTGAGCTCATGTGCAGAGTTCATAAATGAATCCTGCTGAAACCAGGTCAAGGTCACATTGGAAGGTTACTACGCCGTATGCCTTTCCGGTCATACGTGTTTGATGGCTAGGTTGCTCATCCTGGAATGTTCAAAACCAACAAACACAATTTCTTCTATAATCATTTTATTCTAGTACATCACGCCCATTGCCAGCCTCGGTATCTCATTTGGATGCGCGTCTGACTGGGGATCAGGAAAACGCGGGTCCGATACCTCCGGGGTCGGCAACGTTCTGTTGTGGAGATTGATCATGAAATTTGTTCTGGCCTTTCTCTCCCTTCCGCTGTAATCAAGAAGGGCAGTTGTCATTCTCTGGCGAAAGAATACGCACTGTGCTGGTTAACCGTTACCGTAAAAGACTGCCCAGGAATAGTGCTGATGGGTATAAACTGATCAGTTAAAAAATGACGCCCATAACGGCAATGGAAATGGAGTGTTTTATTATGCAATAAATCTCAGCGAAGAAGAGCTTGACCGAACAGACGCAGTTGTAGAACGTCACTCCTTGTTTGTTTGTTTGTATTAGAGTTTGACGGTCCAGTCAATACTATTTTAGGTCATTCTTTTAGCTGTCAACACTTCCTGTGCAGACCTATAGGCTACGTAAGCGTTTAACTAATAGGCTGCAGTGCGAAAATACTTTCACCAGAAACTGACAAATGCACTTGACTCAGCGGAATGGATTTGTTTGTTTGTTTGTTTGATTTGATGTTTACATCCCCGTTAACACTGTATAGGTCATTTTTGAGACGTTGCTTCCAATTGTGTGGGACTTTTACCCGACATTGAGATGAAATGGCATCTCAAGCCCTGTCGGCCAATGAAACCAATAGTGTTTACAAGCATGGACGGTCCGACTCGCACCGCTTTGCCTGGGCAGGCTTAGATCCTCTAAGCAGTCAACCAGTACTCGTGTGAGGTCTGTTTCAGTTCTGCGTGGAAGCACCGGAAAACCCATTCATTTCTTCAAGCCCCGATGGGCGGGGGCCGTCAGCGGAATGAAGAGTGTGACTGTAGAAAAGTTGTAATGATCGATTTCCACGACAGAAAGCTGCCGACTCCTGGCAGGTATTGAATCCGCATCTCTCTGAATCACTTACTTTGCCGGGATTCCTTTAACATATTATGGAGCGTAATAGCTCAGTGGTTAGTGCACTTGCCTTTGATGCTAGAGGTCCCAGGTTCGATCCCCGGCGGCGATAAAATTTCGGTGTCCGAACACGCTCCATTGGCATCATTTGCCGGGATGAATGTCATAAAGGGCACCGTCCTTCGGATCGGGACGTTAACTGGAGGCCCCCTGTGCAGGGAGAGTCATGCCCTGTGCAGGTTGAAGACCCCTACCGTAAGTACATGATTACTGTGTTGGCTTTCATCTTGCAAACCTGGTGTGTATGTAATGTACACCTGCGAGTAATGGTCAGATGTGACCGATTGCAGTATTAGTAGAAAGAAAAGAAAGAAACAAAGTCGAAAAGTTTGGAGAATTTGATGGTATTGTCGAATATGAGTGTGTTAGAATCCAAATAGATCAACTCCAGTTTGTGAACCATTGCAAAAAAATCACAGTTCATATTATAACTTGTCTTGATGATAACAAGACTGTGAGCTAAGGGGTGGGAGTGCTTCGCGGCCCTCTCAAGATTATTTCATTTATTTCTATCAAAATGCTAATCTGAGATGGGCGAAAACTGGAGTACCCAGATAAGAACCTGATAGCCATTGTTTGTCTACATGCCCGAGTGAGACCCAACAGCGGTGAGAGACCAAATCATTGCTCTTGCAGGGGAGGCTCTTATCGTATTTCTTATCTCTAGAACTAATGTTTTTTTTTTTTTTTTTTGTTTTTTTTTTTTAAGATGACATAGTTCGGTATCATCGCGAAAACACGTCCGTCTAAATAATTCTGACCCCCTTTAACCCCACTTTTATATAGTAAAACTGGGGTTTAGATGGGGTAAGCGTTATTTTCTTTATTCTGCTCTATAATACAGCCAGTGGTACTCGTTCGAACCGCCTTGATCAGGCGGTTCCAATGTGTACCCATAATCCATATTTTGAGCAGAAATAAGAAAAATATCACGTTTTTACACTGAAAAATTTCAATTTTGGTGGTAAAATTATCCAATATATTTGAATAGGCGTACTTCCGTAATGTTTTTACAAATCTAGTTCAAATGTAAACTACTGGTGCTCGTAAGAACAGCCACAATTAGCCGATCCTTACGAGATTCATAAATCTGTACATGTAAGCTTCTGTCTAAAAATAAGAGAACTAATGAATATCTCCAATCCTCGTAAACCCAACTGCTTTATATAAGCTAGGTATTCATCTCACGGACCTGTTCACCTGACGAACATGTGCTCGGCTACGGATGCTGTAGATGCTGATTCGGATGTTTTCCTTCTTCCCTTCCTCTCCTTGAAATTTGGATTTCGCCATCCTTAAAAATCACGATATGGTAGAAAGAAGTGAATTCTTCAACAGAACACCAAACTATATATATATTGCATTTGGGAACATATCACAAGTACCCTTTACTCATTATATGCCTGTTTATTACAAGTACGGCATTTTACCGTAATGGTCTCGTTTCCGTGCTGGGGTATATTAGTTGCACATGCAAATTGAAAATGCAACCAGCATGAAAAAAGATTGGGTCAAATGATACATGTTAGGCTGCGCGAAAGTTGGCGAGGCATGTTAGAAAGGTGAAATTTTGATAGGGGAAGGAAAACGACCTAATGAAAAATTGACAGTAAAATAATAATAATAAAAATAATAATGATAATAAAAATTAATTTACTACCAATATCATATGAATAAATATAAACTTGAATCACTCGGGAGTATTTCTACGACATTCGGAATATTAGCCCCGGGCATTATTGACCAAACATTACCTGTATAGTCTTTTGCAAAACTCCGAGTATACTTGATATTTTGCGGAGTGCTTGGGAGTGGTTTGTTTCATCATTCCGAGTGTTTTGATGAAAATATGCGGAGTGGTTTGGAGTGCTTTGAAAATTGCATTCGGAGTGAAAAAGAAAACTAGCTTTTATGCGTGACTTGTACTGTAAAACCAGGGCGGGTTACTGTGTGTATAGAGGTGGACTGGATTTCGCAAACAACGCTGATACCGCAAAATGTGGTGTATGATCAGGGTCTACACTCTTTGCTAAAAAAAGTGGAATTTATGGGTTAAAGGAAACATTTTAAATTTCACTCCAGGACAGCACTCAGAGACATTTGAACGACCACATTACTGTCAGAACTTGGATTATACTTTCATTTAAAAAAAAAAAAAACATGTAAAAAAAGTGTTCAAATTCAATATTTTTTATTATTATTTTCAATCAAGACAAATACAATATTTTTTATCATTATTTTCAATCAAGAAGACAAACACACATATATATATATAAAAGATCCTGCGGTATCCTGCTGTATCCTGCGGTATTCAGACCGACCCCCATTCCCAATGCCAAATAGCCTAAATTTTTCCCAATTTCACTATATTTTTTCCCCACAAAGTGAAAAAAAAGCCACAAAAGGAACAGAGAAAACAATACCTAACATCAGAGGTTAACACCGGATAGTCAAGATGAAAATTCACCACAGTGAAGATACAGCTGTATTGCACTGCTTCACTATCAAATTCATAAGACTAACATGAGCAACATTCATAGTCCTGGCATTTCTCTGATGAAATTGTGTTCCCAGTTTTGGTATTTTGTCGGTAATTTTTTCCCAATTTTGCCCAGGGGCCTTTTCCCAGAATACCCGGTACCTGGATAAAGCCCTGGCAAGGACCACGAGGCTGAGATATAAAGGGATAAGTAGACACAAAAAAATAAGCCAAGATACGCAAAGACACCATTTAGAACGCAAAGACATGCATTAAACCAATAAATAAATATGTAGGCAGCTATGAAATAGATATAAATAAATAGAAAAATAATATTTTTTTTTTTAAGTTTGAAATGCATGCAAACACACTCAAAGATGCACAAAAGACAGGCAAAGACACAAAAAAAATTTGAATATTCCCAAAGAGCCCCGTCCTTTCTCTTCCCCACCCCTCAACAAATAAACGTTATGCACAGTCACCGGAGACATGCATATATCATTGAAGACAAAAAATGCATGATTGTAATGAGCAGACTCATCATTCATTATCCAGATGAAATAACTGAACCATAATTATCGAGCAGACCAAATAATATAATAACGAGTACCCACAACCTATGTTTCAGAGTACCCATTAGAATCGCCTTATCAAGGCCATTCTAATGAGCAGACTCATAATACATTTTCCTGATAGAATAACTTAACCATAACCATAATTCTAAAGAGCAGATTCAACAATTAAATAAAACGTATTCACAACCTATCTCTCATAATACCCATTACAGTATTAGAGTAGATATAAATTGTTCGTTATCCAATTTTTATGCCCCCACCATTCGAAGAATGGTGGAAAGGGCATATAGCGTTGCCACTGTCCGTGCGTCCGTCCGTGCGTCCGAAACTTAAACGCAGTCAATAACTTCCTTATTTCTTGATGGATTTTAAAATTACTCGGCAGAAATGTTAACCATCATGAGACGACGTGTCACGTGCAAAACCCAGGTCCGTACCTCCAAGGTCAAGGTCATACTTAGAGGTCAAAGGTCAAAAAAGGGGTTCAAAACTTAAACGCAGTCAATAACTTTCTTATTTCTGAATGGATTTTGAAATTACTTTGGAGAAATGTTAACCATCATGAGTCGATTTGTCACATGCAAAATCCAGGTCCGTACCTCCAAGGTCAAGGTCATACTTAGAGGTCAAAGGTCATAAAAAGGGTCCGAAACTTAAACGCAGTCAATAACTTTCTTATTTCTGGATGGATTTTGAAATTACTTTGGAGAAATGTTAACCATCATGAGTCGATGTATCCAAGAGAAAAAGCCAGGTCCGTACCTCCAAGGTCAAGGTCATACTTGGAGGTCAAAGGTCAAAAAAGGGTCCGAAACTTAAACGTAGTCAATAACTTTCTTATTTCTGGATGGATTTTGAAAGTACTTTGTAGAAATGTTAACCATCATGAGTCGATGTGTCACATGCAAAATCCAGGTCCGTACCTCCAAGGTCAAGGTCATACTCCGAGGTCAAATGTCAAAAAAAGGGTCCAAAACTTAAACACTGTGAATAACTTTCTATGGATGAATAGGAACATAGACATATTTTCGGGCGGGGGCATCCGTGTCCTATGGACGCATTTCTAGTCTTTATAAGAACATGCCACTTCTTTAAGATTACCTAGATGTCTGTGCCATGCACAAAGGTGATAATTAAAGAAGCTTGTGAAGGCGTTTTTCGCACCTTTTAACATGCAATTCGATAATCAAAGTGGTTCAAGATTATGCATGAATCGATTAATCAGTAATTAAAATCAATCAATTGTACAAAACATTGTTAACACCTTTGCTGATGAGCATCAGTCAGATAATTAAAGACGCTCTTGCCTAATTTTTCCATATCTTCTCATATTGCATATTGTTTTAACACAAATTTTATACAAATTGCTGTTAACAATTTTATTGATGATCGTTAGAGCAATTATCAAATCATTTTTCTGCGTCTTTGCGTGTGTTTGCGTGCCTTTCAAACTTAAAAAACTTGATTTTTTCTATTCATTTATATTCATGTATATTTTATATGTGCCCATATATTTATTTAATTATTGCTTTTGTGCATGTCTTTGTGTTTTATTTGGTGTCTTTGCGTATCTTGGCTTATTTTGTGTGTCTTTGCTTATCCCTTATATCTCAGCCTCAGTCTTTGCGCTCTTTTTATGCCCCCGCCATTCGAAGAATGGTGAAAAGGGCATATAGCGTTGCCCCTGTCTGTGCGTCCGTGTGTCCGTGCATCCGAAACTTAAACGCAGTCAATAACTTCCTTATTCCTTGATGGATTTTAAAATTACTCGGCAGAAATGTTAACCATCATGAGACGACGTGTCACGTGCAAAGCCCAGGTCCGTACCTCCAAGGTCAAGGTCATACTTATAGGTCAAAGGTCAAAAAACGGGTCCGAAACTTAAACGCAGTCAATAACTTTCTTATTTCTGGATGGATTTTGAAATTACTTTGTAGAAATGTTAACCATCATGAGACGATGTGTCATGTGCAAAATCCAGGTTGGTACCTCCAAGGTCAAGGTCATACTTAGAGGTCAAAGGCCAAAAAAAGGGTCCGAAACTTAAACACAGTCAATAACTTAACTTTGTTCTGAATGGATTTTGAAATTACTTTGAAGAAGTGTTGACCATCATGAGACGATGTGTCACGTGCAAACCCAGATCCGTACCTCCAAGGTCAAGGTCATACTTAGAGGTCAAAGGTAAAAAAAAGGGTCCAAAACTTAAACATAGTCAATAACTTACTTATTTCTGGATGGATTTTAAAACTACTTTGAAGAAATATTAACCATCATGAGACAATGTGTCACATGCAAACCCAGATCCGTATCTCCAAGGTCAAGGTCATACTTAGAGGTCCAAGGTAAAAAAAATGGTCAGTCAATAACTTTCTTATCTCTGGATGGATTTTGAAATTATTTGGCAGAAATGTTGGCCATCATGAGACAATCTGCCTCACACAAAACCAGGGTCCTTACCTACAAGGTCAAGGTCATACTTAGAGATCAAACGTGAAAAAAAGGTCCAAAACTTAAACACGGTCAATAACTTTCTATTGATGAATACGAACAGACATATTTTCAGGCGGGGGCATCTGTGTCCTATGGACGCATTTCTAGTTTATCTTTTATGATGGTGACTATGCATTATCATGGGGGTTTGTGGGTCTGGGATGGGGTCTTTCAGCGTATTTTTATGTGTCTTTGCCCAATTTAAATGTCTTTGCGTGTCTTTGCATGTCTTTTGCTGTCTTTGCAGTGTTTAGGTAGACCGGTGTACTTCAAGTCATTCATCCCTGCAAATGATGCCAATGTAGCATGTTAGGAAACCAAAATTTTATTGCCGCTGCCGGGGATCGAACCCGGGACCTCTAGCATCAGAGACAAGTTTTGTTTGTTTGATTTGAGGTTTAACGTCCCCGTCAACACAGTATAGGTCATTTTGTAGACTCTGCTTCCAATTTTGTGGGACTTTTACCCAACATTGAGATAAAATGACATCTCAAGCCCTGTCCATCAATGAAACCAATAGGGTTTATAAGCATGGACAGACCGACTCGTACCGCTTTGCCTGGGCAGACTTAGATCCTCTAAGCGGTTTACCAGTACTCGTGTGCGGGTCAGTTTCAGCTCTGCGTGGAAGCATCATGCAGCCCATCTATTTTCTTCAAGCCCCGATGGGCGGGGGCAAAATTGTCATCTTGGCCAGTTGAAAAGCAAACAGTTTCCCTCAAAAACTTGTCAGAGCACTCTTGACTTCCGTTTTGTAGCATTTCTAAAGCATAACACAACTTTTTATCAAAAGATATGTCCCTTTATTGGTTCAATACTTTTCTTACTTTCATATTCAATTCACTCAGTGTTCCTGGGCATGATACAGCTCAGTGGTTAGTGCAGTTGCCTCTGATGCTAGAGTCCCCCGCGTCCGATTCCTGAGGGTGGTGATTATTTCGGTGTCAGAACATGCTCCATTGACATCATTTGCCGGGATGAATGTCAAAAAGTGCACCGTCCTTCTGATTTGGATGTTAACTTGAGGCCCCCTCTGCAGGGAGAGTCATCCCCTTTGCTTGTTAAAGACCCCTACTGTAATTACATGATTACTGTGTAGGCTTTCATCCTGCAAACCTGGTGTGTACTGGTAAACCACTTAGAAACTCTAAGCATGCCCAGGCAAAGTGGTTTAAGTCTGACCATCCATACATGTAACCCTATTGGTTTGTTTGGGCGGTAGGGCTTGAGATGTAATTTCATCTCATTGTCGTGTAAAAGTCCCACACAATCGGAAGCAAAATGACCTAAATAATGTTGATGGGCACGTAAAACCTCAGTTCAAACATACTAATTGAACATTTAATCACAGTTGGGAAGTCAGTTGTAAAATAGATCAAATCACGAGCGCATAGCTAATTGAAACGAACAATAACAAATTGATTTGTGTCCACACATGTATTGTAAATGCATTTTTATGGTTAGATATTTTTTTGTCCTAGGATATTGAAGACATCCCAGTTTTGCTCGGCAATGAGCAGAGCTCAGGTTTGGAGCCAGGGGAGAGCAAGAACGAGGAAGAAGAAAATGAGCAGGGAGCAGATGAACCGCCAGACATCGACCAAGAATTAAAGGAGTTCCGAGAACAGTGGAAGGAAGAGTTGACACATGATGATAATCAACTTATGGGTGATGTGGAAGAAACGTCAGAAATAGAGTTAGAGGTGCGCTAACCTTTTTATTATAGTTCTTTTTTTTCACAATGTAACAAGCATTTTCATTGGTGAGAACCTGGTCAAATTCAGATCTTTAACCTTTATCACACTTGGGCTTATTCAGCAGATGACAAATTATTGATATTTTTCTTATTTTTCTCAGAAAACAAGACTTGACATCTCATGCAAATTGTCTCTAGGAGACAAGCAAATTGTCTCCTAGGAGACAATTTGCACGAGATGTCAAATCCTGTTTTCTTGGAAAAAAAATAAAAATATTTAAAAATGTTGTCTGCTGCTAAAAAAAAAATACCCAGCATGCAGAGCGTTAAAATACAGTAGAAACATGAGTGGGCACTTTCACATGATATGGACTGGTCCATTCAACATGAAAATCTTTAACCTACAGTAGAAGCATGAGTGGGCACTTTTCATGTGATAAAGCCTGTTGAATTCTTATTCGGTACAGCGTATTCATAGCACAGCTCAGAAATGAAAAGAGAGATGTTGACTATAGATACATACAGTAGAACTGCGATGGCTTGAACCCCGATGACTCATTTTTCATGGAGGAGTCTTTTGTTTGTTTGTTAGATTTGAGGTTTAACATCCCCGTCAACACTGTAAAGGTCATTTTGGAGACGTTGCTGCCAATTTCATGCGACTTTTACCAGACATTGAGATGAAATGACATCTCAAGCCCTGTCGCCCAATGAAACCAATAGGGTTTATAAGCATGGACGGTCCAACTCATACCGCTTTGCCTGGGCAGGCCTAGATCTTCTAAGCAGTTTACCAGCACTCGTGTGCGGGTCAGTCTCAGCTCTGCATGGAAGCATCATGCAGCCCATCTATTTCTTCAAGCCCCAATGGGCTGGGGCCGTCCATGGATGAGTCAAACTCGTTCTTGAGTCCTCAGGGAATTTCGTCCAGATACGATATAGGGATATTTTTGGGAGATTTTCTTTTATCTTGCAAATGTATGCTGTGTGTACGCAATAGAATCACCTCGATGAGGCAATTCTAATGAGTACACACAACATACATTCAGAATACAGAACACAGAAAAGATATCCTTTAATTATCTCAATTATGCCTCCAGGTATGGCACTAATAGTAGCTAGATCTACCGCTGTCTCGAACAAATTTTCATGGTCCCAAAGTGGTTCGAGCTATCAACCTTCGACTGTACTATAAACTGTTTAAATTAAAAAACCTGGGTTGAATGCCATCATAAGTAGACAACATAATATAATGGCTCTTCGGTGACAGCAAAGTCGACAAACATCAGCCATCAGCATTGCTATATCACGCCTCAAGGTTACTAAAATCGAAAGGGACAATGCACTATATCCAATAGGTTACCTATGTTTCAGACTCTACCTAGATTTATGGACAATACACTATATCCAATAGGTTACCTATGTTTCAAGCTCTACCTAGATTTATGGACATTGCACTATATCCAATAGGTTACCTATGTTTCAGGCTCTACCTAGATTTATGGACAGCCCTTGGCAAAGCCTGAAAGCCCAAGGCCCCAAGGGTGTTAAAGCCTTGGGCCATAATCAGTCCAGAGGTCCTAGCCTTGGCCGGCGGGCAGTCCATGAACAACAGTTTGATCCCTCAGCTTAGTAAACAGTTGTATAAATACCGTAAGAATCCTAAAAGTATGGACACTTTGAGAACTTGCTTGTTTCATGATCCAGCAAGGAGTCTAAAAGGTGCAGACACAATGGCAAACAGTGTAGACTCTGATCAGCAGTCTGATATGGGTCTGTAGTGTTTGCTTAGGCTTATCTGTCCCCATAAGATCATTACAGTAGAATGTTTTGGACACAGTAGTGTTTAACCCTTGTTCTGCTGAGCCTGGATATGCCTTATCTTTGAAACAATGTAGATCCAGATCAGATGGCTTCTGAAGAAGCCATCTGATCAGGATCTTCATTGTTTGCCATCCAGTTTATGAATTTGTTGCAGTAATTTGCATTAAGTAATCTGATTGGTTGATAATCAGTAGTGGGTGTGAAATATTTAAATATTCAGCAGGACAAGGGTTAACAGAAAAGTTGGCCACAGTTTTGGGTTCAAATAGCTGGTGTTAAGGGAATGTGTGGCGGCTGTAATAAATCTCCCTGCCCTTCAGGATAGTGTGGGTTATATTTAGGGCCCCGCACTGAAAGTGTGGTTGCCCTATAGAAATCACTCTGTCCGTCCGTCTGACTGTCCATCTGTCCGTCCACAAATTTCTGATAGCGCTGCCAGGGCCCTAGTCAGTTTCACTGACAGCTCTAGTTTCTACTCCTTTGGGATCATTGATTTCAATGGGAACTTTAGAAAATATTTGAGGGTCACTGATCAGGCCTTATTGGCCGAAACTAGCTAGTCTGGCCCAGAAAAATCTTGTTTACTCCATAGTTTTCAGTTCTGTACTGTAGTGCTTGCTTCAAAAGGATTACCCCTTTATTCTTGCATAAATACCTATGTGCATGGCTGTTTGAAGCCATTATCAAATGGACCGAAAGCCTTGCTCAAACAGCAAAAAAACATGTTCAAATCATGAAATTCGCATGCTGTTTGAACATGGATTTTGAGCTTTTGATATCACAAGACAGGCCTGGCTTTTTTTTTGTTACGTTGAGCGACGTAACTTTATCGCCCTGAATTTAGCTTTTTAGGGTTCTATGATGACGTCACTGCATGACAACGTCATTGTTAACAACATTCTGAACTGGCCGCCATGTTGGTTCGCCCATCGCATTTGAAGAGTTTATATGGAGTTTATATGGAGCTTTTGGGCGTTTTCGTCAAAATTTGCTGTAGGAATCGTAAGTTATGCAAGAACAACCATTATCCATGGTTATTTCATTGCATTAACATTTGCCATATTCCTCGGAAGATATTTGAACATTCGGCCTTGCGGCGTCATGTTCAAACAGCTTCCACAGGACTCGGCAAATGTTAACGCATAAAAAACCATGGTTGATCCCTATATTCAGAACATTTTCTTTATTTCTAAAACTATTTTCTCTCTTTTGCTTTCGAGACAGGCAGTTGTCAGTTTCTGGCAAAAGAAAGTGAACTGAATAGTGTTATAATTAGCTTTGGGTGTATTTTAAGTGTAATTGTTTGTTTGTTTGCGGGTGCCGCATATTATAAATAGCTTTGGGTATATTTTAAATGTAATATACTCTCCAACTTCGATGGCTCAAACACCTTTCGGACAGCGAAAATCTGTTCGAGACAGGGGCAGTTCGAGCCACTGAGGGTAACTGCCAGGAGGCACAAAGGGATTATAAATGGGGCATCTTTTCGGTGTTCTATAATAAAATATATGTAGTGTGTACTCATTAGAATCTCCTCATTGAGGTGATTCTAATGAGTACACACAGCATACATTTTCAAGTTTAAAGTCGAAAATCTCCTTACTTATCCCACACTACTTCTTATGTGATGGAGCTCCCTTGGGACTCAAAAGCAGATTCGGCTCATCCGTGGTAAAAGAGCCATCAGTGTTCGAGCCATCGAAGTTCCACTGTACAAACAAGTGTGGTAATTTTAGTGTATAAACACTTTTTCAGGCACGGCAGTATTTCCTGATGGGTACAAAGCTGGAGCAGGAGGGAGCCCTTTATGAAGGTAACACAAGAAGAAATACAGTAAAATTCCTATATGAAGACCACCTTTGGGGACTGTTCAAAAGTGGTTCTTTTAAGACCACTTTTGAACAGTTCCAAAGGTGGGCTCCCACTAGAGCACACTGACTGTAGAAAACACAAAGAAAATGGTCATGAGACCTTCTAAATATGCTTTTAAAAGCATAACTTGTCTTAATTTAGGTGGTCTTATGTGGAATGGGAACACCTTCAGGGGAGGCAACTCCTGCGAAAGTATTTTTGTCTCCCATGTCAATAGGGGTCAACTCTTAAAGGAAAGAATTTGCTCCTGAGGAGCAAATTCTTTCCTTTAAGAATAGACCCCTTTTTTGGTGGGACAGTGCATATAGAAAAGTGAACAGGAAGTCCCAAAAGTTATCTCCCTTTGAAAAATGGCAGAAAAATCTGCCTGGTATTGCCATTCCCATTAATAGTGGAATTCCACTGTATTTCAATGACTGAATAGATTGCTCATGGAGGTTTAGAGCTTTTCTTACACCTGTTATTGTATTTTTTCTTTGGTTGAGAGTTTCTCTTGGGCAAAAATTGATTGTTGTGGGCTCCTATAGGCCCTTGGAAAAAGTTTCAGTGACTTCAAATATTAATGTACCGTATTGTGCTTAAAGATTGGGACACCCAAAGCTTTGGGACAAAGTTGAAAATCTTGAAATGAATATTTTTTGAGAGTCCAAAGATTTGGGACATTCTAAAAATCACAAGAAAATTATGTAATTTTTCTTTCCAAAGAATTGGGACAGGTTTCTTTTTACAAAAACATAAGAAGAAAAATGCCGCATGTGACGATTTTCATCTTTCAGGTTGTCCTTTGCTTGCCAAATCTTACCGTGATGAAATGAAGATATTCAGATTCGATTTTATCCGGAAAAGAATTATTCATCAAAATACACCGAATTGACATTAAAGAATTACAAGCATTAGCATTTCTGATCACCTAATAAGTTTATTTGTGTCTGAACATAAATCTTGCAATGATTTTACTGATCTGTGGTCGCCATTTTAAATCCATATCATGTGACCACCACTTGACCAGTCATGTGGCAGTCACATGCTAATTTGAAAATTTTTAGCTCACCTGAGCCTTTAGGCTCATAGGTGAGCTTATAGTATAGCCATGGTCCGTCGTCCGTCCACCATTTTCAAAGATCTTCTTCTCCTATACTGCAGGGCCAATCAAAGCCAAATTTCATATGGAGCCTCAGTGGGATGGGGGAACGAAAGTTTGTTCGCGGGGTCTGGATCACATGACCAAGATGGCTGCCATGCCCATATATGGTAAAAAGCCTTCAAAAATATTCTTCTCCAGAACCATAAGGCCAGTGGCCTTGAAACTTGGCATGTAGCATATGGTACTCGGGCCTATCATGGTTTGTACAAATGGTGACCCTGGGTTGACCTTGATCTATTTTACAGCAATGTCAAATTTGTCGACTTAGGCTTTTGCAATGGGCAAAGTGAAAATATTGGATTAATAGGAAACCATTGAAGACAGTGTCACCAAAATTTGTAGATCAGGTAAAGTAACTGAATACATGAATGTATATGGATCAGAAAGGTCAAGGTCATTCATTGGCCTTGTTCGCGGGTCTGGATCACATGACCAAGATGGCCGCCATGCCCATATATGGTAAAAAGCCTTCAAAAATCTTCTTCTCCAGAACCATAAGGCCAGTGGCTTTGAGCCTTGGCATGTAGCATATGGTACTCGGGCCCATTATGGTTTGTACACATGGTGACCCTGGGTTGACCTTGACCTATTTTACAGCAATGTCAAATTTTCGACTTAGGCTTTTGCATGGGGCAAAGTGAAAATAATGGATTTATAGGAAACCATTGAAGACAGTGTCAACAAAATTTGTAGATCAGGTAAAGTAATTGAATACATGAAGATCTATGGGTCAGAAAGGTCAAGGTCATTCATTGGCCTTAGACCAAGGTCATTCAGGATCCATATTTCAAACATTTTTTCTCCAAAACTGCTGAGCCAATTTAAGTAAAATTTAATATGGAGCCTTTGTGAGTTGAACAAATGAAAAAAAGTCAATAGGGTCTAGATCACATGACCAAAATGGCCGTCACGCCCATATATGGTAAAAAGCCTGAAAAAATTCTTCTCCTCCAGAACCGTAAGGCCAATGGCCTTGAAACTTGGCATGTAGCATATGGTACTCAGGCCCATCATAGTTTGTACAAATGGTGACCCTGAGTTGACCTTGACCTATTTTACAGCAATGTCAAATTTGCCGACTTAGGCTTTTGCATGGGAAAAAGTGAAAATAATGGATTTTTAGGAAACCATTGAAGACACTGTCACCAAAATTAGTAGATAAGGTAAAGTAGCTGAATACATGAAGATATATGTGTAAGAAAGGTCAAGGTCATTAATTGACCTTAGACCAAGGTCACGCAGGTTCCATATTTCAAACATTTTTTCTCAGAAACTACTGAGCCAATTGAAGTGAAATTCAATATGGAGCCTTTGGGAGTTGAACAAATGAAAAGCTGCCAATATGGTCTAGATCACATGACCAAGATGGCCACCAGGCCCATATATGGTAAAAACACTTCGAAATTCTTCTTCTCAAGAACCGTAAGGCCAATGGCCTTGAAACTTGGCATGTAGCATACGGTACTCGGGTCTATCATAATTTGTTCAAATGGTGACCCTTGGTTGAACTTGACCTATTTTACAGTAATGTCAAATATGCTGACTTAGGCTTTTGCATAGGAAAAAGTGAAAATAATGGATTTTTAGCTCACCTGAGCCTTTAGGCTCATAGGTGAGCTTATAGTATAGGCATGGTCCGTCGTCCGTCCGTCTGTCGTCCGTCCGTCCAGCATTTTCAAAGATCTTCTTCTCCTATACTGCAGGGCCAATCAAAGCCAAATTTCATATGGAGCCTCAGTGGGATGGGGGAACGAAAGTTTGTTCGCGGGGTCTGGATCACATGACCAAGATGGCCGCCATGCCCATATATGGTAAAAAGCCTTCAAAAATCTTCTTCTCCAGAACCATAAGGCCAGTGGCCTTGAAACTTGGCATGTAGCATATGGTACTCAGGCCCATCATGGTCGGTACAAATGGTGACCCTGGGTTGACCTTGACCTATTTTACAGCAATGTCAAATTTGCCGACTTAGGCTTTTGCATGGGGCAAAGTGAAAATTGGAACAAGTTTTCTTTTTGTTTCATTTGCTTCTGTATACAGTTTACCATTTATGTCCAATGGACAGTTCCTCATATTTTCCCTTTCTGTGAGCCAGGCACCGAGGTTATAAAACTTTTTTCACGCTCAACTCACTTCAGCATGAAATTTACCCTGCTCATAAGTTTTAAACTGCCAACAAATATTGAGATGGCATTTTAAAATTTATGAGCAGGGTAAATGACATTTTCTGCTGATCTAAGTAGGAAAATTGTCACCAGACAGGTGAGCGGTTCAGGACCACTGGTCCTCTGGTTATTATATCTTTGGTTCTGTGTGTCTTTTTTCGCGATAAATAATAATTATATTTTTTAAAAGAAAACAGGAAAATAATACATAAAAAAACACCGAACAATGAATAAATAAAAATACGTCCTCAACCGATTACTTCAGGGACTAATGCAAGGTGCACTTCTCAATCCTATTTTCTTCTGTATAACAGACGGACCGGAAAAATCATGAAACTTTTTTATCTTCATTTCAAAATTTTCCATTTTGCATGCTTGCTTATTTGTTTGTTTGATAGATTGTTTGTTGTTTTCTGCAAGTTGCCGAGACTTGGAGTGTAAGATTACAAGAATCTTTTTTGACTATGGAAAGTAGAAGTAAAACAAAGATCAGGAATTGATACAATTAACTTACTCCATCCATAAAAGACACCAAAGGGAAAGAAATACAAACATTAAGCGACCAAACCATAATGGAAACCTAAACAAAGGAAGGCCATATGGACAGTTACTTTCCCACAAAATGGCCATATGGCCATCCAAAATTAAAAGACACAAGTGATATACACAGTAAGTAACAAACAACAACATAAATAAATCGCCACAGAAGAGCCGCCTTGGAACGGTCAGTGGAAGATTTCTACTGGGGGGCTTAAATCGATTTTACGTGGCCACAATCCTCGCCCTTACTTCCGTGGCGATTTAGACAAATAATTTGTTCAGTCCGCATGAAGGACCTGATTTGGGCATTTTCAACCAGAGGGAAGCCCACGCTGCTCAAAACCTAGGCTAAGCCTTTAGCAAAGTAGTCATTCCATTGAAATTGCCATTATAACGAGTTTTGCCATTATAACGAATGTCGATATAAAGAGGGTTGACTGTATAAAATACTAATAACAATAATAATAATAATCATCTCATTTGCAGATCGCCTATACAAAAATACATTGTAACATTTATCGCCGAAAAAATGAAAATTTAAAAAAAAAAAATTGTGATATTTTTCTTAAATCTGCTCAAGATATAGATTGTGGAGGCGGTTGTAACGAGTATCCACAATCTATATTTTAGAGCATAAATAAGAAAAAATAAGGTTTAACCCTGCAAACCCCAGTTTTACTATATGAAAGTGGGGTTAGAGGGGGTCAAAACTATATAGGCATGTTTTCGTGATGTTATTTATAGAGGGTAACACATTTAGTACAGTAGTAATCTTCCATCATCTGGAGCTGTGTTTGACAAACCCATGTCTTATTTTCTTTTGTAGCCATAAAGTATTATAAGAGAGCAATACACCTGGTACCTGACATAGAGATGAGATGCCATTTTTACCTCAACATCAGTCCAAGAGGTCAGTACAAGTACAGGGCCTGACAAATCCAAAGTTCAACCACTTGCCTGGCATTCAACAGCATCTTGGAAATTTTTTGGAATTACAATTTTCCTTATATATTCTATACATTTTTCTGGGCAAGTGAAATGAAAAATCACTTGCCCAGCCAAAATTTTGACTTGTCCCGGGCAGCAAGGCAATGGATTTCTCAGGCCCTGCAAGTATATTGTATTTACTCTAAAAATTCAGACACTTTTTGGGTTTATTGTTTGTCTTTTGACCCAGAGTTGTATGTACAGTGAAACTTTGAAAACTCGAACACGAATACCTTGCTAATTTGAACCCTTTCTTGAGTCCCTAAAGAACTCATCCAATTTCGCCAGATATCCATTTATTTATAGTTTAGGAAGGTATTCCTGATTTGATGTGTAAAAGGTATGTTGTGTGCCCACAACCTTAATGGAAAATAAGACAAATTCTCACAAGATATTTTTTCGTGTTATTTATCTGTTTTGTTTGAGGAGAAATATGTAATCACAATAGCACATAGATTGAAATTTATCATATGACGTCGTTGATAAGCAGTGGATAACGTCGTGTAATAAAAATCGTATGACCACACGTGTAATAACACTTTGGCGGGATTAAGTAACGTCATGACGACGTCCATGTCAACAATGCATTTTTCATAGAAAAATTATCAAATTGAAAGGCGATAAAATCCAATTTAAAGTAGTCATATGATAAAGAGAATCTTACACTCGTGGTCATTTCATATGATATTTATGAAACTCGCC
Organism: Lucinisca nassula; assembly: GCA_963580285.1. Taxonomy (NCBI): domain Eukaryota; kingdom Metazoa; phylum Mollusca; class Bivalvia; order Lucinida; family Lucinidae; genus Lucinisca; species Lucinisca nassula. Next base: position 5,431,829 of record CAUZLF010000003.1, read on the forward strand.
GAAGGCTCGTTTCATAAATATCATATGAAATGACCACTCGTGTAAGATCCTCTATTTAATTGAAATACACAAATACATGTAATATACCACTACCCTCAGCATACATAGTATGTCATACTCATAGCGGGTATATTGTTTTAGGCCTTTACATTTGTGTGTGTGTGTGTGTGTGTGTGTGTGTACGCATGTGTGTGTGTGCATGCATGTGTGTGTGTGTGCATGTGGGCATGCATGTGTGTGTGTGTGTGTGTTACTTCCAAAGGATTACCTTCTCTAGAGCGCCCCCGCCCATAGGGGCTTGAAGAAATATATGGGCTGCATGATGCTTCCACGCAGAGCTGAATCCAGCCCGCACACTAGTACTGGTAAACCGCTTGGAGGATCTAAGCCTGTCCAGGAACCGCGGTGCGAGGCGGACCGTCCATGCTAATAAACCCTATTGGTTTCATTGGGGGACAGGGCTTGAGATGTCATTTCATCTCAATGTCGGGTAAAAGTCCCACAAAATGGAAGCAACGTCTCCAAAATGACCTTTACAGTGTTGGCGGGGACGTTAAACCTCAAATCAAACAAACAAAAACCTTCTCTAGAACATATCCACATTTACAGCACATGTTAAATATTTTCACTAAGTGTCAGCATTACGAAAAGGCGTCTATATAAATCCTTTGTAAACGTTACCGCCGAAAAAAAACGAAAATTTTAAGATGAAAATTTGTGATATTTTTCTTATTTCTGTTCAAAATATAGATTGTGGGTACTCGTTAGAACCGCCTCAATGAGGCGGTTCTAAGGAGTACCCACAATCTATACTTTAGAACAGAAATAAGAAAAGGTAAGGTCTAAACATTGTAAATTTTTCTGACAAAAATGAAAATTTTCAGATGTAAAAATTGTGATATTTTTAGCTCAGCAGAGCCGAAGGCTCCGGGGGAGCTTATAGGATAGGCAGTTGTCCGTCGTCGTCTGACGTCAACACTTTCAAACATCTTCTTCTCTGAAGCCACTGGACCGATTCAGCCCAAATTTCATCTGTAGCATCCTTGGGTTGGGGGATTGAAAGTTTGTGTTTTTTATGAAATTCGGCTCATTGGTTTGGTTGCTATGGCAACTTAGAGTTTCCATAGACTTATAATGGGGAAAATTGAAAAATGGCATTTACTGCCAAGCCACTGCAGATATTTTGACAAAACTTTCATAGAAATATTCCATAGGCAATCAACTATCTGCCATATGATTTTAGGCCTACTGCTCATTTGTATTGGTTGCCATGGAAACCATAATGAAAAAATAGAAAAAAAAATACTTAAAAAATCATCTCCTCAGAAACCGTATGCTCTATGAGGCTGAAAGTTTATGGAAATATTCACCATATTTGCCTTTACAGGTTTTGTGTTTTTTATGAAATTCGGCTCTTTAGTTTGGTTGCTATGGCAACTTAGATTTTCCATAGACTTATAATGGGGAAAATTGAAAAATGGCATTAACTACAAAGCCTTTGCAGATATTTTGACAAAACTTTCATAGAAATGTTCCTTCAGTAAACTTCTCTCAGCCATATGCTGTTATGTCAACCTGGGGGTCCAGTAGGTTGTGCCGGGGCCATGCCCCGCCGCCAGTACTTCATAAAATGACTTATATCTCAGAAACCTTACAGATCCCCACCCCTAAACCATATATATTCTTGTTCCTATTAATAAGACGCATTCAGTGACACCAACCTGGAGGTCCTTCGGGATGTGCCGAGGCCATGCCCCACCCCCTCCACTTCATAAAAGGCCCAATATCTCGGAAACCATTCAGATCACCACCCCTGAACCCTATATACTCTTGTTCCTTATGATAAGAAGCATTCAGTGACATCTAACTTGGGGTCCCCTGGGATGCGCCGGGGCCATGTCCCGCCCCTCCATTTCATAAAAGGCCCAATATCTCGGAAACCTTACAGATCCCCACCCCTAAACCATATATATTCTTGCTCCTTATGATAAGACGCATTCATTGACCCCAAATTGGGGGTCTTCCGGGACGCGCCGGAGCCATGCCCCACACCTTCACTTCACAAAAGGCCATATATCTCTGAAACTGTTCCGATCCCCACCCCTAAACCATATATGTTCTTGTTCATTATGATGAGACACATTCAGTGACACCAACCTGGGGGTCCCCAGGGATGTGCTGGGGCCATGCCCCACCCCCTCCATTTCATAATATCACAATATCTCGGAAACCTTACAGATCCCCACCCCTAAACCATATATATTCTTGTACCTTATGATAAGACACTTTCATTGACACCAACCTGGGGGTCTCCCTGGGCCTTGCCTCACCCCTGCACTTCACAAAAGGCCTTATATCTCAGAAACTGTTCAGAGCCCCACCCCTAAACCATATATATTCATCTTCCTTATGATAAGGCACATTCATTGACACCAGCTTGTGAGTCCCCGGGGCATGCCGGGGCCTTGCTCCACCGCTTGACTTCATTAAAAGCCACATATCTCAGAAATAGTTCAGATCCCCACCCCTAAACCATATATATTCTTGTTCCTTATGATAAGACTCATTCAGTCACACCAACTTGGGGGTCTCTTTGTGCTGAGGCAATGTGCCCCGCCCTTCCACTTCATAAAAGGCCATATATTTCAGAAACCATTAAATCCCCACCCCATATTCATATATGTTCTTGTTCCTTATTATTAGCACACCTACTGTAGGGGTGTCCGTAGGGGCCAGTCCTCTCCTTTCCACTTCATGAAAGGATATCTTGGAAACCGTTCAGATTCCCACCCCTAAACCATATATATACTTGGTCCTTATGATGAGACACATTTAGGGACAACAATCTTGGGCTTTCCTGGGAACGACAGGGCATGCTCCAACCCCTCCACTTATATCTCCAGCCATGCAGATCCCCACTGCTAAACCATATATATTCTTGTTCTTTGTGATAAGACACATTTAGTGATACCAACCAGGGTTCCATTGGGTCCATGCCCCACTCCCTCTACTTCATAAAAGGCCTAATGTTTCATATACTGAGTCCACATGGATGCTCATTTGGATATGGGGGTTCATTTGGCAGATTAAAATGATATCATGTTAAAATACATGGCTGCAATTTGGCAGTGCCCACCTGAGCTCTGGTGAGCATAGTGGCCCATGGGCCTCTTGTTCCTATATCTGCTCATAATATAGGGTTATGGGTTCATCATCAAGGCAGTTCTAACACGTACCCACAATGCTCAAAATATAGATTATGGGTACAATTAGAACCGCCTCATCGAGTACCCATAATTGATATTTCAGAGCAGAAAATAGAAAATAACACTAGTTTTTGGTAATTAAAATAAAATGCTCACACATAATTAAGAAGATCAAATGTTAATTACAATTTCAGATGATTATATTTATCTAGGTGCTCAGTATCTGTAACATTAATATATTCAGCTGACTGTATATAATGTTCATTTCATCCAACTACTGATATTATAATTATCACTAATAAGTTGAAATCCAGCTGATCAAATGTTACTTAATACTTTGATGGAGAAACAGTTACCATTAACTAGAGATAATATAAAGAAAAGTCTGAAATTATGAAAAAACTAGAGAAAGCGACCAGTGGGTCACGTATACCCCCGGCCAGCGCCATACTCTGATATATCTTTTGAGCTTGTATGTAATATGAATGAAGATGTCAAGAATCTATAAGAATCTATAAATGTGCTTGTAAAAGCTAAATCAAAAATAAAATTTCTAAATGGACCAAGGGAGTGAGGGCATCGAAGTTACTGAAGGGGTGGGGGTATCAATGTTACTGAAGCAGCAGGGTGGGGTATGTATCAATGAAATCTTTGGACTGGTATGCAACATTGATGCAAGCATCAAATGAATTTGTCTTAGAGTTTAGAACATAAAGGCATCTATAAACTTTGTCATAAAACTTGAATCAAATGTAAAATTTCGAAGTTTGTGAACTTGAGGTTAAGGTCACCGTGGGTGGGGGAAGGGACATACATCACAAAATGTTTGGACTGGTACATTGATGCAAGTACCAACTGAATTTGTCTTAGAGTGAAGAACATACAGGCATCTATAAACTTTGTCATAAAACTTTAACCAAATGTAAAATTTCTGAGTCTGTGACCTTGACCTTAAGGTCACTGTGCGGGGTGGGACATGCATCAATGAAATCTTTAGACCAGTATGTAACTTCAGTGTAAGTATCAACTAAATCTATCAAAGGGTTCAGAAGATACAATCCCTTAGAAACTTTGACTCAAAACTTTAACCAAATGTAAAATTTCTAAGTCTGTGACCTTGACCTCAAGGTCACTGTGGGGGTGGGACTTGCATCTGACAGATTCAATGAAATTTTTAGACCAGTATATAACTTCAGTGTAAGTATCAACTAAATCTATCAAAGGGCTCAGAAGATAAAATCTCTTAGAAACTTTGAGGCAAAACTTTAACCAAAATGTTAATGGACAGACGGACACATGGACAGACGGACGGACGGACGGATGAACAGCAGGAAGAAAACATTATACCCCCTTAGCATACTTCGTATGCCGGGGGTATAAAAAGGGTTGTGAGCAGTTGTCTTATTTTCCATTAAGTAGTGGTGGGCCGATGATCGACTATAGTCGAAAGTCAGTTGGTTTTGGCTTCCGATAGCGATAATCGATTGGGAATTCTCTAGTCAACTGTAGTCGGTTCCGGTACTTGGTATCCCGAGTTTTAGTGCATTCCGGTATTCAGTCGCACTTTTCTGTAACCCAATTCGGGCGTGAATTACCCGCAGTTTTTTCCCTCAAATTACAGTTTATTTTTACTTTTGTCAGCTGAAAATACGATGCATCTCATGTTATGCTCTATCCTTTTAAGATTCCGGACATAAAAAACGTTTAATTGTCCACTCAATTTTACTTACACATGAGTAATATAACAATCTCCATTACTAGCAAGCCCGATTTTGTGAGCATTATTCCTAAAACTCCGATTTTAAACAAAATAAACAAGCAAGTTCAATGCTAACATCAAAGTTTTCCGGTATTCAAACCGCCGCCGACAAACCAGCGCTACATTTTTTTTTTTTTTTTCTGCACGCGATCGGTAAATGACGTCATCGGACCCAACCAACCCCACACATGTCTATTGATTTATCTTAATTGGGCGTATCTTTCATAAAAAATTGTTTGGAAACGGAAAAAAAAAAAAATTCTCGCTAAGTGTCTGCTATTTTGAGCCAAAACATAACCATTCACGAGATAGTAGAATAGTTTTAGCAACTCGTCTTAGGGCAATTAAATAATTTTCACATTAATTGCGGATTAAATTTTATGATTGGGGAATAAACGCAATTTACAGACATAACTTGACCATATTTTCACACCTAATCGACACGCACCGCAGGGTGGCAATTATATGACAGAGATTAACAATAGTGTCATAATTGAACCGTTATAAATCATCAAACAGTGTATATCCGAATCAGACGTCTGCGGCGTCTTTCTGAGGTGTCTGATCTGGGACTGCACTGTTTGCCGATGTCCCAAAAAAGGGCCGCAGGCATATGTGGGTTAATAAATAAATAACAATGGTGAACAGGTAAAGTTTTTTTCAACATTTTAATGTAAAATACATGCTTTCTGGTGATACTCGCACGCACGTGCATTTTCCTGCCTTTTGAAGACGATCGAGCGTTCCGTTGTGGGTTACAAAAACTGGCCAAATTCTTACTTATTCTCACTTACGCATCCACCAAAATTTCAGCAAATGTTCCATGCGGGTAATACAATAGAATAACAGTTTTCCCTCAGATTTTGGCAAAAAAGGGGGTGCGGGTAGTACGTAACTGCGGATAATACACACCCGAATACGGTACGCGGTCTAATAAAGCACATTTTGTTTTGGTTTCAATATGGCGGACGAAACGCAGCAACCACGAAATGAAAAGGAAATTTATTCCTACCCAGGTGGCCGAAACTTTGCTGCTATATTAAAAGGCAGGCAACTTTTGTGACTTTCTGTTTGATTTTAAGCATGTCAAACCCCTTTTGGAAAGGGGTCTTCACTAAAAGGAAAAATTTGCTCCTAGACTCCTATTGACAAGGTAGGCCAAAAATATTTGACATAGCTGCCTCTGTTGCAGATGTATACATTCTCCTTAAATTAGAATTCTCAAGAGATTAAACAGACTGATCACTCATCTAAAGTGGTCAGTCTTCTAGTCATTCGGTGCTCAGGTCTGCACCGTCATAAGGTGTTGTTTCTAGTCTGAAGTTGTGCACAAATATTGTTTCATTGTCAAAACATTTAGTCATTACTAGTCATTATGATATCTCTTTCATAAACAAACAGCATAATGACTGAATAATAAACCATTCCTTTCAGTATAAATCATCCATTCAACAGTAGTCATTCTTTTTTTTTGGTTTTGGTTTTACGGCCCTTTCAAGATTATTTCACTTATATCGAGCCGATCGTTAATCAGAGGTGGGCGAAAACCGGAGTTACCACAGCAGTGAGAGACCTAATGATCAAGAGTCAGCGCTCTTAACCACTAGGCCACGGAGGCTCGTAACAGTAGTCATTCAAATTTCTCATACCAGTGAATTATTTTAAGGTTATTAGGAAATAAAACAAAGAGTTCTGTGTTTATGTTTTTCCTTTATTTTTTTAACATAATGTCCAGAAAAATCTCTAACTTATGCATATATAATAAAATACAAAAGGCATTTAAACATACATTTACTCAAATTTTAACATAAAAGAGAAACCGATTATGCAATCGATAGCTAGTTGGTTTGCGCTTCCGATTATAAACCGATAATCGATTGTGATTTGAAACCGATTGCCCACCACTACCATTAAGGTTGTGAGCAGTTGTCTTGTGGGCAATTGTCTTGTGAGCAACTGTCTTGTGGGCAATTGTCTTGTGAGCAAATGTCATGGAATCAAGTTTGACTGTATACATAAGCTCATGTACTACTGATATCCACCTGTCTCCACTGACCAATAAACTTCAACAGTGCACAACTTAGACTGAAGGGCTTGTGTATTGTTTAACCGTCTACTGACCAATAAATACTTCCACCTGATAGATTGGGAGAGTGCCAGTTACAAAATATACAGTGTCAAGTTTATTTCAATCATTATGAGGTTTACACCAATTTCTGTACTTTAAGTGATGTGTGTGTCCTTGTTACTATATGTACAATTTCAGGTTTATTTTCATCATTTTGATGTTAAACACCAATTTCTGTACTTTGAGCAAACAGTGATGTGTGTGTGTGTATCCTTGCCATTTCGAAATCGAACCATGACTTCTGGTTTATGAGACAAGTAGCTTAACCCCTAAACCACGGTGGTTTTAGCAAACAATGAAGATCCTGATCAGATGCCACGTTTCACTGTCTTTGAATGTCTCATTTTTGGTATGGTAGGCAAAAATGGTAAAAGAAAAGTGCACTATTAGCTTTTAGCTTCCATTCCCATCCTTGAAATTGTCCATTTGTATATTGTATGTATGTAATGTCTGTTTGTTTGTTTGATTTGAGGTTTAACATCCCTGTCAACACTGTATAGGTCATTTTGGAGACGTTGCTTCCAATTTTGTGGGAGTTTTACCCGACATTGAGTTGAAATGACATCTCAAGCCCTGTCGCCTAATGAAACCAATAGGGTTTATAAGCATGGACGGTCCGACTCGCACCGTTTTACCTGGACAGGCTTAGATCCTCTAAGCAGGTTACCAGTACTCGTGTGCTGTCGGATTTCAGCTCTGTGTGGAAGCATCTTTCTTCAAGCCCTGATGGGTGGGGCCCGGTATGTATGCAATATGTTGGTTAAAAAATAAATATGTTTAAACTAAATATGGGTTGAAAAGCAAAGCAATGAAAACCAAGCAGCCAAAGGAACAGGAAACTTTGCTACAATATTGAACTAGTAAGACGGAATAGTCGGTTCAAGTTCAGGTATAAGTTCCAGCTGACCTCATTAGCTCAGTAGGATGCGCGTCTGACTGATGATCAGTCGGATGCGGGTTTGATACCTGCCGGGGTTGGCAACATTCTTTCGTGGAGATCTTGAAATCTTTTCTACGGTCATTCTCTCCCTTCTGCTGATTCAAGAAGGGCAGTTGTCAGTTTCTGGTGAAAGAATGTGCACTGTACTCGTTAACTGCTCATGTATAAGCCTGCCCAGGAAAAGTGTGGAAAGGTAAACTAACCAGCTGAAAAATGACCTAAAATAGTGTTGACTGGGCCATTAAAGTCCAACACAAGCAAACAACTATAAGTTCCGGACTTTATCCAGATACAATTGGCCCACCAGTGATATGAAATGTTGTCTGCCAGTTGTGATTAGCAGTTTAGGGCTTGACCCTTGTCCTGCTGAGCCCGGATATGTCTTATCTTTCAAACAATGTAGATCCAGATCAGATGGCTTCTGAAGAAGCCATCTGATCAGGATATTCATTGTTTGTCATATAGTTTATTAATTTGTTGCAATCAATTGCATCAAGTAACCTGATTGGTTGATAATCAGTAATGGGTGTGGCATATTTAAATATTCAGCAGGACAAGGGTTAACAGTTGATTCTGACAAAAGTTGGTTGTGTTGACATGGTCATATAGGCTCATTTTATAAATAATTTCATTGTCTTTATGCGTAATTTCAGAGAGGCAAGAAAGTGAAAGCTCTGTAGACAGTTGGTAAGTTTCATCATGTGAGCAAGTCTAAACCCCACTTTATATAGAGAAAACTGGGGTTTATGGGGGTAAACATTATTTCTACTATAAGACATAGCTTGTGGGTACTCGTTAGAACCGCCCCACTGAGGCGGTTCTAACGAGTACCCATAACCTATGTTTTGAGTATAAATATGAATAATATCACAAATTTTCTTCAGAAAATTGACCGTTTTGGAGATGTAAAAAATGCACTATGACGCATGGGTATGTTATCAAAATGATTTGATTCCTGATTTTAGCTAGGGGTGATACTGGGATCAGGTTATTCATCCATTTATTTGTTTGATCATTCATTTGTTTGTCCAGCCATCAACACTATTCTTGTGTAAACCTGAATGTTTAGATCAGATTTTCAGACCTCATATTTTTTCAGGCATTTGGAGCTTGATTTGTTTCTTGATTTCAGGCTTTTAGATTTTTAGCTCACCTGTCACGTAGTGACAAGGTGAGCTTTTGTGATCACATTTTGTCCGTCGTCCGTCGTCAGTGCGTCCGTCCGTGGGTCCGTAAACAATTTCTTGTCCGCACGATAGCATCTTCATTTATGATTTGATTTTAACCAGACTTGCACACAACTTGTACCACCATGAGATCTAGGTTCCTTTCTTGAACCAGCCATATCCCATCATGTGTTACGGAGTTACGGCCCCTGAAATGGCAAAAATTGCCTATTTTGGTCTTGTCCGCACGATAGCATCTTCATATATGATTTGATTTTAACCAGACTTGCACACAACTTGTACCACCATGAGATCTAGGTTCCTTTCTTGAACCAGCCATATCCCATCATGTGTTACGGAGTTACGGCCCCTGAAATGGCAAAAATTGCCTATTTTGGTCTTGTCCGCACGATAGCATCTTCATTTATGATTTGATTTTAACCAGACTTGCACACAACTTGGACCACCATGATATCTGGGTTCCTTTCTTGAACCAGCCATATCCCATCATGTGTTACAGAGTTACTGCCCCTGAAAAGGCAAAAATTGCCTATTTTGGTCTTGTCTGCATGATAGATGTTTTATTTATGATTTGATTTTAACTAAACTTGCACACAATTTGTACTACCACAAAATCTCGGTCAAGTTCGAATATGGGTCATGTCGGGTCAAAAAGTAGGTCAGTAGGTCAAATCAGGTAAAACACCTTGTGAAGACACGAGAGGCCACAGTTTTGGTCCGATCATCATCAAACTTGCCCAGAATGATTATCTTGACAATATCTCAGTCAAGTTTGAATATGGGTGTTGTCGAGTCAAAAAGTAGGTCAGTAGGACAAATCATAGAAAAACCTTCTGAACACACTAGAGGCCACAATTTGTGTCCAATCATCATCAAACTTGCTCAGTATGATCATCTTGATAATATCTTGGTCACATTCGAATATGAGTCATGCCGGGTCAAAAAGTAGGTCAGTAGGTCAAATCATAGAAAAACCTTGTGAATACACTAGAGGCCGCAGTTTTGGTCCAATCATTATCAAACTTGCCCAGAATGATCATCTTGACAATATCTCGGTCAAGTTTGAATACGGGTCATGTCGGGTCAAAAAGTAGGTCAGTAGGTCAAATCATAGAAAAACCATGTGAACACACTAGAGGCCACAGTTTTGGTCGGATCATCATCAGACTTGCCCAGAATGATCATTTTGACAATATCTCGGTCAGGTTCAAATATGGGTTATGTCTGGTCACAAAGTAGGTCAGTAGGTCAAATCATAGAAAAACCTTATGAATACACTTGAGGCCACAGTTTTGGGCTGATCATCATGAAACTTGCTCAGAATGATTATCTTGACAATTTCTCGGTCAAATTCGAATATTGGTCACGTAGGGTCAAAAAGTAGGTCAGTAGGTCAAATCAGAGAAAAACCTTGTGAACACACTAGAGGCCATAATTTAGGTCCGATCATCATCAAACTTGCCCAGAATGATCATCTTGACAATATCTCAGTCAAGTTCAAATATGGGTCATGTTGGGTCAAAAAGTAGGTCAGTAGGTCAAATCATAGAAAAAACCTGATCACACTGGCGGCTACAGTTTTGGTCCGATCATCATCAAACTTGATCAAAATGATCATTTGACAAAATCTTGGTTAATTTTGAATATTGTTCATGTCTGGTCAATATGTAGGTCAGTAGGTCAGATTGTTGAAAAACCTTGTGAACACACTAGAGGCCCAAGTTTTGGTCCGGTCATCATCAAACTTGCTCAGAATGATCATCTTGACAATATCTGTGTCAAGTTTGAATATGGGTCATGTCAGGTAAAAAAGTAGGTCAGCAGGTCAAATCATAGAAAAACGTTTTGAACATTCTAAGAGGCCACAGTTTCAGTCAAATCATCATATAACTTGCTCAGAATGATCATCTGGACAATATCTCAGTTAAGTTCGAATATGGGTCATGTCAAATCAAAAAGTAGATCAGTAGGTTATTTTGTCATAACTTTTGAACCGTTTGAGATAGAGCCTTCATACTTGACATGTAGGTTCCTTCTGACAAGGGCTTCCCACTCATAAAGATTTGACCTGTGACCTTGACCTGTGACCTACTTTATCATACCTTTTGAACAATATGAGATAGAGCCTTCATATTTGGCATGCATGTTCCTTGTGACAAGGTTTTCTCAGCCATTCAAAACTTTTGACCCATGACCTTGACCTTTGACCTACTTTGTCATAACTTTTAAAGCATTTGAGATACAGCCTTCATATTTAGCATGTAGGTTCCTTGTGACAATTTTGCTTAGATGATCCTCTACCAAAAAGGCTAAAACAATCCCACTCCCACTTAACAAAATGGCCACCGGAGGTAAAAATAGAAAAATATTGTAAATTTGATTCAAACGGAAACTCCCCCTAAACCCTAAGGCCAATTTGATTCAAAGTTCCCAGGAATGTTGCCCAGGTTACTCCCTACCAAATAATCTAAAATCACTCTGCTGATGAACAAGATGGCCACAAGAGCTAAAAATGGATGTACTCAAGACAGTGACACACAGGTGAGCGAACCAGGGCCCTCTGGGCCCTCTTGTTATTCTTATGTCTATAGTCTGTTTAAAAATTATTTAACCGTTATCCTGCTAAATAAATTTATTAACCCACACCCATTTCTGACTATAAGTCAACCAAAATACTTGATATTTTCACAAACTGCATTACAGTGTAGATCCTGATCAGATGGCTTCTTCATAGGCCTGATTTTGCCCCCACCTATGTGACACAGCCTTCAACAGACTTCTTATGCAAACTTTCAGATCTTTACTTTTGCAAGATGAAAAGAAAAAAAAAGAGAAAGTTTAACTTAGAGTGAATGGATACACCATCAGTGGAGGTAACTCCTTCATATACAATAAAATTCTGACATTAAGACCACCATAGGGTCTGTTCAAAAGTGGACCAAAAGACCACTTTCTTAAAGACCACTTTTGAACAGTCCCAAGGATGGTTTCATACTAGCAGACACTGGGTCTAGAAAATGCAAATAAAGAAAAGCTTGAAGTTTTAAATATGTTAATAAATGTTGACTTCACCTTTATGACAGAGAAAAAATCTTGTTTATAAACAATAGAAAACATGGAAGTTTGTTTTATATGAAATTGTATTCTTTTTGGATGGAAATTAATATTATGTTGGATTCAGCAACATTCTTTCATGAGATTGATACATGTAATCTTTTCTATGATCATTCTCTTTCATTCTAGCACTGATTCAGTGAGTGAGTGTTTTGGTTTTACGTGCCACCAACAGCTAAGGTCATACGGAGATGGGACCTGGGTTTAAAGACTCATCCGAAAGTCTGGAGAAGCCTGGGATGGAACCTGTGACCTCTGGTTTACAAGGCGAGTAGCGTAACCACTACACCACGGAGGCTTCTCTAACACCGATTCAAGAATGGCAGTAGTCAATGAGTGAGTGAGTGTTTGAGTTTTACGTCCCACCAACAGCTAAGGTCATATGGAGATTGGACCTCGCTTTAAAGTCTCATCCGAAAGTCTGGATCGATCCTGCAACCCCTGGGCAGTAGTCAGTATCTGGCCATGGTAAATCACTTGCGTATGAGCCGGCTTAGGAAAATGTGATTAGTTTAGTATGACTGACTTGTTTTGCCACAATGAGGCTCAGTTTTTATTTATTTATTTTTTATCAGTGAACTAGATTATGAAGAGGAGACCGACCTGATCACCAAGTTCCATAATCTTCATGTGAATGACAAAGCGTTGTGTAGACCAGCTACTCCTCAGAGGGTGAGCTTCTTTGCTGTTAACCCTTGTCTCGCTGTATACACCGCAACCTCTTTATATCACTATAAATGGGTCCAAAGCAGGAACCTTGTAAGATAAACAGCCGTGTTCTATCTGAACAAAAATGTATAGATTATATAGAAAAATGACCATTTATGGTCATTTTTCTATGTAATCTATACATTTTTGGATCCATCCTGAAACCGTGTTATATCCAAAACCTTGTTATAAAGAACTGTGTTATAATGAGGTTGTGGTGTAATTAATTTAGCCACACCCATTTCTGACTTTCAACCAATCAGATTACTTGATGTGATTTATTCCTACAAATTCATAAACTGAATGTCAAACATTGTAGATCCTGATCAGATGGCTTCTTTAGAAGTAAAGAAACCATCTGATCTGAATCTACACTGTTAACAAAGGTATTGATTGTCGTGAACAGCAGAAAAAGGGTTTTGTTTGATTTGAGGTTTATCGTCCCTGTCAACACTGTGTAGGTCACTTTGGAGACCTTGCTTCCAATTTTGTGGAACTTTTACCCGAACTGAGATGAAATGGCACCTCAAGCCCTGCCACCCAGTGAAACCAATAGAGATCACCAGATGCATGGACGGTCCAACTCGCAACACTTTTCCTGGGCAGGCTTAGAATCTCTAAGCAGTTTACCAGTACTCATGCGGTCAGTTTCAGCTGTGCGTGGAAACATCATGCAGCCCAATACATTTCTTCAAGCCCCGATGGGCGGGGGTCATAGGAAAAGAGTTAAGAAATGAATGGATGTTTGAAAGGCCAAGTGCACAATTAGTCCGCAAACTAGAAATGAATGCAATGGTCAGGGAACCATAGAGCAACCTCCCAGCAGGCACATGTCATTAGGACAATGTCAAATCAACGTCGCTGCAACGTCATGATGTTGCACCAACGTTGATGTGACATTGCATAAAACGTTATGACGTTGTGCGGAAATTGATGTGATGTCACAATTACGTCATTTGCCTGCTGGGCTTACACCATCCATGCAAGACATCAGAGGGGAAGACGGAAAAACATAATGCAACAGCGTCATAGTTAACCCTTTTTTTATCAAATGGAATCTTCCTCCTTATATATAAACACATGTCCATTTCAAAATTTAGGGGTGTCAGGTTGTGTTTTCTTCAAAATTGATTTGGAAAATGGCTTTACTTTTTGCAAACAGTGTTGGCCCTGATCAGACGCCGCGTTCTGCGGCGTCTGATCTGGGTCTGCACTGTTTGCCAAGTACCCCTTTTAGGGGTTTCCGGTACTAAATGGGTTGAAACATTGCGAGTAGAAAGACAAAAGGAAAGTTCCTTTCCCAAATACTGGACAAACTGCTATCCAAAATAACCCTTCTCTTGCTGAATATTCATTTTAGCCACACCCATCTCCTACTTTGAACCAATCAGATTACTTGATGTAATTTATTCCTACTAATTCGTAAACTGAATGTCAAACAGTGTAGATCCTGATCAGATGGCTTCTTCAGAAGCCATCTGATCTGGATCTACACTGTTTGCAAAGATAGGGATTGTCGTGAACAGCAAGATAAGAGATAAAAAATATTACAAGGACATACCTGCAAAGACAATCAATGAGAATTTTGTTTGTATTGGAGTTTAACTGCCCAGTCAACACTATTTTAGGTCATTTTTGAGCCGGTCAGTTTACCCATCCACAATTTTGCTGGGCAGGCTTATACGTAAGCAGTTAACCAGTACAGTGCACATTCTTTTGCCAGAAACTGACAACTGCTCTTCTTGAAACAGTGGAAGGGAGAGAATGACCATAGAAAAGATTTCAAGATCAATCTCTACAAAAGAATGTTGCCCACCCCGGCAGGTATCAAACCCGCATCCTCCTGATCACCAGACCAGCATCCAACTCAGCTACTGAGGCAGGCATATATATGATTAACAGAATCGTACACTTGTGATCACTGCAAGTGAAATTTATTATACATTTCAAAGCCTCGTTTCATAAATTCCTATCAAATGACCACAAGTATAATATCCACTGTATAAAAATGTCTTCACCATGAAAGTAGTGGAAATTACTCTGGTATACCCACTTTACAGAGTTTACAGAGTATCTTTACTGCGTGAAGAAATGTTAGATTGTAATAGCAAAGCAAAATCACTTTGTTATCAAAACTGCATGAAATGTGCGTCACTGCGTTATTTTGTGCCTAGCTGATTGCTGGCCTGTTTTAGTGGGGATATATAATTTCACAAGGTAGGTTGTTAGTACGATTTCTGTATATGCTAACACTATTCTTGGCAAGGTGTGTGACTTGTGAGAGAACAACTAGTTCGTAAATTGCAATAAGTAAGATCTTGCACATAAAATGTATAATGTCTTTTGGTGCTTTTCACAGCTTCTTGACCTGTAAAATGCCAGTCACGACAATTATCATCTGCTTTGCCGTCTGCCGGTTACTTAAAAGAATTTTTTTTGCAAACAGTGCGGACCTAGATCAGACTCTGGGCCCTAACTGTTAGCCTGTATGCAAAAATATTTTTAAAAAGTTTGCAAAAAAATTCAGCAGACGACATAAGCAGACAACATTTCGAGATATAGTTTTTCTCTGCGTCTTTAGGGTTAATAGCAAGCAGGAGCAACATAGTCATCACTTCCTGGCAGCAGTTTTGTTGTCGGAGTCAAAAATATATTAAGTCTGTGCATTTACTCTGTTTCTTGAACCAGGGCGCAAGGCTAATGAAAATTCGTGCACATATCCATCGTGATGCATTCTGCCCATTGCTGTCAGCTGTTACTAGCCTAAACCAGTAAACTTTTCACACG
Organism: Lucinisca nassula; assembly: GCA_963580285.1. NCBI lineage: Eukaryota > Metazoa > Mollusca > Bivalvia > Lucinida > Lucinidae > Lucinisca > Lucinisca nassula. Next base: position 5,447,658 of record CAUZLF010000003.1, read on the forward strand.
TGGCTGAACAATTTTGATCCTTAAGATGCCATGAAAAACTGCATCTGAAAATGTTGTCTATGTCGTCTGCTGCATTTTCTTGCAAACATTCTAAAAACTGATTTTGCAAACAGGTAAACAGTGTGGACCTTGATCAGACTACTCCTAAAAGGAGCAGTTTGATCTGGGTCCACACTGTTTGCAAAAATTACTTCTAAAGTTACCAGCATCGACAAAGCAGATGACAACTGGTGTGATTAGTATCCTATGGGTTAAGCTACTTTTTACGAGTGGCTGAACAATGTTAGGCCTTTATGTTTATCTCTATTTCTTGAACACCACAACCCGTAGCTCCAGATAAGGGTTTTGTCTCTTTTTTTTTTAATCCGAAAAGTACTGATAATTTTCTTATTTCTGCTTGAAAACATATGTTGTAGGTATTATTAAAAGAGCCTCAGTGAGGTGCTTCTAATGAGTACCAGAACCCACAATGTATGTTTTCATGAAGACATCACGTGAACAAATCAGTGAAATGAACACCCCTCTAAACCCCACTTTATATAGAGAAAACTGGGGTTTACAGGGGTATACATTATTTTTTACTTATTTCTGCTCGGAGATATAGGCGATGGGTACTCATTAGAACAGCTTTATTTAGGCGGTTCTAACGAGCACCCAGAACCTATATTTGCAGTATAAATAAGATAAATATCACAGATTTTCATCAGAAAATATTATGTTGGAGATGTGAAAAAAGATGCACTATGTCGCCACGGTGTGTTATCGTAATGATTAAGAAAAATAATATGTGGATAACCCCTCTTATCTAAGGCTGTGCCACAAACTATCGCAACATAGCCATTCAATTTCTTGTGTTGAATTTCAGGCATGTCACATTTCTGCATTACCAGTAGAAGTGTTGATCTACATTTTCAAATGGGTGGTCTCATCACAGCTGGACATGAGGTCTCTAGAAAATATAGCACTGGTAATTATCTCCCCTTATTATTGAAGTACACTATAGCCTCCTTATAAAACTACAGTCCAACCTGTATTAAGATAGCACCAAAGGGATAACCAAAATATGCTTGCTTAAGACAGGTGCTTGCTCAAGACAGGTGAAATTTAATGCAATTGCCTTTTTGGGGAACCAATTGCATGCTTGCTTAAAACAGGTTGTTTGCTTAATAGAGGTGGCGGCTAAGACAGGTTTTACTATACTGTTTGAACAGCTGTGTCATACCAAAATATGTACAGATTATATAGAAAAATGACCTTTTATGGTCATTTTTTTCTCTATATATATAATTATATTATATATATTTTGGGACACATCTTTAAACTTTGTTAAAGGAAAACAAAAATGTACAATTTACACCACGACCTCTTTATAAAAATATTAATGGTGTCCACAGCAGAACCCATGTTAGTTAAACAACCGTGTTGTATCCAAACAAAAATGTATAGATTATTTAGAAAAATGACCATTTTTCTATATATTCTATACATTTTTGGGATCCACCTTGAAACCGTGTTATATCCAAAACAGCATTATAACCAACTGTCTTAAAATGAGGTTGTGGTGTATTTATGAAATCTCACTAAGTACTGGTCAACGGCTTATAAGAATATCACGAGGCTTGCTGAGTGATTCCGGACAGTGATCCAGAGGGACGGATTTTTCAATCCACCCCTCACACCCATATTGGATTTTTTTCTTGCATACCTTACATTTCTATTGCGAATTTCTAATGCTGCTGTCACTTTGGTTACTGACGTCCGCCATTTTGTGATGACACAACAGGAATGTTTAATGACGTCATGCATGACGACGCTGCACATGAGGTTGTAATCAACCAGTGCATTTATCAAACACGCGATTATATTCGATTTGGGGTCGGAACACCAGGGTCAGAACATAAATTTCTATCCCAGGGTAAAATCAAGGATTTCCTTGTCTGGTGTGCAAGAATAGAGGATCTTAGCCTGTCAAGAAACTGTTTCAGTAACTGACCTGCCCGACATGACCATAGCTGTTTACTTGGTCGTAAAACCACAACAAAACAGTGACAGTTACTTGAATAACCATTTGCACAGTGCAAGAAATGTTTGATTAGATCAGCCGACTGTTTTCACAAGAGATTATTTGAAATCCATTGGGTGACAACCTGTCTTTTGGGTTTATAACCACCAGCCTGTTCAGCTACACAGACTAGCAAGAGTTGTTTTTTTTTTTTTTGTTTATCATATTTGTTTATTTTTTTTGTTGACGTCGTTGATAAGCAGTGGATAATGTCGTGTAATAGAAATTGGATGACCACACGTGTACAGTATAGCTCCAATATATCGCGTTCCGATATTTCGCGTTGTCCAATCTATCGCGGTCGCGCCGTGGATCCCGTTTTTAGCTCACCGTCACGTAGTGACAAGGTGAGCTTTTGGGATCACTTTTTGTCCGTGGTCCGTCGTCCGTGCGTGCGTCCGTGCATCCGTCCGTCCGTAAACTTTTTCTTCAAACGACATCTCCTCCTAAACCACTGAGCGGATTTTGACCAAACTTCACAGGAATGATCCTTAGGTGGTCCCCTTTCAAAGTTGTTCAAATGGTTCCGGTCCGTTGCACATATGGGTCACAGGAGCCAAAAATAGATTTTTTCACCGAAAACTTAAAAAATCTTCTTCTCTGAAACTGGAAGGCCCAGGTCTTTGATATTTGGTATGAAGCTTCATCTAGTGGACCCCTACCAAGATTGTTCAAATTATAGTGCTGGGGCCAAAGATGCCCCCGCCCCGGGGCCCTTTGGTTTTACATAGGCTTGTATAGGGAAATCTTTAAAAATCTTCTTCTCTGAAAACGCAAGGCCCAGGTCTTTGATATTTGGTATGAAGCTTCATCTAGTGGACCCCTACCAAGATTGTTCAAATTATAGTGCTGGGGCCAAAAATGCCCCCGCCCCGGGGCCCTTTGGTTTTACATGGGCTTATATAGGGAAAATCTTTAAAAATCTTCTTCTCTGAAACTGCAAGGCCCAGGTCTTTGATATTTGGTATGAATCTTTATCTGGTGGACCCCTACCAAGATTGTTCAAATTATAGTGCTGGGGCTAAAGATGCCCCCGCCCCGGGGCCCTTTGGTTTTACATGGGCTTGTATAGGGAAAATCTTTAAAATCTTCTTCTCTGAAACCGCAAGGCCCAGGTCTTTGATATTTGGTATGAAGGTTCATCTAGTGGACCCCTACCAAGATTGTTCAAATTATAGTGCTGGGGCCAAAAATGCCCCCGCCCCGGGGCCCTTTGGTTTTACATGGGCTTATATAGGGAAAATCTTTAAAAATCTTATTCTCTGAAACTGCAAGGCCCAGGTCTTTGATATTTGGTATGAAGCTTTATCTAGTGGACCCCTACGAAGATTGTTCAAATTATAGTGCTAGGGCCAAAAATGCCCCCGCCCCGGGGCCCTTTGGTTTTACATGGGCTTATATAGGGAAAATCTGTAAAAATCTTCTTCTCTGCAACTGCAAGGCCCAGGTCTTTGATATTTGGTATGAATCTTCATCTTATGGACCCCTAACAAGATTGTTCAAATTATAGTGCTGGGGCCAAAAATGCCCCCGCCCTGGGGCCCTTTGGTTTTACATGGGCTTTTATAGGGAAAATCTGTAAAAATCTTCTATGAAACCGCAAGGCCCAGGTCTTTGATATTTGGTATGAACCTTCATCTAGTGGACCCCTACCAAGATTGTTCAAATTATAGTGCTGGGGCCAAAAATGCCCCCGCCCCAGGGCCCTTTGGTTTTACTTGGGCTTATATTGGGAAAATCTTTAAAAAATCTTCTTCTCTGAAACTGCAAGGCCCAGGTCTTTGCTATTTGGTATGAAGCTTCATCTAGTGGACCCCTACCAAGACTGTTCAAATTATAGTGCTGGGGCCAAAAATGCCCCTGCCCCGGGGCCCTTTGGTTTTACATAGGCTTATATAGAGAAAATCTTTAAAAATTCTTCTTTTCTGAAACTGCAAGGCCCAGGTCTTTGATATTTGGTATGAAGTTTCATCTTGTGGACCTCTATCAAGATTGTTCAAATTATAGCCCTGAGGCCAAAATTGCCCCCGCTCCTGGGCCCTTTGGTTTTTCATAGACTTATATAGGGAAAATCTTGAAAAATCTTCTACTCTGAAACCACAAGGCCTAGGTCTTTGACATTTGGTATGAAGCTTCAGCTAGTGGACCTCTACCAAGATTGTTCAAATTATAGCCCTGGGGCCACAATGCCCCCGCCCCAGGGCCCTTTGGTTTTACATAGACTTATAATAGAGATAATCTTTGAAAATCTTCTTCTCTGAAACAACAAGGCCCAGGTCATTGATATTTTGTTGTGTAGCTTCATCTAGTGGACCTTTGCCAACATTGTTCAAATTATAGTCTTTTGTTGATATTTGGTATGAAGCTTCACCTTTTTAGACCTCCCTCAAGATTATGCACATTATAACCCTGGGGTGAATAATGGCCCTGCCCGGGGCCCACTTCTTACCATATGGATCAGGTGAGCGATCCAGGGCCATCATGGTCCTCTTGTTTTTTTTCCCCCTTAAAAATTCATAATTAAAAAAAAAATAGAGTTTTAAGTTGTTAAAAACTTATTTAAAACCAGGTTAAACCAGGCGCCAACAGCGTTTGACTTTTCCCGCCCAGCGTCTGCTATTTGGCACCAAAACATAACCATTCACGAGATCGCAGAAAAGTCTGCTTTTATGATACAAACATCTACCGTTAGATGTAGCTAATTGTCTGAGGAGCGATTAAATCATTTTCACATTGATTGTTGATTAAATTTTATGATTGGAGGATAAACGCCAATTAGAGACATAACTTGACCATATTTTCACACCTTATTGACACGCACCGCAGGGTGGCAATTATATGACAGGGATTAACAATAGTGTCATACCTGAACCGTAATAAATACACAGATGGTTTGTCTCTCAATTGACAGTGCAGCAGTTATTGCGATTTACTTACTGGTCTAGTTTTACCTTATTAAGGACTCAAAAAGACTGACAGTTGTAGACGATTTTTTTACACTTGCCCGAAATCAAAACACAATAAAATGACAGTTTTGTTTTTGTATAGTTTTTCGGCCCGTGGTAGATGTTAAAATAATTTTTTCCAACCGCCACTTTTAATGATTCTGGGATCTGGCAAGCCAAAGGAAACAACTAGATTTGCTTTAGTGCTTAGCGCTTATGGTAGTTGCGCCCCTTGGCCGTCACCGTTACAGACAACCAGGGGAACCCGCAAATCCAAAATGGCGTCCTGTTTTGACATTTTAGCAATCACATGTTTTCAGACGCAGATTTTCAGCTGTTCTAGAAAGTAAGTTAAATGGTAGACATAGTCCCCTTTGTTTGTTCTGTCACTGAGTAATTCTGAACCTACTTCAATGGTGAAATACGGCCGATAGCATTACTGACAGCCGTTAGTGTGGATTGATAAATGGTATCTCACCAAACTATCACCGCGACTTGTATTGGCATCTCGGCAAACTACCGCGACTTATATCGCGCTCTGACCACATTGCGGTTTTCGGGCTATGGACCCCGACTACCGTGCTATATTGGAGCTATACTGTATTAACACTGGCAGGATTAAGTAACGTGATGATGACGTCCATGTCAACCATGCATTATTTGTAGAAAAAATTGTCAAATTTAAAGGCGATAAAATCCAATTTAAAGTGGTCATATGATAAACAGAATCTTACACTGGTGGTCATTTCATATGAAATTTATGGAACGCGCCGAAGGTTCGTTTCATAAATTTTATATGAAATGACCACTCGTGTAAGATCCTCTATATATAGAAGCTAGAGGTACGGTCAACCCTCTTTATACCAACATTCAATATAACGACAAAACTTGTTATAACGACAAGTTCAATGGAATAAATCCTTATCTCAGGATGAGAAATTCAAGAAAATTGAAATTATTTATTATGCCAAGAAACAAATGTTGTAGAGATTTGTTAGAATCTCCTCACCAAAGAAACAAATGTTGTGGAGATAGGTTAGAATCACCTCTGTAAGGCGATTCTAACAAATCTCCACAACATTTGTTTTTCATTGTACTGTAATGATCCTAAGTATTGGGACAGATAGACCTAAGCAAACGGTGCTGACCCAGATCAGACTGCTCCTAAAGGAGCAGTCTGATCAGGGTCTACACTGTTTGCCCTTTCTGTCTGCACCTTTTGGACTCCTTGCTGAATACTGAAATAAATATGTTAAATTTTTTGAGAATTTCAACAAATTCTGAAGGTGTCCGAATTTTTAGGATTTTTACGGAAATTAAGGAAAGAAAAGCCCTATATAGCTTATCATACTCCTCCTTATTTGGAATTCTTTATAACAGCAAATTTGGTTTGAGGCAAATTGTTATGAAACAAATGCTGTCGTTGTAGCGAGGGTCCTCTGTATTGTACTATCTAAGACAGAAAGATGCTGATCAGACTGTAGATGTCCAGCTGATTGGCTGCATCTTTATTGTTTAGTTTATACTTATTTACTTATTTATTTTAGTTCAGTCGTGAAGAAAGCTCCAAGCTTATTAAATCGCTCTCGAACTTTCATTCTGGATGTTAGCACGCGCGCGGGAAAGAGGCAGTGACTTTTTGTCGCGCCTGCTATAAATAATTAGCATGGCGCAATATAGGCGCCCGGTTTTCCATCCGTCCGTTCGTTCGTCCGTCCGTCCGTCTGTCAAGGCGTCAACATTTGCAACCACCCTAGCGTTCACCCTGAGGTAAAAGTTTATTTCTCAAGAACTATAAGAGCTTCATTAATGATACTTGGTACAAACTTGTTTCTTGGGATGACAGCTTACATGCAAGCATCCATATTTGACCTTGACCTACATTTCATGGTTCACTGACTTTGTAAAATATTGTGACCACCCTAGCGTTCACCCTGAGGTTCAAGTTTATTCCACAAGAACTATAAGAGCTTCATTAATGATACTTGGTACAAACTTGTATCCGGGGATGACAGCTTACATGCAAGCATCCATATTTGACCTTGACCTTTATTTCATGGTTCACTGACTTTGTAAAATATTGCGACCACCCTAGCGTTCAACCTAATGGTCAAATTTATTTTCAAGATTTATAAGAGCTTCATTAATGATATTTGGTGCAAAGTTGAATCTGGGGATGGCAACTTCAATGCAAGCATCCATATTTGACCTTGACCTTAATTTCATGGTTCACTGACTTTGTAAAATATTGTGACCACCCTGGCATTCACCCTAATGGTTAAGTTCATTTCTCAAGAATTATTAGAGCTTATTTAATGATACTTAGTACAAGCTTGCATTTGAGAATGGAATCTTTTGTGCAAGCATCTATGTTTGACCTTGACCTACATATCATGGTTCGATGACTTTGCACCCACACAGGCGCGACATAGCCTTCGGCGGAATTCTTGTTATATCATCACTGCTATGCATTTACACCTGGGTCGAGAAGGGCATTGTTATAACATGCCTTGCCCAAGGACTCACCTCGCCTCCGGCGGCCAGATTAGAACCCACAGCCTCTTGATCATAAGTCGAAATGGGAAACCACTAACCACAAAGCTATTGAGGCTGGCATGGTTTGCAAACACCATAAAACAAATTTCTCACAACATGGTACATTGTCTGGTGAGGTTTTGAGAGATTTTTTTTTTTAGCTCACCTGTCACGTAGTGACGAGGTGAGCTTTTGGGATCACTTTTTGTCCGTCGTCCGTGTGTGCGTCAGTGCTAGTGTGCGTGCGTAAACTTTTTCTTTAAATGACATCTCCTCCTAAACCACTGATTGGATTTTAACCAAACTTCACAGGAATGATCCTTAGGTGGTCCCCTTTCAAAGTTGTTCAAATGGTTCCGGTCCATTGCACATCTAGGTCACAGGAGCTAAAAATAGAATTTTAAAATGAAAACTTTAAAAATCTTCTTCTCTGAAACCGCAAGGCCCAGGTCTTTGATATTTGGTATGAAGCTTCATCTAGTGGACCTCTACCAAGATTGTTCAAATTATGGCCCTTGGGCCAGAAATGCCCCCGCCCCGGGGGCCTTTGGGTTTACATAGGCTTATATAGGGAAAATCTTTAAAAATCTTCTTCTCTGAAACCGCAAGGCCCAGGTCTTTGATATTTGGTGTGAAGCTTCACCTAGTGGACCTCTACCAATTTTGTTAAAATTATAGCCCTAGGGCCAAAAATGCCCCCGCCCTTGGGGCCTTTGGTTTTACATAGGCTTATACAGGGAAAATCTTTAAAAATCTTCTTTTTTGAAACAGAAAGGCCCAGGTCTTCGATATTTTGTATGAAGCTTCATCTAGTGGACCTCTACCAAGGTTGTTCAAATTACTGCCCTTGGGCCAGAAATGCCCCCGCCCCGGGGGCCTTTGGGTTTACATAGGCTTACATAGGGAAAATCTTTAAAAATCTTCTTCTCTTAAACCATAAGGCCCAGGTCTTTGATATTTGGTGTGAAGCTTCACCTAGTGAACCTCTACCAAGATTGTTCAAATTATAGTACTGGGGCCAAAAATGCCCCCGCCCTTGGGGCCTTTGGTTTTACATAGGCTTATACAGGGAAAATCTTTAAAAATTTTCTTCTCTGAAACCGAAAGGCCCAGGTCTTCGATATTTGGTATGAAGCTTCATCTAGTGGACCTCTACCAAGATTGTTCAAATTATGGCCCTTTGACCAGAAATGCCCCTGCTCAGGGGCCTTTGGGCTTACATAGGCTTATATAGGGAAAATCTTTAAAAATCTTCTTCTCTAGAACCACAAGGCCCAGGTCTTTGATATTTGGTGTGAAGCTTCACCTAGTGGACCTCTACCAAGATAGTTCAAATTATAGTCCTAGGCCCAAAAATGCCCCCGCCCCGGGGCCTTTGGTTTTACATAGGCTTATACAGGGAAAATCTTTAAAAATCTTCTTCTCTGAAACTGCAACGCTCAGATCTTTGATATTTTGGTGTGAAGCTTCATCTAGTGGATGTCAACCAAGATTGTTCAAATTATAGCCCCGGGGTTAAAAATGCCCCCGCCCTGGGGGCCTTTGGTTTTACATAGGCTTGTACAGGGAAAATCTTTAAAAATCTTCATCTCTGAAACCACAAGGCTCAGGTCTTTGATATTTGGTATGAAGCTTCACCTAGTATAGCCCTTGGGCCAAGAATGTACTAGAGACACTGATTCTCAGGTGAGCGACTCAGGGCCCTCTGGGCCCTCTTGTTAGCTCACCTGAGCCGTAGGCTCATTGGTGAGCTTATAGGGTGGTCATGCTGTCTGTATGTATGTATGTCAACATTTTCAAACATCTTCTCCTCTGGTACCGCTGGGCCGATTGAAGCCAAATTTCATGTTGGGCCTCAGTGGGATGGGGGAACGAAAGTTTCATCGCGGGGTCAAGGTCACATGACCAAGGTGGCCGCCATGCCCATATATGGTAAAAACCCTTCAAAAATCTTCTTCTCCAGAACCACTGGTCCGATTTTCACCAAACTTGGTATGTGGCCTCGGGTACTCGGGCTCATCATAGTTTCTTCAAATAATGGCCCTTGGATGACCTTGACCTATTTTATGCCAAGGTAATATAGGCTTTTGAACGCAAAAAGTGAAAATGGTGGATTTTTCGGAAACTGTTGCAGCCTTTGGCCTGAAAGTTGGTAGATGACATCAGCTAAATGAGTTAATAAGTATATATGAGATTTAAAGGTCAAGGTCATTCCGTGACCTTGTGTCAAGTTTTTTAATATGTCAAACTTGAAACTTATTTTTCAGGGAAACTACTTGGTCAATTTTGACCAAATTTCATATGCAAGCTTAATGGGAGAAGGACATGTAAATTAAGTTGATGATGTTGGGTCACATAACCAAGATGGCCGCCATGCCCATATATTGTTAAAAACCCTTCAAAAATCTTCTTCTCTGAAACTCCTGGACGGATTTCTATGAAACTTGGTATGTAGCATTTGGGACGCGGGCCCATCATAAATTCTTAAAATGGTGACCCTCGAATGACCTTAACCTATTTTATGCCAAGGTAAAATTTAGTCACATATGCATTTGTATGGGAAAAAGTGAAAATGCATTATAACTAACAAACCGTTCAATATTCCACCACTAAATCATATATATGCTTGTTCCTTAAGATAGGGCGCATTTATTGACATGGGGTCCAACTAGGTCCCTTAAAAAAACTTCAAAAATCTTCTTCTCCGGAACTGCTGGGCCGATTTTCACCAAACTTGGTATGTAGGCTCGGGTACTCGGGCCCATCATAGTTTGTTCAAAGAATTGCCCTGGGATGACCTTGACCTATTTTATGCCAAGGTCAAATTTAGTCACATTGGCATTTGTATGGGAAAAAGTCTAAATGGCTGATATCTTGCAAATGGTTGAGAATACCACCCCTAAACCATATATATATTCTTATTCCTTGTGATTAAGCATGTTTAATGACATGGACCTTGGGAGTCTAGGGGGTCCCCCGGGGACATGTCCCACCCCCTCCATTTCAAAAAATGCACAAACTGTTCAGATCTCCACCCATAGACAATATATATTCTTGTTGCTTATGATAAGGGGCCTTAAGTGACATGCATCTTGAGACCCCGGGGGCATGCCCCACCCTTGCATTACACAAAATGCATCAAATCTCAGAAACTGTTCAGATTCCCTCCCATAAACCATATATTATCTTGTTTCTTGTGATAAGGGGCATTTAGTTACATGGATCTTTGAACACCAAAGGTTAAATTGGGGGCCTCACCCCCTTTAGAAATGGTTAAGCTCTCCACCCATTATAGGCTTTTGAATGGCAAAAAGTGAAAATGGTGGATTTTTTGGAAACTGTTGCAGCCTTTGGCCTGAAAGTTGGTAGATGACATCAGCTAAATGAGTTAATAAGTATATATGAGATTTAAAGGTCAAGGTCATTCCGTGACCTTGGGTCAAGTTTTTTAATATGTCAAACTTGAAACTTATTTTTCAGGGAAACTACTTGGTCAATTTTGACCAAATTTCATATGCAAGCTTAATGGGAGAAGGACATGTAAATTAAGTTGATGATGTTGGGTCACATAACCAAGATGGCCGCCATGCCCATATATTGTTAAAAACCCTTCAAAAATCTTCTTCTCTGAAACTCCTGGACGGATTTCTATGAAACTTGGTATGTAGCATTCGCCCCTCCATCGTTTCGCCGATCGTTCGTTTCTTGATCAGACCAAACACATCATGAAGTTCAAAACATTTAAATCGAGGCCAAAAAGATACCAGAATCAAAACTTTATGATCATGGATGATTATCTCCCCTTTCAATGTAAAATCTCTATTCAAATCTTATTTTGGTCATAAATTTTTTTATTTGTGAACCGATTTTCAAAATTTTTGTGGCACATGTTTCAAGAAATTTATTAGCAACTTTTGCTAAAGAAATCATCAATCCTTGTCTTTGTTTACTACAACGAATCTCTGAAATATCATTATCAGAGGACAAAACAAGTTTGGTGACATGGATCTTAGATCCATAAGAGGTCTAGAGGGACCTTGGGTGCATGTCCCTTAGCCCTTTAGACCTAAGGCTGTCAGGTGAGCGTCTTCAGGACCAATGGTCCACTGGTGTTTTATATTAGGATCACTTTTTGTCTGTCATCCGTGCGTATACAATTTCTTCAAACGACATCTCCTCCTAAACCACTGATCGGATTTTGACCTAACTTCACAGGAATAATCCTTAGGGGTCCCCTTTCAAAGTTGTTCAAATGGTTCCAGTCTGTTGCACATATAGGTCACAGTTGCCAAAAATACATTTTTTTTCACCGAAAACTAAAAAATTCTTCTTCTCTGAAACCACAAGGCCCAGGACATTGATATTTGGCATGAAGCTTCATCTAGTGGACCCCTACCAAGATTGTCCAAATTATAGTGCTAGGGCCAAAAATGCCCCCACACTGGGGCCCTTTGGTTTTACATAGGCTTTTATAGGGAAAATCTTTACAAATCTTCTTCTCTGAAACTGCAAGGCCCAGGTCTTTGATATTTGGTATGAAGCTTCATCTAGTGGACCCCTACCAAGATTGTTCAAATTATAGTGCTGGGGCCAAAAATGCCCCCGCCCCAGGGCCCTTTCCTTTTACATGCGCTTATATAGGGAAAATCTTTAAAAATCTTCTTCTCTGCAACCGCAAGGCCCAGGTCTTTGATATGAAGCTTCATCTAGTGGACCCCTACCAAGTTTGTTCAAATAATAGTGCTGGGGCCAAAAATGCCCCCGCCCTGGGGCCCTTTGTTTCACATGGGCTTATATAGGGAAAATCTTTTAAAATCTTCTTCTCTGAAACTGCAAGGCCCAGGTCTTTGCAATTTGGTATGAAGCTTCATCTAGTGAACCCCTAACAAGATTGTTCAAATTATAGTGCTGGGGCCAAAAATGCCCCTGCCCCGGGGCCCTTTGGTTTTACATAGGCTTATATATGGAGAATCTTAAAAAATCTTCTTCTCTGAAACTGCAAGGCCCAGGTCTTTGATATTTGGTATGAAGCTTCATCTTGTGGACCTCTACCAAGATTGTTCAAATTATTGCCCTGGAGCCAAAAATGCCCCCGCTCCGGGGCCCTTTGGTTTTACCTATACTTATATAGGGAAAATCTTAATGAAAACTTAAAAAATCTTCTTCTCTGAAACCATAAGGCCCAGGTCTTTGATATTTGGTACGAAGTTTCATCTAGTGGATCCCTACCAAGATTGTTCAAAATATAGTGCTGGGGCCAAAAATGCCCCTTCCCAGGGTCCCTTTGATTTTACATAGGATTATATAGAGAAAATCTTTAAAAATCTTCTTCTCTGAAACCACAAGGCCTAGGTCTTTGATATTTGGTATGAAGCTTCAGCTAGTGGATCTCTACCAAGATTGTTCAAATTATAGCCCTGAGACCAAAAATGCCCCTGCCTCGTGGCCCTTTGGTTTTACATAGACTTATATAGGGACTTATATAAGACTTATCCATCTTTAAAAATCTTCTTCTATGAAACCACAAGGCCTAGGTCTTGATAGCCCTTGGGCCAAAAATGCCCCCACCCCGAGACCCTTTGGTTTTACATAGACTTTATACAAATAATCTTTTAAAATCTTCTTCTCTGAAACAGCAAGGCTCAGGTCTTTGATATTTGGTGTGAAGCTTCATCTAATGGACCGCTATCAAGATTGTTTAAATTATAGCCCTGGGGCCAAAAATGCCCCCGCCCTGGGGCCATTTGGTTTTACATAGGCTTATGTTGGGAATATCTTTAAAAAAATCTTCTTCTCTGAAACTGCAAGGCCCAGGTCTTTGATATTTGGTATGTAGCTTCATCTAGTGGACCTTTGCCAAGATTGTTCAAATTATAGCCTTTGTTGATATTTGGTATGAAGCTTCACCTTTTTAGACCTCCCTCAACATAATGCACATTTTAACCCCGCGGTCAATAATGGCCCTCCCCAGGGCCCACTTGTTACTCTATGGATCAGGTGAGCGATCCAGGGCCATCATGGCCCTCTTGTTTTAATTTTCACTAGACTCATCTAAATATGTTAAATGGGAGGAAACGTCTGGGGCAAAAGTGTTAATTAGAAATAATGTGTATTTAAAACCTCACATTAAGACTAAAGTTTTGGCCAAATGAAGTACTAAAAAATCCAAAAAAATGGGACACCTTGAAGACGTACTGTAATTCTCCTAAAATTTCACGATCCAACAAGGAGTTCAAAACAAAAAGTGCAGACAGAATGGCAAATAGTGTAGCCCCTGATCAGACTGCTCCTGAAGGAGCAGTCTGATCAGGGTCTGCACTGTTTGCTTAGGCCTGTCTGTCCCAGTACTTGGGATCATAACGGTAATTTTCTCTTGTAAAATTCTTATCTAGGTTGATCACTGATAGTCTTGTCATGGATATTAATCTCAAAACCGAACCAATAATATGACAGGTCTATGAATTTTTTAGTAACAAGTTTTGAAGTATGATATATGTGGGTAAGAGCGCTGACTCTTAATCATTAAGTCTCTCACTGTTGTGGTTCGAGCCTCGCTTGGGTCATATGTAGGATGCCAAGTTCTGCAACGGAAGGCCAGGGGGTCTTTCTTTGGGTACTATGGTTTTTTCCCACCTCTGATTAACGATCAGCTCAAAATATGTGAAATAATCTTGAAAGGGGTGTAAAACCAAACAAAAACAAAATATAATAATAATTGATGTAGTACATACAATCATTTGGTTTTAGGTTTGCAGGGGGTTTTATATGTGTGCAAGAGATGAAGAATTTTGGAGACTGGCCTGTTTGAGGTAAGAAATGAGATTCCTGGACCCGGGGTTATAAAACTTTTTTCATGCTCAACTCAATTGTTGGCACTTTAAAATTTGTGAGCAGGACAATAACATTCTGTGCTATCTGAGACAGAAAAATCGCCCAACTTATTTGTATTTTAATTTTTACGAGCACTAAAAGTTTCATGCACAGTTGAGTTGAGCATGAAAAAAGTTTTATAACCTTGGGGCCTGGTTTGCATCCCGCTAAGTGTTCTTTTATAACCTCAGGGACTGCTGGCTGGATTTTATGGGACTAAACACCTCTTTAGGGGAGGCAACTCTTTCAAATTAAGCATCATTAACCTAAGCTTTGGGCACTATCAGGGTTTATGGACTGCCCGAGGGCCAGGGCCTTGACTGCCGAGTTGATATCAACCTGGCCGTCTAGGCCCTGGCCCTTGGCCAGTCCATTAACCCTGATAGTGCCCCAAGCTTAGGTTTCTATTGCTTTTAGGGCACTAAACAACTACTGCAAATTCTAATGCACTTGCGTATGTAACGCGACGTCTGATTGGATAACGTCAAAAATTTGCGACAGTATATTCTGCGATATACTGTCGGAAATCCGACGTCATCATGTAACGTCGCTTTCCATTGGTTGTCATTTGGTTTTACGCAGCTCACCGCGCTTGCCGCCTTGTGCAAAACAGTACAGTTTTTAACTTAACAACTGAATAAGTGCATTAGAATGGGGATAACTGTATTGAAAATTGTCAATTGGGGAGGTAAATCGTCGGTTTTACGGTCGCAAATTACGTTTTACGGCTCCGCTAACGCGTCGCCGTAAAACGAAATTTCCGACCGTAAAACCTCCGATTTACCTCCCCAAATGACAATTTTCAGTACAGTTATCCCCTAAACGATACACCACAAAAATACGGCAATTGAAAGATGAAGGACGTGTTGTTGTTAGGCTGGTTTCCTGTAATTCAACGAAGCGACAACCAGAAATAAAAACCAGGGGCCAGTTGTTCAAAGCATCGTTAGCTTAACGAGCTCGTTAGTTGTCATATTGTTAACTCTTCTAGCAAGTACAATATCGTAAATTTTGGTATTTTTGCTGGAAAAATGTGAGCAGCTTTTGCGTCCGCAAAAGCTGCTCACATTTTTTCAGCAAAAATTTCAGCATATTTGCCATATTCAATGATCAAAGTTTTAACGATACGTTAACTAACGACGTCGTTAGTTTTGAACAACTGGCCCCAGTTAATTAATCGTTATTTTCCATAAAAAATTCTGGTTATCTCCCTTGTTTGCACTATAAGACTGGACATGGATGATTTGTTTCAAATGTTATAGTGCCCGTTGTGCATCTACCCTAAATTAGCATTTGGCACGTGATGCGTTTCTAGCCAGTGAAAAAACATGTTTCATTTGTGATATGCATTTAACCCATAAAATGCCAATCATGACAATTGTTGTCTGCTTTTCCATCTGCCTAATTGTTTTGCAAACAGTGTGGCTTGTATGCAAAAGTATTTTTAAAAAGTTTGCCAACAAAAATTCAGCAGACGACATAAGCAGAAACATTTTCAGATGTAGTTTTTCTCGGCGTCTTATGGGTTAATCTATTTTGATCTCCCTTACCAATAGGGCTCTACTCTGAAGAGAAGTCCATGGTCTTCTTCCTCCAAGAGAAGACCCTTTTTAGAAAAATTACAAAAATATTTCAAATATACCTTCTTTAGTAGGAGTTTGCTCTTAAGGGGAATGGATACACCTTCAGGGGAGGCAACTCCTGCAAAAGTATTTTTGTCTACCATGACAATAGGGGTCAACTGTTAAAGAAAGAATTAATTTGCTTCCAAAGAGCAAATTCTTTCCTTTAAGAGTAGACCCCTTTTTCAGTGGGACAGGGCTTTCAGAAAAGCAAACAAGAAATCCGAAAGTTGTCTCTCTTTTAAAATGGTGAAAAAATCTGCCAGGTGTTCCCATTCCCCTTAAGTTTCAGTTTATTGATATTTTCTAAGTTTACAAATTTGTAAATACATGAGATATAATGATATGTCAATTTTTGAAGAAATAATGGCGGCAACGAGCATACCGACGAAATAGTAATAATAATAATCCAGTTCTGTGGTGTATTGCTTCCAAGGGATAACCCTTCCTAGAACATATTTAACGACACTACAGCTGGTGTCTGGTGGCTGTAAAAAGTCTCCCTGCCCTACATCATAGTGTAGTTTATATTTTCTTGTCCTTTGGGATCATTGATTCCATTGTGGAACTTTGAAAATATTTAAAGGTCACTGATGAGGCCTAATTGGTCGAAACTAGCTAGTCTGGCCCAGAAAACATGTACACTCCAAATTTTCTAGTTCTGTGGTGTATTCCTTGCTTCCAAGGGATAACCCTTTCTAGAACATATTATACTTAACTCATTAACCAGTACAGTGCACATTCTTTCACCAGAAACTGAAAACTACCCTTCTTGAATCATCCATTTGGTACAAAAAGGGTTAAAATCCCCAAACCCATAGCACTCAATAAAAGGTAGTACTTGTTAGAATGGCCTTGTTGACATTTGATGCCGAGAAAAACTACATCTGAAAATGTCGTCTGCTGAATCTTCTTGCGAACTTTTTAAAAATTATTTTTTCATGTAGGCAATTAATGTGGACCCAGATCAGACTACTCACTGTTTGCAAAAACTAATTTGGCAGATGACAAAGCAGAAGACAGTTGTCAGGATTGGCATTTCCTGGGTTAACCCTTGTCCTGCTGATCCCAGATATGTCTTTCCAACAATGCAGATCCAGATCAGATCAGGGGTGTAAAATTCCACTCGCCCGCTCGCATTTGGGAGTAAGTTTTAAGGCAGGGTGAGTGAAGTTTTCAAAACTGACCTTACTTTTTCTTCATTTTTAGCATCTAAATGAAAAGTTTAGATGCTAAGGGCGAGTGAGTTTGAGGGAAATTTTACACCTCTGCAGATGGCTTCTGAAGAAGCCATCTGATCAGGATCTTCATTGTTTTCCATTCAGTTTATAAATTTGTTGCATCATGATTTGCATCAAGTAATCTGATTGGTTGATAATCAGCAGTGGGTGTGGCATATATGAATATTCAGCAGGACAAGGGTTAAGCTTCTCTTTTTTTTTTCAGTATAAAGACTAGCATATTATATTGTCATATTAAGTGACTGAAGTTTTAGCAATGTGTTAAATAAAACGCTCTTAGTTTCGAAGAACTTGGTAAGCTCAGATAAACCAAGGTTTCAGCACCTTATTATACCCACGGCATACGAAGTATGTCAGGGGGTATATAGTTTTCGTCTTTCCGTCCGTTCGTTGGTTCGTTCGTTTGTTCGTTCGTTCGTTTGTTCGTTCGTTTGTTCGTTTGTTCATTCGTACGTTCCTTCGTCAACCTTTACGTCAAAGTTTTGCGTTAAACCTTTTTGATTGCTCATATCTCTGTAACCGCAGGTTGGATTCTCTTCATATTTGGTACAGGATATCTCTATAGCATTACCTTTCATATGGAATATCCAAGCCCCTGGGTGGGTTGTCTGTCTGTCCGTCTGTCTGTTCATCTACTTTTACGTCATAGTTTTGTGTTAAACCTTTTTCATTGCTAATATCTCTGCAACCGCATGTTAGATTCTCTTCATGTTTGGTAAAGGATATCTCTATAGCATCACCTTTCATACGGAATATCTAAGCCCCTGGGTGGTCTGTCTGTCTGTCTGTCTGTTCATCTAATTTTACGTCAAAGTTTTGTGTTAAACCTTTTTCATTGCTGATATCTCTTTAACCACATGTTAGATTCTCTTCATGTTTGGTAAAGGATATCTCTATTGCATTACCTTTCATATGGAATATCTAAGCCCCTGGGTCAAGCCCCTGGGTGGTTTGTCTGTCCGTCTGTTCATCTAATTTTACGTCAAAGTTTTGTGTTAAACCTTTTTCATTGCTGATATCTCTGCAACCACATGTAAGATTCTCTTCATGTTTGGTAAAGGATATCTCTATAGCATTACCTTTCATATGGAATATCTAAGCCTCTGGGTCAAGCCCCTGGATGGGCTGTCTGTCTGTCTTTTCATCTTCTTTTACGTCAAAGTTTTGTGTTAAACCTTTTTCATGGCTGATATCTCTGTAACCACATGTTAGATTCTCTTCATGTTTGATAAATGATTTCATGATGCATGCCCCTTCCCCCACCCACGGTGACCTTGACCTCAAGGTCACGGACTTAGAAATTTTACATTTGGTTAAATTTTTATGTCAAAGTTTATAGATGCCTGTATGTTCTATTTGATGCCCTCACTCCCTTGGTCCATTTAGAAATTTTATGTTTGGTTTAGCTTTTACAAGCACATTTATATATTCTTATAGCTTCTTGACTTCATTCATATTACATACAAGCTCGAAAGATATATTAGAGGGTGGCACTGGCCGGGGGTATATGTGACCCACTGGTCACTTTCTCTAGTTGAGAATTCTATTTGACACAGTCTGTTATAACATGATTTGGCTTATAGCATGGAAGATGGATCCCAAAATTTATAGATTACATAGAAAAAAGTGTAATAACTCCATAAGATATACAAATTATAAATGGTCATTTTTCTATATAATTATACATTTTTGTTTGGATATAACATTAGTTTTACTAACACAGCTGATCTGTGTTTTATTCCAACAAAAGTGTTATAATGAGGTTGTGGTGTATGTATCTTTTTTATTGTTGACTTTCAGAATCTGGGGTAATATTCCGTTGAAGATGAAGAAATATGGCTCTTGGAGAAGCATGTATATAGAACGACCACATCTACAGTTTATTGGTAAGAAATGGCATTCAGTATGTTTTGTTAGCAACAGTTCCAATTAAGAAGTTAGAAAAATATGCGATCATTGATAAATATTTACATTCTCAGTGCTTTCACAAAAAAAAAAAAAAGCAATACAGTAAAACTTCGATGGCTCGAACACCGGTGGCTCCTTTACCATTGATGCGTAGAACCCATTCTTGAGCCCCTAGTGAAATCCTCTACATAAGAAATAGTGAGGGATAATTAAGAAGATTTTAGTCTTTTATCTTACAAATGTATGCTGTGTGTACTCATTAGAATCGCCTCAATGAGGCGATTCTAATGAGTACACACAGCATAAATTTTCATTATAGAACACTGAAAAGATGTCTAAAAGTATCTTGTTATGCATCCTGCCAGTAACCCTCAGTGGCTCGAACTAACTCTGTCTCGAACAGATTTTCGAGGTCCCAAAGGTGTTCGAGCCATTGAAGTGCGACTGTAGTTATACCCCCGCAAACGAAGTTTGAAGAGGGTATGTAGGAGTCAGCTTGTTGTCGTCGGTCCGTTACAAAAAAGTCTGTTACAAAAAACTTTAACATTGCTCATAACTTCCTTATTCTTTGACCGATTTCTTTAATATTCACACACCACACACCTTGCCACTAGTACTTAAAATTGATATACACAAGCCTGGCCTTGACCTTTACGTTGACCTTCCTCAAGGTCAAATACTTGTAAAAATTTGTTGTCGGTCCGTTACAAAAAACTTTAACATTGCTCATAACTTCCTTATTCTTTGACCGATTTCTTTAATATTCACACACCACACACCTTGCCACTAGTACTTAAGATTGATATACACAAACCTGACCTTGACCTTTACGTTGACCTTCCTCAAGGTCAAATACTTGTAAAAATTTGTCGGACAATGCATGCGGGGGTATAATTGGCGCCCGTTAGGCGGCAGCTCTAGTTAATTATTGGGACATAATCATGTTCATACTTCAGTTAACCTATTAGATGCCAATCACGACAATTGTCGTCTGCTTTGTCATCTGTCGGTTACTTTAAAAGTTAAAGTCCCAAACTGTGTGGGCCCAGATCAGACTGCTCCTAGATTTGATCAGGATCCACACTGTTTTCAATAATGACTTCTTAGATGCCAGTCACATTATCGTCTGCTTTGTCGTCTGCTGCTTACTTTAAAAGTCATTGTTGCAAGTAATCTGGGCCAAGATCAGACTGCTCCTGTTGGAGCAGTCTGATCTGGGCCCACACTGTTTGCCTGCATGCAAAAATATTTTTAGAAAGTTTGCAAAAAGATTCAGCAGATGACATAAGCAGATGACATTTTCAGATGTTGTTTTTCTCGGCCACTTACAGGTTAAGGACCATTTTCCCAGCCTTTTGTCCCAAGAAGACAGAGTGCCATCAGTGCTTTTATGAATTTGCACCTTCCATAATTTCATTGTTGCAGTTGAATTTCTTTGGTTTTTTCCCAGGGTGTTACATCAGTAAGATGTCGTATTTGAGGCAAGGGGAACAGAGCTTAGACAATTTCTACAAGCCCTGGCATGAGATTATATACTATAGATACATCAGATTCTTTACCGATGGTAAGTCATATACTACATACAGGGGCCTGTACTACATACAGGCCCCTCGTAATGACGACAGTATTTGTTCCCTATTATTGTGCTGTTATAAAGAATTTGCCATTATAAAGAATCCCAGTCAGGGGTATGATAAGTAATTAAAGGCCTTTTCCCAAACATTTCTCCAAGAAACAAATGATGATAGATATTTGTTAGAATTGCTTCACCATGTTATAGACATTTGTTAGAATCGCCTCGGTGAGGCGATTCTAACATATATCTATAACATTTGTTTCTTGGAGTATTAAATAACAAGAATCTTTCATGACTATAAACTCGATTTGTGCATTTCAAACCTGAGGGAAGCCCACGCCACTCTTTAGCTAAGTAGTCATTCCATTGAAATTGTCTTTATAACGAATTTTGTTGTTATAATCAATGTCGGTATAAAGAGGGTTGACTGTATTATTTACTGTAGATACATTGGATTCTTTATTGATGGTAAGTCATGTACTAGACAGTTTCTACTATCCCTTATCTATTTTAGGTACATCAGGTTCTTTATTGGTGGTAAGTTATGCACTAGAGATTATATCCTACAGGCGATTCTATTGAGTACACACAATATACCTTTATTTTATTCTCCCCATGACCATCGGGGCTTGAAGAAATAGATGGGCTTCCACGCAGAACTGAAACTGACTGCACCAAGGACTGGTAAACCACTAAGAGGATCTAAACCTGCCCAGGCAAAGCGGTGCGAGTTGGACCCTCCATGCTTATTAACCCTATTTGTTACATTTGGCGACAGGGCTTGAATGCCATTTCATCTCAGTGTCGGGTAAAAGTCCCACAAAATTGGAAGCAACATCACCAAAATGACCTTAACAGTGTTGACGGGGACGTTAAACCTCAAATCAAACAAACAAGCAATAGAAACGCCCCAGTGAGGCGATTCTAACAAATATGTATACCATTTGTTTCTTGGTTTTTTTGTTTTTTTTTGGTTTTGGTTTTACGGCCCTTTCAAGATTATTTCACTCATATCGAGCCGATCGTTAATCAGAGGTGGGCGAAAACCGGAGTACCCGGAGGAAAACCACCTGACCTTCCGTTGCAGAACTTGGCGTCTCACATGTGACCCGAGCGAGGCTCGAACCACAGCGGTGAGAGGCCTAATGATCAAGAGTCAGCGCTCTTAACCACTAGGCCACGGAGGCCCGTATTTGTTTCTTGGAGTATTAAATTACAAGAATCTTCCATGACTATGGACTCGATTTGTGCATTTCCAACCTGAGGGAAGCCCACGCCGCTCTTTAGCTAAGTAGTCATTCCATTGAAATTGTCGTTATAACGACTTTTTGCCGTTATAACGAATGTCGGTATAAAGAGGGTTTACTGCATTATTTACTATTGATACATTGGATTCTTTATTGATGGTAAGTCATGTACTAGACAGTTTCTACAATCCCTTACCTATTTTAAATGCATGAGGTTCTTTACTGATGGTAAGTTATGCCCTGGAGATTATATCCTACAGGTGATTCTAATGAGTTCACACAATATACCTTTATTTAATTGTAAAGATTGTATAAATTTCCTGAAGTGATCCCCATTATGCCTCATCACCTGGCACGGTGAGTAAACTTCAGTTATTCGAACTACTTATATCTTATATCAAGTTTCACGGTTTGTTTATTTGAATTGAGGTGTAACTTCCACACCAACACTATTTAGGTCATTAAAGTTTCATGGTCCCAGAGGTATTTGAGTCGTTGAAGTCCGACTGTATTTGAATATGGTGTTCTACTCGTTTATATGCTACATGGCATAAGTAGTTGTGACATTACGTGCCAGTATCTATGTGTTATTACAGGTATTGTCAAATTTTTATGACATGTGGGGCTTGGTGAAATAGAACAGGCTTCATGATGGTTCCATGCACAGTTGAAACTGTCCACATATGTGTACTGGTAAACTGCTTAGTAGGCAAAGTGATGCGAGTTGGAACGTCATTGCATATAAACCCTATTGGTTTCATTGGGTGGCAGGGATTGAGATGTCATTTCATCTCAGTGTCGGGTAAAAGTCCCACCAAATTGGAAGCAATGTCTCCAAAATTACCTTAACCCATTGTATGCTAGTGGACTTTTCCATTGCTATATGTTAGACAATTCCATTTGTCTTATAAGGGGTGTCAGGCTTATTCTTTTTGTTTTTGTTTTTCTACTTTTGAAGGAAAATTCTGTTAGCAAATAGTGCAGGCCTTGATCAGACGCCGCATTCTGCGGTGTCTGATCTGGGCTTGTACTATTTGCCAAGGTACCCCTTTAAGGGGGTTAGAATGGGTTAATAGTGTTGACTGGGACATTAAACCTCAAACAAAACAAACAAATGTTATGTAATAAATAACAGCAGCATTCTACTATTAAAATGTTGCAGGATTGGTGTTTATGATGACAAGTCCCGAAGATCCTCTTGTTACCCTTCCAAAGCTGAAATCCAGGAACGGCAGAGTTGCTGGCATGTTACGAGGCTACTACAGACTCTCAGGAAATAAGGTACAATCATCATCACCAGAATTTTTATCAACATGCAGTTACAGGGTAAATCTACATCAGTGCCCCCCACTTACTCCAGGTGGCTGACTTGCTGCTTGCATGGCAGATCTCACACTTGATCTTCATGTATGTCTATCATGAAGGTTGATAGTCGAGAGCTTCCACTCCATGCCATCCCTCTCTCAGTCTGTCAGCTGCTTCCAAGTCATCTGGGGCCTACCAGGCCCACGCTTTCCATCAACTTGCATGTCACAGGCTGTCTTGACTGCGACATTGGAGTGTTCCACATGTCCACCCCAGCAGAGCCTTCTCTCCTTCAGGATAAGGTCCAGGTTCTTAATGCCAAGCCATGCAAGTAGCTCATTGGACCTGATGGTGACAATGTCTTGCGGTCTGACATTGCAGACTGATCTGATCATTGCCCTGTCATTCTCCTGCAGACGTTGGAGGGTTGACTGTGTAAGTTGCCAGATCTCACTGGCATGGAGCATTGCACTCCACACACAAGAGTTTTACATGTGGCTACGCATCTTGAAAGGAGTTAGTGGGAAGGGAGAACTGGTAGCAGCTCCTTGAACTTCTTCCAGGCTGTTTTCACATGAGTTATGGAAACTTAAGGAAAATTATCCCTCTCCCCCACAACTAAAATCCTTTTTACTCTTATTTGGTGCTATAGATTCAGTACTTAAACTGTTATAAGGATACTTTTGGCTTGACACCCTATTAACCTTTATCCCATACCTCATCAAGAGGGACTCCCTCATCAGGAGGGATTCTCCCTCATTTTTATGCTAATTTTTGACCAATTTATGCTAAATTTTAGTAAAATTTTGGAGTCTCCCTCAATTGAACTGAGAATTTCCCTATATATTCTTTACGTACATCTCCCTCATCACAATGGCAAATCTCCCTCATACAGTTCACAAATTATCACAAGTATGCTGAACACAACAACCCCTACCTTTGCAGACAGTGTAGATCCTGATCAGATGGCTTCGTAAAAAGCCATCTGGCTTCTTAAGAAGCCATCTGATCAGGATCTACACTGCTTGTTATTCAGTTTGCAAATTTGAATGAACACAAAATACCAAAAAATTTTATTGGTCGATAGACAGCAGTGAGTGTGGCTAATCAATTTATTCAAGAGGATAAGGTTTAAATTAGTCTTGCAACAAAAGCTATGCAGATATGACCAATGCATTAATGACTGGAATATTCTTCAGCTTCAGTGATAAGCCCATTTTGTGCAGGAAACTTCAAAAGAGAGCACTGGCAAACAGTTCTGGCCCAGATCAGACACTGCAGAGCACTGCGGTCTGATCAGGGCCTTTACTTTTAGGAAGAAGCTCTGCCATTTCTTAAATAAATTTCTAAAGGATATTTCAGTCTGACACCTTAATTTGCTGGCATATGTACAAACAAGGGTGAAACTATATGCCACCTTGCGGCAGAGGGCATAAAAAAGTGAATTGATCAATTTCTTTCTGAAGGTGACAGGTGTGCTACAGAGGATAAAACAGCCAGAGATAACGACGTACTCGTACTACCGATCCAAACGCAACAAAAACCAGATGAACCAGAATGATTGTAGACAGACCTACCATATTGTAAGTGATGAGAAATGTATGCCTCACTGCATGAAGGCTAGGGACCAGTTGTTCAAGTGCAACAATGTTGTTTGTTACGAGGACTGTTCAAATATGAATGCAACTAAGCACATAAAAATGATTCCGTGATAGATTTTGATGAAAAATTTATTTTGTCCCCTCAAAGTATTCCCCTTTAACAGATATACGAACTTTCAGTCTTCTGATCCAATCAGTGAATGCATTTGGTAGTCTTTTCGATGTATACTATGAAGGCACTGGAATATTGCAGAACCGAGCTGTTTGAGCTGTACAAATTTTCGACCAGAAAGGTATTTTTTCAGCCACGGGAACAAAAAAAAAAGTCACACGGGGCAAGGTCAGGGGAATACCGGGGGTGAGGGAGTTCAACAACCTTTTCCTGCTTCAGATAGTCTTGCACAATGAACGCCTTGTGCGATGACGCATTGTCATGTAGCAATCTGACATTGGCCAAACCAGTTGCGGGTCTTGGTTCTTTGAAACATTTCTTCAATTTTCGAAGAACTTCATTCTTGTAAAACTTCGCATTTACAGATTTGCCTTTAGGCACAGCAACCTGAATAGCAGGGACCTGATTTGAAAAGAATATGGCATACATTACCTTCTTGACGCTCATGGTCTGCTTTGCAATGCATGGTCTTTTGCAATACTTTGTTGCCCATATTTTGTTCTGAATCTTTCGTTTTGGCTCAAAAAAGTGAACCCATGTCTTGTCACCTGTGACGACATTAGCGAAAGGCCGTGCATTGTAATTTGGAAACTTTTTAAGCAACTTCTTGGCGCACTGAACATCTGTCTTTTACTGCTCATCTGTCAACAGATGGGGAATCCATCTAGCACAGATCTTTCTCATTTTCAAATCCTGTTTCAGAATTGTATGAGCTGCTCCTAATGAGTTGCCAACCATACTAGCTATTTGCCTAGTGGTGTATCATGCATTGGTAGCAACTATTTCTTTCACTCTAGCAACCATCTTGGCAGATGTTGCTCTTTTCGGCCGACGATCATGTGGTGCATCTTCTGTTGAGCCTAGCCCACAGCTGAATTTCTTACACCAAAGAAAAACTGTTGGAAAAGACATTTCATTATGCCCATAAACTGAACATATTTCATCAAAAATGTCTTTGCACCGTATACCAAGAATACAACGATTCTTAATATAGGACCGTATTTCAACGGCGTACTCTGACCTTCTTCCAACCATGTTTTGTATTAGTATACAAGAGTAGACAGTGTTTATCAAACGATATACATGGCTAAAGTGGACGGATTTTAACAGGTTTGGTATCATTGTATAGGTAAAATGTTTTTACAGCTGTGATATTTATTTCCAGGTGATTTTCGAATTAGTGCATGAGAAAACGTTCTACTTGCATTCATACTTGAACAGTCCTTGTGATGTATCATTAAAACTTAACCCATATAATGCCAATCAGAAGTATTGTTGTCTGCTTTGCCGTGTACCGGTTACCTTAAAAGTAATTTTTTGCAAACAGTGTGGACCCAGATCAGACTGCTCCTGTAGGAGCAGTTTGATCTGGGCCCACACTGTTTACCTGTATGCAAAAATATTTTTAAAAAGTTTGCAAGAAGATTCAGGAGATGACATAACCAGACGACATTTTCAGATGTAGTTTTTCGCTGTATTTTAAGGGTTAAATTGGATGATCCACAATCTTGCATATATTTGAGCCCATTTCAACCAGTAGTTATAGGAAATGGAAATATATTTCTTGCTTATCAGCTGAGGAAATCCTGGATATTACCCTGAGATAGAAATTCTTTTCTTGCACACCAGATAAGGAAATCCATAGTTTTAGCTTGGGATAGAAATTCTGTTCTAACCCTGGTGTTCTTACCTAATATCGAATATTCTCGCGTGTTTGATAAATGCACTGATTGAATATGATCTCATATGCGCCGTCGTTAAGGTTGAAGTCACTGCATGTTACGTGATATCACTAAACATTCCTGTAGTGTCATCACAATATGGCAGACAACTGCAGCATTAAAAATCCGCACTAAGAAATGGAAGGTATGCAAGAAAAAGAACCTATATGGGTGTGAGGAGTGGTTTGAGAAATCTGCCCTCGGGATCACTGTCCTGCATCACTCAGCAAGCCTCGTGATGCCGGATAGTGACCCTCGGGATGTATTTCCATCCAATCCTTACACCCATATAAGATTCTTATAATCCAGCCTAGGTTATCCTGCACAGGGACAGGATAAAAATAGATCAGCCTAACAGGGGTTTCATTAAAAGGAGGGATTTTCTTTTTTTCTACTTAGGTATTGTCCACCTCCCCCCCCCCCTGCTTCTTTTGATCAATTTGTAATAATAGTTTGTTTGTCATTACTGACAATGACCAATCTTAATCACCTTTTGAGAAATGTTGCTGTTTGTATGGTCTATAATGACTGACGAGACCAATTCTAGCTCTGAACTGTCTGTTGCAGATAAAACAACAAAGGTTAAAGGAAGACTTTGCTCTGGCTTTGCCCATTTCTGTTCAGCTTCGCTGATTCTTTTTGCCTCATATTCACTAGCACCCCTTCTGATGAGGCAGTGCCACTTTGCTCTGTGCTTCATGGTTCTGTTGGTATGTTGAAGTCCTTGAGGGAGGCTTTGAGCGTGCCCTTGTAGCACTTCTTCTGACCACCATGACAGGTAACAGAGAAAATCATCTGCCTGCTTTGCCTTGATTCCCAGATGCAACAAATATTGAAATTTTTGGTCTCGTGTGTTTGATACTCTAAAAAATCTGGGCATTCTGAGGACTTGACATAATTCTCCTAAAATTTGGACAAATTTGTTATATGATCCAGCAAGGAGTCCAAAAGGTGCTGATGGAATGGCAAACAGTGTAGACCCTGATCAGACTGCTCGATTAGGAGCAGTCTGATCTGGGTCTTCACTGTTTGTTAAACCTTTCTGTCCCAATACTTAGGATCATCACAGTACTCTGGTTTAATATGACCCAAAGTAATTTGTCGTTAATGTCGATGTCACTGCACATTACATCATGTCACTTTACATCACAGTGTTGACATCACAATACAGCAGATGTCTGTTTTGAAAATTGAAGTGACTGTGTTTTTAAAAATCTACCCTTAAAAATGAAAAATATGCAAGATGCTCACATGGGTATGAGGGGTAGAAAGAAAAATCTGTCCCTCGTTCACAGTCCAGCATCACTTGGCAAGCCTCATGATACAGGACAGTGATACTCAGGACAGATTTTTCTAATAACCCCAGATAAGAGGGCGTATCCACATATTATTTTTCTTATTTCTGCATGGAAACGTATGTTGTGGGTACTCATTAGAAGCGCCTCAGCGAGGCGCTTCTAATGAATACCCACAACATACATTTTTGTGCAGAAATAAGAAAAATATCTGACAGCACTTTTCCGATGAAAAAAGTGCCTTACCTGGAGCTATGCGTGATGACTATTATATTGGATTTAGGCAATTCCTATTTACAGGATTTAGAAGTGACAAATGTGGGGAAGAAAAATGGATTCAAGTTGCTGTGGAATCAGTATTCTGTCAGCACGTATTACAAGTAAGTTTATTAGGTGTCTTGGCTAATTCAGCAGACGACAAATTGTTGATATTTTTCTTACTTTGTCTAGAACACAGGAATTGACATTTCATGCAAATTGTCTCCATAGGAGACAATTTGCGTGAAATGTCAAATCCTGTTTTCTGAGAAAAATAAGAAAAAATATTTCAAAATGTCATCTGCTGAAAAAAATACCCAGCATGCATAGCATTAACCCTTACAGCAACATGAACAACTAGCAGACGGCATTATGGGTCAGGTAAACAAGTTATCTAGTAGATGGCATTTTTAAAGACTTTAGAAAAATATTTCATGGTTCAGCCTCCACAAAAGAATGTTGCAAGCCCAGCAGGTATCGAAACGGCAAGATCCTGATCACCAGTCAGAAGCCCATCCGAGATGAGCTACCGAGAATGGCTGTGATTGTGGTGTAAAGTCAGCTTGTGAGACATAAGATAAGATGTGTCTTGTTTTGTTTTGTTTTTTTACAAAAATTATCAAATTTGATTGAAAAAAATATGGTTGGATGGGTTTGTTAGACATGAAAATTCCTACTCTAACCCTTATCCTGCTGAATAAATTAATTTAGCCACACCCATTTCTGACTATCCACCAATCAAATTACTTGATCTTTGTATTTGTTCAATTCACATACTGCATGACAAACAGTGTAGATCCTGATCAAATGGCTGATCTTGATCTACACTGTTTGCAAAGCAAGGAGTTGTTGTGTTCAGCTGGATAAGGGTTAACCCATAAAATGCAAATCACCATAATTGTCGTCTGCTTTGTCATCTGCCGGTTACTTTAAAAGTCATTGTTGCAAACAGTGTAGACCCAGATCAGACTGATCCTCTAGAACAGTCTGATCTGGGTCCACACTGTTTGCCTGAATACAGAAATTTATTTTAAACGTTTGCAAGAAGATTCAGCAGACGACATAAACAGACGACATTTTCAGATGCCTATTTTCTTGGCATCTTAAAAGTTCATATCCTTGAAAAACACCAAATAACGTGCATGGAAATTTGCTGTGATATATAAAAGCAAAGGAAACAAAAGAGACGAAATTTATCAAACACTTTATGCTGTTAGTAAGAAAAAAAAAAAAAAAAAAAAGGACGTCCATTTTCAGTGTAGACTGAGTGAACCAAACTCTCAGGTCAGTACATCACGTTAAAAAGTTCATGTAATGAACGCCCCTGTGAACCCCACTTTATAGAGAAATTGAGGTTTACATGGGTATGTATTTTTTTTTCCTCATCCTTGTTGTATTACATAGATTGTGGGTACTTATTAGAACCGCCTCACTTGTGGTGTTCCTATTGAGCACCCACAATCTATGTTTGGAGCAGAAATAAAGGGGGGGGGGAAATTATCAGAAAAACGCCACTTCCACAGACATGAAGACACCCCAAAGACAGCCCAATTGCACACAAGTGTGTTACAGTGATGGACAAAGTCCGAAACTGTGTAAAACCTTGTTTCCGACTTTATCTGTTAAGCCTCAAATTTCAATTTCTCTGCATCAGAGAAAGATGCTAGATCCTAGTTATTCAGGGCTACATACAGTCAAACTTCCATGACTGGAACACCTTCTGGACTATGAAAATATGTTCAAAATAAGGGTAATTTGAACACCAGTTTCAGGTCATAAAGCATAATGGGGATCACTTTAATATCTTTACGAAGTTTTATAGAATTTAAGTATGTTATGTGTACTCATTAGAATCGCCTCATTGAGGCGATTCTTATAAGTACACACAACATACTTTTATGTACAACATACTTTTACAGATCAAAACAAGTGAAATTTCCTTAAATATCCAAATTTATCAGTTACCCCCTACATATAGTGCATTGTAACACATTGACCTGATAAAGATATGCTATCTCAGGACATGTGAGCTTTATCACGTCAACTTGACATTGCACTTTTTAGCTCACCTGTCACGTAGTGACAAGGTGAGCTTTTGTGATCACTTTTTGTCCGTCGTGCGTCCGTCCGTCCGTGCGTCCGTAAACAATTTCAAATAAGTATATCTCTAATACCCCATGGTCAATCTTGATCAAATTTCATGAGAAGCATCACCAGGTAGGGGGACAGGCTGCATAAGGTTTTTGGGCTGATCAGATTGGAATTGTGGTTGCCATGGCAACATATAGCTCCAATAGACTTACAATGGGAAAAAATTAAAATATCTTCTTCTCTGAAACCACAGGGCCCAGAGCTTAGATATTTAGCATGTATTAATGGCTAGTGGTCACCTACATAATTCCTGCCAATCATGCTCCTGGGGTCCAAATTGGCCACGCCCCGGGGCCCCTTCGCTCCCATAGACTCATAATGGAACAAAAAGCTTCAAAAATCTTCTTCTCGGAAACCACAGGGCCCAGAGCTTAGATATTTAGCATGTAGCAATGGCAAGTGGTCACCTACATAATTCCTGCCAATCATGCCCCTGGTGTCCAAACGGGCCACGCCCCGGGGCCCTTTAGCTCCTATAGACTCATAATGGAAAAAAGCTTCAAAAATCTTCTTCTCTGAAACCACGGGGTCCCGAGCTGAGATATTTGGCCTGTAGCAACAGCAAGTGATAACCTACATAATTCCAGCCAATCATGCCCCTGGGGTCCAAATAGGTCACACCCCGGGGCCCCTTAGCTCCCATAGACTCCTAATGGAAAAAAAGCTTCAAAAATCTTCTTCTCTGAAACAAGAGGGCCCAGAGCTTAGATATTTAGCACGTAGCAGTTGCCAGTGGTCACCTACATAATTCCTGCCAATCATGCCCGTGGGTTCCAAATGGGCAATGCCCCGCGGCCCCTTCGCTCCCACAGACTCATAATGGAACAAAAAGCTTCAAAAATCTTCTTCTCTGAAACCACAGGGCCCAGAGCTTAGATATTTAGCATGTAGCAATGGCAAGTGGTCACCTACATAATTCCTGCCAATCATGCCCCTGGGGTCCAAACCGGCCACGCCCCGGGGCCCTTTGGCTCCTATAGACTTAAAATGGAAAAAAGTTTCAAAAATCTTCTTCTCTGAAACCACAGGGCCCAGAGCTGAGGTATTTGCCATGTAGCAACGGCAAGTGATCACCTACATAAATCCTGCCAATCATGCCCCTAGGGTCCAAATGAGCCACGCCCCGGGGCCCCTTAGCTCCAATAGACTCATAATGGAAAAAAAAAACTTCAAAAATCTTCTTCTCTTTGATACCACAGGGTCCAGAGTTTAGATATTTAGCATGTAGCAAAGGCAATTGGTCACCTACATAATTCCTGCTTACCCTGCCCCTGGGGTCAAAATGGGCCACGCCCCAGGGCCCCTTTGCGCCCATAGACTCATAATGGAAAAAAGCTTCAAAAAATCTTCTTCTCTGATCCCACAGTGCCCAGAGCTTAGATATTACTCACATAGCAACGGCAAGTGGTCACCAACATAATTCCTGCCAATCATGCCCCTGGGATCCAAAAGGGCCACGCCCCGGGGCCTCTTAGCTCTTATAGACTCATAATGGAAAAAAAGCTTAAAAAACCTTCTTCTCTGAAACCACAGGGCCCAGAGCTTAGATATTTAGCATGTAGCAATGGCAAGTGGTCACCTATATAAATCCTGCCAATCATGCCCGTGGGGTCCAAATGGGCCATGCCCCGGGGCCTCTTAGCTCCCATAGACTCATAATGGAAAAAAGCTTCAAAAATCTTCTCTGAAACCACAGGGCCCAGAGCTTAGATATTTAGCATGTAGCAATGACAAGTGGTCACCTACATAATTCCTGCCAATCATGCCCCTGGGGTCCAAATGGGCCACACCCTGGGACCCCTATAGCTCCCATAGACTCATAATGTAAAAAAAAAAAAACTTCAAAAAATCTTCTTCTCTGAAACCACAGTGCCCAGAGCTTAGATATTTAGCATGTAGCAACGGCAAGTGGTCACCTTCATATTTCCTGCTAATCATGCCCCTGGGGTCCGAATGGGCCACGCCCCAGGGCCCCTTAGCTCCCATAGACTCATAATGGAAAAAAGCTTCAAAAATCTTTTTCTCAGAAACTGAAGCACAGAACTTAGATATTTAGTATCTTGCAACATAAAATAGCCAGCTACATAAATCCTGCTTACCCTGCCCCTGGGGTCAAAATTGGCCTCGCCCCAGCTCATCACCTCCAATAGACTTATTATGGAAAAAACTTAAACAATCTTCTCCTATGAAACCATAAAGCCCAGAGCTTAGATTTTTAGTATGTAGCAACATCAAGTGGCCATCTACATAAATCCTGCTAGTTATGCCCCTGGGATCCAAATTGGCCCCACCCCAGGGCTCTTTAGCTTCCATAGACTTACAATTGGAGAGACTTAAAAAATCTTCTTCTCTGAAACCACAGGGCCCTTATAATGAAAAAAAAACAACAACTTCAAATGGGGAAAAAAATCTTAAAAAATCTTCTTCTCTGAAACCATAAGTCCCAGAGCTTAGGTATTTAGCATGTAGCAATGTCGAGTAGTCGCCAACACGAATCCTGCCAATCATGCCCCTGGGGTCCAAATCCTGTGGCCCCTAAACTCCAACAAACTTATAATGGAAAAAGCTTCAAACATCTTCTTTGAAACCATGAAGTACAGACCTTAGATATTTAGTATATAGCAACACAAAATGGTCGCCTACATAAATCCTGCCAACCATGCCCTTTGGGTCAAAATTGGTCAAGCCCCAGGGCTCATTAGCTCCTTTAGACTTATACTGGAAAAAACTTAAACATATCATTTTTCTCCAAAACCATAAGGCACAGATTTTGTTGGTTTTGTGGTTTTACATCCCCGTCAACACTGTATAGGTCATTTTGGAGATGTCTCTTCCAATTTTGTGGGACTTTTACCAGACATTGAGATGAAATTACATCTCAAGCCCTGTGGCCCAATGAAACCAGTAGGGTTTATAAGCATGGACACCGCATCGAAAAAATTACATTGAAAATTATCAAAAGATAAATAGTAAATATACTGATCGATTGTATTCCGCACCAGAATGTTGGGACGCACTGAGGCCAATCAGTAAGTGATCGAAAAATGCCAATTTAAAGAGTTTACAAGGGGATAAACTGATAAGTAGAATACCAGGTTCGTGTCATTTGATATCAAGTTTATCAGGCTCGGCTTCGAGAACGCATGTAGAATTGCTCGGCAAGCCTCGCGATTCTACAAGCGTTCCCGAAGCCTTGCCTGATAAACTTGATATCAAAAGACACGAATCTAGTATTCTCTATATATGGATATCTGGAGATATTGGATGAGTTCTTGAAGGACTCGAGAACGAGTTTGGATTAACCATGGTAAACAACTTATCTATGTTTGAGTTTTCAAAGTTTCACTGCAGTTATCTAATTCCCACAAATACCCACAACATACATGTTATTAAGAAATAAAAAAAAAAATACCCCTGGTTTATCCACGGCCTTAACTGGAGCTACCTTAATCTCATTCCAGGTCAACTGGAGAAGAGAACATCAGCGACTTCGAGATCACCAACAAGGCATATCCGCCATTACTATTTTCCCGAGTGAAGAGTTACTCAGCCATCTCCGAAGATCTTCTTACATTGTAGATAGGCAGCTAGACACCGTTTTTAGAGACTTTTAGTTTATAGTTGACAGTGAGTGGAGTTATGTCAAGCAAAACAAGAGCTTGGTCTGTTTTCCGACTTTATTTGCCATAATTAAACAAAATCAGGGCTTGAAAATTCTTCAAATTTGGATTTGTCCTGCACGACCATTAACATTGGTTTTGTGAATTTCATAGGGACTGGACAAGATTTTTACACCCCTTGGAAATTTTTACTTGTCATTGCAAGTGGATGATTGGATCTTTCTAGCCCTGCACATACTCTAATAAGGGGCTTGGAGACCTAGATTGGGCTATATGGTGCTGTCACACAGAGCTGAAACTGACCCCCCATGTTAACTGGTAAACCGCTTTTAATAGAAGGTCTAAGCCTGTCCAGGCTCAGTGGCGCAAGTCAGACCATTCATGCATATAAACCTGATTGATTTCATTGGGTAGCAGGACATGAGATGTCATTTCATCTTAATGTCGGGTAAATGTCCCACAAAATTGGAAGCAGTATTTCCAAAATGACCTAAATAGTGTTGATGGGCACAATGAACCTCAACTCAATCACACAAAAATACTCTATTAAGTGCAAATGCGTACTTTTTCTAGAAGCATACTTGACAGCAGTTAAGAGTTCGAAGTTTTGGAATCTGTTGAAATTAAAACAGTGCTTTAAAGGTGCATTACTGAGCTATCCGGAAAAAAAGCATTCCAAAAATAAAATACATATAGCCGGTATTTTTCTTTAAAACAATACAAATGAATGCATTTTATGCAAAAATGCGAACAATTATGATGACAGGTAAATAAGTTTGAGAGGGATTCCCTAACTAGGTTTCGAACACTAGTTAGATCTATTTTTACTTCGTGACAAAAATAGAATCTCCATATATGACGTTATGCGACGTTCATTTTTGCTTTGTTTGCTTAGGCCATGCCTGAATCGGAAAAAGATATGACGCTGAATACCATGCCATAAGTAACGACCCTCAGAGAGGATACTGTCGCCATGAATGTGTAAAGTGACAGATTTATTTTTAGAACAGAAATTCCGAACACATGTTCAGATCAAAGGGTAAACACGAGTGAAAACGACCATTTTCACAAAGTTCTGAAGCTGTATTTGGCTCCAAAAGTGTACACATGACAAAGGAGTATGCATTAAAGATAAAAACCAGAAAAAATTTGAGACCCGGTAGCTCAATAGTGCACCTTTAAGACCACACTTAAACAAATTTATATGTTTTCCATAGGAACAAAGAAGGTGGGTATTTTGTGATAACTGAAGGATAGCTTAACTTATTTCTGTATATAAACCTGTGCTGTGGATATTCATTAGAATCCACTCACTGAGGCAGTTCTAATGAATACCCACAACATAGGTTTTTATAGAGAATTGACAAAAACTATCCTTTAGTCATCAAAAAATACCATTCATATCTGTTCCTTTTTATACCCCCGCAAACGAAGTTTGAAGGGGGTATATAGGAGTCAGCTTGTCGTCTGTCGTCGTCGTCTGTCGTCGCGGTCCGTTACAAAAAACTTTAACATTGCTCATTACTTCCTTATTCTTTGACCGATTTCTTTAATATTCACACACCACACACCTTGCCACTAGTACTTAAGATTGATATACACAAACCTGACCTTGACCTTTACGTTGACCTTCCTCAAGGTCAAATACTTGTAAAAATTTGTCTGACAACGCATGCGGGGGTATAATTGGCGCCCGTTAGGCGGCAGCTCTAGTTGTTGTAGAGAGGTCCAAATTGTTCAGGAACTTTCTGTGTTTGTCTATGCATAGACATTATTTAGTATAAATGCTTCTTTTGCTAACCTTGGACAAGTTAGTTTGAACTAAACATGTCCAAAGTTGGCATAAGGAGCATAAAATTGCACCTCACCATGCACTTAAAGGGAGGACTTTCTTGGGTTTAACGCTTTGCATGCTGGGTATTTCTTTTGCAGCAGACAACATTTTGAAATATTTTTCTAATTTTGACATCTGCAGCAGATGACATTTTGAAATTGCATGAGATTTCAAGTCCTGTTTTCGGGGAAAAATAAGAAAAAATATCAACAATTTGTCGTCTGCTGAAGACACCTAGAGTGGTAAAGGTTAAATGTCTAAGACCACTATGCTCTTATTCACTCTCTATCAGAATGTCTCTTGTAAACGAAGCTTTTGATTTGCTTGACATACCTGTACATTTTAAAGGTGAAACCAGGTTATTAGCTGTACATATGTGTAACTGCTAAGCTAACGCCGGTGGGCAGTGTATCACTGCGGAAATTGTAAATAGGTCAGAGCCCAGTTAGAAGGGGACAAATGCTGATTATGCAAAGATTAACCCATTTTGTCCCGCAAACCCAAAAAATGTGTGTTTCATTTTGCAAACAGTGCAGGTCAAATCAGTTGCTGCAGAACATGGTGTCTGATCAGGGTCTGTGTTGTTTGCAAAAAGTTCAGCCATTTTCCAAATAAATTTTGAACAAAACAATTACAGTAGAGCTTCAGTGGCTCGACCTCCGAAGGCTCGTTTACTATGGATGAGTCGAACCCGTTCTTGAGTCGCAGAGAATTCCTCCAAATACGATATAGGGGTAATTTAGGAAGATTTTCTTCATTTATCTTGCAAATGTATACTGTGTGTACTCATTAGATTCGCCTCGATGAGGCGATTCTAATGAGTACACACAATATACATTTATAATACAGAACACTGAAAAGATATCCACAATTATCTCCATTATGTCTCCTGGTATAGCACTAATATTAACCCTCTATGGCTCAAACTACCGCTGTCTCGAACAAATTTTCATGGTCCCAAAGGGGTTCGAGCCATCGAAGTTTGACTGTACTGACACTTCTAAATTTTGAAATGGACTTGTGCTGTACATAATACGGAATATTCCATTCAGTACATAAAGGGTTAGGATAACAATAAGTCTTTGGATGTGAGTTTGGGGTAGTTTTATACATGTATAGTCAAACTTGATCAAGATATCAGTCCTGTCAAAGTCTTTTGTTTGTTTGTTTGATTGATTTGAAGTTTAACATCCCCGTCAACACTGTAAAGGTCATTTTGGAGACGTTGGGCAATTTTGTGGAACTTTTACCCGATATTGAGATGAAATGACATCTCAACCCCTTCTGCCCAATGAAACCATTAGGGTTTATAAACATGGACAGGCCAACTTGCACCACATTGCCTGGGCAGGCTTAGATCCTCTAAGCGGTTTACCAGTACTCGGGTGCGGGTCTGTTTCAGCTCTGCTAGAAGCATCAATAAGTGATGTTAAACTTCATATCTATTTCTTCAAACCCTGATGGGCTGTCAAAGTCTTTATTATTAAATTTTGGTAACCTTGAGATAATTTCAAGGTCATACAGGTACAAAGATTGTCAAATTTTGCCCTGTCAGCACTATCTGTCTAGCACCAGTTGATGAATTCCGGTCACATTTGGTGTAATATATCACTTCAACTCACAAGAAGGTCGCACAGGTCCAAATATTGTTCAGGTTTTGCTTGTCTGTGCCATATCTCTTGAAACAATGAAATTATTCTGGCAAAACTCAGTACAATATTCTCCTTTGGAAACCTTGACCTCAGTTTCAAGTGAGTGAGTGAGTGAGTGTTTGAGTTTTACGTCTCACTAACAGCTATGGTCATACCGAGATGGGACTTCGGTTTAGAGACTCATCTGAAAGTCTGGAGAAGCCCGGGATCGATCCTGCAACCCCTGGTTTACAAGGCGAGTGGCATAGCCACTACACCATAGAGCCTTCTAACCTCAATTTCAAGCTCAAATACTTGTTAAGGTCATATTTGTATGAAACATTCCTGATTAAACAAGAGTCTGGACAAAACACTACAAACTTCACAAAAATGTACCTATATAATTTTTACCCCCTAAAACCCCACTTTTATATGGTAAAATGGGTTTTCAGGGGTATATGTTATTTTTCTTATTTTTGCTCAGAAACATAAATTATATTGTGGATACTCGTTAGAACCGCCTCCCCAAGGTGGTTCTAAGGGATGTCCATAATCTTAGGTTTTGAGCAAAATTATGAAAAATATCAGAATTTTTTATCAGAAAGTTTTCATTTGTTTGGTAAAATTTTCAGTACATTTAAATAGGCTTTTTATTGTAATGGATATACAGGCTGTCATACTCCTTGGTCATTCCAAAGGCCAGTTTTCTTTTACTTTTTTCCCCCTTATGTTGCCATTAACGTCTACAGAAATATTGTGATGTCAACAACCGCATAAAGTTTCGCAATGCTGCTATGTGATATTACATGTTCTTGCACACCAGACAAGGAAATCCATGATTTTACCCTGGGATAGAAATTTATGTTCTGACCCTGGTGTTCGACCCCAAATTGAATATAATCGCGTGTTTGATATATGCACTGGTTGATTACAACCTCATGCGCGGGGTCATCATGCGTGACGTCACTAAACATTCCTGTTGTGTCATCACAAAATGGCGGATGTCAGTGACCGAAGTGACAGCAGCATTAAAAATTCGCTATAGAAATGGAAGGTATGCAAAAAAAAGAATCCTATATGGGTGTGAGGGGTGGATAGAAAAATCCGTCCCTCGGGATCACTGTCCGGCATCACTCAGCAAGCCTCGTGATGCCGGACAGTGTCCCTTGTGACGGATTTTTCCATCCACCCCTCACACCCATATAAGATTCTTATATTACATATACAAAAATGTAATGACAGCATGACACTACTTAAGATGTTAGTAGCGTCATGCTGTTTAATCCCTTTTATACCAAATTGATACTTCCTCTTTATATATAGTAGGAGTCTTCTTCAAAATTTAGGGTATCAGGTTGTTTTCTTAAAAATTTATATTTGGAAATGGCTGAACTTTTTGCAAACAGTGTAGGCCTGGCATCTGATCTGGATCTGCACTGTTTGCCAAATACCCATTTCGGGGTTTCCCAGTACAAAAATGGGTT
The DNA here is from genome assembly GCA_963580285.1 of Lucinisca nassula. Lineage (NCBI taxonomy): Eukaryota > Metazoa > Mollusca > Bivalvia > Lucinida > Lucinidae > Lucinisca > Lucinisca nassula. The sequence continues at coordinate 5,486,736 of CAUZLF010000003.1, forward strand.
AAAATGTTTTCATTATTTTATATCTTAAAGAACTTGAAATGTTTTATCTAGCTCTTCAAAAATTATTTCTGATAAACATTAGCAAAGCTCCAGATAAAGCGCTTTTTTCATCCGAAAAATACTCGTATTTTTCTTATTGTATGTTATGGTTATTCATTAGAAGCACCTCAGCAAGACACTTCTAATGAGTACCCACAACATGTTTTCATGCAAAAATAAGAAAAATAATTTGTGGATACCCCCTTATCTGGGGTTTATGATTATAGTGTCTCAGTGTTTATACGGCTGTTTGGCTATCCTCTTTTCCAGTATTTTACTTTTTAAACACCCATTTTATTTCCTGCTTTTTCTTATATACTTTATTTGCATACTTCACTTTGGTATCTTGCCACACAACCCTCAAAGCACATTCTAGAATACCCTTGCCCTACTGAACAAGGATTATGCTCTACCTTTGCAAATACCATATTTACTCTAAATATTGGGACACCTCAACTCCTTAACATACTTGTTCTAAAATTTGAACAAGTACAATTAACTACCCGCTGTTGTGGCTAAGAATAGCTGGATGAGTGGCAAACAGTGTAGACCCTGATGAGATGCTGCATTCTGCGGCATCTCATCTGGGTCTACACTGTTTGCTTAGGCCTGTCTGTCCAAATACAGTAAAAAAGAAGCCTCCGTGGTGTAGTGGTTACGCTACTCGCCTTGTAAACCAGGGGTCGCAGGATCAATCCCGGGCTTCTCCATACTTTCAGATGAGTCTTTAAACCGAGGTCCCATCTCCTTATTAACTGAATGCTGTTGGTGGGATGTAAAACTCAAACACTCAAATACAGTAAATGCGGCAGTGTGCATTCAGATCAGATGGCTTCTGACGCTTTCTACTGTCATTCTCTGACTTTCCCTGATTCAAGAAGGGTAGTTGTCAATATCTGGTATAAGATACGTACATGATTCAAGAAGTGCAGGCGTCAGTTTCTGAAGAAAGAATGTGCACTGTAATGTTTAACAGCTTCTGTATAAGCCTGTCGAGGAAAAGTGTAGTAAGGTAAACTGACCTGCTTGCTACACTTATCAGTTATCCCCTTTATTAATTGCATTGTAACATACTGACCTGATAAAGATATGCTATCTCAGGACAAGTGAGCTTTATCAGGTCAACGTGATATTTCACTTCTACGAACTGGACTAATGGAAAAAATGGCAAAACTGTAGGAGTGTACAAAGAGATTAACTGATAAATAGAATACCAGATTCGTGTCATATGATATCAAGTTTATCAGGTTCGTCTTCGAGAAAGCATGATTCTACAAGCGTTCTCAAAGCCTTGCCTGATAAACTGGATATCAAAAGACACGAACCTGGTATTCTCTATTTATACAGAAGCTGTTAACCACTACAGTGCACATTCTTCCACCAGAAACCGACAACTACCCTTCTCGAGTCAGGCATATTTTACCAGATACAGAAAACTACACTTCTGAATGAGAGGAAGAATGCACACTATTTGAAAGTGTAGTAAGGTAAACTGACCTGCTTGTCACTACCTCACATCGGGGCTTGAGATGTCATTTCACCTATGTCGGGTAAAAGTCCCACAAAATTGAAAGCAACATCTCCAGAATGACTTAAATATGTTGGAGGGATCGTGAAATCTCGATTCAAACAAAAACTGACCTTCTTGATATGACATAAATTGTGTTGACGGGGTCATTTAACTCCAAACAACAACTGTTTGAGATTCAGTTTGTAAATTGGTTGGAATAAATTACATCAAGTGATCTCTGGTTGAAAATCAGAAATAGGTGGACTAATTTAATTTATTCAGCAGGACCAGGGTTAAATATGACAAGCTCCAGTCACAATTAAAGCTTTCAGTTTTTTCCCCGTAATGTTCCATTAAAATCAGGCTTGACTTTTCATGAGCCATCTTCTGTTAGGCTTGACTTTCATGTGAATCATCTGCCTAGCAGATGATTCACATGAAAGTCAAGCCTGATTTTTTAGCTCACCTGTCACGTAGTGACAAGGTGAGCTTTTGTGATCACTTTTCGTCCGTCGTCCGTCATCAGTGTGTGCGTGCGTAAACTTTTTCTTCAAATGACATCTCCTAAACCACTGATCGGATTTTGACCAAAATTCACAGGAATGATCCTTAGGTGGTCCCCTTTCAAAGTTGTTCAAATGGTTCCGGTCCATTGCACATCTAGGTCACAGGAGCTAAAAATAGATTTTTTAAACGAAAACTTTAAAAATCTTCTTCTCTGAAACCGCAAGCCCAAGGTCTTCGATATTTGGTATGAAGCTTCATCTAGTGGACCTCTACCAAGATTGTTCAAATTATAGCCCTGGGGGCCAAAATACCCCTGCCCCGGGGGCCTTTGGTTTTACATGGGCTTATATAGGGAAAATCATTAAAAAATCTTCTCCTCTGAAATCACAAGGCCCAGGTATTTAATATTTGGTGTGAAGCTTTACCTTGTGGACCTCTACTAAGATTGTTAAAATTATTGCCTATGGGCCAAAAATGCCCACGCCCCGGGGGCCTTTGGTTTTACATAGGCTTATACAGGGAAAATCTTTAAAAATCTTCTTCTCTGAAACTGCAAGGCCCAGATCTTTGATATTTGGTGTGAAGTTTCATCTAGTGGACCTCTTTCAAGATTGTTATCCCCCGCCGAAGGCGGAGGGATATAGTTTTGGCGTTGTCCGTCCGTCCGGCCTTCCGTCACACTTTGTCCGGAACCGTTTCTCAGCAACTATTGCATGGAATTAAATGAAACTTGAAATAAATATGTATTATTATGCTGTGGTGACACGCGCAATTTTTTTTTCGGATTGACTTTTTACATCCAGAGTTATGGCCCCTTGAATGATTGAAATTCTGGATTTTTCGTCGTCTCACTTTGTCCGGAACCGTTTCTCAGCAACTATTGCATGGAATTAAATGAAAATTGAAATAAATATGTATTATTATGCTGTGGTGATGCACGCGCAATTTTTTTTCGGATTGACTTTTTACATCAAGAGTTATGGCCCCTTGAATGATTGAAATTCTGGATTTTTCGTCGTCTCACTTTGTCCGGAACCGTTTCTCAGCAACTATTGCATGGAATTAAATGAAAATTGAAATAAATATGTATTATTATGCTGCAGTGATGCACGCGCAATTTTTTTTGGATTGACTTTTTACATCCAGAGTTATGGCCCCTTAAATGATTGAAATTCTGGATTTTTTCGTCATCTCACTTTGTCCGGAATTGTTTTTCAGCAACTATTGCATGGAATTAAATGAAACGTGAAATAAATATGTATTATTATGCTGCGGTGATGCACGCGCAATTTTTTGCTGGATTGACTTTTTTTATCCAGAGTTATGGCCCCTTAAATGATGGAAATTCTGGATTTTTCGTCGTCTCACTTTGTCCGGAACCGTTTCTCAGCAACTATTGCATGGAATTAAATGAAACTTGAAATAAATATGTATTATTATGCTGTGGTGATGCACGCGCATTTTTTTTCCGGATTTACTTTTTACATCCAGAGTTATGGCCCCTTAAATGATTGAAATTCTGGATTTTTCGTCGTCTCACTTTTTTGTCGGGAACTGTTTCTCAGCAACTATTGCATGGAATTAAATGAAACTTGAAATAAATATGTATTATTATGCTGTGGTGATGCACGCACAAATTTTTTTCGGATTGACTTTTTACACCCAGAGTTATGGCCCCTTAAATGATTAAAATTCTGGATTTTTCGTCGTCTCACTTTGTCTGGAACCGCTTCTCAGCAACTATTGCATGGAATAAAATGAAACACGAAATAAATATGTATTATTATGCTGCCGTGATGCACGCGCAATTTTTTTTTCTCAATTTTGGCCAGATATATTTTCTTGCCATTCTACACGAAAAACCCATTCGGCGGGGGATATCAATTCAACGAATTTGCTTGTTCAAATTATAGCCCTGGGGGCCAAAATGCCCCCACCCCGGGGGCCTATGGTTTTACATAGGCTTATATAGGGAAAATCATTAAAAAATCTTCTTCTCTGAAACCACAAGGCCCAGGTCTTTAATATTTGGTGTGAAGCTTTACCTGGTGGACCTTTACTAAGATTGTTCAAATTATAGGTTTGGGCCAAAATGCCCCCGCCCCGGGGACCTTTGGTTTTACATAGGCTTATACAGGGAAAATCTTTAAAAATCTTCTTCTCTGAAACCGCAAGGCCCAGATCTTTGGTATTTGGTGTGAAGCTTCATCTAGTGGACCTCTACTAAGATTGTTCAAATTATAGCCCTGGGGGCCAAAATGCCCCCGCCCCGGTGGCCTTTGGTTTTACATGGGCTTATATACGGAAAATCATTAAAAAATCTTCTTCTCTGAAACCACAAGGCCCAGGTCTTTAATATTTGGTGTGAAGCTTTACCTGGTGGACCTCTACTAAGATTGTTCAAATTATAGCCTATGAGCCAAAAATGCCAACGCCCCAGGGGCCTTTGGTTTTACATAGGCTTATACAGGGATAATCTTTAAAAATCTTCTTCTCTGAAACTGCAAGGCCCAGATCTTTGATATTTGGTGTGAAGCTTCATCTAGTGGACCTCTTTCAAGATTGTTCAAATTATAGCACAGGTGGCCAAAATGCCCTCGCCCCGGGGGCCTATGGTTTTACATAGGCTTATATAGGGAAAATAATTAAAAAATCTTCTTCTCTGAAACCGCAAGGCCCACGTCTTTAATATTTTGTGTGAAGCTTTACCTGGTGGACCTCTACTAAGATTGTTCAAATTTTTAGCCTTGGGGCCAAAAATGCCCCCGCCCCGGGGGCCTTTGGTTTTACATAGGCTTATACAGGGAAAATCTTTAAAAATCTTCTTCTCTGAAACTGCAAGGCCCAGATCTTTGATATTTGGTGTGAAGCTTCATCTAGTGGACCTCTTTCAAGATTGTTCAAATTATAGCACAGGTGGCCAAAATGCCCTCGCCCCGGGGGCCTATGGTTTTACATAGGCTTATATAGGGAAAATAATTAAAAAATCTTCTTCTCTGAAACCACAAGGCCCAGGTCTTTAATATTTGGTGTGAAGCTTTACCTGGTGGACCTTTACTAAGATTGTTCAAATTATAGCCTTGGGGCCAAAAATGCCCCTGCCCCGGGGCCTTTGGTTTTACATAGGCTTATACAGGGAAAGTCTTTAAAAATCTTCTTCTCTGAAATCGCAAGGCCCAGATCGTTGGTATTTGGTGTGAAGCTTCATCTAGTGGACCTCTACCAAGATTGTTCAAATTATAGCCCTGGGGGCCAAAATGCCCCCGCCCCGGGGGCCTTTGGTTTTACATAGGCTTATGCAGGGAAAATCTTTAAAAATCTTCTTCTCTGAAACCGCAAGGCCCAGATCTTTGGTATTTGGTGTGAAGCTTCATCTAGTGGACCTCTTTCAAGATTGTTCAAATTATAGCCCTGGGGCCAAAAATGCCCCCACCCCGGGACCCTTTGGTTTTTCATAGGCTTATATAGGGAAAACCTTTAAAAATCTTCTTGTCTGAAACCAGAAGGCCCAGGTCTTTGATATTTGGTATGAAGCTTCATCTAGTGGACCATTACCAAGTTTGTTCAAATTATAGCCCTTGGGCCTAGAATGTACTGGAGACACTAATTCTCAGGTGAGCGATTCAGGGCCCTCTTGTTTTTTAAACCAAGAGAAATTCAGATTTTTAGTGTGACTGCTTTGCCTAGTAGATGATTCTTTTGAAAAAGTCAAACCTGATTTTTTTTTCTTTGAAAATGAAGAGAAAATCAGTCTAAACTTTTCATATGAAGATGGTTCTGTGGAAAGTCAAACCTGATTTTCGTTGAAACATCATGTTAGCAAGACTATAAAATGAACACCCATCTAACCCCACTTTATATAGAGAAAACTGGGGTTGACAGGTGTATACATTATTTTGCTTATTTCTGCTCCAAGACATAGGTTGTGGGTACTCGTTAGAACCCCCTCAATGAGGCAGTTCTAATGAGCACCCTTAACCTATGTTGGGAGTAGTGTACAAATAAGAAAAATATTGCAAATATTCATCATTTTGGAGAAATGAAAGAATGCACTATGTCATATGGGAATTTTGCATGATGCTTTGAGGGTTGTTAAGTTTTATTATTTTCATTGTTTTAAGTTCATTTGGGATGGAAATAAGGGGAATGGTAAGACCTCGTAGATTTTTCTGCCATTTTTCAAAGGGAGGCATTTTTCAGGACTTCCTATTCACTTTTCTATAAGCTCTGTCCCACTGAAAAATGGGTCAACTCTATAAAGAAAGAATTTGCTTCTCAGGAGCAAATTCTTTCCTTTAAGAGTTGACCCCTATTGACATGGGAGACAAAAATACTTTTGCAGGTGTTGTCTCCACTGAAGGTGTATCTATTCCCTTAAGTTCGCTGGGGATAGAAGGTTGATTGTGGTGGGGTAATATAAGGTTGAAATACAGACTTTTGCAAGAGAATATGAAATCCCAATTCATTTAGTTCCGAATGCTTGTGGAATGTTCCATTACAACATTCAAACTTTGTACACATTATAAATACAGATTTTTCTTTATTTTTTTGTATGTTTTTATAATTCACTATAACCTCTTTATAAAATGGTTCATTTTAACACAGTTTTAGATACAGCACAGTTTAAAAATGGACCCCAAAATGTATAGATTATATAGAAAAATGACCATAAATGGTCATTTTTCTATATAATCTATACAATTTTGTTTAGGTATAACACCGTTGTTTAACAAACACAGTTTCTGCTTTGGACCATTAACCCATTGCATGCAGGAAACCCCTAAAGGGGTACCTTAGCAAACAGTGCAGGCCCAGATCAGACGTGATCAGGGCCTGCACTATATCACCAGGCAAAGTAAAACAAAGATCTGTCAAGTTTGTGCGAGACATGCAACATGAAAGAGAATGTAGATCATTTTCTGTTCAACTGTCAGAGATTTAAATCAGAAAGGGATTCTTTAGAGTATAATGTTGAAGAGATTCTGGGCGGGGAGGATGTGAAATTGGTAACAGACATTAACCTGAAAGTGTTGACAGGCATGATTGAAGACATTAGTAAGCAAGGAAGGAAGGAACTGACAGATGCCACTGATGGAATTCATCAGGAGCACAAAAAGATTTTGAAGTGCATTGTAATATAAGTATCATGTGTTTTTCACATAGTGGAATGTACAAGTGACTTACTTAAGTACCAGGAGATCATAGGCAGCGATAAAATGCCTTATAGATATACAACAACAACAACAACAACTATTTGCTAACATAATTTTTCTGTCAAAAATGGAATAAAAGTGAAAAAATAGGCCTGGCACCCCTTATGTGACAAATAGACTTGTCCAACATATAGCATTGGAAGATTCCACCAGCATACAATGGGTTAAGAGGTTGTAGTGAACTTTTATGTTTAACCTGCTGAAATTTTAATAGTTATATTATTTTCTTTTCTTATACTTTTTTGTGGTAAAAAGTACTGTATATGAATGGAACCTGCCATTAAGGATAATGGTGATAAATATTGAATAGTTTTGATTTTAAATTGTTTAAAAAGATACTTTAGGTTCTTGTTAGTAGAGACAATTCAGAGAAATACTTCTTATTTTTCATGGAAAATAAGGGTGGACATTGTGATAATTCTAACATGAAAAGCTGTCAAGGCTGGGCCGGAGGTCATAAAATTTTATTCATGCTAAACCAGCATAAGCATGAAATTAGTTACGATCGTAAAAACTAAAGTACAAATAAGGTAGTTTGCCAACTCAAATCGACAGAAAACTGTCATTTATCCTGCTCACAAATTTTAAAATGCCAACAATGGTTGGCTTTTTAAAATTTATGAGCAAGACTAATTTCATACTTGTGATGATAATGGCTTTTACCCTTGAAACACCGAGAAAAACTGCATCTGAAAACGTTGTCTGTTTTTTTTTTTGTCTGCTGAATCTTCTTGCAAACTGTTTTAAAAATGTTTTTGCATACAGGCAAACAGTGTGGACCCAAAGGTCCACGGTGTTTGCAAAAATGAGTTCTAAAATAACCGGCAGACGACAATTGTCGCGATTGGCATTTTATGGGTTAATAATAATGTTTTTAATGGTATGTCCGCCCTCTTTGTAGCAATGCTGATCAAGAGGTATTCTTCTCAAAACATGCCTATATAATTATGACCCCCTTGAACACAAGTTTTAAATACAATGTAGTAAAACCGGGTTTTACAGGGGTATACCTTAGTTTTCTTATTTAGATTGTCGGTACTCATTTTTTATGTGATCTATAATATAGATTGTAGGTACTCATTAGGAGTGCCTCAGCTTGGTGTACCCATAATCTATATTATTGACGCAGTTCTAACGAGTACCCACAGTCTATATTTTGAACAGAAATAAGAAAACTATCACAATTTTTCATCTGAAAATTTTTGTTTTTGAGTCGGTAAAATTTACAGTGTGTTTTTGTGCTTTACTGAGCAAGAGTAGAAAGCCATTTGTACTGTTTATTTATGAGCAGGACAAATTTCTTGTTCATGATGATTATTGTATGGTGCCATATTTTATGGTGCCATATTGACTGTCCTTTCGGTTCATCAAAATAGGTTTTAAATATCATGTTCATTTGAGCAGGAATAGAGATTGTCATTTGTCCTGCTCATAAATTTTAAAATTCCAGTTTATGAGCGGGACAGATATCCTGCTCATGATTATGGTATCAAATTTTATGCTCAAAAGATAATAAAGCTTTAGAACCTTGTGACTTTTTTTCAAGAATCAAATAAAAAGATATTAGGATTGTATTTGTCACCTGCTGTTGTTGTGGGCAAGCTGAAGGGTTATGATGTTGGCTATTTTATAAGATTTTATGTCAAAGTGGGTTGTTATAATATAAAATGAATAAATGCAAGGCACTTTAACACTGTTGTCCTTTATTCTTTGAACTTCCTACCATATTTAGCTCATCTGGATTTCAGCTTATGCCATGGCCTGTTGTTCATCCGTCATTTGTCCATTGTTAGCTTTTCATCTTTTTGACATCTCCTCCAGAACCATTAGTCGGATTGAGCTGATACATGGAGATTCAGAATTGCTGAAACGGTTCCATTCCAATATCCAAAATGGCTACCATGGCAACCGAAAGGTCCCATAGTCATATAATGTGGACAATGCTGTACGGGTGATAAAGACTATTGAACAGCCATCTGTTCTGGATCTTCTGTCATTCAGTTGGTGAATTTATAGGAGTAAATTACGTCAAGTAATTTGATCGGCTCAGAAGCCCCCGTGGTGTAATTTTTAAGCTACTCACCTCATTAACCCAGTGGATACAGGATATATAGCCATTGCTATATATTGGACAAGTCCAATTGTCATATAAGGGGTGTTAGGCCTATTTTTCATCTTTATTCTGTTTTTTGTTGTTTTTTTTTTAAGTAAAATTCTGTTAGCAAACATTGCAGGCCCTTATTAGACGCAGCATTTTGTGGCGTCTGATCCGGGCTTGCACTGTTTGCCAAGGTACCCTTTTAGGGATAAAAAACTCAAAACACAACATGATAGAAGCTTCTAAGCTACTCCAGATGTAAAAAACACACACAACAATTTGATTGGCTGATTGTCAAAAATTGGTGTGGCAAAATAAATTTATTCAGCAGAACAAAGGTTAAGTATGATTTAGGGATGGGTAGACCTAATGTAATTTATTCCTGCAAATGCTCAAACTTCCTGTCAAACAGTGTAGATCCTGATTAGATGGCTTCTGAAGAAGCCATCTGATCTGGATCTTCACTGTTTGCAAAGGTGGGAGGGGAGTGGTTGAACAGCACGATAAGGATTAATAGTGTTATAAAGAGGTTGTGGTGTATGTAGTTTTTTAAGAAACATATTAAGAGTGCAAAATTTTGCAGTCTGCTGAAGCTTTAATAAGAGCCAAAAGATCACTTAAGGCATTTATTCTTGATTATGAAGGACAATCATTTCATTACATAATATGTAGGCCCCCGCCCATCGGGGCTTGAAGAAATATATGGGCTGCACGCAGAGCTAATATCCGACCCGCACACGAGTACTGGTAACCCGCTTAGAGGATCTAAGCCTGCCCAGGCAAAGCGGTGCGAGTCGGACCATCCATGCTTATAAACCCTATTGGTTTCATTGGGCGACAGGGCTTGAGATGTCATTTAATTTCAACGTCGGGTAAAAATCCCACAAAATTGGAAGCAACGTCTCCAGAATGACCTTTACAGTGTTGATGGGGACGTTAAACCTCAAATCAAACAAACAAAACAATATTAAGTAGCCCTCAGTGCTGACTTAAGAGAAATCCTCTCTTCAACAGGTAAGGGGCTTCCTTGGGCAAAATCAATAGTTTACTAACTGCTGACTAGACTGTACATTATTGATTTTCCCCTCAAGTGCCTCAGTCAGAGGATTCAACAAGAGCTACTAATCACCCTATTAAGGACTGTAGACAGTATATCACAAGAGGCAATAGAGCAATTATGAACACACTGTGTGTCCTACTGTTAAAAGAATAAATGCCTTTGAATTATTATGATTTGGGGATAAAGAGCGATAGCCAACTTGTGTTTGTTAAGGAGCTTATTATGTTTATACCCCCGGCATACGGAGTATGCCATGGGGATATATAGTTTTCGTCTTTGTGTGTGTGTGTCTGTTTGCTAACATTTTCGTGTCCGCTCCATAACTTTTAAACTGCTCGACATATTTTCATGAAACCTCACATAAATGTTAAACACCATGAGGCGACTTGCAGAACACACAAGCCGTAACTCTTGCTTTCCTACTTTCAGAGTTATTGCCCTTTGAATATTGAAAATGGCCATTTTTACCATTCACTTGTTTTTGCTCTGTAACTTTTAAACCCTTTGTGATTTCATGAAACTTCAAACAAAATGTAAAGCACAATAATAGGATGGGCAGAACACAAGAACCATAACTCTGGTTTGCATGCTTTATGAATTATTTCTCTTTGAACATACTTGAATTATTTCTCTTTGAACATAGTAAATTATGTCACTGTTAACATCTTCGTGTCCACTCCATAACTTTTGAACGGCTTGACATATTTTCATGAAACTTCACGTAAATGTTAAACACCATGAGATGACATGCAGAACACATGAACCATAACTCTTGCTTTTCTACTTTCAGAGTTATTGCCCTTTGAATATTATAACTTGCAATTTTTACCATACACTTGTGTCCGCTCTGTAACTTTCAAACCGTTTGAGATAATTTCATGAAACTTCAAACAAATGTAAAGCACAATAATAGGATGGGCAGAACACAAGAACCATAACTTTGGTTTCAGTTTTCTTCATTTCTGCTCAAAAGACGGTTGTATGAACTCAACTGTATGTTTCTTTGGCTCATGTTTTACTGATGGCTGTAGCCGGGGTTTCAGAATCAGAATCAGAATTGTTACTGGTGACACGTCAAATGACATTCATACACCAGGACCTGTGATATGGGAAGTTAGTCCCTAGCTCTAACCAAAGATGTAAACTTAGCTACACAATCCTCAGCACCTTCAGCCGTCAAAATAATAGAATCGGGAAGGGCATTCCATTCTCTAATGGTTCGGGGGAAAAACGATTCTTTATAAATATCCGTTCTTGCAGTAAGGGTCTGAAATGTCATTGAATGGTGTTTTCTACAGTGCCTAGCCGGGGGAACAAGGTCATCTGTTGGAATGCTGGCAGCACCCTTTAGACCTTTGTATAAGAGTATGAGCCTACTATCTCTTCTCCTTTTCTTGAGAGACTCCCATCTTAATTTTCCTAGAATTCCAGTCATGCTCCCAGTTTCAAAGCAATAATTTCCAGTCACAAATCTAGCAGCTCTATTCTGAACTTTTTCAATTTCTTCATTAAGGACCACTCCGCTTGGGTCCCAGATGCAACTACCATATTCCAAGATTGGGCGAACAAGTCCCCTGTATGCTGTCTCTTTCACATCCTGAGGACACTGATGAAGATTTCGCCTCAGGAAACCAAGTGTTCTATTCGCCTTTGTACACATATTGCTAATGTGTGTATTCCATCTCAAATCGTGAGTGATTGTCACACCAAGGTATTTAATGGAATTCACATTTTCGAGGACCGTTCCCTCTAAGGTGTAAGAAGCCTCAACTTTATTAGTTCTCTTCCTTGTTATCTGCATAATATTGCATTTAACTGGTTGAAATCTCATGCCCCATTTTCTGGCCCAACATCCTAATCTATCTATGTCAGCCTGAAGTTTCAGTGAGTCATCTGTATCTCTAATTTCCCGGTAACAAACACAGTCATCTGCGAACAGTCTTATTTCTGAGTCAATGTCAGTGGAAATATCATTGATGTACAGGGAGAACAACAGAGGACCAAGAACAGTCCCTTGTGGGACTCCAGACAAAACTGGCGCCCATACTGAAGATTCACCATTAACAACAACACGCTGTTTTCTGTAGCAAAGGAAGGAATCTATCCATTTAAGAGTCTTCCCACCAATTCCATAACCAAATAATTTGGATTTAAGTAGTTCATGAGGAGGGGTGTCAAAAGCCTTCTCAAAGTCCAGAATAAATGTGTCCACCTGCCCCCCTTTGTCCAGGATTTTTGCCCAATCATTAATAACCGTGCTCAACTGAGTTTCGCAACTATGCCTTTTCCTAAATGCATGTTGTCTGTCTGACAAAAGTTTATGTTCATCCAAGTGGGCCATGATGTTTGAGCAGACTATGTGGACAGATGTTGGCTAGGAGCCATTCTTTGGGAATTTCACCCGTATCCAGAGATTGTTGGAAAAGATGAGCAAAAACTGGACCTAACTCGTTTGCTAGTTCCTTCAGGACTCTAGGATGAAGCTCATCAGGCCCTAAAGCTTTAGAAGGGTTCAAGCCTTTAAGTAACTTGACCACTCCCGCAGAGGATACAACAATATTTTCCATGAAAGGGGCTGATCTTCCAGTCAATGGAACCTCGTTGAACTCAGTTTTATTAAATGCATCATTGAATTGACCAACCAATTCCTCTGCTCTTTCAGAGTCCGATTCAGCGACCCCGTTCCCTCCTCTTTTATTAAGGGGTGGGATACCTTGCCTATCTTTCTTCTGGCTATTGATATATCTGTAGAAGTCGCTGGGATTCGTGAGCATATGCTCACTTGATTGTCTAGTTCAATATACAGTTAAATTCCACTATTAAGACCACCTAAAATTAAGACTACCGTATTCGCCCTAATTACCGCAACATGCGTTTAGTTTTTTTCAAAATCGTATCAAAAAATCACAGTGAAAAGTCAACCTAATTAGTGCACACTCGATGCGAAAAGAATAGCTTCCGAGATTATGCATACTGATATGTAATGGGATGGAAAAGGATACTAAAGCATTGCCTTCACTATTGAAGAAGTAACAGTAAGTTTTTATAGATTTACTGTGACAGCTTCTATGGGGAGGTTACTGTAAAGTGTGCGCTTATGCTTTTCCTTTTCATAAATAGCTTTGGTGTGCGCTTATAGGAGCATGTGCGGTAATTAGGGCGAATACGGTAAATCTGCTGTTGAAAGCTGATTGAGAAGGTTTCAATTATCTGTCTTTGTATTTTCTACACCCAGTGTCACCTAGTAAGAGACCACCTTTGGGACTGTTCAAAAGTAAAAGACCACTTTTGAACAGTTCCAAAGGCGGTCTTAATATAGGAATTTTACTGTATCTGCTCTGGACATGTTTGTTTGCACCAAACATGTCCAAAGACAGCCTAAGGAGGATTCTGCTGCACCTCACCATACACTTAATTGAATGACATAAAATAATTCTTCGATATAAAAAGATTGAGTGAACAGGCTGCATGCATGGTAGTTAACCCTATTGCGGTTGACAGGTTTGCTTCCCTCTTTAATTGCATGCCGATGGGTCAGGCCTCAGATTCTATGATGGTTCTGGTGTAAAGGCTTACTGAGAATTAGAGAGAATTTAATTTTATGTAGTGTTGGTTCAAATTGGTTGTTGCCTGGTGCTCTGTCTGGTCGGGCCCGTCGGAGTCGGGCTGTTGGTTATCTTTTGCTCAGGCATTTCCGTAGTTTCTTGCTGTTGAGTCCTCAGCATTGTTTCATCTCTTTGGTTGTTTGGTTTTTGTGTTCTCGGGGATGTTGCACTGATGAGTTAGGGGGCCTTGATGCGGCTGGGCGGGTTGTTTGTCTAAATCACGGCAGAGGTGGGGGACGGGGGTTGCGGTTGCGTAAAATCGATTTCAAGGCCGTTTTTCTGTCGTGGATTATTTTTGTTATGGTTTGTCTGTGTGTTTCGCTTATGCTATTTTGTTTTGGCTAGCCAGTCAGCCATTTTGTGGGAAAGTAACTGTCCATTTGGCTTTCTGCAGTTGGTATTTCCATTAGGATCTGGTTGTTTCATGTTTGTGTTTCTTTCCCTTTGATGTCACTGCTGGGAGCTGTGGGTTAATTGTATCGATTCCTGATCATTGCCTTCACTTCTATTTCTTGGGCTTGGTTTTATGAAAAGAATGAAAGGTTAACGCTCTGTGCCTTATTGCAGTGTTACGAGCCAAGTGTAGCAGAAAGAAAAAGCAAACAAGCCTTTTAGAAATATAAACAAAATTTATTTACAAATTTACAAACCATTTTGACTTATTGTTATTACTGTAATGAAGTAAGAAAGAAACAAATATTTAGCTCTGTTATTAAATATTCTTAAAATTATTTTGTCTGATCCCACTAAGTCCTAAATGAATAATAATCCACAAGTAATCCAACACAAAATTTAGAATGAATTTTTTTTAAACAAGAAAGATGTGTTTGTGAAACACAAACATGTCCCCTGGCAAGGCCTTTTTTTCAAAGTTGGTCACACATCAAGGTCACAGGTCAAAATTTTTTGCATGAATGTGAAGCTCTTGTCGCAAGGAACCTACATGCCAAATATGAATGCTCTACGAGGACTGTTCAAATGTGAATGCAACTAAGCACATAAAAATGATTTTGTGATAGATTTCGATGAAAAATTTATTTTGTCCCCTCAAAGTATTCCCCTTTAACAGATATACAAACTTTCAGTCTTCTGATCCAATCATTGAATGCATTTTGGTAGTCTTTTCGAGGTATACTTTGAAGGCACTGGAATATTGCAGAACCGAGGTGTTTGCGCGGTACAAATTTTCGACCAGAAAGGTATTTTTCAGCCGCGGGAACAAAAAAATTCACACAGGGAAAGGTCAGGGGAATACGGGGGGAGAAGGAGTTCAACAACCTTTTCCTGCTTCAGATAGTCTTGCACAATGAACGCCTTGTGCGATGACGCATTGTCATAGAGCAATCTGACATTGGCCAAACCAGTTGCGGGTCTTCGTTCTTTAAAATATTTCAATTTTCGAAGAACTTTATTCTTGTAAAACTTCGCATTTACAGATTTCCCTTTAGGCACAGCAACCTGAATAGCAGGGCCCTGATTTGAAAAGAATATAGCATACATTACCTTCTTGACGCTCATGGTCCGCTTTGCAATGCATGGTCTTTTCCAATACTTTGTTGCCCTGAATCTTTCGTTTTGGCTAAAAAAAGTGAACCCATGTCTCGTCACCTGTGACGACATTAGCGAAAGACCGTGCATTGTAATTTGGAAACTTTTTAAGCAACTTCTTGGCGCACTGAACGCGTGTCTTTTTCTGCTCATCTGTCAACAGATGGGGAATCCATCTAGCACAGATCTTTCTCATTTTCAAATCTCGTTTCAGAATTGTATGAGCTGCTCCTAATGAGATGCCAACCATACTAGCTATTTGTGTAGTGGTGTATCGTGGACCGGTAGCAACTATTTCTTTCACTCTAGCAACCATCTTGGCAGATGTTGCTCTTTTCGGCCGACAATCCTCTTTTTGGCCGACGATCATGTGGTGCATCTTCTGTTGAGCCTAGCCCACAGCTGAATTTTTTACACCAATGAAAAACTGTCGAAAAAAGACATTTCATCATGCCCATAAACCGAACATATTTCATCAAAAATGTCTTTGCACCGTATACCAAGAATACAACGATTCTTAATATAGGACCGTATTTTAACGGCGTACTCTGACCTTCTTCCAACCATGTTTTGTATTAGTATACAAGAGTAGACAGTGTTTATCGAACAATATACATGGCTAAAGTGTACGGATTTTAACAGGTTTGGTATCAATGTATAGGTAAAATGTTTTTCTACGCTGTGATATTTATTTCCAGGTGATTTTCGCATTAGTGCATGAGAAAACTTTCTACTTGCATTCATATTTGAACAGTCCTCGTATCTCAAACTGTTAAAAAATTATGACCAACATGAAAGTTGTCCATGTACAAACAAGCAAACAAACAAACAGACAGGGCAAAAACAATATGTGCACGTGATCGCTACCTGGGACATAAAAATTGGAAAATCTTATCCTTTTATGTAGTAAAGGAAGATTCTTGAATATTGCAGAATGAAATGAATTCCTACGGTAAAAATAATGTGATCTGGAAGTTTCTAGAATATAATTTAATCCATTAACTTGTACTCATTTTCTAGAACCTTCCCCTTATTCATGCAGTTAATTAATAAATATTACATTAAATAACACAGTAGGGTGAATGTGACAATCAGTAAAAAAAATCTTATTCATAACAACAGCAAATATGGGTTATAAAAAATGTAGGGCCCAGTTGCTCAAAAAGCATTATTAGCTTAACAAATGTGCTAAGAGTCAAACTGTTAACTATTCTAATAGGTACAAGATCTATCCACAATTCTGGTATTTTAGCTGAAAAAATGTGAGTAGCTTTTGCATATGCAAAAGCTACTCACATTTTTTCAGCAAAAATTATAGTATATTTGCCATAGTAAATGATCAAAGTTTTAATGATTCGTTAAGTAACAACAGTTTTGAACAACTGGCCCCCTGGGTCATCATGTTAACAAGTCCATGTAATGAACACCCCATTATTATATACCCAGAAAATGTCCCGTTTACTTTGTACAGAAGTTACCGGTCAATATTTATAGGTTATTGACTTTATATTGTGAAATATTCGGCCCAAGTTCATATGGCGAAGGACGCACGAGCTTGCGAGTGCGTCGCCGCCATATGAACGAGGGCCGAATATTTCACAATATAAAGTCAATAACCTTTTTATTATATATCCAAAACTTTAACTCTTTTAAAACTCAGGACTGCCTGGCATAGAAATCTGAATGTAAAATGATAATATATACTTTTAAGTAGCTTAAAATAGAAAATAATTCAGCTCGTTTGATGTCTTCCTACACATTGCAAAACCACGCCCAATGGCGCCAAAGTCAATATGACGTTAACGTCGTTTGATGTGACGTCATTAAAAACATCGACGTTTGCCAACGCAGAACGCCATTTTTTCCGGAGTTTCCGTTTAGTTTCTTTCAAAGTACTCCTGATTTACTGAAAGAAAGTTTTGTAAATCTTTACAGATTGCAGGTAGGTCATATTTGTAACCATAAAATGCGCATTGTGCTCTGTGTCACAGCCTGCATTCGTTTTATATCTTCGTTCTCTCAGTCGATTCGCACGACAAGATGGCTGCCGAGTGCCATGATTCAAAACTAGGAAATTTGAAAGTAGTCCTATTATGCACGAGACTCCTTATCTCCGGGCAATATCAACTTGACTACGGGCAATATGGAAAAAATATTGACCGGTATCTTCTGTACAAAGTAAACGGGACATTTTCTGGGTATATAATAATTTTCCATATTGCCCGTAGTCAAGTTCATATTGCCCATAGATAAGCAGTCTTGTGCATAACAGGACTACTTTCACATTTCTGAGTTTTGAATCTTAAAAATCGGCAGTCATCTTGTCGTGCGAATCGATTGTCAGAACGTAAAAGAAAAGAAATGTCGGCTGTGACACACAACATGAAGCGCATTTTATGCTAGCAAATATGACCTACCTGTAATCTGTAAAGACTTTATAAAAAATTTCTCACAAAATCAGGAGTACTTTGAAAGAAACAAGAGGGCCCAATGGCCCTATATCGCTCACCTGTGTACCAGAAAATCATTAGTGTAGGAGACCACTTGACATTGCTACATACTAAATATCTAAGCTCAGGCAAAGCGGTGTCCATGCTTATAAACCCTACTGGTTTCATTGGGCGACAGGGCTTGAGATGTAATTTCATCTCAATGTCTGGTAAAAGTCCCACAAAATTGGAAGAGACATCTCCAAAATGACCTATAGTGTTGACGGGGATGTAAAATCTCAAATCAAACAAAATCTGTGCCTTATGGTTTTGGAGAAAAAGATTTTTTTTTAAGTTTTTTCCAGTATAAGTCTATAGGAGCTAATGAGCCCTGGGGCTTGGCCAATTTTGACCCAAAGGGCATGGTTGGCAGGATTTATGTAGGTGACCATTTTGTGTTGCTGTATACTAAATATCTAAGGTCTTTACTTCATGGTTTCAAAGAAGATGTTTGAAGCTTTTTTCCATTATAAGTTTGTTGGAGTTAAGGGACCACAGGATTTGGACCCCAGGGGTATGATTGGCAGGATTCATGTAGGCGACCACTCGACATTGCTACATGCTAAATACCAAAGCTCTGGGACTTATGGTTTCAGAGAAGAAGATTTTTGAAGATTTTTTTCCCCATTTTAAGTTTGTTTTTTTTTTGTTGTTGTTGTTTTTTTTTTTCATTATAAGGGCCCTGTGGTTTCATTGAAGAAGATTTTTGAAGTTTCTTCAATTGTAAGTCTATGGAAGCTAAAGAGCCCTGGGGTAGGGCCAATTTGGATCCCAGGGGCATAACGGCAGGATTTATGTAGAGGGCCATTTGACATTGCTACATACTAAAAATCTAAGCTCCGGGCCTTATGGTTTCATAGAAGAAGATTTTTTTAAGTTTTTTTCCATTATAAGTCTATTACGGGCCTCCGTGGCCTAGTGTTTAAGAGTGCTGACTCTTGATCATTAGGTTTCTCACCGCTGTGGTTCGAGCCTCGCTCGGGTCACATGTGAGACGCCAAGTTCTGCAACGGAAGGTCAGGCGGTTTTTCTCCGGGTACTCCGATTTTCGCCCACCTGTGATTAACGATCGGCTCGATATGAGTGAAATAATCTTGAAAGGGCCTTAAAACAAAAAACAAAACAAAAAAAAAATTATAAGTCTATTGGAGGTGATGAGCTCGGGCGTGGCCAATTTTGACCCCAGGTGCAGGGTTAGCAGGACTTATGTAGCTGGCTATTTTATGTTGCTAGATACTAAATATCTTAGTTCTGTGCTTCACAGTGTCTGAGAAAAAGATTTTTGAAGCTTTTTTCCATTATGAGTCTATGGGAGCTAAGGGGCCCCGGGGTGTGGCCCATTTGGACCCCACAGGCATGATTGGCAGGATTTATGTAGGTGACCACTTGCTATTGCTACATGCTAAATATCTAAGCTCTGGGCCCTGTGGTTTCCGAGAAGATTTTTGAAGCTTTTTTTTTTCATTATGAGTCTATAGGAGCTAAGGGGCCCCGGGATGTGGCCCTTTTGGACCCCAGGGGCATGGTTGGCAGGAATTATGAAGGTGACCACTTGCCCTTGCTACATGCTAGATATCTAAGCTCTGGGCCCTGTGGTTTCAGAAAAGAAGATTTTTGAAGCTTTTTTCCATTATGAGTCTATGGGAGCTAAGGGGCCCCGGGGTGTGGCCCATTTGGACCCCACAGGCATGATTGGCAGGATTTATGTAGGTGACCACTTGCTATTGCTACATGCTAAATATCTAAGCTCTGGGCCCTGGGGCCCTGTGGTTTCCGAGAAGAAGATTTTTGAAGCTTTTTTTTTTCCATTATGAGTCTATAGGAGCTAAAGGGCCCTGGGGCGTGGCCCGTTTGGACCCCAGGGACATGATTGGCAGGAATTATGTAGGTGATCACTTGCCGTTGCTACATGCTAAATATCTAAGCTGTGGGCCCTGTGGTTTCTGAGAAGAAGATTTTTGAAGCTTTTTGTTCCATTATGAGTCTATGGGAGCAAAGGGGCCCGGGGGCGTGGCCAATTTGGACTCCAGGGGCATGATTGGCAGGAATTATGTAGGTGACCACTGGCCGTTAATACATGCTAAATATCTAAGCTCTGGGCCCTGTGGTTTCAGAGAAGAAGATATTTTGATTTTTTCCCAGTGTAAGCCTATGGGAGCTATATGTTGCCATGGCAACCAGAATTCCAATCTGATCAGCCCAAAAACCTTATGCAGCCTTTCCTCCTACCTGATGATGCTTCTCATGAAATTTGATCAAGATTGACCATGGGGTATTAGAGATATACTTATTTGAAATTGTTTACGGACGCACGCACGCACGACGAACAAAAAGTGAATCACAAAAGCTCACCTTGTCACTACGTGACAGGTGAGATAATAAAACAGACACTTCGGAAAAAATGGCATCCTGCGTTGGAAAATGTCAATGTTTTTATTGAAGTCACATCCACCAACGTTAACATTGGCGCCATTGGGCTTGGTTTTACAATGTGTAGGAAGACACTTAGCGAGCTGCATTATTTTCAGTTTTAAACAACCTAAAGATAGATAAATTGATTTTACACTCACACTTCTATGCTAGGCAGTCCTGAATTCTAACAGACAGTTCCAGTTTTGGGTATATAATAAAAAGGTTATTGACTTTATATTGTGAAATATTGGGCACTCGTTCATATGGTGGAGATGCACTCGCAAGCTTGCGCGTTCTTCGCCATATGAACTCGTGACAAATATTTCACAACATAAAGTTAATAACCTATAATTACACTCAACTTTATATCGAGAAAACTGGGGTTACAGGAGTATGTTATTTTTTCTGTTTTCTGTCCCAAGATATAGGTTGTGGGTACTCTTTAGAGCCGCCTCAAACAGATAATTCTAGTGAGCACCCAAAACCTGTGTTTGGAGTATAAATAAGAAATACATGCATCAAAAATTTTATGCAGAAAATAACCATTTTGGAGATATGAAAGATTGCACTAAGTCACACAGGTGCTTTATTGTAATATAAAAACTAAAAACAGAAACGTATTTACATATGAAAGGATAATCCCCCATCTCCAAGACTAAAACAAATTCTAAGTTCATAGTTAAGCTATCCCGGGTTTATCTTTTGTTTGTTTGTTTTGAGGTTTAACGTCCCCGTCAACACTATAGGTCATTTTGGAGACGTTGCTTCCAATTTTGTGGGACTTTTACCCGACATTGAGTTGAAATGACATCTCAAGCCCTGTTGCCCAATGAAACCAATAGGGTCTATAAGCATGGACTTCTCGACTCGAACTGCTTTGCCTGGGCAGGCTTAGATCCTCGAAGTGGTTTACCAGTACTCGTGTGTGGTCGGTTTCAGCTCTGCATGGAAGCATCATGCAGCCTGGAGAAGCCCATCTATTTCTTCCAGCCCCAATGGGCGGGGGCCAACCAGGGTTTTTCTTGCACACTAGACAAGGAAATCCGTGATTTTACCCTGGGATAGAAATTTATGTTCTGACCCTGGTGTTCCGACCCAGGCAACTAACATAAATGCGCTTCAATTCTATTCAACTGCAGGAACTACTTCCGCACTACTTTTATTTTGTAAACAATATACATGTGCGAGCTGTCAAAACTAACCGGAGGTGTTGTGCAAGAAAAAGAATCCAATATGTGGTTCTGTTGTAGATGGGCGTTTCCAACCCTCGGACGCTCAGCACGGTCATCCCTCGGGTTGGAAACGCTCATCTACAACAGAACCCCATAATAGATTCTTATAATCTAAAATGTACAATTGTGTGAGCTTTCATATTACCCTTTGTAGTAAAACTCAAATTACAGAACATGCACTGATATGGTTTAACTCCAGTATGGATTCTCATATGCTGGTCAAAGTGAGATTGAAACTTGAATTTTTTCCCACAATGCCCACAGGTGAAGATTCTGGTTGCATCTGAGAAGGAGGATCCTGACAATTTCCGCCTTTTCGACTGCTTTTCTAGTCCAACTCTGTATGACATCTGCGGCAGGGGAGCTGCTGGTACACTGGCAGGATATGAGTGTTCTGAAAAATACAAGTCAGCCTAGCTATTAGTAGGCAACTGGAGGCTAAACTGCCTCCTTCTCTTCAAGCACAGCCTCCTCGTTTAAGATCATTGTTTTGACTGGTACACCAAAACCTCTTTATAACACTATTAATGGGGTCCAAAGCAGAAACCGTGTTAGTTAAACAACTGTGTTATATCCAAACAAAAATGTATAGATTATATAGAAAAATGACCATTTATGGTCATTTTTCTATATAATCTATACATTTTTTGGATCCATCTTGAAACCGTGTTATAACCATAACCATGTTATAATGAACCGTGTTATAATGAGGTTGTGGTGTACTAGGCAATCTTAAGGGGATTTCATGTGAGGTGCAGTCTGATCTGGTCCACATTGTTTGCAGCAATCACTTTTAATGAAACCAGTAGACAATAAAGCAGACGACAATAGTGAGATTGGCATCCTGCTATCCTGCTCTTCATGACAACCCCTACCTTTGCAAACAATGTAGATCCAGATCAGATGGCTTCTGAAATGCCATCTGATCTGGGTTACAAATAGTGTAGAAACTGTAGATCCAGATCAGATGGCTTCTTCAGAAGCCATCTGATCTGTATCTACACTGTCATTCAGTTTACGACATTGAATGAATACATTACATCAAGTATTTTGATTGGTTGAAATGTAAATGGGTGTGGCTCAATTAATTTATGCAGTGGTATCAGGGTCAAGGGGTAAAGATGCAATTCCTGGACCCAGTTGTTCGAAGCTAAGGAACTCATTACTTAACAATACATTAAAACTTTATTCATTCAGTATGGCTAACACTGATACTTTTGCTGAAAAAATACTGTGTATTGCTTTGGAATCTCAAATTTTCCAGCAAAAAACACAAACAGGCAGAATGAATTAGAGATATTGTACTTGTCCTGTAGGTCAGTTACAGTAACATTTTGATTATTCCCGTACTTTTTGAAGAAAAAGCGGGGATCATGTATAACCCCCATTCATCATCAGTCCATCTGTAAAGGCACACTAGCCCTATGGCCAAAGACAGGATTACGTATTCATATTCCGAATTTTGATGTGACCAATAAATCTTATTGTGGTCTCGGCGAATCTGATATTTACTGACAACACCTTATCTTGCTGTTCACGACAACCCCTGCCTTTGCAAACAGTGTTGCTCCAGATCAGATAGCTTGTAAAGAAGCCGTCTGATCAAGATCTACTGTAATAATCCTAAGTACATCTATTGGGATGATAGGCCTAAGCAAACAGTGCAGACCAAGATCAGACTGCTCCTGAAGGAGCAGACTGATCAAGGTCTCCACTGTTTGCCATTCCTCCTGCACCTTTAGTACTCCTTGCTAGGTTGTGTTGTTAACATTCTACAAGAAATACAGCAAGTCCTTAGGTGTTGGAATTTTTCAGGATTTTTAGGGTATAGTAATCGCAGGCGGAGCTATTCGGGTGTTGTCAATATATGTCCAATCCGCTGAGTCCACCAGAAGATTTGGTAAAGTGACTTTGCATTCTTTCTGCAAGCGAACCAAATGGCGACTACTATACACTGTTTGAACTGAATGAATACAGTATATCAAGCGTTTTGATTGGATGATAGACAGCAATGGGTGTAGCTAAATCAATAAATTCAGCAAGATTAGGGTTAAGTAACTCTGTCTTTCAATTCAGTTTTGAATGTTTACATCTAATATGGCGGTACAGATTACTTTTCACACCAAACTTCTTTCCACAGTGGAAACACTCAAATGGACGAGCGCCAGTATGTGATCTCTCATGAACTTTGAGGGCGGAATCCTTCAAGAAACCTTTCCCGCAGAAAGCACATTTGTTTTGCTGTAGTTTTGCCTGTTGATGTGCCATCAGCATATGGACATATGAGCGTACACTGTCATCTTCGACACCTGAAGCAAAGACAGAATCCTGATCACTTGTCACATTCTGTCGAATTTCAATCGCTCGAACACCTTTGGGGTCATGAAAATTTGTTTAATACAGGGGTAGTTCGAGCCACTGAGGGTTGATCTTTGACAAAGTCAGCTGGCACAATTATGGACATCTATTCAATTTTCTTCAGAATAAATGTACATGTATGTTGTGTGTACTCATTAGAATCGCCTCATCGCCTAAACGGATTTAATTCACGATTTGTTTACAAAATGTCAATATTCCGCCATTAGTAAACACAATGTCGTAAAGGATGCCGTACATGTAAGGTTACGGGGCGTATCTAGTTAATTTGCATATTTAATCCACTAGTGGATTATCAAATTTATTACATGGCTTTATTACACTCTCAGACGCGATGTCATATGATAAATATGAATGGTCTACTGGGCAGAGGATTCACATGAAATGTCAAATACAGAGGACCCTCATTATAACGACAGTATTCGTTCCCTATTATTGTGACATTACAAAGAATATGCCGTTATAAAGAATCCGAGTTAGGAGTATGATGGGTAATAAAAGGCCTTTTCCCCATCAATACTCTAAAAAACAAATGTTATGTTATGTTAAGTTGGTAAATAATATTATGCATTAAATAAATACAAGAGGGGAAAATTGTTTGATTTGTCCAAAAGCCATAACGATTTGACAGAATTTTTATTATCGCTACGCTTATTTACCCCAGTGCTAAATTTAAGCCGTGCGTCATACTGTGTACATGGTTGACAATGTATAGTGAACTCTACATGTTGATAGGGGTTCTATCGGCATGGATATAACAGCAAAACTCGTTATAACGGCAATTTGAATGGAATGACTACATAGCTCAAAGCTTAGTCTCGGTTCCAAGCGGCGTGGGCTTCACTCGGGTTGGAAATGCACAAAGAGTCCACAGTCATGAAAGGGTCTTTTTATCTAATAATCCAAGAAACAAAAGTTGTAGATATTTGTTAGAATCCCCTCACCAAGGCCATTCTAACAAATGTCCATAATATTGAATGTTACGGTATAAAGAGGGTTGGCGGTATATTCAATAAAAGGGAAGCAAGGACTACACCACAGAAGTGAAAAGTATGGACTGTACAAGGTTTTTCTGGGCCAAAGAAGCTAGTTTCAACCAATTAGGCCTCATCAGTGACCCACAGATATTTTAAAAAATCCACAAGGGTCAAGAAAATATAAACTACCCTATGATGAAGGACAGAGAGACTTTGTACGATTGCCTTTTTTTTAACTGGAAAATTTTGTGGCACTTTAAGTGGTCATCATTCTTTCGTTTGTTTTTGAGACAAAATACTGTAGACATTTCATGTGAATTAAGACTGTCAGCTGCCACATAGTTTTTGCTTAGCAATTTAATTCATTTTACCCTGAATGAATTCTACTTCTGTATAATATACTCACCGGAAATAGAAACTATACACTCATTTTTAAATTGTCACTGGCAAAACATTTTATTGAAATTTGAATTCCAGTTAAATAAATTATCATCAGGGGCATGTCTGCTTTATCGAATAAAATGTTTAATGATAGCTACGATTTAGCGGGTAAAGCCACAGGCTCAAAGCAAGGGTTAAAATATTGCTGTTCAAGTTTCCATTGAGTCAAACATTTTGTGCCGCGAATGTGATTACCATTTTTACCAGTTATTACTCATCATCTAACGTTGGGAATATTGTTTACAAAATGAAAATTTACACAATGGTTGAAAAGTTATCTACCTTTAAATATTGGACCAAACCACCGGAAGTGGGCGAAAAGTATGTCATTTCTGATTGCGGATTTTGTTTTAATCAATATTTAAGACACAGCTGAAGATGCTAAAACGATTGAAGACACTTTTGGGTCGATTTTTGGCTTGCAACATTATTTTGGAAAATTTCGCTGAAGAAAAGCAGTTTTTGAGATTTCAATAAAATGTTTGTTTCTCGATAATTTTTAGATTTTATGTTATTTTTTTTATTCCTTGCTTTTAACTTATTACCTATATGGAAAAAAATTGAAGTCAAAATTCGATTACAAACAGATTTTGTGGAAAATGCACTTTTTTACATTTTCCCCAAAAACTTTTATTTTGAACACCAGATTTTCTTTAGATTGGTACAGGATTCATGTGTATAGTTTGTCAATTCCTTAATAAGTAATTTTTAATTAAATTATTCACTTGTTTTGTCAGGCGAGACAATTTTAACAGTGTATAGTTTCTATTTCCGGTCAGTATATATTTTGAAAGAGTCAAATTCAATTTTTCAATGACAGGTTGCGATGTTTATAGAAATTTATTTCAACTGATAAGATGCCAATCGCTACAATTGTCATCTGCTTTGTCGGCTGCTTGCAACTAAAAAATTTAAAAGCCATTGTTGTAAACAGTGTGGACCCTGATCAGACTGCTCCTGTAGGAGCAGTCTGATCAGGGTCTACACTGTTTGCCTGTACAAAACTATTTTTAGAAAGAAGTCCAGCAGATGGCATCTTAAGGGTTAACAAGAGGGCCCACAGGGCCCTGGTTCGCTCACCTGTGTGTAGCTGTCTCGAGAACATTCTATTTTTAGCTATGGTGGCCATCTTGCTCATCAGCAGAGTAATTTTAGCTTATTTGGTAGGGAGTAACCTAGGCAACATTCCTGTGAAGTTTTAAATCTAATTGGCCCAAAGGTTTAGAAGGAGTTCTCATTTGAAGCAAATTTACAATGTTTTCCTATTTTTAGCTCTTGTGACCATTTGTTAATCATTATGCTATTTTCCTAGAGGGTCATCTACACAACATTCCAATGAAGTTTAGAAGCCTTCATGGTGAAGTGGCCATGCTACTTGCCTTGTAAACCAGGGTTAGCAGGATCAATCCCAGGCTTCTCCAGACTTTCAGATTGGTTTTTAAACAGAGGTCCCATCACTGTATGACCTTAGCTGTTGGTGAGACTTAAACTCAAACACTCACTCCTATGAAGGAGTGAGTGAGTGAGTTTTAGTTTTACATCCCACCAACAGCTAAGGTCATACGGAGACGGGACCTTGGTTTAAAGACTCATCCGAAAGTCTGGAGAAGCCCGGGATCGATCCTGTGATCCCTGGTTTACAAGGCGAGTAGCGTAACCACTGCACCACGGAGGCTTCTACCTATGAAGGAATCTATATGCCAAATATGAAGGCTGTATTTTAAATGCTTCAAAAGTTATGACAAAGTAGGTCAAAGGTCAAGGTCATGGGTCAAAAGTTTTGAATGGTTGAGAAAACCTTGTCACAAGGAACATACATGCCAAATATGAAGGCTCTATCTCATATGGTTCAAAAGTTATGATGAAGTATGTCACAGGCCAAAGTCACAGGTCAAATCTTTATATGAGTGGGAAGCCCTTGTCACAAGGAACCTACATACCAAATATGAAGGCTCTATCTCAAACGGTTCAAAAGTTATGACAAAATAACCTACTGATCTACTTTTTGATTTGACATGATCCATATTCGAACTTAACTGAGATATTGTCCAGATGATCATTCTGAGCAAGTTTTATGATGATTTGACTAAAACTGTGGCCTCTTAGAGTGTTCAAAACGTTTTTCTATGATTTGACCTGCTGACCTACTTTTTGACCCGACATGACCCATATTCGAACTTGACCCAGATATTGTCAAGATGATCATTCTGAGCAAGTTTGATGATGATCGGACCAAAACTGGGGTCTCTAGTGTGTCCACAAGGTTTTTCAACACTCTGACCTACCGACCTACTTACTCACCAGATATGACACATATCCGAAATTAATTGAGATATTGTCAAATGATCATTTTGAGCAAGTTTGATGATGATCGGACCAAAAATGTGGCCACTAGTGTGTTCAGAGGGTTTTTCTATGATTTTATCTACTAACCTACTTTTTGGACTGACATGACCCATATTCGAACCTGACTCAGATATTGTCAAGATGATCAGACCTAAACTGTGGCCTCTAGTGTGTTCAGAAGGTTTTTCTATGATTTGACCTACTCACCTATTTTTTTATGTGACATAACCCATATTCAAACTTGACTGAGATATTGTCAAGACTATCATTATGAGCAAGTTTGATGATGATTGGACCAAAACTGTGGCCTCTAGTGTGTTCAGAAGGTTTTTCTCTTATTTGACCTACTTTTTGACCTGCCATGACCCATATTTGAACGTGACCAAGATATTATCAAGATGATCATTCTGAGAAAGTTTGATGATGATCGGACCAAAACTGTGGCCTGTAGTGTGTTCACAAGGTTTTTCTGATTTGAACTATTGGCCTACTTTTTGAACCGACATGACCCATATTCGAACTTG
This sequence comes from Lucinisca nassula, assembly GCA_963580285.1. Classification (NCBI taxonomy): domain Eukaryota; kingdom Metazoa; phylum Mollusca; class Bivalvia; order Lucinida; family Lucinidae; genus Lucinisca; species Lucinisca nassula. Next base: position 5,515,113 of record CAUZLF010000003.1, read on the forward strand.
ACTCAGATATTGTCAAGATGATCAGTCTGGGCAAGTTTGAGGATGATTCGACCAAAACTGTGGCCTCTAGTGTGTTCACAAGGTTTTTCTATGATTTGACCTACTGACCTACTTTTTGACCTGACAGGACCCATATTCGGAAGTGACCAAGATACTATCAAGATGATCATTCTGAGCAAGTTTGATGATGCTTGGACATAAATTGTGGCCTCCAGTGTCTGAAGGTTTTTCTATGATTTGACCTACTGACCTACTTTTTGACCCGACAACACCCATATTCGAACCTGACTGAGATATTGTCAAGATGATCATTCTGGGCAAGTTTGATGATGATCGGACCAAAACTGTGGCCTCTAGTGTCTTCACAATGTTTTTTTCTGATTTGACCAACTGACCTACTTTTCGACCCGACATGACCCATATTGGAACTTGACCCGAGATATTTAGTGGTGGTACAAAATTTGTGCAAGTTTACTTAAAATCAAATCATAAATGAAAAAACTATCATGTAGACAAGACCAAAAAAGGCATTTTTTGCACTTTCAGGGGCCGTAACTCCAAAACACATGATGGGATAAGGCTGGTTCAACGAAGGAAACCAGATCTCATGCCGGTAAAAGTTGTGTGCAGTCTGGTTAAAATCAAATCATAAATGAAGATGCTATCGTGGGGACAAGACAAAAATAGGCAAATTTTGCCCTTTCAGGGGCCCTAACTCCGTAACACATGATGGGATATGACTGGTTGGAGAAAGGAACCTAGATCTCATGGTGGTTCAAGTTGTGTGCGAGTCTGGTTAAAATCAAATCATAAATGAAGATGCTATCGTGCAGACAAGACCAAAATAGGCAATTTTTGCCCTTTCAGGGGCCGTAACTCTGTAACACATGATGGGATATGGCTGGTTCAAAAAAGGAACCCAGATCTCATGGTGGTACAAGTTGTGTGCAAGTCTGGTTAAAATCAAATCATAAATGAAGATACTATCTTGCGGACAAGACCAAAATAGGCAATTTTTGCCCTTTCAGGGGCCCTAACTCCATAACACATGACAGGATATGGCTGGTTCAAGAAAGGAACCCAGATCTCATGGTGGTACAAGTTGTGTGCAAGTCTTGTTAAAATCAAATCATAAATGAAGATGTTATCGTGCGGAAAAGACCAAAATAGGCAATTTTTGCCCTTTCAGGGGCCGTAACTCCGTAACACATGATGGGATATGGCTGGTTGAAGAAAGGAACCCAGATCTCATGGTGGTACAAGTTGTGTGCAAGTCTGGTTAAAATCAAATCATAAATGAAGATGCTATCGTGCGGACAAGATATTGTTTACGCACGCACGGACGCACGCACGGACGCACGCACGGACGACGGACAAAATGTGATCACAAAAGCTCACCTTGTCACTACGTGACAGGTGAGCTAAAAATGGTCGAACTTTTGCAAACAGTGAAGGCCCTGATTAGATGCCACAGAATGCAACATCTGATATTGGTCGGCATTGCTTGCCATGGTTTCCTGTCCAAAACAGGATAAGGGTAACAGAATGTATTTTGCCTCTATTTACACAGAAAAACAAGAGGGCCATGATGGCCCTGGATATCATGGCCCTGGATCGCTCATCTGATCCATAGAGTAACAAGTGGGCCCCGGGGAGGGCCATTATTGACCCCAAGGTTATAATGTGCATAATGTTGAGGGAGGTCTAAAAAGTGAAGCTTCATACCAAATATCAACAAAGGCTATAATTGTCCACTAGATGAAGCTCCATACCAAATATCAAAGACATGGGCCTTGCACTTTCAGAGAAGAAGATTTTTAAAGATTTTCCTATATTAGTATATGTAAAACCACTAGATGAAATTTCACACCAAATATCAAAGACCTACGCCTTGTGGTTTCACAGAAGAAGATTTTTAAAGATTTTCCTTATATAAGTCTATGTCAAACCAAAGGGCCCCGAGGTTGGGGCATTTTTGGCCTCAGGGTTATAATTTGAGCAATCTTGGTAGAGTTCCACTAGCTGAAGCTGCGTACCAAATATCAATGACCTAGGCCTTGTGGTTTCCGAGAAGAAGATTTTTCAAGATTTTCCCTATATATATAAGTCTATGTAAAACCAAAGGGCCCCAGAGCGGGGGCATTTTTGGTCCCCGGGCTATAATTTGAACAATCATGGTAGAGGTCCACAAGATGAAGCTTCATACCAAATATCAAAAACCTGGGCCTTGCAGTTTCAGAGAAGAAGATTTTTAAAGATTTTCCCTACATAAGCCTATGTAAAACCAAAGGGCCCCTGGGCGGGGGCATTTTTGGCTCAAGCACTATAATTTGAACAATCTTAGTAGAGAAATAGCCCCCGCCCCGGGGCCCTTTGGTTTTACATGGGCTTATATAGGGAAAATCTGTAAAAATCATTGGCGTATATAGGGAAAATCTTTAATGGACCGGAACCATTTGAACAACTTTGAAAGGGGACCACCTAAGTATTATTTCTGTGAAGTTTGGTCAAAATCCGATCAGTGGTATAGGAGGAGATGCCGTTTGAAGAAATTGTTTACGCACGGATGACAGACAAAAAGTGATCCTAATATAAAACACAAGAGGGCCCAGAGGGCCCTGAATCGCTCACCTGAGAATCAGTGTCTCTAGTAAATTCTTGGTCCAAGGGCTATACTAGGTGAAGCTTCATACCAAATATCAAAGACCTGAGGCTTGTGGTTTCAGATATGAAGATTTTTAAATATTTTCCCTATATAAGCCTGTGAAAAACCAAAGGGCCCCGAGGATGGGGGCATTTTTGGCCCTAGGGCTATAATTTGAACAATCTTGGTAGAGGTCCACTAGATGAAGCTTCACACCAAATATCAAAGATCTGAGCCTTGCAGTTTCAGAGAAGAAGATTTTTAAAGATTTTCCCTGTATAAGCCAATGTATACCAAAGGACCCCGGGGCGGGGGCATTTCTGGCCCCAGGGCTATAATTTGAACAATCTTGGTAGAGGTCCACTAGGTTAAGCTTCACACCAAATATCAAAGACCTGGGCCTTGTGGTTTCAGAGAAGAAGATTTTAAAGACTTTATATATATAAGCCTATGTAAAACCAAAGGCCCCCGGAGCGGGGGCATTGTTAGCCCCAGGGCTATAATTTGAACAATCATGGTAGACGTCCACTAGATGAAACTTCACACCAAATATCAAAGATCTGAGCCTTGCAGTTTCAGAGAAGATGATTTTTAAAGATTTTCCCTATATAAGCCTATGTAAAACCAAAGGCCCCTGGGACGGGGGTATTTTTGGCCCTAGGGCTATAATTTGAACAATCTTGGTAGAGGTCCACTAGGTGAAGCTTCACACCAAATATCAAAGACCTGGGCCTTTTGGTTTTAGAGAAGAAGATTTTTAAGATTTTCCGTATATGAGTCTATGTAAACCCAAAGGCCCCCGGGGCAGGGGCATTTCTGGCCCCAGGGCCATAATTTGAACAATCTTGATAGAGGTTCACTAGATGAAGGTTCATACCAAATATCGAAGACCTGGACCTTTCGGTTTCAGAGAAGAAGATTTTTAAAGATTTTCCCTGTATGTAAAACCAAAGGCCCCCAGGGCGGGGGCATTTTAGGCCCTAGGGCTATAATTTGAACAATCTTGTTAGAGGTCCACTATGTGAAGCTTCACATAATATCAAAGACCTGGGCCTTGTGGTGTCAGAGAAGAAGATTTTTAAAGATTTTCCCTATATAAGCCTATGTAAATCCAAAGGCCCCCAGGGCATGGGAATTTTTGGCCCTAGGGCTATAATTTGAACAATCTTGGTAGAGGTCCTCTAGATGAAGCTTCACACCAAATATCAAAGATCTGAGCCTTGCAGTTTCAGAGATGAAGATTTTTAAAGATTTTCCCTATATAAGACTAAGTAATAGTATATAAGACTAAGTAATACCAAAGGCCCCCGGGGCGGGGGCATTTTTGGCCCCAGGGCTATAATTTGAACAATCTTGGTAGAGGTCCACTAGGTGAAGCTTCACACTAAATACAAGAGGGCCCAGAGGGCCCTGGTTCGCTCACCTGATCCAATGTATAACAAGTGGGCCCCGGGCAGGGTCAATTTTGGCCCCAGGGCTATAATTTGAACAATCTTGGTAGAGGTCCACAAGATGAAGCTTCATATCGAATATGAAAGACCTGGGCTTTCTGGTTTCAGAGAAGAAGATTTTAAAGGTTTACCCTGCATATAGAAGTCTATGTAAAACAAGATTTTCCCTATATAAGTCTATGTTAAACCAAAGGGCCCCGGAGCAGGGGCATTTTTGGCCCCAGGGCTATAATTTGAACAATCTTGGTAGAGGTCCACTAGCCGAAGCTTCAAAACAAATATCAAAGACCTAAGCCTTGTGTTTCAGAGAAGATGATTTTTAAAGATTTTCCCTATATAAGTCTATGTAAAACCAAAGGGCCACATGGCGGAGGCATTTTGGGTCTCAGGGCTATAATTTGAACAATCTTTATAGAGGTCCACTAGCTGAAGCTTCATAACAAATATCGAAGACCTAAGCCTTGTGGTTTCAAAGAAGAAGATTTTTCAAGATTTTCCCTATATACGTCTATGTAAAAACCAAAGGGCCCCGGAGCGGGGGCATTTTTGGCCCCAGGGCTATAATTTGAACAATCTTGGTAGAGGTCAACAAGATGAAGCTTCATACCAAATATCAAAGACCTGGGCCTTGCAGTTTCAGAGAAGAATATTTTTCAAGATTTTCCCTAGATAAGCCTATGTAAAACAAAAGGGCCCTGGTGCGGGGGCATTTTTGGCCCCAGCACTAAAATTTGAATAATCTTGGTAGGGGTCCACTAGATGAAGCTTCATACCAAATATCAAAGACCTGGGCCTTGGGGTTTCAGAGAAGAAGATTATTCAAGATTTTCCCTATATAAGCACATGTAAAACCAAAGGGCCCCCGTGTGGGGGGCATTTTTAGCTCCAGCACTATAGTTTGAACAATCTTGGTAGGGGTCCACTAGATGAAGCTTCATACCAAATATCAAAGACCTGGGCCTTGGGGTTTCAGAGAAGAAGATTTTTAAAGATTTTCCCTATATAAGCCTATGTAAAACAAAAGGGCCCTGGTGCGGAGGCATTTTTGGCCCCAGCACTATAATATGAACAATCTTGGTAGGGGTTCACTAGATGAAGCTTCACACCAAATATCAAAGACCTGGGCATTGCGGTTTCAGAGAAGAAGATTTTTCAACATTTTCCCTATATAAGCCCATGTAAAACCAAAGGGCCCCCGTGCGGGGGCATTTTCAGATCCAGCACTATAATTTGAACAATCTTGGTAGGGGTCCACTAGATGAAGCTTCATACCAAATATCAAAGACCTGGGCCTTGGGGTTTCAGAGAAGAAGATTTTTAAAGATTTTCCCTATATAAGCCTATGTAAAACAAAAGGGCCCTGGTGCGGGGGCATTTTTGGCCCCAGCACTATAATTTGAACAATCTTGGTAGGGGTCCACTAGATGAAGCTTCATACCAAATATCAAACTCCTGGGCCTTGCGGTTTCAGAGAAGAAGATTTTTCAAGATTTTCCCTATATCAGCCCATGTAAAACCAAAGGGCCCCCGTGCGGGGGCATTTTTAGCTCCAGCACTTTAATTTGAACAATCTTGGTAGGGGTCCACTAGATGAAGCTTCATACCAAATATCAAAGACCTGGGCCTTGCGGTTTCAGAGAAGAAGATTTTTAAAGATTTTCCATATATAAGCCCATGTAAAACCAAAGGGCCCCCGTGCGGGGGCATTTTTGGCCCCAGCACTATAATTTGAACAATCTTGGTAGGGGTCCACTAGATGAAGCTTCATACCAAATATCAAAGACCTGGGCCTTGCGGTTTCAGAGAAGAAGATTTTTTAAGTTTGCGGTGAAAAAAATCTATTTTTGGCTACTGTGACCTATATGTGCAACGGACCGGAACCATTTGAACAACTTTGAAAGGGGACCACCTAAGGATCATTCCTGTGAAGTTTGGTCAAAATACAATCAGTGGTTTAGGAGGAGATGTCGTTTGAAGAAAAGTTTACGGACGCACGCACGCACGGACGCACGACGGACGACGGACAAAAAGTGATCCCAAAAGCTCACCTTGTCACTACGTGACAGGTGAGCTAATAAAAAACCTGGGCCTTGTGGTTTCAGAGAAGAAGAGTTTTAAAGATTTTCCCTATATAAGCCTATGTAAACCCAAAGGCCCCCGGGGCGGGGGCATTTCTGGCCCAAGGGCCATAATTTGAACAATCTTGGTAGAGGTCCACTAGATGAAGTTTCATACCAAATATCGAAGACCTGGGCCTTTTGGTTTCAGAGAAGAAGATTTTTAAAGATTTTCCCTATATAGGCCTATGTAAAACCAAAGGCCCCCGGGGCGGGGGCATTTTTGGCCCTAGGGCTATTATTTGAACAATCTTGGTAGAGGTCCACTAGGTAAAGCTTCACACCAAATATCAAAGACCTGGGCCTTGTGGTTTCAGAGAAAAAGATTTTTAAACATTTTCCCTATATAAGCCTATGTAAACCCAAAGGCCAATGGGGCGGGGGCATTTCTGGCCCAAGGACCATAATTTGAACAATCTTGGTAGAGGTCCACTAGATGAAGCTTCATACCAAATATCGAAGACCTGGGCCTTTAGATTTCAGAGAAGAAGATTTTTAAAGTTTTCATTTTAGAAATCTATTTTTAGCTCCTGTGACCTAGATGTGCAATGGACCGGAACCATTTGAAAGGGGACCACCTAAGGATCATTCCTGTGAAGTTTGGTTAAAATCAGATGAGTGGTTTAGGAGGAGATGTCATTTGAAGAAAAAGGTTACGCACGCACGCACACACGCACGCACGCACAACGGATGACGGACAAAAAGTGATCCCAAAAGCTCACATTGTCACTACGTGACAGGTGAGCTAAAAATAGCCGGCCTCGGTAGCTCAGTTGGATGCGCATCTGACTGGTGATCAAGAGGACGCGGGTTCGACACCTGCCGGGGTCAGCAACATTCTTTTGTGGAGATGGATCATGAACTCTTTTCTACGGTCATTCTCTCCCTTCCGCTGTTTTAAGAAAGGCAGTTGTCAGTTTCTGGTGAAAGAATGTGCACTGTACTGGTTCACCGCTTATGTATAAGCCTGCCCAGGAAAAGTGTGGATAGGTAAACTGGCCGGCGAAAAAATGACCTAAAAATAGTGTTGACTGGGCCGTTAAACTCCAAAACAAACAAAGCAAACAATGAAGGTCCTGATTAGATGCCACAGAATGCAACATTTGATATTGGTCAGCACTGCTTGCCACGGTTTCCCATCCAAATAAGATAAGGGTAACAGAAATGATTTTGCCTCTATTTATACTGAAAAATAATAACCAGCACTTGTAGTAAAGGTGGGTCAAATGTTTCTGAGATTAAGCTGGAAAATGGTCCTACAGACAGAGATGTAACTTTTTGTATAAAACAAGAGGGCCATGATGGCCCTGGATCACTCACCTGATCCATAGAGTAACACGACTGGGCCCCGGGGAGGGCCATTATTGACCCCAGGGCTATAATGTGCATAATGTTGAGGGAGGTCTAAAAAGATGAAGCATCATACCAAATATCAGCAAAGGCTGTAATTTGAACAATCCTGGCAAAGGTCCACTAGATGAAGCTCCCCACCAAACATCAAAGACATGGGCCAAGCAGTTTCAGAAAAGAAGATTTTTTATAAAGATATTCCCTACATAAGCCTATGTAAAACCAAATGGCCCCGGGGCAGGGGCATTTTTGGCCTCAGGGCTATAATTTAAAAAATCTTGATAGAGGTGCACTAGATGAAGCTTCACATCAAATATCAAAGACCTGAGCCTTGCTGTTTCAGAGAATAAGATTTTCTAAGATTATCCCGATATAAGTCTATGTAAAACCAAAGGGCCCAGGCGCTGGGGCATTTGTGGCCCGAAGGCTTTATTCTTAACAATCTTGGAAAAATTCACTAGATGAAGCTCCATACCAAATATCAAAGACATGGGCCTTGCAGTTTCTGAGAAGAAGATTTTTAAAGATTTCCCCTTATAAGTCTATGTAAAACCAAAGGATCTCGGGGCAGGGGCATTTTTGACCACAGGGCCATAATTTGAACAGTCTTGATAGAGGTCCACTAGATGAAATTTCACACCAAATATCAAAGACCTAGGCCTTGTGGTTTCACAGAAGAAGATTTTTAAAGATTTTCTCTATATAAGTCTATGTAAAACCAAAGGGCCCCAAGGCGGGAACATTTTTGGTCGCAGGGCTATAATTTGAACAATCTTGGTAGAGGTCCTCTAGATGAAGCTTCATACCAAATATCAAATACATAGGCCTTGTGGTTTGAGAGAAGATTTTTGAAGATTTTCCCTATTTAAGTCTATGTAAAATCAAAGGGACATGGAGTGGGAACATTTTTGGTCTCAGGGCTATAATTTGAACAATCTTGGTAGAGGTCCACTAGATGTAGCTTCATACCAAATATCAATGACATAGGCCTTGTGGTTTGAGAGAAGAAGATTTTTAAAGATTTTCCCTATTTAAGTCTATGTAAAACTAAAGGGCCCCAGAGCGGGGGCATTTTTGGTCCCAGGGCTATAATTTGAATAATCTTGGTAGAGGTCCACAAGATGAAGCTTCATACCAAATATCAAAGACTTTGGCCATGCAGTTTTAGAGAAGAAGATTTTTAAAGATTTTCTCTGTATTATCCTATGTAAAACTAAAGGCACGGGGGGCGGCGGCATTTTTTTCCCCAGCATTATAATTTGAACAATCTTGGTAGGGGTCCACTAGATGAAGCTTCATACCAAATATCAAAGACCTGGGCCTTGTGGTTTCAGAGAAGAAGATTTTTTAAATTTTGGGTAAAAAAAATCTATTTTTGGCTCTGGTGACCTAGATGTGCAATGGACCGGAACCATTTGAACAACTTTGAAAGGGGACCACCTAAGGATCAATCCTGTGAAGTTTGGTCAAAATCCCATCAGTGGTTTAGGAGGTGATGTTTGAAGAAAGTTTATGCACAGACAGATGGACGCACACACAGACGCACGCACGACGGACGACGGACGAAAAGTGATCCCAAAATCTCACCTCTTCACTATGTAAAACCGGGGCGGGGGCAATTGTGGCCCTAGGGCTATAATTTGAACAATCTTGGTAGAGGACCACTAGATGAAGCTCCATACCAAATATCAAAGCCTGGGCCTTGCAGTTTCAGAGAAGAAGATTTTTTAAAGATTTCTCTTTATAAGTCTATGTAAAACCAAAGGATCTCGGGGCGGGGGCATTTTTGGCCCCAGAGCTAAAATTTGAACAATCTTGATAGAGGTCCACTAGATGAAATTTCACACCAAACGTTAAAGACCTAGGCCTTGTGGTTTCACAGAAGATTTTTAAAGATTTTCCCTATATAAATCTATGAAAAACCAAAGGGCCCCCGAGGCGGGGGCATTTTTGGTCTCAGGGCTATAATTTGAACAATCTTGGTAGAGGTCCACAAGATGAAGCTTCATTCCAAATATCAAAGACCTGGGACTTGCAGTTCCAGAGAAGAAGATTTTTAAAGAAATTTCCCTACATAAGCCTATGTATAAACCAAAGGGCCCGGGGGCGGGGGCATTTTTGGCCCCAGCACTATAATTTGAACAATCTTGGTAGGGGTCCACTAGATGAAGCTTCATACCAAATATCAAACCCTGGGCCTTGTGGTTTCAGAGAAGAAGATTTTTTAAGTTTTCAGTGAAAAAAATCTTTTTTTGGCTCCTGTGACCTATATGTGCAACGGACCAGAACCATTTGAACAATTCTGAAAGGGGTCGACATAAGGATCATTCCTGTAAAGTTTGGTCAAAATCCGATCAGTGGTTTAGGAAGAGATGTCATTTTAAGAAATTGTTTACGCACAGATGACAGACAAAAAGTGATCCTAATATAAAACACAAGAGGGCCATCATGGCCCTGGATCGCTCACCTGATCCATACAGTAACAAGTGGGCCCTGGGGAGGGCCAATATTGCCCGCATGGTTATAATGTGCATAATGTTGAGGGTGGTCTAAAAAGGTGAAGCTTCATACCAAATATCAACAAAGGCTATAATTTGAACAATCTTGGCAAAGGTCCACTAGATGAAGCTACACACCAAATATCAAAGACCTGGGCCTTGCAGTTTCAGAGAAGAATATTTTTTAAAGATATTCCCTACATAAGCCTATATAAAACCAAATGGCCCCAGGGCGGAGGCATTTTTGGCCTCAGGGCTATAATTTAAACAATCTTGATAGAGGTCCACTAGATGAAGCTTCACACCAAATATCAAAGACCTGGGCGTTGCTGTTTCACAGAAGATTTTCAAAGATTATCTCTACATAAGTCTATGTAAAACCAAAGGGCCCCGGGGTGGGGGAATTTGTGGCCCTAGGGCTATAATTTGAACAATTCTGGTAGAGGTCCACTAGATAAAGCTCCATACCAAAATATAAAAGACATGGGCCTTGCAGTTTCAGAGAAGAAAATTTTTAAATATTTCCCTAAAAAAGTCTATGTAAAACCGAAGGTTCTCGAGCGGGGGCATTTTTGGCCCAAGGGCTATAATTTGAACAATCTTGATAGAGGTCCACTAGATGAAATTTCACACCAAATATCAAAGACGTAGGCCTTGTGGTTTCACAGAAGAAAAGATTTAAAGATTTTCCCTCTATAAGTCTATGTAAAACCAAAGGACCCCTAGGCGGGGCCATTTTTGGTCTCAGGGCTATAATCTGAAAAATCTTTGTAGAGGTCCACTAGATGAAACTTCATACCAAATATCAAAGACCTAGGCCTTGTGGTTTCAGAGAAAAAGATTTTTTAAGATTTTCCCTATAGAAGTCTGTTAAACCAAAGGGCCCCAGAGCGGGGGCATTTTTGGCCCCAAGGCTATCATTTGAACAATCTTCGTAGAGATCCACAAGATGAAGCTTCATACCAAGCATCAAAGACCTGGGCCTTGCAGTTTCAGAAAAGAAGATTTTTAAAGATTTTCCCTACATAAGCCTATGTAAAACCAAAAGGCCCCGAGGCGGGGGCATTATTGGCCCCAGCACTATAATTTGAACAATCTTGGTAGGGGTCAACTAGATGAAGCTTCATACCAAATATCAAAGACCTGGGCCTTGTGGTTTCAGAGAAGAAGATTTTTAAAGATTTTCCCTATATAAGCCCATGGAATATCATAGGGCCCCGGGGTGGGGGCATTTTTGGCCCCTGCACTATAATTTGAACAATCTTGGTAGGGGTCCACTAGAGGAAGCTTCATACCAAATATCAAAGACCTGGGCCTTGCGGTTTCAGAGGAGAAGATTTTTTAAGTTTTCGGTGAAAACAACCTACCGTATTCGCCCTAATTACCGCACATGCTCCTATAAGCGCACACCAAAGCTATTTTTGAAAAGGAAATGCATAAGCTCAAACTTAACAGTAACCTCCCCCTGGAAGCTCTCACAATAAATCGCTAAAAAAACTTACCATTATTTCTTCAACAGTGAAGGCAATGCTTTAGTATCATTTTGCGTCCCATTTAATATCAGTATGCATAATCTCGGGGGCTATTGGTTTCGCATCGACTGTGCGCTAATAAGGTAGATTTTTCGCTGTGATTTTTTGACATGATTTTGAAAAAACTAAGCGCACGGTGCGGTAATTAGGGCGAATACGGTATTTTTGGCTCCTGTGACCTATATGTGCAACGGACTGGAACCATTTGAACAACTTTGAAAGGGGTCCACCTAAGGATCATTTCTGTGAAGTTTGGTCAAAATCCGATCAGTGGTTTAGGAGGAGATGTCGTTTGAAGAAATTGTTTACGCACGGATGACAGACAAAAAGTGATCCTAATATAAAACACAAGGCCCAGAGGGCCCTGAATCGCTCACCTGAGAATAAGTGTCTCTAGAACATTCTTAGCCTTAGGGCTATAACTAGTTGAAGCTTCATACCAAATATCAAAGACCTGAGCCTTGTGGTTTCAGAGAAGAAGTTTTTTAAATATTTTCCCTATATAAGCCTATAAAAAACCAAAGGGCCCCGGGGATGGGGGCATTTTTGGCCCCAGGGCTATAATTTGAACAATCTTGGTAGAGGTCCACTAGATGAAGCTTCACACCAAATATTAAATTCAGAGCCTTGCAGTTTCAGAGAAGAAGATTTTTAAAGATTTTCCCTGTATAAGCCTATATAAAACCAAAGGCGCCCGGGGCGGGGACATTTTTAGCCCCAGGGCTATAACTTGAACAATCTTGGTAGAGGTCCACTAGATGAAGCTTCACACCAAATATCAAAGACCTGGACCTTGTGGTTTCAGAGAAGAAGATTTTTAAAGATTTTCCCTGTATAAGCCTATGTAAAACCAAAGGCCCCTGGGGCGGGGGCATTTTTGGCCCTAGGGCTATAATTTGAACAATATTGATAGAGATCCACTAGGTGAAGCTTCACACCAAATATCAAAGACCTGGGCCATGTGGTTTTAGAGAAGAAGAATTTTAAATATTTTCCCTATATAAGCCTATGTAAACCCAAAGGCCCCCGGGGCGGGGGCATTTCAGGTCCAGGGGCCATAATTTGAACAATCTTGGTAGAGGTCGGCTAGATGAAGCTTCACACCAAATATCAAAGACCTGGGCCTTGTGGTTTCAGAGAAGAAGATTTTTAAAGATTTTCCCTATATAAGCCTATGTAAATACAAAGGCCCCGGGGCGGGGACATTTTTGACCCTAGGGCTATAGTTTGAACAATCTTCGTAGAGGTCCACAAGATGAAGCTTCACACCAAATATCAAAGATCTAGGCCTTGGGGTTTCAGAGAAGAAGATTTTTAAAGATTTTCCCTGTATAAGCCTCTGTAAAACCAAAGGCCCCCAGGGCAGGGGCATTTTTGGCCCTAGGTCTATAATTTGAACAATCTTGGTAGAGGTCCACTAGGTGAAGCTTCACACCAAATATCAAAGACCTGGGCCTTGTGGTTTCAGAGAAGAAGATTTTTAAAGATTTTCCCAATATAAGCCTATGTAAACCCTAAGGCCCCCAGGGCGGGGGCATTTCTGGCCCAAAGGCCATAATTTGAACAATCTTGGTAGAGGTCCACTAGATGAAGCTTCATACCAAATATCAAAGACCTGGGCCTTTTGGTTTCAGAGAAGAAGATTTTTAAAGATTTTCCCTGTATAAGCCAATGTAAAACCAAAGGCCCGCGGGGCGGGGGCATTTTTAGCCCTAGAGCTATAATTTGAACAATCTTGGTAGAGGTCCACTAGGTGAAGCTTCACACCAAATATCAAAGACCTGGGCTGTGTGGTTTCAGAGAAGAAGATTTTTAAAGATTTTCCCTATATAAGCCTATGTAAACCCAAAGGCCCCCGGGGCGGGGGCATTTCTGGCCCAAGGGCCATAATTTGAACAATCTTGGTAGAGGTCCACTAGATGAAGCTTCATACCAAATATCAAAGACCTTGGCCTTTTGGTTTCAGAGAAGAAGATTTTTAAAGATTTTCCCTGTATAAGCCTATGTAAAACCAAAGGCCCCCGGGGCGGGGGCATTTTTGGCCCTAGAGCTATAATTTGAACAATCTTGGTAGAGGTCCACTAGGTGAAGCTTCACACCAAATATCAAAGACCAGGGCCTTGTGGTTTCAGAGAAGAAGATTTTTTAAGTTGTCGGTGAAAAAATCTATTTTTGGCTCCTGTGACCCAGATGTGCAACGGACCGGAACCATTTGAACAACTTTGAAAGGGGACCACCTAAGGATCATTCCTGTGAAGTTTGGTCAAAATCCAATCAGTGGTTTAGGAGGAGATGTCGTTTGAAGAAATTGTTTACGCACACACGCACACACGCACGCACGCACGCACACACGCACTGACGACGGACGATGGACGAAAAGTGATCACAAAAGCTCACCTTGTCACTACGTGACAGGTGAGCTAAAAAACAGCAGTGAAGGCAATGATCAGGAATGACAATTAACCCACAGCTCCCAGCAGTGACACCAAAGGGAAGAAGCATTAACATGAAATAATTAGACCCTAATGAAAACATCAATAGCGGAAAGCCAAAAGGACAGTTACTTTCCCACAAAATGGCCAACTGGTTATCCAAATCAAAAGAATATAAGCGAAACACACACTCAAAGATAAACCATAACAAAAATAAACCTCACCAGAAGAACCGCCTTGGAACAGTCAGTGAAACGAATTCCACTGGGGGGCTTATATCTATTTTACGCAGCTGCAATCCTTGCCCTTACTTCCGACGTGATTCAGAAAAATAATTTGTTCAGTCCGCATGAAGGCCTCTAACTCATCAGTGCAACATAAGCCTAAAATTCCTGTATTTTAAGCAAATAGTGTAGACCCTGATCAGACTGCTCCTTCAGGAAATAGTGTAGACCCTGATCAGATTGCTCCTTCAGGAAATAGTGTAGACCCTGATCAGACAGCTCCTTCAGGATCAGTCTGATATGGGTCTGCACTGTTTACGTAGGCCTATCTGTCCCAATACTTAAGATCATTTCAGTTTTCCCAGTTTCAAAAGAGGTAGCCAATATCTGCCCTTCTTGGGAGAGGATAACTGAAGAAAAATACTTGAATCTCCCTTACTTTTTTAACCCTCATCCTGGTGAACCCTGATTACCCAAACCTTTACAAACAATGTAGATCCAGATCAGATGGCTTCTGAAGCCATCGGATCTGGATCTATACTGTTTGTCATTCAGTTTGTGAATTTGAATGAATACATTATATCAAGTAATTTGATTGGTTGATAGTCAGAAATGGGTGTGACAAAATTAATTTATTCAGCAGGACAAGAGTTAAAAGATATTTCTCATTGAAAAGGTCATTTTTCATTCTTAGTAGATACCATTCATGCTATCCATGTGTGCGAGCGACATCTAAAATTTCAATGTACATGTTAATTGTTTGTATGTTTTCGAGTTAAACGGCCCAGTCAAAACTATTTAGGTCATTTTTGAGCCAGTCAGTTTACCTATCCACACTTTTCCTTGGCAGGCTTATACGTAAGCGGTTTACCAGTACAGTGCACATTCTTTTGCCAGAAACTGACAACTGCTCTTCTTGAATCAGCAGAAGGGAGAGAATGACCTTAAAAAAAGATTTCATGATCAATCTCCACGAAAGAATGTTGCCGACCCCGGCAGGTGTCGAACCCGCATCCTCCTCCTCAACAGTCAGACGCGCATCCAACTGAGCTATAGAGTCCTGCAATGTACGTGTTAAATTCTTGGCACTTCATTTTCAATTACTGGGACCTTGGGTGGAGGTAAAATAAAGCAAATCTTAAAAGTGATTTCACATCTATTTCCTGTCAAAAATGTTAAAATACAAACATCAAACTATTGAACTATACACAGATTCCATCCCCCCCCCCCACCCCCCATAGGGGTTTGGAGAAATAGACTGGGCTGCACGATGCTTCCACGCAGAGCTGATACCCACCGCAAATAAGTACTGGTAATCTGCTTAGAACATCTAAGCCTGCCCAGGAAAATTGCTGCGAGTCGGCCCGTCTATGCTTATAAACCCTATTGATTATATTGGGCAGCAGGGATTGAGATGTCATGTGTTGACAGGGACGTAAAACCTCAAGTCAAACAAACAAAACAGATTTTTAGCCCCCGCCCATCGGGACTTGAAGAAATAGATGGGCTGCATGATGCTTCCACGCAGAGCTGAAACTGACCGGCACACAAGTACTGGTAAACTGCTTAGAGGATCTAAGCCTGCCCAGGCAATGTGCGAGTCGGACCGTCCATGCTTATAAACCCTATTGGTTTCATTGGGTGGCAGGGCTTGAGATGTCATTTCATCTCAATATCGGGTAAAAGTCCCACAAAATTGGAAGCAACATCTCCAAAATGACCTTTACAGTGTTGACGGGGACGATAAACCTCAAGTCAAACAAACAAAATATACAGATTCTACTTATATCATATTAACAAAGGTAAATGGTACACCCTAGTAAAGCATTTACAAGCGTTTTCCTTAATTCCTTTTTTTCTATAAATACAATAAAACAGCAACCTGTTATAAGCAAGCACGTCTTCTGTTCCTGAAATTGCCAAATATATTCAAAATCCACCTGTATTAAGTAAGCACCTGTATTAAGCAAGTCAATTTTGATAATCCCCTAGGTGCTTGCTTGATACAGGTTGGAATGTAGATAAATATTGCGGGTACTCTTTAGAACTGCCTCAATGACATGGTTCTAACAAGCACCCATAATCTACCGGTATGTTTAGAGCAAAAAAAAAATGACAAAAGTTTTCATCAGGAATGTCAACTATGAAAGATGGCATTATGACTGCCTCATCAGGAAAATTTTGACCCCATAAAATCCCACTTTTATATAGTAAAACTGGGGTTTACATATTAATGTTTTGAGCAGAAATGTGAAAAAAAATCAGAATTTTTCATCTGAAAATTTTCATTTTTGGTCCTAAAATTTTCAATAGATTTGAATAGGCATGTTTTTCTAATGAAAATGGTTCTTGTGGCATTTACAAATCAAAACTAGTGCAGATTTTTGGCATAATTTGACAGTATACAATTTTTAAGTCGATTGGTTGTCAGTCAATCCAAAGTAACTACGAACAGAAGCTCTTCAGTGCTGAAGTCCACATGACTATGACTGATTTGTAGAAAAGAGAGCCGTGTGCAAAACGCACTGAAGTTTGGTTTCTAAAGAAGAGCTGAAAAATTGACAAAAATCTGTTTTAATCGCTTTTGTACCAAATGGAATCTTCCTCCTTATGTTTACCAGGTGTCCATTTCAAGATTTAGGGGTGTCAGGTTGTGTTTTCTTCAAAATTTCTTTGTAAAATAGCTGAACTTTTTGCAAACAGTGTAGACCCTGATCAGACACCGCGTTCTGCAGCATCTGATCTGGGCCTGCACTGTTTGCCAACTACCCGTTTTGGGTTCCCAGTACTAACTAGAGCTGTCAGAGGATCTGACTATAGCCCCGCTTCAGCGCTGTCAGAGAAGAAAGTTATTTAAGCTGCAGAGAAAACAGTTATGAACAAGAAATAACTGTTGAAAATTTTACATTATCTGGAAAAACTCTAAGAGTTGTGAGCCCTTGTCCCTCATTTCAATGAGCATGATACATTACCAGAATGTCCATGTTTATACTAAATTTCATCTTCCATTTTTCAATGTTCAAAGGGTAATAACTCCTAAAGTAGGCAAATCAGAGTCAGGGTTCCTGCGCTCTGCACATTGTCTCATGGTGCTTTACACTTGTGTGAAGTGTCATGAAAATATCTCAAATGGTTTGTGAGTTATGGAGCCGACACAGTCAAAATTGCCTTTTTAAATGTTCAAAGGGCAATAACTCCTAAAGTAGGCAAACCAGAGTTATGGTTCCTGCACTCTGCACATCATCTCAAGGTGTTTTTCATTTATTTGAAGTTTCATGAAAATATCAGAAACGGTTATGGAGCGGACATAGTTAAAATTGCCATTTTTTAATATTCAAAAGCCTATAACTGAAAAAGTAGACAATCCAGAGTTTGGGTTCCTGCGCTCTGCACACGTAATATGGTGCTTTACATTTGTGTGAAGTTTCATAAAATTATCTCAAACGGTTTTTGAGTTATCGAGCAAAGACGGCTAAAATTGATATTTTTCAATATTCAAAGGGAAATAACTCAAAAATTAGGCAATCCAGAGTTATGGTTCCTGCACTCTGCACACCATCTCATGGTGTTTAATGTTTGTGTGAAGTTTCATGAAAATATGTGAATGGGTTTTAAAGTTATGGAGCGGACACAAAAATTGTTAACAGACACAGACAGACACACAGACAGACACACAGAAAATACGAAAACCAGAGTTATGGTTCTTGCGCTCTGCACATTGTCTCATAGTGCTTAACATTTGTGTGAAGTTTCATGAAATTATCTCAAACGATTTCGAGTTATGAAGCGGACACTGTTAAAATTGCCATTTTTCAATGTTCAAAGGGCAATAACTCCAAAAATAAGCAATGCAGAGTTATGGTTCCTACGCTCTGCACATCGTCTCATAGTGCTTAACATTTGTGTGAAGTTTCCTAAAAATATCTCAAACGGTTTTCGAGTTATGAAGCGGACACAATTAAAATTGCCATTTTTCAATGTTCAAAGGGCAATAACTCCAAAGGTAGGCAATCCACAGTTATAATTCCTTCGCTCTGCACATTGTCTTATGGTGTTTAACATTTGTGTGAAGTTTCATGAAAATATGTTAAGCAGATACAAAGTTATGGAGCCAACACAAATTAACGGAATCACGGAATTACGGAATTACGGAAAATGTTCAAAGGGCAATAACTCCAAAAGTAGGCAATCCACAGTTATAATTCCTTCGCTCTGCACATTGTCTTATGGTGTTTAACATTTGTGTGAAGTTTCATGAAAATATGTTAAGCAGATACAAAGTTATGGAGCCAACACAAATTAACGGAATCACGGAATGACAGAAGGACATGGCAAATCCAATATAGCCCCACTTTTTCAAAGCGGGGCTATAAATAGGTATAATGACTATTGGGGCTTCATCCCACCATAAACATCTTATCTAGACAGTGATTTTCATCGTTGAGGCATAATTTGTGCCCATTGATGGCCCAAAACAAGCCAAATTAGCAGAATAGTGGGAACGCTGCTCAAGCCTCAGCGTCCTTCAACTTTGACATGGACGATTTTCGGTCTCATTTTGGGGAACTTTGCAATGATTCTGAGAATATTTCACAAATGCAAACAATGATCAGTGAAGCCAACGTTACGAAAACATGCCTATACAAAATTAATGCATTGTTAACTTTACCACCACAAAAACAACAACAAAAAACGAAAATTCTATGATGAAAAATTGTGATATTTTTATTTCTGCTAAAATATAGATTGTGGGTACTTGTTAGAACCGCCTCATTGAGGCGGTTCTAATGAGTACCCATAATCTATATTTTAGAGATATAGAAAAATAAGGTTTACCCCTGTAAACCCCAGTTTTACTATATAGAAGTGGGGTTCAAGGGGGTCAAAATTATAAAGGCGTGTTTTCTTGATGAAACCTAAACTGAACGCAGGGGACCATACTGTGCTGAATCATGAATGTCGATTGGTTGATTGTATCATTCATGGGTGGTTGGCAGAATCGAAGAAAACATAGACAAAAAAGATTAATTGCCAATGCCCAGGAAAAACTTGAGCAATATACTCATAGAGACAATCTTCGTTTGCTCAATGATGATTCTGAGATGAGGGCAAAGTTCATCGAGTTAGCCCAAAGATTGGGTGTTAATGTCCAGTCAAATGCATAACCTTCCTTCCAGAACACCTAATCTTTGTTTTAAGAACAGAATTTATGACCTTAAAATTGATGATTTACATTCCTAAAGTTAACCCACTTTGTACTGGAAACCCCCAAACAGGTACCCTGGCAAACAGTGCATGCCTTGATCAGACTCCGCGGAATCTGATCAGGGCCTCCACTTTTCGCTAAAAGTTCAGTCACTTTCCTAATTAATTTTGAAGAAAATACAACCTGACACCCCTAAATTTTGAAATGGACTCTTGCTAAATATAAGGAGAAAGATTCCATTTAGTACAAAAAGGGTTAATGTTGAGTCAAATGAAATTATTCACGTTATTCATAACCTTCCTTCCAGAACCCCTAATCTTTGTTTTATGCCAACACCTCAGTGGAGCCATAGAACAGAATCTGTGACCTTAAAATCGCTGATTTACCTTCCTAAATGACAATTTTAAAGATGGTTACCCTCTTTCTAATGCACTATTTGAAAATTTGTACTTTCTGCACAAAACTGGAAGCACGGACTGGAAGCACTGCCAGCAGTATAAAACAAATACCAACCCCCGCCCACTGGGTCTTGAAGAAATAGATGGGCTGCATGATGCTTCCATGCAGAGCTGAAACTGACTGCACGCTAGTACTTGTAAACTGCTTAGAGGATCATGCTTATAAACCCTGTTGGTTTCATTGGGCAACAGGGCTTGAGGTGTGATTTCATCTCAATGTCGGGTAAAAGTCCCACAAAATTGGAAGCAACATCTCCAAAATGATCTATACAGTGTTGACGGGGACGTTAAACCTCAAATCAAACAAACAAAACCAACCTATGAAAAGTGATGTTACATGATTATTTCAGGTTTCTGAAAGCGTATCATAGAATAGTGCAATTTTTAACATTTCCCAAAAGGAAGTTTTGTTACATTCACATATCTGTATTAAAATTCTTATTCAATGTTAATCCCTAAGATGCCAAGAGAAACTGCATCTGAAAATGTCGTCTGTTTATTTGTCTGCTGCATAATCCACAAAACGTTTTAAAAACACTTTTGCATATAATGGCAAACACTGTGGACCCTGATCAGACTGCTCCTAGAGGAGCAGTCTGATCCGGGTCCACACTTTTTGCAGGTAACCAGCAGACAACAACTGTTTGCAGGTAACTAGCAGACAACAACTGTTTGCAGGAACCAGCAGACGACAAACACCAGATGATGATTGCTGTGATTGGCACATCAATCTTTACCACTCTCTGGGCTAATTCAGCAGACAACAAATTGTTGATATTTTTCTTATTTTTCACAGACAACAGAATTTGACATCTCAAGCACATTGTCTCCAAAGAAGACAATTTGCATGAAATGTCAAATCCTGTTTTCTGCCAAAAAAATAAGTAAAGTATTTCAAAATGCCATCTGCTGAAGAAAAAAAAAAATACCCAGCATGCAGAGCATTAAGGGTAAAGACCACCCCACTAATGATACAATATTTGGAAGCCCTGCTTGTGGTCTTAACCTTCCAAAAGCTTACACACATTTAGCAGAAAGCATTTTCAAAGTATCTTTTTTTATTTTTCAGCAAAAATATGGATTGACCTTTCATGTGAATTGTCTGCTGGGCAAACGATTCACATAAAATGAAAAGCCTTATTTTCACTGAAAAAAAAAAGAGTTCTCTATTGTCTCTGGAAATTTTCTGATGCACTTAAGGGGAATGGATAGACCTTCAGGGGAAGCAACTCCTTCAAAAGTATTTTTGTCTCCCATGTCAATAGGGGTCAACTCTTAAAGGAAAGAATTTGCTCCTGAGGAGAAAATTCTTTCCTTTAAGAGTAGACCCTTTTTTCAATGGGACAGGGCTTATAGCATTACGAAAACTCACCCGTGTGACATAGTGCATTTGTTCATGTCTCCAAAATGGCTACTTTTCTGATGAAAACCCCTGATATTTTTCTCATTTAACTGCAAACATAGGTTGTGGGTACTCGTAAAAACGTCTCAGTGAGGCTGTTCTAACGAGCACCCACAACCTAAACATAGGTTGTGGGTACTCGTAAGAACGGCCTCAATGAGGCAGTTCTAACGAGCACCCACAACCCATGTCTTGGAGCAAACATAAGAAAAATAGTGCATACCCCTGTAAACCTCAGTTTTCTCTGTTTAAAGTGGGGTTTAAGGGGGTGTTCAATTCACGGACTTGTTCTCGTAATGGGAAAGTGAACAGGAAGTCCAAAAGTTGCCTCCCTTTGAAAAACAGTGAGAGTATACTGTTCATGCCCATTTCAAACCTGGTCCCCAAATAAGAAATGCACAATATCTTTGTCTCATACTACCAGCCCCATTTTAAATGTCCATATTCGTGCGACTTAACGTGACTTTTCTGCGTAAATCCCTTCTGGCAGATAGAACATTTGAAAGGTCTCTGTCCAGTGTGGGACCTCATGTGGTTCTCTAAGTGTGATCTCCGCACAAATCCTTTACCACACAGACTACAGATGAACTTTCTCACGTCGGAACTGGCACTTGTCAGATGACTCTGGTTGCCATAAGATCCTGTCCCTAGGCTGTCACCTGGGTAAGTACCTGGAAAAGTTAAAACCAACATGAAAACCTAATTCAACCCTAAAAACACCGGTCATTACTACAGAGGGTGAAAACGCCAGTCATTACTACAGAAGGTGAAAACACCAGTCATTACTACAACAGGTGGAAACACCGGTCATTACTACCAGTCATTGCGATAACACACCCCTGCGACATACCGGTAGTGCATATTTCTCAACTCTGGCTACATTTCTGATGAAAATCTGTGATATTTTTCTTATTTATACTGCAAACATAGTTTGTGGTGCTCGTTAGAACCGCCTCATTGAGGCGGTTCTAACAAGTACCCACAACCTATGTCTTGGAGAAGAAATAAGGAAAAATAATGTACACCCCTAATAAACCCGTTTTTTCTATATTAAGTGGGGTTTAGGGGGTCTTAATTTCACGGACTTGTTGACATGATGCATGAGCATAGCAGATGAAATATTCAATACTTTTTCATTTTTCAGAGAAAATCAGGCTTGACATTTCATATGAATTTCTCCCGGAAGACAATTCACACAAATGTTAAGCATAATTTTCTTTCAAAAATATGAAAAAACAACAACTTATAAATACCATCTGCTTTGCTATTTTCTGTGGAGCTGTAAGCATTAACCCATTCAGTACCAGAAACCCCTAAACGGGTACCCTGGCAAACAGTGCAGGCCCAGATCAGATGCTGCAGAATGCGGCGTCTGATCAGGGCCTACACTGTTTGCAAAAAGTTCAGCCATTTTCCTAATAAGTTTGGAAGAAAACACAACCTGACACCCCTAAATTTTGAAATGGACTCCTATATACAGTAGAACTTCGATGGCTCGAACAGCGATGGCTCGTTTACCATGGATGTGTCGAACCCTTTCTTTAGTCCCTAGAGAAATCCTCTACATAAGAAATAGTGGGGGGATTATTAAGGAGATTTTAGTCTTTTATCTTGCAAATGTATGCTGTGTGTACTCATTAGAATCGCCTCGATGAGGTGATTCTAATGAGTACACACAGCATACATATTCATTATCAAACACCGAAAAGATGTGTAAAAGTATCTCGTTATGTCTCCTGACAGTAACCTCAGTGGCTCGAACTACCCCTGTCTCGAAGAGATGTTCAAGGTCCCAAAGGTGTTCAAGCCATTTAGTTCGACTGTATAAGGAGGAAGATTCCATTTGGTACAAAAAGGGTTAAAGAGCTAAAACTGAAAAAGAAAAAAAGTTAGGACAGATATGACAGATACCGGTAATGAACATCTTGGGCCAGTTGATCAAAATTGATGACGCCATTAAAATTTCGATCATTTAATATGGAAAATATATTAATATTTTTGCTGAAAAATGTTAGCAAAAGCTGCACACAAATTTTTTTAACCAAAAATACAGCTTGTCACATATTTAACATAGTAGGATAGTTAACATCTTGTCAACTAACGAGCTTGTTAAGCCAACAATGCTTTGAGTGAGTGAGTGAGTTTTAGTTTTACGTCCCACCAACAGCTAAGGTCATACGGAGACGGGACCTCGGTTTAAAGACTCATCTGAAAGTCTGGAGAAGCCCGGGATCGATCCTGCGATCCCCGGTTTACAAGGCGAGTAGCGTAACCACTGCACCACGGAGGCTTCTAATTTGAACAACTGGACCTGCTAACAGTATATTGTTAGTTGACATATCGTCAAAATAGAGCGAGTGAGTATTTGAATTTTACGTCCCACCAACAGCTAAGGTCATACGGAGACGGGAACTCAGTTTAAAGACTCATCCGAAAGTCTAGAGAAGCCCAGGATTAATCTTGGGACCCCTGGTTTACAAGGCGAGTAGCGTAACCACTACACCAAGGAGACTACTCGTTAAAATAGAGGATCTCACATGAGTGCTCATGTATTATTGAATTTATTAAACTCTTCGAGGAAAAGGGATAAAATGCTTAGGTCTGTATAACTGCATTTATTAAACTTGTTGAGGAAAAGGGATAAAATGCTCGGCGAGCAAAGCATTTTATCTCTTTTCCTCAACGAGTTTAATAAATTCAATAATACATGAGCACAAATGCAAGATTGTGTTTATCGTATGACATTTAAAACGCATTTTATTCAAGATTATTTTACAAAAATGTCAATATTCCGCATTAGTAAATGTGACATCGTTGAGGATGTCGTACATGTAACCATATGGAGCGTATCTAACTAATTTGCATATTTAATCCATTAATGAATTATCATATCTATTATATGGCGTTATTACATTCTCAGACACGATGTCATAAGATAAACTTTGATCATTTAGAATGGTAAATATGCTTATATTTTTGCAAGGAGTGAGGCTGAGAGACATAATGTTCCAGAGTCAGCACTCTTGACACTAGGCCTTTCCTCTCAACTTTATGCTTTAAAACCTAGGTTCAGGATGGCTGTCTCCAAAAATATAGATTCAGGGTAGACCAACTTCTTAAACCTTGTTAAGCTATCCAGAATATGCTCTGCCTTGGCAAACAGTGTAGATCCAGATCAGATGGCGTCTTAAGAAGCCATCTGATCAAGATCTGCACTATTTGTTGTGCAGTTTGTGAAATGAACAAATGTAATATATCAAGTAATTTGATTGGTTGATAATCTGCAATGGGAGTGGCTTAATTAATTTATGCAGCGGGATAAGGGTTAAGACATACAGCATATGTATATGAGCCATGTCAAGCTAAAAGGTGCCTTCTTGCACACCAGATAAGTGAATAGAAGTGTGTGAGTATTACGTCTCACCTACAGCTAAGAAGCATACCAGATAAGGAAATCCTAAACTTAACCCTTGTATAGAAATTCTTATACTACAATCCCAGATTATCCTACCAAGGGATAGGATAAAATAAACCCTTCTCTTGCTGAATATTCATTTTAGCCACACCCATCTCTGACTTTGAACCAATCAGATTACTTGATGGATTTTTTTCCTACAAATTCATAAACTGTATGTCAAACAGTGTAGATCCTGATCAGATGGCTTCTTCAGAAGCCATCTGATCTAGATCTACACTGTTTGCAAAGACAGGGGTTGTCGTGAACAGCAAGATAAGGGTTAAAAAAAATTTCATGTGTAGAACACTGGTTAAATAGGACTTCACATACGCCCTTGTTAAATTTGACATCACTGCAAGTACAGTGACGTAGAAAAATGCAGCTTTATTCTCATCATCAACAATCCAAGTAACTTCACGCTCAGAAATAAAAGGTATGCAAGAAGAAGAAGGAACAGTCTGATCAGAGCCTACACTGTTTGCCATTCCATTTGCACCTTTTGGACTCCTTCCTGGCTCCTGAAAAAAAATTGTTAAAATTTTAAAAGATTTACAGCAAGTCCTCAAGATGGCCGAATTTTTAGGATTTTTAGAGTAGGTCCTTATCTTCTTTTGAAGCCTTCACCTTCCTCTGGTAAATCAAGCACCCATTGTATCACAGTCGGGTGAATAGGGAGTTTTTTTTTTCCATTATTGGCCCTAGCAACTTGGAGCACCGATGTCAAACACTATACCACTTAACCATGGCACCTTTATGAGAACAACAGAACAGAATATAATTTTTATTTCGCTCAGATTATTTACAAACAAGGTAAGAGATATTAAACACTATTCATATCAATAAAGACATACATCACGAAAACACGCCTATATAATTTTGACCCCCTTGAACCCCACTTTTATATAGCAAAACTGGGGTTTACAGGGGTATACCTTATTTTTCTTATTTCTGCTCTAAATATAGATTGTGGATACTCGTTAGAACCACCTCAATGAGGCGGTTCTAACGAGTGCCCACAATCTATATTTTGAGCAGAAATAAGAAAAATATCACAATTTTTCATCATAAAATTTTCATTTTTTCGGCGATAAAGGTGGCAATGTATTTGTATAGGCGTGTTTGCTTAATGAGTAAATGGTCATTTTCTATGAAATCCATACATTTTTGGGATCCATCATTTATCTGTGTTATATCTAAAACTGTGTAATAATGAAGAATATTATAAGTAAATATGGTGTAGATGCAGGATAATTTCTTGGAAAAAAAAAATTATGTTGTGTGTATTCAGTAGAGCCACCTCAATGAGGCCATTCAAATATACACACACACAAAATACCTTTATTGTATAGATTTGTTTGTTTGATTTGAGGTTTAACGTCCCCATCAACACTGTCAAAGTCATTTTAGAGATGTTGCTTCCAATTTTGTGGGACTTTTACCCGACTTTGAGATGTAATGACATCTCAAGCCCTGTCGCCCAATGAAACAAATAGGGTTTATAAGCATGGATGGTCCGACACGCACACCGCTTTGCCTCGACAGGCTTAGATCCTCTAGGCGGTTAACCAGTACTCGTTTGCGGGTTGGTTTCAGCTCTGCGTGGAAGCATCATGCAGCCCATCTATTTCTTCAAGCCCCTATGGGCGGGTCCACTTTATTGTATAGAAGATGTCCTTAAATCATCCCGCTAACCTGGTACTGTGTCTTTGTTAGCTTCCCTATGTTACAAAATACATTTTCTGACAATGCAGCCATTTTAAATGGATTATCATAACAATCCAAAGTATTGGGACAGATAGACCTAAGAAACAGTGCAAACCCAGATCAGACTGCTCCTGAAGGAGCAGTCTGATCACGGTCTACACTGTTTTGTCATCCCTTGTGCACCTTGGACCCATTGCATGATCATGTGGTGCAAACCATGTTACTTAAACAACTATGTTGTCCACCCCCGCCCATTTGGGCTTGAAGAAATAGATGGGCTGCAGGATGCTTCCACACAGAGCTGAAAACTACCCGCACACAAGCACTGGTAAACCCCTTTGAGGATTTAAGCCTGCCCAGGCAAAGCGTTTCGTGTTGGACGGTTCATGCTTATAAACCCTATTGGTTTCATTGGGCGGCAGGGCTTGAGATGTTATTTCAGCTCAATGTCGGGTAAAAGTCCCACAAAATTGGAAGCAACGTGTCCAAAATGACCTTTACAGTGTTGACGGGGATGTTAAACCTCAAATCTAACAATCAAAATAACTACGTTATATCCAAGCAAAAATGTATAGATTATTTTGAAAAATGACCAGTTATGGTGTCAAATCTTAAGTAACAAGAATATATATGATTATGAGGTTGTGGGATCTTAATGGTGTCTGAGATATATGGCTTTTTATGAAGTGGAGGGGCAGGCCATGGCATGAGCACATTGCTCTAGGACAAAGAAACCCCAGGTTGGTGTGACTGAATGAGTCTTATCATAAGGAACACAAATATACTTGTGTTAGGGGTGGGTATCGGAACTGTTTCTGAGATAAATGGCATTTTATGAAGTGGATGGGTGGGGCAAAGCCCTGGCACATCCCTGGAGACCCCTAGGTTGATATCAGTGAATGTGTCTTATCATAAGGAACAAGAATATATATGGTTTTGGGGTGGAAATCTGAAAGGTTTCTGAGATATTGGGCCTTTCACGAAGTGGAGGGGATTGGGCATGGCTGTGGCACATCCCAGGGGACCCCCAGGTTGATGTCACTGAATATGTCTTATCATAAGAAACAAGAATATATATAGTTTAGGGGTGGGGATCTGAATGGTTTCTGAGATAAATGGCCTTTTATGCACTTATGGCCCCGGCACACCCTGTGGGACCCCAGGTTGGCATAAAAGCATATGGCTAAAAGAAGTTCACTCAAGAAATCATTCTATAAAGCTTTGTCAAAATATCTGCAAAGGCTTGGCAGTAAATGCCATTTCTCTATTTTCCCCTTTTATAAGTCTATGGAAAATCTAAGTTACCATAGCAACCAAATCAATGAGCCAATTTTCATTAAAAACATAAACTTTCAATCTCTTAGTCCAAAGATGCTATAGATGAAATTTGGGCTGAATCGGCCCAGTGGCTTCTGAGGAGATGTCGTTTGAAAGTGTTGACACAAGATGACGGCGGACAACTGCCTATCCTAAAAGCTCATCCGGGAGCCTTTGGCTCTGGTGAGCTTAAATTAGACCTGACACCCCTTAAATGACAAATGGACTTGACCAACATATAGTAATGGAAGTGTCCACCAGTGTACAATAGGTTAATTCATCCCTATTAGCCTTTTGATCTGGCGCTATGACTGAACCACAGTGGTCTGCACCACCCCTATCCCAAACAAATTTTCATGGTCACAAAATTGTTTGAGCCACAGAAGTAATCTGTACAAGACTTAGTATGTTCTTCTCCTCACTAAGGCAACAGATGTTTCCACGGTACATGACTTTAGAGGTACTCTTCTGTGTACTGATCCTGCCCATCGGGGCTTGGAGAAATACAATGGCATTACGCACACACACCTATACAAATACATTTCCACTTTTATCGCCGAAAATATGAAAATTTTATGATGAAAAATTGTGATATTTTTCTTATTTCTGCTCAAAATATAGATTCTGAGCACTCGTTAGAACCGCCTCGTTAGAACCACCTCATCGAGGCGGTTCTAACGAGTACACACAATCTATATTTTAGAGCAGAAATAAGAAAAATAACGTATACCCCTGGAAACCCCAGTTTTACTATATAAAAGTGGGGTTCGAGGGGGTCAAAATTATATAGGCGTGTTTTCCTGATGTCTGCATAGTGCTTCCATGCAGTGTTGAAACCCATTGCACGTGAGTACTGGTAAATCACTTTAACCCAATCACGACAATGGTTGTCTTCTTTGTCATCTGCCTATTACTTTATAACAGTGTGGACCCAGATCAGACTGCTCCTCTAGGAGCAGTCTGATCTGGGTCCACAATGTTTGCCTGTATGCAAAAATATTTTTTAAAAAGTTTTCAAGAAGATTCAGCAGACAACATAAGCAGACAACATTTTCAGATGTAGTTTTTCTCAGCATCTTTGGTTAATAAAAGGTCTAAGCCTCAAAAGGCAAAGTGGTGCAAGTCAGGCCATCCCTACATTTAAATCCTAGTGGTCTGCTTGGTTGGTAGGGCTTGAGATGACATTTCATCTCAGCGCTGGGTAAAAGTCCCACAAAACTGGAAGCAATGTCTCCAAAATGGCAGAAGTAGTGCTGACTGGGACGTAAAACCTCAGTTCAAACAAAAAAAAAAAAAAACATTATGAATCTGTACAAGAATGTTTCCTATCCTCACAACTGCATCAGATGTTTCCGATGTATGTGGCTTTTGAGGTTACTTTTCTGCGTAAATGCCTGATCACAGATATGACATTGATAAGGTTTCTCTCCCGTGTGTGTCCTCAGGTGGATCTCTAGATGTAACTTTCTTGTGAACCGCTTTTCACAGTAACTACACACAAACTTGTAATATGAAGTGTCATAGTTAGCCACTGTTGTAGACAGACCTGCAAGAGCAAAAAAACGTGTTAGGGGCATAGCACTCTTTATGTGTAGGCATGACAAAAGACAAAGAAGAAGATGAAGAAGCTGAAGTAGAAGAAGAAGAAGAAGAAGAAGAAGAAGAAGAAGAAGAAGAAGAAGCTGATGATGATGAAGAAGAAGTCTTAAAATATGAACTGGTCTACAATAAACACAACTGTCATGCACATTACAAGAATGGCAGATAATCTAACAAGTTTTTCCTCTTTCACAGGGATCACTCCTGACCTTATCCTGCTGAATAAATTAATCTAGCCCCACCCATTTCCGATATCCACCAATCAAATTACTTGTTAAAATTTAATTGTTCAATTCATAAACTGCATGACACACAGTGTAGATCCAGATCAGATGGCTTCTAAGAAGCCATCTGATCTGGATCTACACTGTGTACAAAGATAGGGGTTGCCATGTTGGTTAAAGAAAAAACAGCTCCCTTTATGGAGAAAATTCTGCCCTGTAATTGTGGTTCCCATTATATTTTTTTCATACTCAACTCAGTTGAGCATAAAATTTGTAATGCTCATAAATACTTAAGTACAACCCAATGGAGTAAATTCCCCGTTCGTATCAGTAGAGAAGATTGTTTGTACTGCTTATAAATTTTAGAATTTGTTGGCATTCTAAAATTCATGAGTAGAAAAAATTACATGCTCAAATTATATGAGCGTAAAAAATATATATATATATTTTGGGGGCCAGGGTTGAGATAAACAAGACTATGACATGGCCCCAAGGATATAAAAAAAATGTTATGCTCAACTCAGCTGAGAATGAAATTTTTCATGCTCATAACTATTAAAATACAATCAAATCAGGCTCTTCTCCCTCGGATCAGCACAGAATGTCATTTATCCTGCTCATAAATTTTAAAATGCCAACATTTGTTGGCATTCTTAAATTTATTAGCAGGATGAATTTCATGCTCAAGTGAGATGACAATGAAAAAAGTTTTATAACATTGGAACATGATCTTCTGATTCACACCACTTTGCCTGGGCAGGCTTAGAACCCTTGAAACGGTTTACCAGTACATGTGTGCGGTCAGTTTCAGATTTGCGTGGAAGCATTGTGCAGCCCATCTATTTCTTCAAGCCCCGATGGGCGGGGGTGGTGAGAGACACTTGACATTACATGTGAATCATCTGCTAGGAGGATTATTCACATGTTAGATCAAACCTTATTTTCTTTCTATTTTTCAGAGAAAATAAGGCTGGACATTACATTGTAAGGTCAAGCCTTATTTCTCCTAAAAAATACCATATGTAAATTTCTGTGGTACTTCTGGGCTTAACCCTTGTTCTGCTGAGCCCGGATATGCCTTTTCTTTGAAACAATGTAGATCCAGATCAGATGGCTTCTGAAGAAGCCATGTGATCTGGATCTTCATTGTTTGTCATTCAGATTGTGAATTTGTTGTAATAATTTGCATCAAGGAATCTGATTGGTTGATAATCGGCAGTGGGTGTGACAGATTAAAATAATCAGCAGTACAAGGGTTAAAATCAGAAATGAAAAATAAAGGCAGTTATCAGATTCAGTATTTTAATACAGAAAAAAAAAAAATTGCACCAAGTTTGTAAGAATATAAAACATTCCACTTAAGGGGAATGGGAATACCTGGCAGATTTTTCCACCATTTTTCAAAGGGAGACTTCTTGTTTGCTTTTCTATAAACAGTTAAACACTGTCCCACGGAAAAAGGGGTCAACTCAGGAGCAAATTCTTTCCTTTAAGAGTTGACCCCTATTGACATGGGAGACAAAAATACTTCTGCAGGAGTTGCTTCCCCATTCCCCTTAATTGCCCAATCCCCCCCAGCAGTTACCGCATTTACCCTAAGTATTTGGACAACTCAACCCCTTACAATACAGAGGACCCTCGTTATAACGACAGTATTTGTTCCCTATATTTGTGCCGTTATAAAGAAGTTGCCGTTATAAAGAATCCCAGTTAGGAGTATGATAAGTAATAAAAGGCCTTTTCCCCATTATTACTCCAAGAAACAATTTTTATAGATATTTGTTAGAATCGCCTCGGTGAGGCGATTCTAACAAATATCTATAAAATTTGCTTCTTGGAGTATTAGATTACAAGACTCTTTCATGACTGTGGACTCGATTTATGCATTTCCAATTCGAGGGAAGCCCATGCCACTCGGAACCGAGGCTCAGCCTTTAGGTAAGTAGTCTTTCCATTCAAATTGTCGTTATAACGAGGTTTGCCGTTATAACGAATGTCGGTATAAAGAGGGTTGACTGTACTTGCTTTAAAAAAATTTAACAAGTATAATTTACTACCTGATGTTGGATCGGTGCCTGATGAGACATCAAATTCTGCACCTTTACTGTTTGCTCAGTCTTGGCTGTCCAAATACATAAAATAACATGGCACCTCATCAATTGATGAAATCAACCGACCAATGAGAAAGTGGCCTTGATTCATGTGCATGTCAGCCAACTAACAGGGCTGGATGCAAGACTTCTTCCAAGAAGGTACCATAATGATCCTAAGTATTGGAACAGATAGGCCTCAGCAAACAGTTCAGACCCAGATAAGACTGCTCTTTCAGAGGGGAGGAGTCTGATCAGGGTGTTCACTGTTTGCCATTCTGTGTGCACTTTTTGGACTTTTTGATGGATTGTGAAACAAATTTTTTGAAATTTCAGGAGAATTAAAACAAGTCCTAAGGCCTTCCACATTTTTAGGATTTTTACGGTTCCTTAATCTCTGCACAGAGCAAAGGCTCTGGCCAGACTGTCCTTCAGGGGAAAGGGTACATCTTCAGGGGAAGCAACTCCTTCAAAAGTAGTCCTGAGGAGCAAATACTTTCCTATAAGAGTTGATCCCTTTTTCAGTGGTACAGGGCTTATAGAAAAGTTAACAGGAAGTCCCGAAAGTTGTCTCCCTTTGAAAAGTCTAAGAAAATTTTTCCAGGTGTTCCCATTCCCCTTTACCCATTCCCTCTCAGGGACTTTGTGAATTTTGCTGATTTTCACAGTGTTGCCTAGGACAGCAAATTCATATAACCATTATTTCTTAATGAATGGTCTGTTTTACATCAAACTCGACAGGAATGTTCACTGGGCAGTAGTCTTTCAAATGGAACCTTTTTAGGCTAAATCACTGTTGCCATGGTAACGAGGTGGCATCTCAAAGTTGCCAAAAAGTGTGATTTCACATGTATTTTTGATCGAATCTTAATCTTCACACTGCTCTCAAGACAATAATTAATGGGATTGGCACTGGCCATTTTCACTGTCTGCAGCATGTTTTGCCAGCGTCAATTTCGTGTCATTATTGACCACAGACCCCCTCAGATTTCACTTCAGCAGCCAGCTGGGCTACAGTCCCCAAAATTTTTCGGCGGTGAGGGGGGCTGCTGCCCCCTTCAAACCCCCATAGATATCTTTTCAGTGGGGAGCCGTGCGAAAAAACAGGCCATTTTTAGGGCAACTAATCCTAATGCAAGCATAGCTGTCCAGAGGTGGAGAATGCAGATTTTAGGTGGTTGTAGGGCTCAAAAAGGGATGGGGGGGGGTCAGACACGTAAAAATATGTATCTGAGTGGGAAAGGGTTTAGTGCAGCCTTGCCTGAGCCTTTGCTGGTACCCTTTTGCCATGAGCTGGCTCAATTTAAGTTCTTTTACAATCTTATCACAAAACATGTAGATACCCTAGTAAACCCAATTTTTCTCTGCCAAAAATGGGGTTTACTAGGCTATATATTACATGTCATCTCAATGTCGGGTAAAAGTCCCACAAAATTGGAAGCAACGTCTCCAAAATGACCTTTACAGTGTTGACGGGGACGTTAAACCTCAAATCAAACAAACAAACAAAAACATGTCAATGAAAGGTCAGATGGTTTTTCTCACCGCTGATAAACGATTATGTTGAAACCAGTAAAAAAAAACATGTGAATGGTCTCTGAATAAAAAATATGTATATTTTTTGCATCAGGACAAATGCTGCAGGTCACAAGAAAAAAACCTGCTTAACCCAAAAAGATGGCATTTTCATATCTACTAGTATGTGTGCCCAGTGAAGGCTCAGATCAGCCATTTCATATGTGCAGTCTGATCAGTCTTCACTGTGCACTATTCAGATGTCTATCAATCTGGGTTCACCCCCACCAATTGGGGCTTGAAGAAAGAAATGGGCTGCATGATGCTTCCACGCTGAGCTGAAAACAACCGCACACGAGTACTGGTAAGCCGCTTAGAGGTTCAAAGCATGCCCAGGGAAAAAGATGCGAGTTGGACCATCCAAGCAAATAAACCCTATTGATTTCATTGGGCGACAGGGCTTGCAGTGTCATTTCATCTCAGTGTCGGGTAGAAGTCCCACAAAATTGGAAGCAATGTCACCAAAATGACCTATACAGTGTTGACGGGGATGTAAAACCTCAAATCAAACAAAACAATCTGGGTCCAGTTGTTCAAAGCATCATTAGCTTAACGAACTAGTTAGTAATCATATTATTAACTATTCTAGCAAGTACAATATTGAGATTTCTGTTATTTTTGCAGGAAAAATGTGAGTAGCACTAGCTTTTGCATTTGCAAAAGCTACTCACTTTTTTTTCAGCAAAATATTAGCATATTTACCATAATAAATGATCCAAGTTTTAACAATATGTTAACTAACGACATTATTTTTGAACAACTGGCCCAGTGTTGCAGAATAAATAACAGTCCTTTCCTTGGCTAAAATTGGTGTGCTGTGTTTGAATTTAACTTAAAAAACATCTTTCATTTTAAGAATCACTGAGTGGGCATCTCAATTACATGTATATAGTTATAAATGAATGATTAAAAATGTATAATAAAATCAGAGTAACTATACCATAACATGTATTATCCTGATATCCCTTGATTATAGCATGCTTTGTCAATATTGTACCTTTACCTCAAGGCTTTCAAGTTACATGTTTACAGATAGAGGACATTGCATCTGATTATGTCTTGCAGCACAAGAAAAAATTGTAATACTCCATCCTGTGTATACTGACAATATGATTGTTTCGAGGTTAACCCATATTGTACTGGAAACCCTAAAAATGGGTAACTGGCATATATATAGATTATGCTCCAACGGCGATATACCTCACTTTCTTCCGCTATATCACCGATTGGAGCATATATATTATACCACAATTTTCCAACGGCGATACAAACTATATCGCCGACTTCCAACGGCGATATAACTCACTTTCGTTCGCTATATCGCCGATTGAAGCATTATACATAGCATAAAACAATGTAAATACAATTTTTGACACAATATACATCAACAATACACCACAATATATACACTATATTTTATACCTCTATAAACAATAATGTTAATTTCCAAACACATCCTCTTTGAGATATGAAATGACATACTGGACTGATTCACGGATAAAGGTCATGACCTATACAGATAGGCTTGCGCAGGCCTTTTTATCAGTTATAGTGTGTGTGTATAGAAAATGAACTTATAACTATAGTCCTCAACAAAGATTACAAGAAAAATGAATCAATGTAAATCATGATTGGCGTGATTACTCAGCAGAACAACAACTAACACACTATAGACACGTCATACCACATATATTCTGCACCGCAGAACTAACACTCTATCCTATTCAATCTTGCAAACGACTTTATAATCACCGAAAGACACATTCATATTTTATCCTGAGTTATTTGAGCAGACAGACAGATAAACCGACTATTACATGTCAATTTATCTTTACCTATCGCCACACTGATAGCGTAGTCATTTATTTACGTTCAATTTCTTACTATTCTAGTACAAGCCGTGATAGCCGAGTGGTCTAGATGGTTTGGACTGTAAATGGTGAGGTTTTGTGGGGCATGAGTTCAAATCCCGGAAATGACATATTTTTATGTGTGTTGTTGATGGAATATTGAGTAAAATGTTATACGCCGTCATCGGTTTAAATAAAAAGTGTTGCTAAGCGATAAAAAAGGTTGAAAAAAATACAAAAAAATCCTGGTAACACTGTAATCGGTTTAATTAAGAAAGGTTGCTAAGCAACTCGATAAACAAGAACCGTCACCAGGCAGCATATCTGGGCATTCTAAAAATAAATTGTAGAAAACTCTTACTTTCGTTCGTTATATCGCCGATTGGAGCATAATCTATATATTATACCACAATTTTCCAACGGTGATACAAACTATATCGCCGACTTGAGCATAAAAAAATTAAATTATCATCCTCAACACTCTATCATACTCAATCTTGCAATTTCCTGCTTAAAAGGTTTTATAGAGTTAAAATATCTCTGTTTTTCTCTAAAATTCTTTCCACCACACTTATCACAGATTTGATATTTTGCTGTAGTACCTTTACCACATTGCAAACATTTCACTACTTTACTTTTGTTATGTTTTATAATAAAATTATGAGCCTTGCAGTATATAGAATGCTTTACTGATTTGTTTTTACATGGTTTATTTGAACCTAACGGCAACATAGCACATATATTTTGCATCTTTGCTTTTTCTATATCCATTTTTATTATTATATTAAAAATTTTTTTTTATAGTTTAAAAGAAAACAAAATATGAGTTCTGTAGAGAGACTAATACAATTGCATAGTGAAGGAATAATTAGTGATGAGGCTTTAGACAAGGGTCTTAAATCCTTAGATATTGAGAAACAGAAGAGTGATGCACCACAACAAAAGCAACAAAATGCTGTTAAAACAAGTGAAAAAATTAATAATGAAGATATAGATGATGATACTAAAGAAGAGAAAAGTGCTCTGAAATTAGTTGATAAACCATTATGCAATTACTTCAAAGCGTATGAAATAGATGCTCATAAATATAAAGACCCAAATATTTTGTTTAATGATAAAAAATCTGTCATTATAGATAAAATTAATGAAAACATTAAAGAATACAATGGTATTAAATTTTCAATTGGGTTATCTATAAAGTTTTTTAAAGATGAACTTAATGGTGAAAGAAAAGAAGTTATCGGTGCATCACACGGAGAACAATGTGCAGTTCTTAATGAAAATAATTTAGATGAAAACTATAACAAACAAACAACTTATATACAAACATGGATTGAAAAATTCACAAATACCGCAACAGGTTTAGAAATTGACCATTGTATCAAACTCTATGTTAACATAGCAAAATATGAACCACTCAAAGGTTCTTCATATATTCCTCTTCCAAAAGTAATAGCAAACAAACAAGCAATAATTAATATGAAAAACAATGATAATAGATGTTTAGAATGGGCATTAAAATCTGCCTTATATCCAGCAAAGAATAACTTGAATAATGTATATAGTTATAAAAAATGTCCTAATCTGAATATGGAAGGAATTGACTTTCCCACACCAATCTCACAAATACCAAAAGTTGAGAAACAAAACAATATAGCAATCAATGTTTATGGATATACAATCACAAAAAAGACAGAGAAACTTACTGTATTTCCATATCATATTTCAAATCAATCAAATGATAAAGAAAGAATTAACCTGCTTTTGATAACAGAAGTTGAAGAGGAAATTGATGAAAATTATAATCCAGATGAAAAACCACAAAAGGAAACAAAATATCACTACTGTTGGATTAAAAGCCTAAATAGATTACTTCGTAATCAGAATAACAAACACGGAGCTACTTACTTTTGTGAAAGATGTCTTCACGGTTTTTCAAGAGAAGACCTACTAATCAAACACAAAGAAGACTGTGAAGGCATAAATAAATCTCCAATGCGAATAGAAATGCCATCAAAAGGTCTTATCAAGTTTAAAAACCATCAAAATCAAATGCCTGTTCCATTTGTTATCTATGCCGACTTTGAAAGCATAATCAAACCTAAAACAGAACAAAAAGGAGATAAATCAGAAATAACAAGCGAACACGAAGCGTGTGGATTTGGTTATCAAGTTGTCAGATATGATGGTGAAGCTGAAGAACCTGTTATCTACAGAGGTAAAGATGTTGTTGAAGTATTTTTGAATCACTTAAAATGTGAGGTTAGCAATATCAATAAAATCTTTGCTCACCCCGAACCATTAACAGAGCAAAACACTGAAGACTATGAAAATGCCACCAAATGTTGGATATGCGAACAAGAAATAGGAAATAACAAAAACAACCGAAAAGTAAAAGACCACTGTCATTTCACAGGAGAATATAGAGGACCAGCACATAAATCTTGTAATCTCAAACTTGCAATCAAACCAAATAAAACCAAAATTCCAGTTATCTTCCACAACTTAAAAGGTTATGATAGTCATCTAATAATGCAGAAAATACACAAAGCAAGTGGAAACATTACTTGTATTGCAAATAATTCAGAGAAATTCATCTCATTCAACATTGGACAGCTAAAATTCTTAGACAGTTTTCAATTTATGGCTTCCTCTCTTGAAAAGTTAGTAGATGGAGCAATTGGTGTAGGAGAATGTGAAAAATGTAAAGATACAGAAGAAATAAACATCAATGAAAATTGGTTATTAACAGCAAAATGTAAAAAATGCCACAATACAAGATATGAACAACTCAACGAATCAGACTTACCATTAACTGTAAAACATACAACTAACTCACATCTTCTTGCTCGTAAAGGTATCTATCCATACGAATATATTGACAGTCAAGAAAGATTCAATGAAACTGAACTACCACCAATAGACAAATTCTACAGTTCTCTAACAGATAAAAGTATCAAACAAAAAGACTATGAACACGCTCAAAAAGTATGGAAACAATTTAACTGTAAAACACTTGGTGATTATCATGATTTATATCTCAAAACAGATGTTCTCTTACTTGCAGATGTTTTTCAAAAGTTTAGAGAAACCTGTATGAATAACTATAAACTTGACCCTCTACATTACTACACTGCACCTGGTCTATCTTGGGATGCTCTTCTAAAATACACAAAAATAGAATTACAACTTCTATCAGATTTGGATATGCATTTGTTTATAGAAAAAGGTATGCGTGGTGGAATAAGTATGGTATCTAAAAGACACGCAAAAGCAAACAATAAATATGTAGCAGATTATAATCCAGATGAAGAAGACAATTACATAATGTATTTAGATGCAAATAATTTATATGGTCATTCAATGAGCCAACCACTTCCATATGGTGGTTTCAAATGGATAACTAATAAAGATTTAATAGATGGAGAACTTCAACCACTAAAAAAAGGTAGAGGAAGAATATATGAAGTAGATTTAGAATATCCCAAACATTTACATAAACTACATAATGACTATCCACTTGCACCTGAAAAATTAGCAATTAAAAAAGAATGGTTATCCGACTATCAAAATGAACTAATTGAAAATAGTATGTTAAAAACAGAAAAACTTGTCCCCAATCTAATGGATAAGAAGAAATATGTAGTACATTACAAGAACTTGAGACTATACAAACAACTTGGTATGAAAATAACAAAAATACACAGAATATTAGAATTTGATGAGAAACCTTGGATGGAACCTTACATACGTCTGAATACAGAATTACGTAAAAAAGCAAAGACTACATTTGAAAAAGATTTCTTTAAACTTATGAACAACTCAGTATTTGGCAAAACAATGGAAAACATACGTAAAAGAGTTGATATTAAATTAGTCAAAACAGATGGCAGTGAAAATGAAAAAATCCGCAAGATAATAGCCAAACCAAACTTCAATCGTAGAATAAAGTTCTCTGATGAGTTATCTGCCATTCAAGTGAATAAAACAAGATTAACTCTAAATAAACCAATATATGTTGGCTTCTGTGTTTTAGATTTATCAAAACATCTTATGTACGATTGGTATTATAATACATTGAAAAAGAAGTATGGTGATAACTGCACCTTGCTGTACACCGACACCGATAGTTTATTAGTAGATATCAAAACCAAAGATGCTTACAAAGATATGTCTGAAATGAAAGATGAATACGATTTCTCTGATTATCCAAAAGAACATCCACTATACGATGAAACAAACAAGAAGGTCATAGGTAAGATGAAGGATGAATGTGATGGTGTTTCAATATCAGAATATATTGGTCTTCGTCCTAAATTATATTCAGTATTAAGAGCAGATGAACAAGTCATCAAAAAAGCGAAAGGAACAAAAAAATATGTAATCAAAAAACAAATCAATTTTGAAAACTACAGAGATGCATTATTCAACAAAAAGAAATACACACACTCAATGAACATGCTACGCTCAATGCATCACAACATATATGGATTAAAAGTAAATAAGACTACACTTTCTCCTTTAGACACAAAAAGATACATAACTGACGATGGCATTACGACATACGCGTATGGGTATCGGCCGGAACAATAAGTAATTCCTCTTTGACAAACCCTCTCTTAGGTGCAGGAGATTTCAAATAATAAACTCTTATTCCCTGCGTTATAATATGATAGTCAATCTTATGAATATCAACAGACCATACTGGGTCAGTAGCCCTTCTCTTTCCACCACCTTCTAATTCTCCAGGTTGATACAAATATCTAACATTTGCATAAGGACAAATTTCAGCATCAACTTTTCTTGTTATAATTGGAGGAGGTTTTTTCGTCTCCTTATTTAACGCTTTAATAACATCAGATAATCTCTTAACCCATTCTCTGTTTCTTTTTTTAGTATCAATCTCTTTAGCATACTGATAACCAAACAATCTTTCTGCTAAGGTTCTATTAAATCGTTCTACTATTCCTTGGTCTCTGTGTATTTCTTTTCTACCTCTTCTTATTTTGGTATTATGCTTTTCCATCAAAGTTGAAACGGAACTCATAAATTCTCTACCAGGATCAACTTGCAATAGTTTAGGATACTTCAAATGTCTTTTATAAATCTTCTCAAAAGCATTTGCAACTTCTTTACTATCTTTCGACGTTAAAGGTTCGGCTTCTTTATATCTTGTTCCAACATCAACCACTGTCAATGCATACTTGTATGTCTTCCTACCAATAGTATCGTGAGGTAAAAACAACAAATCAGCCTGATGAACTTCATTCTCTGCAGACACATCAAATTTAGGTCTTATTATTCTCTTAGGTGCAGGTAAATATATTTGCCATACTGCTTGTTTCTTTAAGAACTCTAATGCTTGTTTCTGACTAACCTTTGCTTCTTTTGCTAACTTACCAACAGCTGAGTGTCCTTTCCAGAAACCTTTTGGACTATAGTATATCTTCTCCATTTATTTTTATTTAAGAAAAAATATTTATATATAAAAAGATGTCAAAGAACGCACAAACGCAAAATATAGCACAATTGCTTGATGATGACTATTCACCTACAAAAGAAGAGTTTGAAGAGCTGTTAAAGGAACAAAGTCAATTTGACACAAAGAAAGGACTGATTTAGAAATCAACAACATTTATACAATCACTGACTACAGAGAAATTAACACAGAAAATGGTGTGAGTGTAATTTTAACTCTCAAAGACAATGGTGAAGTATGGAGTCCTGCACATCTCACAAAGAAGATAGAAGGTAAAGAACCACCATTTTATGTAAGACCACTTGGTTTGAAACCATGTAAGAATAATAAAAAAAATAAATATCATGCTTATGATTTAGTTTTTCCAAAGAAAGATTATGTCAAAAAATATTTTTTTTTTACCTACATCAACTTCCAAGCAACAAATCCTGTCAATGCCATACCACCAACAACAAATGCAATCTCTCTATTTTTCTGGTCTTCTGATGGAGTGTAAAAATCACTTAATGTAGGTTTTGGTGGTAATGGTGTGGATAAATTATCTGGCAATTGTTTTCCTGTAATATAGTAATACTGTCTCATAGCAGTATCAGCATCACTGAACTCATTCAAAGCATGATGTTCCTTTTTTAACTGTTCATTAATAAAATCCAATCTTTCTGTTCTCTTCTCATTCCACGCAGTTGTTGCTGATTCTAATTGTTCCATCGCCTTATCATGTCTTTTTCTCTCTTCATCACTATTACTACCCATATGTGAAAATAAATAATTACTACCTGAAAAGGCTAAGGCGTTTGTAATTGCTCCTCCAACCATTAATGCTACTGCACTTGCCATTTTTATATAATGGAAAAAAAAATATTAAAATTACTTCATAATATCTGCAGGAATAATACCTTGCTTAACAAGCATATCCTTTGTTGCCATTGCAAGTAATATATCAATTGACAACATACCAATATCTGTCATATTAAAATCTACTTTTGGTGGTGGTCTTTTCAATAG
The DNA here is from genome assembly GCA_963580285.1 of Lucinisca nassula. Lineage (NCBI taxonomy): Eukaryota > Metazoa > Mollusca > Bivalvia > Lucinida > Lucinidae > Lucinisca > Lucinisca nassula. The sequence continues at coordinate 5,556,727 of CAUZLF010000003.1, forward strand.
TTTTCTACCTAATTCTGAATATCCAACAGTTAATACAGTTTCCACTCCAGCATGATATAACATGTTTGCAATTTGTTTTCCGTCTATTGAGGTTGTCATTTTTTTTTTAATGAGAATATTATTTTTTTAAATTAATTAAATTCAAATGGGTCAATTTCTTTTTGTTGTATAATAGGTTGTTGCATCATAGGTTGTTGTGGTACAACTTGTTTAGACTTGTACATATACAATCCTATTCCAACAACTCCAACTGTTATGCATAATGGTATATAATTTTTGTATATATTTATATTCTGTGAATTTGGAGAGCCGACTTCATCATCTTTTGTTATAGATTTTAATTCCATGTTTTCTTTCTTTATAGTTTCAGTCTCCTTTCTTCTTAATTCTGCATTTCTTTTTCTTGCTTCTGCACCTTTCTTACCAGCAGATACTCGTCTTGGGTCTTTTGTTTTAACTTCAGTATCACTCATTTTTTTTCTAAGGGGATATTTTCTTTTTTATTAAAATCAATATGTCTTGCTGTTGTTAGTATTGCAGTTAATGGAGCAAGATACATTCCATATCTATAATACAATTCACAACACGAACTTGTCAAAGCGTGATTGATAAAAGGGTCTTCCTCTAAGTCTTGTATCAGTTTAGGTGGATTAACAACATTGAAATACTTTGATACACCCATCACATATAAGCTAATAAAAGAATTACCTAATGTCTTAGTCATACTTGCTCCCAATCTTGCTTCATATCTGCAGTAAAGTTTGTTTATTTGTTCTGCTGTCATTGTATCAATGTCTGATAGTTGTAAGTCTTTACCAAGATACTGCTTACTACCACCACCAGCAACAATGGCTGATAATCGCTCACGTTTTGTTTCTTGTTCATTATTTTCTGTGCTTTCACATTCAATGTCTTGTAATAATTCTTCAGCATTCATTTTTATTTTATGTAATTTATTTTTTATTTTTAAAAAATAAAACATCGCATATCCGACTATTGATAAGATTGCAGTGTTTGTTATGATTATTGATAAGATTGCAGTGATTGATAATATTTCTAACAGCATTGTTTTTTAGTATTGCTATTTTACTTAAAACATTGCATAAGCATTACTTAAGATTTGCTACAGCATTGAATAAGCATTACTTAATCATTGCTAAAAAAAATAATCAATCAACCAACCAATAACCAGTAGGCTGGTCAGTCTTCAAAATTAACTTACGATGCTTCTTTTTTTTCAGTTCTTCTTTTATTCTCTGTCGTTCTTCCAAAGTAGGAATAACATCATTCTCTCTTAAACAATTTTCAAAACTATCTCTATCTTTTGTGTAGAACATGCATAGCCATTTTGTTTGTTCTCTTAAATCTTTTAACACAGAATTATATCTCTGCGAAATAACCCACACTGATTGTTCTGCATGCCTACCAGAAAATGCTAATTCTGATAACATATCTTTTTTCTTTGTTAGTTCTTTCGTTGCACTGCAATCATCAATAATGTAGAGAGTAGAATGACCAGCATATTTATTAAAGAACATTCTTAATAGTTCTTGTAGTTTTTCTTCTCCATTAACAATAGGATTAACAATTGTTATATTTTTTGTTTTAGGCTTTCTAACATCACCAATCCACTCACGATTTTTATAAGCCTTGTTCCATTGAATGGTTGGGCAAAGTATAACAATATGTTTAAATACTTGACGATATTCCTCTTCCAAAAGGTCAAGGACAAACTCTGTTTTCCCGCATCCAGTTTGACCACATATAATAGCACAATGAGGATATTTTGGTAGTTCCATTTTTATTTGTAAAAAAAATATTAATAACTGACTTCTTTAAATCTACCATCTTCAAAGTTGATTTGTGCATCTTGTATAACAAACAAATAAAGATTGATTGGTTCATCTGCTCCTGCTTCTTTCGTTATTTGTATTGTGATACCTTCTGATGCATTTTCAATTCTTCTTCCAGAACCATGAAGTGTATTATCATCAGTTGAACGTAAATCCAACCATAAAGCATACCTGTTCGTTAGATATTTCTCTATTGTTGTATCAGTAAAATATAAATCTTTAACAACCATACTTGTTTCTTTGTTTCTTTTTGAATTCAAAGCAAAGAATTTATTTATTTCGTCCCAGTGTTGGTGGGACTTCATTCCTTGACTATACAATTGATTCGGAATCCCTTCTATTGTCATTTCCACTTTTGTAATTTCTGGATTATAATATTCTTCTGTGCTGGCCCTTTCAGGATCTTCGAATAGCATAAGAATTCCTTTCATACTTCTTGCAGGAACATTTAGATTGATATTCCATAGTGTATCAGATTTGTTTTTAGTTATTTTTCTGTGTCTTAGTATTCTGTCATACAAAATAACCATTTTACCATCAACTTGCTGTCTTATTTGTCTTGCTAATTCAGTATCAGAAACAATATCAAATTCCAAACAAATATTTTTGATTGTATAAGATGAAGTTGCATCGCCTGATTTAATTACTTTATTATAATCATTGAATGTAAGTTCATATTCAAGTCTATCTCCTAATCCAGCTTGATAAAAAGGCATATGGGTTTCCAATAATTCAAAATCAAGTGGGATGCAAAACCTGTTTCCATATGCTTTTGCGATGGCTTGATCTTCTTTATCTGCTGTTGCGTTTCCTGCACCCACTCTATGTTTCAACATGTTCTCTTTGCCAACGCCTTGATATACCATATTTACACGTTCTGTAATAGTCTTCCATAAATCAATATAACAATGATAGATGTCACTATCGTCAATGGACATAACTTCATTTCCACTTATTCTAATTGTTGTTTTCTTAATTATTGCTCTTCCTATGTTTTGAAATATAGTTGCATTTGCATCTTTAGAGGTTAGTTCAATTTCAAATGCTAATCTGACTGTTCCGGGAACAATAACATCATTACCACTTAGATTAGGAAATCTCACTAACAATTGTTGATTTTGGTCAATAGTTGATGGATTATTGGTTATCACTACACTTTGACGGATACCTCTCACACCTCGTGGTTCTCTTATTTTTCTGTGAGGGTTTAGTTTATCTCCGTAAGCTGACATGTTTTTATTAAAAGATAAAAAATATTTTTAAATAATAAATAAATAATGGCTGAATATGAAAATCCTGAGTATGACAGGGAGGATTATGATGAAGAAGCAGAAACATCTTTTACAGATGAAGAGCAGTTTCAGAGAACATTAAATAGTCAGTTTGCTGGTTTGAATGATTTAACCGGTGATGATTGGAAAACTCTGCGTAATAGCATAGGTCAAAAAATGATAGATAGATTTTACGAAAGGAATGAAGAACCTAAACGTAAAATCAAAGGTTTGTCTCTCAAGAAAGATGATATAGGGAGACCAATGTTATATGTTAAAGATGAAGGTGGAAAGGATATTGCATTAACATATTATCGTTCCAATGCACCAGATGAAATAGCAACATTTTTATCATTTAATACTTTGCAAAGGAAATATGGTGTTGATTTTGTTAGGAATGTATTAGGTGTAGATGATTTTAAACCATCTGCTACAAGACTTAAAGAAGGTAGAGCTGAGCTTACAACTTTAATAGAAAACCAGTTGAGAGAGACACAATCTGATTTATTATCAGAAAAATTCAAGAATCTTGATAATGATGTATCATCACAACAAGAAGCACAAGAACTATTAGAAACTGCAAATAATGCAGAAACATCTGTGAAAACATTAGAGACATCATTCATTGAAAGTGTTAGTAGTGAAGCAGGAACACAAACAGATTGGACAAAAAGAGAGATTGATGGAATAGCAAATGCAATGACAACAGTCAAAGAAGAGATAGCAAATGAATTGGCAAAACTGAATGAAACAAATAAAGACTTAGCAAAAGAAAATACAAAATTAGAACAAGCCAAAGCAGACAATGATGAATTTCAAATAGAAAGGATAAGTAGTCGAATCAAAGAGTTAGAAAGTGAGAGAAGTGCAAGATTGGAAGTTATTAATGTTAATAAAGAAAAACTACGTAGTCAGGTAAATAGAATCAAAGAGACTATAAACAAAGTATTAAAAGAAGACACTACAGTGGGTGAAAGAATTAGAACATTATTCAGAGAACAAGGCATTACAATTGTTAGTATTTTAACCGCTTTTGGAATGATTATTGGAGTTGTTGTTGAGGCTGTTATTCCTGGTGGTACTACTTCAACCCCTCCTTCTCCACCAAAAGGTGGTGTTAAAGATTGGGTTAAGAAACAATTATCAAATCTTGGTAAATTACTTTCTACCCTTGCAGGAAAAGTAGCTTCTACATTACCAGGTATTATTGGTTCTATTGTGTCTTGGTTGTTGTCTTCTGCGGGTAAAGTTGTTAATTGGTTTGGAGAACATCTATGGGCATTAGTTGTATTGGTTGCTGGATTGTTATATGCATCTGCAAGAGAGTTTATAAAAAAAAAAGAACTTAATAAATTTCATACATAATTAATAGTCCAATTGCAATACTACCAACTATTAATGCTGTTTTGTTGTCTTCGTGTTGTATTGCTTCTTTTTTTTCAACGGGTTCTGGTAGAGATTTGATTTTTGGTTCTGGTAGAGATTTCTTTGTTTCCTGATGTTTTGGTTCTGGTAGAGATTTCTTTGTTGGTGTGCCTTGTATAGTTGCAGGTTGTGTAGTAGGTGCAACAGGTTTAACATTTACATCACTATTGAAACCAAGTGTTTGATTTTCTGTTGCAATTACAATTTTATTATTATATCCAGCGATAGTGCCAATTTGTAAAATCATATTACTGGGAGACATATATAATCCAATACCATAAACAAAATCTACTTTACTTCTTGCATATTTGAGTGTGTTTTGATATCTTTGTATTTGACTTGGTAAATCAACTGGACTATTAATAGCGTCTTCAATGTTAGCAAGAAATTGTTTCTGAGCATCAAATCCTGTGCCTATTTTTAGAATTTCTACACGTGTTTGAGATTGTGCTCCTAATAGAGCCCATACAAACATTCTAATACTTTCGTTAATTCGTTCAATACCTGTTTTTGTTAATCCTTTTGATTTGTCTAATATAAACATTGTCCAGGCGTCACTTATATCTACTGTATGTGCTATTTTATCATTTGGATTAAAGAATGGTCCATCACTTCTATGATCTTGTCTATATTTTCCACTTGGTTTAAAATATTGTGTGTAACTCCCTAGACCACTGCATTTAGAACTACTTTCTAATTTTTGACGCCAATCTGTATTAGGTGAAACATTGAATTCATTGCATAACTTTTGATAGGTTGCTTTGTCGTATGGGTTTTTGTAATAACAAAATGATGCATCTGTTGGTAAAGGTGTTTTAAGTTCTTTCAAAATACGAGCAATACAATAATAAACATGAAATGTATATACTGTTTTAGTTAGTCCTGAAGTGTTTTGCAAATGGTCTTGATAACTTACTCCACATCCTGCAGTGGCACACCAGACAGCAAAATTTAATTGACATTGCCACCAGTCAAATGATGAATGAAGCCATGTATTCCACGGTTCATTGGTGTGTAATGTTGGATTTTGATAGTTTTGAAATAAGTCGGGAAACGTTACTGGAAAATGGTCGTCTTTATTAACATAAATCGTTTGTTTTATAAGTTCAATATTCTTTTCGGTATATTTAGTATTGGGGTTATATGATGCATTGGAATTGTACTTGAATTCTTTAGGTATCATTTTTATTATTGATTATATATAAAAAATAAAAATGTATCATACAATTTCGAATATTGACAAGACAATAAACTTGCAACAATACATTGATAACAGAGATGGGAATAAACGTATTGGTTTGAAATCTATAACATATGGTGTTGGATGGTATAATGTTGTTGATGAATATTTGCAGAAGACTAAAGAGAGACCTCATAAGATTATAGATGGTTATTATAGTTTCCAACAAATAGCAGATTTATTTCAAAGTAATAATATTACATTATCTGTAAATGAAACAAATGGAATTGCTTCTTTAATTACACCGGATGAATTGAAGATAAGCAAGGGCTTAAAACAAATGTTGGGGTTTGGAAATAAGCGAAAGTTTGCTGTTAATGAAACTCATTATGGTGAGAGAGCTGTAGATTTTGCTGTTTATAAATCATTGTATGTTCATTTGGAACAGATTAATACTTCAAATAATTATTTAGATGGTATGCCGAGTACTGTGTTGGCTGTTGTTCCAGTGGAAAATAAAGAGTTTGGAGAGATAACAACAGTGAGATTTGATCATCCAGAATATAAGTGTTTGGTGAATGATGCTATAGCAGAATTGAAATTAGAAATCAGGGATGAAAATAACAACAAGGTAATTAATCATCTACCAATTAATTGCGTTTTGGAAATTATATAATTATAATAAAAAAATGAGTATATTTGGTGCTAAGAGAAAACACGTAGATGCATTGGGGCTGAAACAAGAAATATTTAATATGAGAAGTCAAGCATTTACACAAATAAATACATTGAATGATAGACATACAGGACTTCAAGATAGATTTCGGGATATGTATGTCAATCATCGATTATTATATAATAAGGTTGATAATATGTCAGACAGAAAATTGATAAGCATTTGTGCGGAGAGTAAAGGTTCCTTACAGAAGAATGAAGTGTTTGGCTTTGGAAATGGTGGTAGAGAAGTAGGTGTTGGATATGTGATGAACTTTCCTGGCCAGATAATAGGTGTTGGACTGTCGAGTAAAAGAACAAAAGGCGATGTGTCTGTGGCGATTGCAATTAATGGAAATCCACAAGCAGGATATGATATATCATTGAATAATATTTTAAGAAAACACGATAACTTTGCTACACCGTTAAAGGTTGAGGCTGGTGATGCAATTGATTTTGTTTGTCAGACTAATAATGCTACATGTGTTAATACTGTGGCTTCGATGATAATTGAATTATTTATTGAATAAAAAAAATATATGTTATCAAGAAAAAAATGAAACAACCTAATGCACCGCTATATCCAGAGTTGCCTATTGAAGATGGGCAAAATTATAGATTACAGAAGATATCTGAGATAGAGAAGACGTTAATTAATGAGAGAGATGTGAGAAAAGCATTGTATAAAAAGTATAAACGAGGTATAAATATTACCGACGGTGTTGATACTGGTTTGATATCAACAAGTGTTATTTTGGCAGGTGTTGGATTGGCTGTTCCAATTATGTTGCCTTTAGAGATTGGTGCTGTTGTGTGTGGGAGTTTGGGTGTGTGTGTTAAACTTGTTAGACGTAGATTACATGCAAAAACACAAAAACATTATGAGATTAAAACTATTGCAGATTCAAAACTGAATAGTATAAAGGATTTGATTTCTAAGGCTTTGACAGACGGACAGATATCTGAGAATGAATTTAAATTGATTTTAGATGAATTAGACAAATATAATAAACTGAAAGATAGCATACACTCAAAACAAACAGGATTAAGTGAAACGGAAAGAAAAAAACTTATTGAGGAAGGTAAGGTACAGGCTTTAGCCGAGGTAAAAAAAAAAATAGGAAAAATGTTTGATTTTATTGAATAAAATTACAATAGTAAATAATGACCCACCACCTATTTATAGGAGCACAAACTAAATATGCAGATTTCTTCATTCTAATTCTTTGCAAATTTCTTTTACTGACTGTTAAAAGCTACGCATTACGGTGATTCACGGTCCTTTCTGTGCTTTGATTATTCCCGTAACGACTTTCAGGCCTTTCTGTACTTTGATTATATCCGTAACGACTTTCAGGCCTTTCTGTACTTTGATTATATCCGTAACGACTTTCGGACTATAAGGGTGCGCAGTCTGGTCAGGGTCTTCCCTATTCATAAATGCTAAAAGATACCTTTATCTCAATGGTGAAAGTGTCTAAGAATCTGACAATGACGAACGTCGTTTTAGAGGCATTAAGTGTTATTCAAAAAAAGATAAAAGACACATAATTTTGTTCAATAAAATAGTAATAAAAAACGATCCACCGCCTTTGTATCAAAGATGAATACATGGGTGAATATTTTTTTGTCCACCTCTCTACTGGACTATCAGTGTAAACATCAGAGGAAAGTTTTTATCTTATCACCGATGACGTATATGACACGCGTGTCACATAATAATTTAACCTATCACCGGTTAAGAAAAATATCATAACTCCATATCATCTGATGATAATTTATGATATTTTTCTTATCTCGACTTTCAACGAATACCCACAATCTATGTTTTGAGCAGAAATAAGAAAAATAATGTATACATCTGCAAGTCCATCTTTTCCCTATATAAAGTGATGGTAATTGGGGTATCATTGTCCAATGTTGGTGTCTGTCCATCCATTCATTTTCATGTTGGTTGTATCGCCGTTGGAAAATTGTGGTATATTATATATATGTAAAGTGCTTCAATCGGTGATATAGCGAAAGAAAGAGAGGTATATTGCCGATTGAAGTCGGCGATATAGTTTGTATCGCCGTTGGAAAATTGTGGTATAATATATATGCTCCAATCGGTGATATAGCGGAAGAAAGTGAGGTATATCGCCGTTGGAGCATAATCTATATATATCTGGCAGACAGTGCAGGCCAAGATCTAGCCTAGCCACTAGGCGTTAAAATGAATAATATGGAATTAAAATCATCTTTTGCACTAAAATGAACAGTGTATAAAAGTTTAGCTAGTCTAGTCTCTCTGGCTCAGTTTTAACTAATAATCCTAAGATTTGAGACTCTACCAAATAGACTTGCCATCACTAAGAAGGTGACAAATTTTTAATACAATAAAAAATTCCCAAAATGATCAGACTTTTATTATCAGACTAGTAGCTAGTCTAGCTCAGATCAGATGCCACGGAATGCGGCGTCTGATCAGAACCTACACTGTTTGCAAATCGTTCAGCCATTTTCCAAATAAATTTTGAAGAAAACATAACCCGAGACCCCTAAATTTTGAAATGGACTTGTGCTATATATAAGACGGAAGATTCCATCTGCTACGAAATAGGTTAAAACTACTGGTAACAACAACAAGTAATGAAACAAAATACTTAAAAAAATTATATTGTCCTTTCATCCCGAGAACAAGTCTGTGAAACGAAGACCCCTCTGAACCCCACTTTATATAGAGAAAAATGGGGTTTATGAGGGTATAGTATTACATTATCTGCCTTAGTTTTGTTCAAAACATAGATTGTGGGGGCTTGTTAGAACTGCCTCAATTACTTGTTAGAACAGCCTCATTGAGGCAGTTCTAACGAGCCCCACAATCTATGTTGAAAGAAAAAGTAAGAAAGATATTACAATTTTAACTTAATATTTGTAAATTCTGACACCATGTTGGATGTCTTTATTTCACATGGCTATGTTTTCCTAATGGCTGGGATATCGAAGGACTCTGGCAAGTGAGTGTCCTTCGATATCCCAACTCGGGACAATATTCAGCAACATCAGTACAACCACCTCATAACATAGTGAACAATAAAAACTTATAAGACAGCATGGATGAACAGACTGGTAAGTGTTTGTTGTGTGCCACTGTCCAAAACATCCCTTAATGTCACAGCCATTCAGATCCTGCTGAAAACTCTAAAAGCAAACAGCAATATAATTTTGTCATTATTTTTCAGCAAAAATAACATTTTAGAACATTTTTCAGCAAAAATAAGACTTGACATTTCATGTGAATCACCTGTCCTGCAGATGATTCATTTGAAAAGTCAAGCCTTATTTTTGCTCATCTGCCCTGCAGATGATTCACATGAAATGTCAAGCCTTATTTTTTGCTCATCTGCCCTGCAGATGATTCACATGAAATGTCAAGCCTTATTTTTGCTCATCTGCCCTGCAGATGAGGGCAGATGATTCATATGAAAAGTCAAGCCGTATTTTTGCTCATCTGCCCTGCAGATGCTTCACATGATAAGTCAAGCCTTATTTTTGCTCATCTGCCCTGCAGATGATTCACATGAAATGTCAAGCCTTATTTTTGCTGAAAAAAAAAAAAAACTTTGAAAATGCTGTCTGCTAAACTTAAATAGCACTTTAAGGGTTAAACTTTCCCTATATAATAATAACCAGTATAAAAAAATCTATTCTGGATTTCTGTAAGAGTCATTCTCTCCTTGACAAGGGAGGTAAATCAGAAATCACTATGGGTCCACATCACATGAACAAGTCCGTAAAACAAACACCCCACTAAACCCCTTTATAAAGAGAAAACAGGTTTCTTGCACACCAATTTTGCATGGGATAGAAATTCTGTTCTAACCCTGGTGTTTCTGCCAAGAGTCAGGGTAAAAATCAAATATTCATATGTTTGATATGCACTGAATATGACCTCATAAAATTATGTACTGTCCTTAAGGTTGACTTCACAGCACATTATGTGACGTCACTAAACATCATGGTAGTGTCATCAAAATATGGCGGACGTCGGTAACCGAAGTGACTGCAGCATTAAAATCTGCGCTAAGAAATGGAAGGTATGCAAGAAAAAGCATACTATATGGGTGTGAGGGGTCAGATAGAAAAAGCCTTGTGATGCTGGACAGTGGACAGTGACCCTCCATTTTTCAATCCACCCCTCACACCCATATAAGATTCTTATATTACAAGGGTATATATTATTTTTCTTATTTCTGCTCCAAGACATAGGTTGTGGGTACTCCTTAGAACCACCTCAATGAGGTGGTTTAACGAGCACCATGATGGCCCTGGATCGCCCACCTGATCCATAGAGTAACAAGTAGGCCCCGGGGAGGGCCATTATTGACCCCAGAGCTATAATGTGCATAATGTTGAGGGAGGTCTAAAAGGGTGAAGCTTCATACCAAATATCAACAAAGGCTATAATTTGAACAATCTTGGCAAAGGTCCACTAGATGAAGCTACATACCAAATATCAAAGACCTAGGCCTTGCGTTTCAGAGAAGAAGATTTTTTTAAAAGATATTCCCTACATATAAGACTATGTAAAACCAAATGGCCCCGGGGCGGGGGCATTTGTGGCCCGAGGGCTATAATTTGAACAATCTCGGTAAACGTCCACTAGATGAAGCTCCATACCAAATATCAAAGACATAGGCCTTGCAATTTCAAAGAAGGTTTTCCCTATTTAAGTCTATGTAAAACCAAAGGGTCTTGGGGCGGGGGAATTTTTGGCCCCAGGGCTGTAATTTGAACAATCTTGATAGAGGTCCACTTGATGAAATTTCACACCAAATATCAAAGACCTAGGCCTTGTGGTTTCACAGAAGAAGATTTTTAAAGATTTTCCCTATATGTAAAACCAAAGGGCCCCGGAGCGGGGGCATTTTTGGCCCCAGGACTTTAATTTGAACAATCTTGGTAGAGGTCCACAAGATGAAGCTTCATACCAAATATCAAAGACCTGGGCATTGCAGTTTCAGAGAAGATTTCCCTATATCAGCCTATGTAAAACCAAAGGGCCAGGGGCATTTTTGGCCCCAGCACTATAATTTGAACAATCTTGGTAGGGGTCCACCAGATGAAGCTTCATACCAAATAGCAAAGACCTGGGCCTTGCGGTTTTAGAGAAGAAGATTTGAAGGTGTGAAAACTAGTCAATCAAGAAATATACCAGTTATAGCTTATTTAATCCCTTTGTAATTGACACGTGTAGACGCTAAATATTATTCCCGCCAAAACAGAGCAAAGCAGACGCTGTTTTTTTTTTTCTACGCGTCTGTAAACTGTTATTCTTTTATTAATCATAGAACTGGGTAATTACTTAGTGACATTTTCTATTTAAACCCGAGAAAAATATTTTTGCCGTTTTTAACGGAAGAAAGAAATATACCCCACGTGACACCAATGAAAATTCGTGCATGCTTTTGGCCTTTGACAGGTGAACGCGCTAAATATTTTTCCCGCCAAACAGAGCAGAGCAGACGCTGGTATTTTCTAAGCATCTGCATGTAGTTTTTCATTTATTAATAAACATAGAACCGGAGTTTTGCAGGGTGAAATTTTCTATTCAAACCTGTTTCATTTTTAGCTTGCGAGAAAAAATATTTTTGCCGTGTTTTTAATGGATCTTTTATGAAAAAAATATGCACCCAAGTTAAAATCAGTAAAAATCATGCATGCTTATTAGTTCCGACTAAGTTCCGAGGCACGTTTTGGGGATGATAAGTGAAGGGGTGTAAGAGTATGATAATTTTTTGCTATGCGGGTATTCTGAACGTTGTTTTTTTCTGCCAGGTGCTAGGTGGGTATTTAACACCGATCTATTGGTCAGTGCTTGTTCTTTGATCGTTCTTCCGAGAAATTGTCTCTCTATTAAAATACAAAATGGAAGTTTGTCGTCTGCTGATTTCTTTTTCCAAGCTTTTATAACATATTTTAGCAGAAAGGCAAACAGTGTGGACCGTCATCAGAATGCTCTGCAGTCTGATCTGGGCCCACACTGTTTTCAAAAAAGATTTTTAATGCAGATGACAAAGCAGACAACAATTGTCGGGTTGGCATGTTATTGGTGAAAAAGTGCTTCAGAGGTAAATTTTAACCAAAAATAACATCACTTTTACCGCGGAAAAATCTCCCGATTTGGGACCCCAATCTCCCTATCTGAAAATCAAAATCTCCCTATTTGGGTCCAAGAAAATATCACATGTATGGCAAAGACCTGGGCCTTGCGGTTTTAGAGAAGAAGATTTTTAAAGATTTTCCCTATATAAGCCCATGTGAAACCAAAGGGCCCCGGGGCGGGGTCATTTTTGGCACCAGCTCTATAATTTGAACAATCTTGGTAGGGGTCCACTAGATGAAGCTTAATACCAAATAGGAAAGACCTGGGCCTTGCGGTTTCAGAGAAGATTTTTAAAGATTTTCCCTATATAAGCCCATCTAAAACCAAAAACCAACCTATGTCTTGGAGCAGAATGTACCTTATTACCCAATTTTCACATCTCAAACATGGCTACTTTTCTGATGAAAACCTGTGATATTTATCATATTTATACTGCAAACATAGGTTGAGGGTACTTGTTGGAACCGCCTCAATAACAACCTATGTCTTGGAGCAGAAATAAGAAAAATAATGTACAGTATACCCCATTTTTTCACATCTCCAAAATGGCTACTTTTCTGATGAAAAGCTGTGATATTTATCTTATACAGGTTGTGGGAGCTTGTTAGAACCACCTCAATGAGGCAGTTTTAATGAGCACCCACATATAATGTCTTGGAGCAGAAATAAGGAAAACAATGTACACCCCCATTAACCCTTGTCCTGCTGATCCTGGATATGTCTTATCTTTCAAACAATGAAGATCCAGATCAGATGGCTTCTGAAGAAGCCATCTGATCAGGATCTACATTGTTTGTCATTCAGTTTATGAATTTGTTGCAATAATTTGCATCAAGTTATCTGATTGGTTGATAATCGGTAGTGGATGTGGCATATATGAATATTCAGCAGGACAAGGGTTAACATCAGTTTTCCGTATATAAAGTGGGGTGTAGAGGGGTGTCCAGTTAATGAGATGCGAGACTGGACCATGTTTTTCTGATGACCCACCTTAACCCTTCTCTTGCTGAATATTCAATTTAGCCACACCCATTTCTGTCTTTGAACCAATCAGATTACTTGATGTAATTTATTCCTACAGATTCATAAACTGCATGTCAAACAGTGTAGATCCAGATCAGATGGCTTCTTCAGAAGCCATCTGATCTGGATCTACACTGTTTGCAAAGATATGGGTTGTCGTGAACTGCAGGATAAGGGTTAACTTTATAGCACATTTTTACCATCTTCTTTGACAAAGTATTTATCTTATTTTTAGCTTTTGATTCTCACTGCTCAAACGTCCCTGTGCACACATCTTGTCAAAATTTACCATGTACATTTCTGAGATGTCTTCTCAAGTTACTTTTATGTGTAAACCTTTGAGGACAGCTTAAACAGAAGAATGGTCTGTCTCCTGTGTGTCGTCTGTAATGAAGCGAGAGCTGAGAGGGTGCTGAGAACTGTTTACCACACACATCACATGGATATGATTTCCGTATAATGTCTTCCAATACTCCAGGCAGTGTAGGAACAGAATTCGTAGCATCAGAACGTGTCACCAATATTTCTTCTGAAAGAAATGAACTCCATATTTAGTAAAACCCTTGAAGCACTAAAACTATGAGCGGACACCATTGTCAAAGTACCATTTTTTTTTCTTGTATTTCATAGGAAATAGGGCTTGACATTACTGTTGGGCAGATGACTTAACCCTTGTCCTGCTGAATATTTTAATCTGCAACACCCACCCGATTATTAACCATTCAGATAACTTGATGCAAATTATTGCAACAAATTCACAATCAGAATGGCAAACAATGTAGATCCTGATCAGATGGCTTCGTCAGAAGCCATCTGATCTGGATCTTCATTGTTTGGAAAATAAGGCATATCCGGGCTCAGCAGGACAAGGGTTAACATGAGAAATTATATACAATGTTGGAGACGCCTCTGTGGTGTAGTGGTGATTCAAACCGGGGATTGCAGGATCAATCCCGGGCTTCTCCAGACTTTTGGATGAGTCTATAAACCGAGGTCCCGTCTCCGTATGACCTTAGCTGTTGGTGGGACGTAAAACTGAAATTCACTCACTATATACAATGTTAGAGAAAGCAAGACGAAAAAGGGCAAAGAGGGTTATTTAACCCTTTTTGTATCAAATGGATTTCTTTGTTTGTTTGATTTGAGGTTTAACATCCCCGTCAACACTGTAAAGGTCATTTTGGAGACTTTGCTTCCAATTTTGTGGGACTTTTACCCGACATTGAGATGAAATGACATCTCAAGCCCTGTCGCCCAATGAAACCAATAGGGTTTATTAGCATGAATGGTCCACCTCGCAACGCGGTTCCTGGACAGGCTTAGATCCTCTAAGCCATTTACCAGTACTAGTGTGCAGGCCGGATTCAGCTCTGCCTGGAAGCATCATGCAGCCCATATATTTCTTCAAGTCTCTATGGGCGGGGGCTTTTGTATCAAATGGAATCTTCCACCTTATACATGTATATAGTACAAGTCCATTTCAAAATTTAGGGGTTTCAGGTTGTGTTCACTTCAAATTTTATTTAAAAAAATGGCTGAAATTTATGCAAACAGTGTAGGCCCCGATCAGACGCTGCATTCTGTGGCTTCTGATCTGGACCTGCACTGTTTGCCAGGGTACCTGTTTTGGGGTTTCCGGTACAAAATGGGTTAATTGAAAGTCACATGAAAAAAAAAAAATCCCAATTGTTTTAGAGGTATGGCAATCTTTAACAGGTATGCGCCTGTTTTCCACTAACAGTAACCTCCCTTTGATTTTCTTCAAGCTACACCCTTTATGTCATAACGTTTTTTAAATAACTCTTATCTGCCATACACTTTGTTTACGGTCTATGTTAGTCATAATTTACATATAATGAGGTCAATTTCAAAATTTCAATTAACTGAAATTGATCTGGGTCTGTACTGTTTGCTTTGGCCTTTCTGTCCCAATACTTAGGATTATTATGGTAGCCAAGCAATAATTTATAGGTTATATATAACAAGAGGCCCATGGCCCACTATGCTCCCTGGTTACCTTACAAAATCTATCAAGTCAAGACCACTATGCTTACCAGAGCTCAAGTGGGTTAAAAGTGTCCTGTCCCCTGGCTGCCATGTTTTGTCTTTAACAGACCATAACTGCTTTTAAGAGGTTTTGGACAAACTTGGTAGGATCTTTTAATCAAACAGAAATGACAACCGTCTCCATCTTGTGACCCAGATACCTCAAAACTAATCTTGATTTCCCAACCCCAATGGTTCTCTTTACATAATTTGGAGTTAAAGGGGCCCATTAGTTAAGAGTGTTGACTTTACTCATTGTGTCCCTTTTCCTGTGGCTTGGAGTTTCCATTGGGTCTCATGTGAAAGACAAGTTCTGCTGAAGGATATACAGTCCAACCTGTGTTAAGCAAGCACCTAAGGGATAATGAAAATGTGCTTGCTTAAGACAGGTCCTTGCTTAATAGAGGTGGCCACTAAGACAGGTTTTACTGTACAGTCAATTTTCAATGGCTCAAACGCCTTTGGGACCACAAAAATCTGTTCGAGACAGGGGAAGTTCGAGACACAGAGGGTTACTGCAAGGAGGTATAACAGGATTAATTTTGGGACATCTTTTTAATGTTCTATAGAGGATCTTACATGAGTGTTCATGTATTATTGAATTTATCAAACGAGTTGAGAAAAAGAGATAAAATGCGAGGCCTTGTCTAGCATTTTATCCCTTTTGCTCAACAAGTTTAATAAATTTAATAAAACATGAACACGAATGCAAGATTCTATTTATCATATGACATTTTATTCAAGATTTTTTAATCAAAATGTGAACAGCCCGCCTTTATTAAACGCGACGCCGTTAAGGACGTCGAACGAAATATCTACCTAATTTGCATATTTAATCCACTAGTGGATTATCGAAAATATTATACTGGCATTATTACACTCTCAGACGTGACGTCATATGATAAATAATAATAATGTATGCTGTGTGTACTCATTAGAATCGCTTCATTGAGGCGATTCTAATGGGCACACACAGCATACCTTTATTTCATAGAACATCATAAAGATATTAACCCTTGTCCTGCTGAGCCCGGATAAGCCTTATTTTCCAAACAATGAAGATCCAGATCAGATGGCTTTTGAAGAAGCCATCTGATCAGGATCTTCATTGTTCGCCATTCAGATTGTGAATTTGTTGCAATAATTTGAATCAAGTAATCTTATTGGTTGATAATCAGTAGTGGGTGTGGCATATTTAAATATTCAGCAGGACAAGGGTTAAACTGATCCATATTACGCTTCATGACCTGACAGTATGATTTAACCACAGTGGTTCGAACTACAGTCCAACCTGTATTAAGCAAGCACCTCAGGGATATTCAAAAAGTGCTTGCTTAAGGCAGGTGCTTGCTTAACACAGGTGAATTTTAATGCATTTTCCTTTTTCGAGAACTGAATGCCTGCTTGCTTAAGGCAGGTTCCTTGCTTAATAGAGGTGGCCACTATGACAGGTTTGACTGTACCCCTATTTTGAACACATTTTCATGGTCCCGAAGGTACTTGAGTTATTGAAGTTTGACTGTACGTACAAATGCTAAATTAATTCGCTTACATCCTGCATGTAGCATAGAAGTTTTTTTTTGTTTATCTTTTTCATCCTGGAGTACTAGGGATAGAGAAATTGAGGGCTAAAAATCACATCAAGTCGGATTTTCTTAACCCTTCCTTTTGCTGAATATTCAGCTTAGCCACACCCATTTCTGACTTTGAACAAATCAGATTACTTGATGTAGTTTATTCTTACAAAGCTATAAACTAAATGTCAAATAGTGTAGATCCTGATCAGATGGCTTCTTCAGAAGCCATCTGATCTGGATCTGCACAGTTTCCAAAGATAGGGGTTGTCGTGAACAGCATGATAAGAGTTAAAGAATAGAATAAGATTTTTAATGTCATCAGCTACTCAGTTTTCCTTGGCACTTCAAGAGAGACTTTTTTCTTCAAATTTGAAATATCTCATGACGTGACAATATTTTCAGTTCAAACTGACTCTGACAGTCAAATCAATGAAATTATTTCAACAGTCTTAATTAGACACTGAGAAACACTGCACCTGAAAATGCCGCCTGCTTATGGCGTCTGCTGATTTGTTTGTTTGTTTGATTTGAGGTTTAGCGTCCCCATCAACACTGTAAAGGTCATTTTGGAGACGTTGCTTCCAATTTTGTGGGACTTTTACCCGACATTGAGATGAAATGCCATCTCAAGCCCTGCCACCCAATGAAACCAATAGGGTTTATAAGCATGGATGTGCCGACTCGCACCGCATTGCCTGGGCAGGCTTAGATCCTCTAAACAGTTTACAAGTACTTGTGTGCGGATCGGTTTCAGCTCTGCGTGGAAGCATCAAAGAGCCCATCTATTTCTTCAAGCCCCGATGGGCGGGGGCTAAATGTCGTCTGCTGAATCTTTTTGCAAACTTTTTAAAAATATTTTTGAGTACAGGCAAACAGTGTGGACCCAGATCAGACTGATCCTAGAGGGGCAGTCTGATCTGGGTCTACACCGTTTGCAAACTTGACTTTTAAAGTAACCGGCAGATGACAAAAAAGATGACAATTGTTGTGATTGGCATGTTATGGGTTAAAATTTTCATTCCTATTAAACTTGACCAGGCATTGTTGAAAGTTGATTTGTAAAATCACAATCTATGCTTGTTTGGAGTTAAACAGCTCAGTCAACACTACTGAGGCCATAACAAGCTTGACGATAACACATCCGTGTGACAAAGTGCATGTTTTCACATCTCCAAAACAGTTACTTTTTTTGGTAACATTTGTGATATTTTTCCTATTAATTAATGTTCCATAGTTTGTGAGTACTCATTAGAACCGCCGCATTGAAGCTGTTCTAACAAGTACCCACAGCCTATGTGTTAGAGCAGAAATAAAAAACAAGAGGGCCATGATGGCCCTGGATCGCTCACCTGATCCATAGTGTTACAAGTGGGCCCCAGGGAGGGCCATTATTGGCCCAAGGGCTTTTATGTACCTAAATTCTGAGGGAGGTCTTAAAGGTGAAGCTTCATACCAAACAAAAACAAAGGCTATAATTTGTACAATCTTGACAAAGGTCCACTAGATGAAGCTACACACCGAATATCAAAGACCTGGGCCTTGCGGTTTCAGAGAAGAAGATTTTTATAAAGATATTCCCTACATAAGCCTATGCACCAGGGCTATATAAGTCTATGTAAAACCAAAGGGCCCCAAGGTGGGGGGCATTTGTGGCCCCAGGGCTATAATTTGAACAATCTTGGTAGAGGTCTACTAGATGAAGCTCCATACCAAATATCAAAGACCTGGGCCTTGCAGTTTCAGAGAAGAAGATTTTTAAAAATTTCCCTTTATAAGTCTATGTAAAACCAAAGGGTCTCTGGGCGGCGACATTTTTGGCCCCAGAGCTATAATTTGAACAATCTTGGTAGAGATCCAATAGATGACGCTTCATACCAAATATCAAAGACCAGGGCCTTCTGGTTTCAGACGAGAAGATTTTTAAAGGTTTTCCCTATATAAGCCTATGTAAAACCAGTGGGCCCTGGTGCGGGGGGGGGGGGGGGGGGGGGGGGGGGGGGGGGGGGGGGGGGGGGGGGGGGGGGGGGTGGGCATTTTTTGGACCCAGGGCTATAATTTGAACAATCTTGGTAGAGATCCAATAGATGACGCTTCATACCAAATATCAAAGACCAGGGCCTTCTGGTTTCAGACGAGAAGATTTTTAAAGGTTTTCCCTATATAAGCCTATGTAAAACCAGTGGGCCCTGGTGCGGGGGGGGGGGGGGGGGGGGGGGGGGGGGGGGGGGGGCATTTTTTGGACCCAGGGCTATAATTTGAACAATCTTGGTAGCGGTCCACTTGACGAAGCTACTTACCAAATATCAAAGGCGTGGGCGTTCTGGTTTCAAACAAGAAGATTTTTAAAGGTTTTCCCAATATAAGCCTATGTAAAACCAGTGGGCGCCGGGGCGGGGCCGGTTTTGGGCCCAGGGCTATAATTTGAACAATCTTGGTAGAGGTCTACTAGATGAAGCTCCATACCAAATATCAAAGACCTGGTCCTTGCAGTTTCAGAGAAGAAGATTTTTAAAAATTTACCTTTATAAGTCTATGTAAAACCAAAGGGTCTCTGGGCGGTGACATTTTTGGCCCCAGAGCTATAATTTGAACAATCTTGGCAGAGATCCAATAGATGACGCTTCATACCAAATATCAAAGAGCTGGGCCTTTAAGAAGAATTTTAAAGGTTTTCCCAATATAAGCCTATGTAAAACTAGTGGGCCCCGGGGCGGGGCTGTTTTTGGCACCAGGGCTATAATTTGAACCTATATAAGCCTATGTAAAACCAGTGGGCCCTGGTGCGGGGGGGGGGGGTGGGCATTTTTTGGACCCAGGGCTATAATTTGAACAATCCTGGTAGCGGTCCACTAGACGAAGCTACATACCAAATATCAAAGACCTGGGCCTTCTGGTTTCAGACAAGAAGATTTTTAAAGGTTTTCTCTATATAAGCCTATGTAAAACCAGTGGGCGCCGGGGCGGGGCAGGTTTTGGGCCCAGGGCTATTAATCCATCCACTGGTTAAGCAGGAGAAGCTCTGGTGGCTATTTTGTTCACCCGAGCGGAAAAGTATGAGCAATTTTGGTAGAGGGACACCAAACGAACATTCCTGTGAATTACTTTCAAAATCCATCCACTGGTTAAGGATAAGAAATCGTTTAAAGGTTTTGCTATTTTTAGCTCTGGTGGCCATTTTGTTCACCCGAGCAGAACTGTACAAGCAATTTTGGTAGAGATTCACCAAAGGAACATTCCTGTGAAATAATTTCAAAATCAACCACTGGTTAAGGAGAAGAAGTCGTTTAAAGGTTTTTTCTATTTTAAGCTCTAGCGGACATATTGTTCACCCGAGCGTAACGGTTTGAGCAATTTTGGTAGAGGGTCACCCAAGGAACATTCCAGTGAAATAATTTCAAAATCCATCCACTGGTTAAGGAGACGAAGTTGTTTAAAGATTTTCTATTTTTAGCTCTGGCCGCCATTTTGTTCACCCGAGCGGAACGGTTTAAGCAATTTTGGTAAAGGGTCACCCAAGGAACATTCCAGTGAAATAATTTCAAAATCCATCCACTGGTTAAGGAGACGAAGTTGTTTAAAGATTTTCTATTTTTAGCTCTGGCCGCCATTTTGTTCACCCGAGCGGAACGGTTTAAGCAATTTTGGTAAAGGGTCACCCAAGGAACATTCCAATGAAATAATTTCAAAATCCATCCACTGGTTAAGGAGAAAAAGTCGTTTAAAGGTTTTTCTATTTTTAGCTCTGGCGGCCATCTTGTTCATCCGAGCGGAACGGTTTGAGCAATTTTGGTAGAGGGTCACCCAAGGAACATTCCTGTGAAGTAATATCAAAATCCATCCCCTAGTTAAGGAGAAGAAGTCGTTTAAAGGTTTTTCTATTTTTAGCTCTGGCGGCCATCTTGTTCACCTGAGCGGAAAGGTTTGAGCAATTTGGTAGAAGGTTATCCAAGGAACATTCCTGTGAAATAATTTCAAAATCCATCCACTGGTTAAGCAGGAGAAGTCATTTAAAGGTTTTTCTATTTTTAGCTCTGGCGGCCATCTTGCTCACCCGAGCGGAACGGTTTGAGCAATTTTGGTAGAGGGTCACCCAAGGAACATTCCTGTGCAATAATTTCAATATCCATCCACTGGTTAAGGAGAAGAAGTCCTTTAAAGGTTTTTCTATTTTTAGCTCTGGCGGCCATTTTGTTCACCCGAGCGGAACGGTTTGAGCAATTTTGGTAGAAGGTTATCCAAGGAACATTCCTGTGAAATAATTTCAAAATCCATCCACTGGTTAAGCAGGAGAAGTCGTTTAAAGGTTTTTCTACTTTTAGCTCTTGCGGCCATCTTGTTCACCCGAGCAGAACAGTTTGAGCAATTTTGGAAGAGGATCACCCAAGGAGCATTCCTGTGAAATTAGATCAAAATCTGTTCAGCAGTTTTGGAGAAGAAGTTGTTTAAAGCAAAAGTTGACAACGGACGCACGGACGACGGACAAAGACCGATCCCAAAAGCTCACCTTGAGCACTTCGTGCTCAGGTGAGCTAAAAAATAATGTATGGCCCAGTAAACCTCAGTTTTTTCTCTATATAAAGTGGGGTTTATATGGGTGTTCATTACATGGACTTGTTGATGTGATACAATCATTTCACCTAAACACACTTTTCCTGCACTTTCCTGTTTATACATAAGCGGTTAACCAGTTCAGTGCACATTCTTTCTCCAGAAATTGACAACTGCCCTTCTTGAATCAGCAGAAAGGAGACAGTGACCGTAGAAAAGATTTCATGATCAATCTCCATGAAAGAATGTTGCCATCCCAACAGGTACTGAACCCAGGTCCTCCTGATCACCAGTCAGATGTGCATCCAACAGAGTGAACAGACCTACAAAGGCTGGCAAAATAACAAATTCACAAGAAAAATGGCTAAATTTCTTTGCAGACACTGAATGTTCTGATCAGATGCCCATACTCCATGTGTATAGCTCTTGTGTGCCGAGCGCAATGCTCCATGCCAGTGAGACATGGCCATTGACAAAGCCAAACCTCCAATGTCTACAGCGAAATGACAGGGCAATGATCAGACAGATCTGCAATGTCAAGCCACAGGACACTGTCACCATCAGGTCCAGTGAGTTACTTGAGCGTCTTGGCATTGAGTACCTGGACCTCATCCTGAAAGAGAGAAGGCTTCACTGGTATGGACATGTGGAACGCTCCAATGGTGCAGTCAAGACTGCCTGTAACATACAGGTAGGTGGAAAGCGGGGGCCAGGAAGGCCCAAGATGAACTGGAAGCAACTAACAGAAAGAGATTGCAGAGAAATGGAAGCTCTCTGCTATCGATCCTCATGATAGACAAGCCTGGAGATCTAGTGTAAGATCTGCCATGAGTGCAGCAAGCCAGCTACCTGGAAGGGACATTGCCCCTGTACCTGCATGTTAATCAAAAATCCGTTGTTGATGATGATGATGATACTCCAACCACTGATTAGGGCCAGCAAAGTCTATACACAGCCACAATAACATTTCAGTTGCAGCACAAGAAAGTTCTTATTTTTAATCAGACTACAAAAGATACATGTACAATGCATATACCGTATTCGCCCTAATTACCGCACATGCTCCTATAAGCGCACACCAAAGCTATTTTTGAAAAGGAAATGCATAAGCGCACACTTTACAGTAATCTCCCCTTGAAGCTCTCATAGTTAATCAATAAAAACTTACCATTATTTCTTCCAACAGTAAAGGCAATGCTTAAGTATCTTTTTCCTTCCCATTAAATACCAGTATGCATCATCTTGGAAGCTCTTGTTTTCGTATCAATTGTGCGCTAATTAGGTAGATTTTTCACCATGATTTTATGACACGATTTTGAAAAAACTAAGTGCACAGTGCGGTAATTAGGGCGAATACGGTATACACAAAAAAGTTCTTACGTTCTTCATACATTTTTGAGTTGATTTTTTATCAATCAGCCCGAAGTAACTAACTATTGAAGCTTCCCATCTGCTCTTGTCCAGGGGCCAGTTGTTCAAAGCATTGTTAGCTTAATGAGCTCGTTAGTGGTCATATTGTTAACTGTTCTAGCAAGTTTAATATTCAAAGTTTTGGTACATGTATTTTGCTGAAAAAATGTGAGCAGCTTTTGCTAATGCAAAAGCTGCTCACATTTTTTCAGCAAAAATATTAGCATATTTGCAATAATAAATGATCAAAGTTTTAACAATAGGTTAACTAACAACGTTGTTAGTTTTGAACAACTGGCCCCAGCTGCCTATTGCTGACCATGTACAAACTCCAGGTTCCAGTTATCTAGAGCAGTGCTAGTCTTCTCCCTGTGACATCACAGCACTGTGTGAAAAGTAAAAACTGGAATGGGCTCAAGTACTAGGACATTGGCAAGCAGTGCAGACTCAGATCAGATGCCACAGAATGTGGCATCTGATCAGGGTCTACACTGTTTGCTTAAAGGCAAGGGGCCAGTTGTTCAAAGCATCGTTAGCTTAACGAGCTCATTAGTGGTCATATTGTTAACTGTTCTAGCAAGTTTCGTATTCAAAATTTTGGTATTTTGCTGAAAAAATGTGAGCAGCTTTTGCTAATGCAAAAGCTGCTCACATTTCTTTCAGCAAAAATATTAGCATATTTGCCATAATTAATGATCAAAGTTTTACTGATATGTTAACTAACGACGTCGTTAGTTTTGAACAACTGGCCCCAGCTGCCTTTTGCTGACCATGTACAAACGCCAGGTTCCAGTTATCTAGAGCAGTGCTAGTCTTCTCCCTGTGACATCACAGCACTGTGTGAAAAGTAAAAATTGGAATGGGCTCAAGTGCTAGGACATTGGCAAACAGTGCAGACCCTGATCAGATGCCAAAGAACTGTTTGCTTAAAGGCCAGGAATTTAATGGTTAAACAAAACAGTCTAAGACTCAGTTCAGGAAAATTTCCTAGAGACAATGGACCCACTAGTGCCGTCAGTGCTCTGATTACAAGCAGTTACAACAATTAGATCTGAGGAACAGATGTGTTCGTTAGGGCTGGCTAATTGGAGCTGAAAAGATACTCGATTATCAGTCCTGTCATTGTGATCGATAATTGATTAGTAATCGCTAAGGTTTTTGTCATTATTTTACCTGTCTTGCTTTCTGTCTGAGCATGACTCTTACCATATGTTGCACTTTACCGTATGTATATTTGAACAGACAGGCCTGAGCAAACAGTGTAGACCCAGATGAGACGCCGCATAATGCGGCTTCTCATCAGGGCCTGCACTGTTTGCCACTCATCCAGCTATTTTAGGCATAACTTTGGGTAGAAAATTGTACCTATCAAGTAATCATGCATTTAACTTGATATAGGCACATTTCTCTCAGGGCTATATGAGTGAGGGTTTGAGTTTTACATCCCACCAACAGTTAAGGTCATACGGAGACGGGACCTCAGTTTAAAGACTCATCCGAAAGTCTGCACAAGCCCAGGATCGATCCTGCGATCCCTGGTTTACAAGGCAAGTAGCGTAACCACTACACCACGGAGGCTTCTCTCAGGGCTATATGGTAAAGCTTGATAGATATAATTAATTTTACATATCCACTCAATTTGAATATTTCGGCCAGTGGCCTTCATCAGAAAAACTGAAATACACAGAAAACTACATCGCCAAAGTCGCCATTGATTTCAAAGGAAATAATTTCAAAGGTTTATTTACTGGCTGAAATATTCAAATTGAGTGGACATGTATGATCAATCGTATTTTCCTTCCCCCTGGAAGACTTTATACATGGTTGATAGATATAACTTACGTACTCTTGTCATAAATCCCACAAATTATCCCATCAAACGGCCAAAATGCAGACCCCTGATGTAGAGGAAATAATTGTCCCTTAGCACTTGTCCTGCTGAATACATTAATTTTGCCATACCCACTTCTGATTCTCAACCAACCAACCAAATTATTTGATATAATGTATCCATTCAATTCACAAAATAGCAAACCCTTATCCGGCTGTTCACAACAACCCCTATCTTTGCAAACAGTGTAGATTCAAATCAGATGGCTTCTGAAGAAGCTCTACCATCACATGATCAAGTCTGTGAAATAAAGACCCCCTAAACCCCACTTTATATAGAGAAAATTGGGGTTTAGGGGGTATACATTATTTTACTTATTTCTGCTCCAAGACATAGGTTGTGGGTACTCGTTAGAACCCCCTCAATGAGGCGGTACTAACGAGCATCCAAAACCTATGTTTGGAGTATAAATAAGAAAAATATCACAAATTTTCATCAGAAAAATTACCTTTTTGGAGGTTTGAAAAATGCACAGTGTCACACGGATGTAATGACTGTTTGCAAATGTGGGCATTGTCCTGTTAATCCTTATCCCGCTGTTCACAACTTTTGCAAACAGTGTAGATCCTAATCAGATGGCTTCTGAAGAAGCCATCTGATCAGGATCTTCACTGTTTGTTGTGCAGTTTGTGAATTGAACAAATATATTACATCAGTTAATTTGATTGGTTGATAATCAGCAATGGGAGTGGCTTAATTAATTTATGCAGCCAGATAAGGGTTAACAAGGGTCAATGTATTGTTGTACTTTGTGCCATGCAGCTTTTAATTTGTTTTGTTTGTTTGAATTTAAGTTTTACAGTGTTGACGGGGACGTTAAACCTCAAATCAAACAAAAACAAAACCAAATGGAATCTTCCTCTTTATATATAGTAGTTCATTTCAAAATTTAGGGGTGTCAGGTTGTGTTTTCATCAAAATTTATTTGGAAAATGACTGAACTTTTAGCAAACAGTGGAGGCCCTGATCAGATGCCGCATTTTGCGGCGTCTGATCTGGGCCTCCACTGTTTGCCAGGGTACCCATTTTGGGGTTTCTGGTACTAAATGGGTTAACATCCCCCTTGACACTATTCAGGTCATTTTGGAGACATTGCTTCTAATTTTGTGGGACTTTTACCTGACACTCAATTAAAATGACATCTCAAGCCCGCCCTGCCAACCAATGAAACCAAAAGGTTTATATGCATTGGATGGTGTGACTCGCACCACTTTGCCTGGGCAGGCTTAGTCCTTCTTAGCGGTTTACCAGTACTCATGTATGGTCAGCTTCAGTGCTGGGTGGGAGCCATCTATTTCTCCAAGCCCCAATGAGCGGGTGCAGGAAAAGTCAATATGACTGGTATCCAAAAACATGGGATCGTGTATCACATTTCGAACCCCTTGTCAAGTCTTGAACCCATGACCTCCTGCATTTTCAGTGGCCATTAGATACTTGCTTTGTAAGTTTGTTTGATTTGAGGTTTAACGTCCCCGTCAACACTGTAAAGGTCATTTTGGAGACGTTGCTTCCAATTTTGTGGGACTTTTACCCGACACTGAGATGAAATGACATCTCAAGCCCTGTCGCCAAATGAAACCAATAGGGTTTATTAGCATGGACGGTCTGCCTCGCACCGCGGTTCCTGGACAGGCTTTGATCCTCTCAGCAGTTTACCAGTACTAGTGTGCGGGCCGGATTCAGCTCTGCGTGAAAGCATCATGCAGCCCATATATTTCTTCAAGCCCCTATAGGCGGGGGCTACTTGCTTTGTAAGAAGTTGTACTATCAAGCTGTATGGAATATGACATGCTCTATTCCAAAATCTGTTGGATCGATCTCCAAACACTTGTATGTTACAAAGTTGTAGTGTGGGCTACACTATCTATGATCTTCCATCTTTCAAGCTATATACAGTAGAACTTGGATGGCTCGAACATCGATGGCTCGTTTACCATGGATGAGTCGAACCCGCTCTTGAGTCCCTAGCGAAATACTCTACATAAGAAATAGTGAGGGATAATTAAGATGTAAGTCTTTCATCTTGCAAATGTATGCTATGTGTACTCATTAGAATCGCCTCAATGAGGCGATTCTAATGAGTACACACAGCATACATTTTCATTATAGAACACCGAAAGGATGTTTGAAAGTATCACGTTATGCCTCCTGGCAGAAATCTTCAGTGGCTCGAACTACCCCTGTCTCGAACAGATTTTCGAGGTTCCAAAGGTGTTCGAGCCATTGAAGTTCGACTGTATAACAAAGTTGTATCATGTAACCTGGGCTATAGGCAACATATCATCTGATGGCATCATATGGCAATGATTTGTAGTGTACGGGCTTTAGGCAACATATCATCTGATGGCATCATATGGCAACGATTTGTAGTGTACGGGCTTTAGATGTTGATGCTGATCCAAACATTGATATTTGCCATTTTGTCTATGGATTAACGATTTTGGATTAACGCTTTGGTACTACAACCTAAACTACTATAGGCAACATATCATCTGATGGCATCATATGGCAATGATTTGTAGTGTACGGTCTTTAGGCAACATATCATCTGATGGCATCATATGGCATATGTAGTGTCCAAGTACACACAGTAAATGACCATTTTGGCCACAATCTATGTTTGGACTAGAAATAAGAAATAATTCATAAATATTCATCACAATTAAGATTATAATAGAATGCACTACATGTATATGACACGGATGTGTTATTGTAATGCAACACAAGAAAGTTT
This sequence comes from Lucinisca nassula, assembly GCA_963580285.1. Lineage (NCBI taxonomy): Eukaryota > Metazoa > Mollusca > Bivalvia > Lucinida > Lucinidae > Lucinisca > Lucinisca nassula. Next base: position 5,584,547 of record CAUZLF010000003.1, read on the forward strand.
TCATTTTAGATGAGACTACCAAAGATCTTAAGTATTGGGACAGATTGGCCTAAGCAAACAGTGCAGACCCTTATCAGACTGCTCCTGAAGGAGCAGTCTGATTAGGGTCTACACTGTTTGCCATTCCATCTGTACCTTTTGGACTTCTAGCTCGATCATGAAACAAATTTGTTAAAATTTTAGGAGAATTATAGGAAGTCCTCAACGTGACCCAAATTTTTATGGTATTGACAACTCAAGTTCATATTTGTCTGACACATGCAATTTGTCACATCACATGAGTGATCATATGTGCTTTCAGATTTCCTTTCACATTAAAACATCTGCCACATATTTCACACTTGAATGGACGGGCTCCAGTATGAATACGGTAGTGTGTCTCCAGATGCCACTTGCTGCGGAATCCCTTCCCACAGACATCACACCCGTAGTGTCCTCCTGGTTGAGGGACTGTTGCTGGTAATCTTCCTATTGTCCCTATACTAGACTGTCCTGGCTGTATCGTACTGTCTATATCTACGGCAAATCCTGAAAAACATGTACAGTAAAACCTGTTTTAGTGGCCACCTCTATTAAGCAATCAACCTGTCTTAAGCAAGCAGGTGTTTTGCTCCCAAAAAAGCCAAATGTGTTAAATTTCACCTGTATTAAGCAAGCACCTGTCTTAAACAAGCACATTTCTGTTATCCCTTAGGTGCTTGCTTAATACAGGTTGGACTGTATGATAAAATCAGACAAAATACCCTACAATACCAAAACCAGAGCTGTGCAATACCAAAACGTCAGCAAATGAAAAGCGACGTTGTGTGATCTTAGAATTCCAACAGAATATTGAAGAATATCTGTTGAAATTGTTTAACACTATCCAATCAGACATCACATTACATGCTCATTAGAGTCAATAGGCCATCCAATAAAACATCAAGCTACATACTGTAGAACACTTAAATTTGGCGGGAGCAAATTACGGTGGTTTTAATGAGGGGACCTTTTGGCAGGTATTCAATTTCAACAATAAAGAAAAACTGATTTCTGACGAAGCCTTGTGCATGCAAGTTCTGACTGGTTATTTGCATGTCATGAAATGTAATTTTCAACTGTTTTTTACATTGCATCGTTCTTGTTGTGTGGGTGAATACAAACCAGTTCTATTGTTGAGTTATAATTATTAATTGTCTTCTTTCTTGCATTCACGTTTTCGCTACTCAAAATGTGGACTAGGTTTACTCACAGGCAAAGCCCTCAATCAATTACCAATTATACATGCCGTTCTTGGTAGCCCAGTCGGAGGTACATCTGACTGGTGATCAGGATGACGTGGGTTCGATACCTAATGGGGTCGGCAACATTCTTTTGTGGAGAGTGCATGAAATCTTTTCTATGGTCATTCTCTCCCTTCCACTGACTCAAGAAGGGCAGTTGTCAGTTTCTGGCAAAAGAATGTGCGCTGCCCTGGTTAACCGCTTACATATAAGTTTGCCCAGGAAAAGTGTAGATAGGTAAACTGACCAGCTCAATATGACCTAAATAGCATTGATTTAGCTGTTAATCCCAAACAAACAAACCAATTATACATGCAATTTTTGACAATTACTGTCAAGATGTATTTGCATTTATTCAGCCCTGTTGACAGTGCTAAATGGCTTAATAACTGACACAAAGAGAAAGACTTGATAAAATATATCTTTTACTCTGGTTGGATGGAATAAACTTCAAGCTACACTCCTTAACATTATGTCTGACTTCTAAAGAAGTAATGCACTTTTTCTTTTGTCATCAATAATGTCTTTGACCGATTGACATTTATACTTTTGATGTGTATTGGGAATAAAATTTCTGCCAGTCTGCCATTCTTCTCTTATGCTGTTTGGTATTTATTGTATTTTTTTATTTTGGCATTTTTTTTCCTTGACCACCAATAGCGCCAAAATAAAATGACCGCCAGATATAAGTGTTTTTTTACAATAAGTGCATGAGAATAAATTTTTGAGGTCAGCCAATTAGCCTACAACTTACATTACACAAGTGAATTAGAATAAAATTTTGGCGTCATCCAATCAGACAGCAAATTACACAGGCAAGTGCATTAGAATAAATTTTTGATGTCATCCAATCAGACGTCAATTGACACATGCAAGTGCATTAGAATAAATTTTTGATGTGTCCCAATCAGACACCAAGTTACATACATAGAGAATACCAGGTGAGTGTCTTTTGATATCAAATTTATCAGGCTCGGCTTTGAGAACGCTTGTAGAATCACGAGGCTTGCAGAGCGATTCTACATGATTTCTCAAAGCCGAGCCCAATGAACTTTATAACACATGACACAAATCTGGTATTCTATTTATCAGATTATCCCCTTGTACTCTCTTAAATTAACAATTTTCGATCAAGTATTGATGGTCCTCAGTGCGTCCCAGCATTCCAGCGGTCGATATATTTTGTATCAGCTGACCATATATTTTTCTATAATATCTTTTTCAAGCAATTTTTCCATTTTTTTTCCAGTAATAATAACATTTTTGCCAATTTTTAAAGCAGTCCGGTTCATTCATAAAAGTACAATGTCATGTTGACCTGATAAAGCTCACTTGTCCTGAGCATATCTTTATCAGGTCAATGTGTTATAATGCAGTTAATATAGGGGTTAACTGATAACAAAGTGTAATAGAATAGTGAATAGCCTGATAAACTCCATTCTTTATAGAGAAAAGTGGGGATTTCAAGGGCATACAATATTTTTCTTATTTCTCCTTTGTAATACTCTTGAATGCTTAGCACTCTGGGTAAAAATTCAGCAGGGAGCTTTTTAAAATATTTTTCTTCTTTTTTTTTTTTTGAGAAAACAAATTTTGACATTTCATGCATATTGTCCCCCATTTGTCAAAACCTGTTTTCAGGGAAAAGAAGAGAAATATTTTAATAAATTTATTGTCTGCTGAATTTTCCCAGAGCATGGTAAAGGTTAACTGCAGATATTGAGAATACAGCAAACATCACTTGAACAAGTCCGCAACATGAACACCCCACTAAACCCCACTTTATATAGAGAAAACTGGGGTTTACGGGGGTATACATTATTTTCCTTATTTCTGCTCCAAGATATAGGTTGTGGGTACTCGTTAGAACCGCCTCACTGAGGCGGTTCTAACGAGTACCCTCAACCTATGTTTTGAACATCTGTAACAAAAATATCAAGGATTTTCATCAGACAAGTTCCCAAGTTGGAGATGTGAAAAATGCACTATGTCACACGGGTGAGTTATCGTAATGAAAAGGACATCTCTAAGGCTCTACAGTTTAATCTTTTCTAAAATCTAAGCATGTATCGATACATACCGGTATACTCTTTCAAAGAATGTTTTAAAATCTAACACTTTGCAAAAAGCTACAGCAAACAACAGTCAATTTCTTTTTAATTTTTTTTCTTAAGAAAACTCTGGACATTTCATAATTATGAATCAACAGCTCATGTAATTTCAAATTTCAAGCATTATCTTCTCTGTTTAGTTTGTATTGAGTTTAATGGCCCAGTCAACACTATTTAGGTCATTTTTCAGCCGGTCAGTTTACCTATCAACACTTTTCCTGGGCAGGCTTATACGTAAGCGGTTAACCTCTTTCGCCAGAAACTGACAACTGCCCTTCTTGAATCAGCGGAAGGGAGAGAATGACCGTAGAAAAGATTTCATGATCAATCTCCACGAAAGAATGTTGCCTACCCCGGCAGGTATCGAACCTGCATCCTCCTGATCACCAGTCAGACGCACATCCAACTGAACTACCGAGGCCGGCCGCATTATCGTCTCTGAAAAAATAAGAAGGAAGACTGCTCCGAAAATATTGTCTGCAAGGTGTTATTAGAACTGTAAGAGATTACGATAATATAGGGATCAACCATGGTTTTTCATGTATTAACATTTGCAATTGCATATTAATGCAATGAAATAACCATGGATGATTGTTGTTCTTGCATAACTTACGAATCCGACAGCAAATTTTGACGAAAACGCCCAAAAGCTCCATATAAATTCCATATAAACTCTTCAAATGTGACAGGCAAACCAAAATGGCGGCCAGTTCAGAATGCTGTTTACAATGACGTTGTCATGCAGTGACGTCATTATAGAACCCTAAAACGCTACGTTCAGGGCGATAACGTTACGTCGCTCAACGTAACGTGTTACTTCAACAAAGCAAGGCCCGTTTTGTGATATCAAAAGTTCAAAATCCATGTTCAAACAGCACGCGAATTTCATGATTTGAACATGGTTTTGCTGTTTGAGCACGGATTTCGGTCCATTTGACAACGGCTTCAAACAGCCATGTGCATAGGTTTTTATGCAAGAACACCCTTTCATATCTGTAGAACAAGCATTGTTTGCATGAAAATGTTCAATATTTTGAAAGCAGACCCCTACAAAAAATAGTTTTCCTGTCGATCATCAAGTTAACCCTTGTCTTGCTGAGCCCGAATATGCCTTATCTTTGAAACAATGTAGATCCAGATCAGATGGCTTCTGAAGAAGCCATCTGATCAGGATCTTCATTGTTTCCCATCCAGTTTATGAATTTGTTGCAATAATTTGCATCAAGTAATCTGATTGGCTGATAATCAGTAGTAGGTGTGACATATTTAAATATTCAGCAGGACAAGGGTTAACAGGTTTGTGCAATGAACATCCATCTAAACCCCACTTTGTATAAAGATAGGATTTCTTGGGGTTTTAATTATTTTCCTTTTTTTTGTGGGTACATGTACTATTTAGAGCTGTCTAATTGAGGGGGTTCTATTGAGCACCAACAATCTATACATGTATTAGGACTAGAAATAAGAACAAGAGGTCCATGATGGACCTAATGAGCTTTTTTCACGACGTACTTCCGGTTCTAAAAATAGAACGGGAAAAGCCCTGGCCGTCATCTGTCGTATTGCTTCAAAGGCAGTGGGACAGATAAAGTGTTAATTACAGCGTAAAACAGTGGAATTCTTTTAAACTTTTGGCGAATTCTACTGTAAGATAAAGGGAGAAACACCGATATGCTGCCAGATATGAAATTCTCTCTCTCTCTCTCTCTCTCTCTCTGTCTCTCTTTCTCTCTCTCTCTCTCTCTCCGCACCAACACTTAGCGAACACAGGCAAATGTTAATTACAGTTTGTCGTTAAATGACGCCACGTCAACAGACATGTAGCGGGTCAACAACGTCGTGTCTACATCAAACCAACTTCAAAGCGATACATTGAATTTGACATTGCAATGTCGATGAAACGTCAGAACGTTGTGTTGGCTATAATACGGCATTGCTTAATAAAATGTCATTTGCCCAGTGCTCGGACCCATCAAGACTCAGAGGGATTGGAACATTAAATTCAAAACAAACGTAGAACACCCTTTCAGTGCATGAGAATGAAACACTCCTTCGCAAGTGCAAGACTTTACAGTAAAATCTGGTAGATTTGTAGATTGGTTCAACCTGCCCAGCCCTTAGGTCTACATTAACCCATTTGGTACCGGACACCCCAAAAGTGGTAAGTGACACACAGTGCAGGCCCAGATCAGACGCGGCAGAATGCGGCGTCTGATTGGGGCCTACACTGTTTGCAAAAAGTTCGGCCATTTTCCAAATAAATTTTTAAGAAAACACAACCTCACACCCCTAAATTTTGGAAATGACTGCTATATATAAGGAGGAAGATTCCATTTGGTACAAAAAGGGTTATGGGCTTCTTGGATACAGGGATCAATCAAACCACTCTCTCATCTCAACGGTCACATGAAATTGAAGCGAGTTAGTGTGGTTGTCGACAGCATGACGTCGAGTCAACGTTGACTCGACACCCGTCTACAAGTCCACTCAATGTTTTTTTTTTTTTTTCAACTGTCAGTATGTTTATTAGTCTGCCTAACAGTCCATCCGTTCGTCTGTTAGTTAGTCAGTCATTCATTCAGTCAGTCGGTCTGTGTGTCGTCTGTCTGTCTGTCTACTGTCAGTCAAACCTCTCACTCTCTCCCTCTGTCTGTCTCTCTATCTCCAAAGGTTATGTGACAATGAAGTGAGTTGGAGTAGGGGTCGACGGCATGGCGTCGAACCAACATTGACTTAACGCCCCCAGTCCACTCATTTTCTTCGACTGTCAGGATAGATAGATAGATAGATAGATAGATAGATAGATAGATAGAGAGATAGATAGATAGATAGATAGATAGATAGATAGATAGATAGATAGATAGATAGATAGATAGATAGATAGATAGATAGTAGATAGATAGATAGATAGATAGATAGATAGATAGATAGATAGATAGATAGATAGATAGATAGATAGAACGATAGATAGAACGATAGATAGAACGATAGATAGATAGATAGATAGATAGATAGATAGATAGATAGATAGATAGACTTGGGTAGCGAATAAAACGAAAGTTACCTAAAAACTTATTTTGTAAGTAAGCTTTCGTGAATAACGGTAGCTCAATCCTTTGACATGGGTCATTCACGAAAAGATTTTCGTCAATTAAAAACGGATTTAGGATAAATGAATTTCGGTAATAAAAGCGAAATATCATTCTTTCTTTCTCGAGGCATTATTTCAATGAAAACGGGTATATTTTCTCTCAAAATGTCTGAATATTGTTACCATTTTAAGTTCCGCCAATACATTTGAATAGCGATGGCCGTTTCAATTGACGGCCAGTACTTTGCGCATGCGCAAGAATGACGTCATAAACGGAATTCCTAAAACCTCCTATTTGCTCACCTGAGTTATGATGTAATAACATTGTTGTTTAGTGGGTTTTTCTATATTTAGCTCTGACAGCCATTTTGTACAGAGGAGCAGAACCACTTAAGCACTTTTGGTAGAAGGGCCACTCAAGGAACATTTCTGTCAAAGTTATTTTGAAAATGAGCCATTGGAGAAGATGTTCTTTAATGATTTTTCTATCTTTACCTCTGCAGTTATATGGACATTTTAGCTCTGGTGGCCCTTTTGCCCAACAGAGCAGAACCATTTTAGCAGTTTTGGTAGAGGGTTACCCAAGGAGCATTCCCGTGAAATTATTTTGAAATCGGACCATTAACCTAGGAGAATCTATCATATTAAGGTTTATCTATTTTTGGCTCTGGTGGCCTTTGGTTCAGCTGAGCCAAACCATTTTAGCAATTTTTGTAGAGGGTCACCAAAGGAACATTCCTGTGAAATTATTTTGAAATCGGACCATTAGCCTAAGAGGAGATGTCATTTAAAGGTTTTTCTATTTTTAGCACTGGCGGCCATTTTTTTCAGCAGAGTGGAACCATTTTAGCAGTTCTGGTAGAGGGTCATCCAAGGAATATTCCTGTGAGATTATTTTGAAATCGGACCATTATTTTTAAATAGGACCATTGGCCTAATGGCCTAAGAATAGATGTAAAGATTTTTCTATTTTTAGCTCTGGTGGCCATTTTGTTCAGTGGAGCAGAACCATTTTAGCAATTTTGGTAGAAGGTAACCCAAGGAATATTCCCGTGAAATTATTTTAAAATTGGCACTGTGGTTTTGTCGGAGACATACCTGTGATACCTCCCTCATCTGGAGGGAGACTCCCTCATTTTGATGCTAATTTTTTGCCCAATTTATGCTAAATTTTAGTAAAATTTTGGAGTCTCCCTCATTTGAACTGAAAGTTACCCTATATATTCTTTGCATCTCCCTCATCACAATTGCAAATCTCCCTCATACAGTTAACAAAATTATCACAGGTATGCGGAGATGTCATTTAAAGAAATTGTTGACGGCCGGAAGACAGGCATAAAGCGATCACAATAGCTCACCTTGAGCACTTTGTGCACAGGTGAGCTAAAAATAGGCCCATATGTCCCCATCTTGGGATAATTATAAGTGAAAATTTATATGTTCAATTTGGCTGTATATTTCTATCAAATCTGTCTTTTGGGGAATTCAGATTTCTTCAGGAAATAACCATTTTTCCCCCCTATAATGACATATCCTGTGAGAGACAATGGGCTTTCTTGGCTTATTTGTTCATTCATTCTTCTTTCTCTCCATATAGGTCAATGTTAAATTTTACGATCATAATCCTTATATGGGTATACAATGCCTACTTAACGAACACAGTTTCGACTTTGAACCACAAGAAAAGTGTTACAAAGAGGTTGATATGTATTTTCAGGGAATGAAAGGCCAGGGACTGAGCATGTGTGCACTCTGATCAGAAACCTGGAGGTTGTCATGGTAAGAAATGAGACTTCAATAACTAAAAAATTGACTGTAATTCATTCTCCTTTACTGGATGTCATGTGCACTTTCTCACATTTATTAGCATAAATTAATTTAGCCACACCCATTACCAGCTATCAGCCATTCAGATTATTTGATATATTATATTACAGTAGAACTTTGATGGCTCGAACACCGATGACTCGTTTACCATGGATGTGTCGAACCCATTCTTGAGCCCCTAGCGAAATCCTCTACATAAGAAATAGTGGGGGATAATTAAGGATATTTTAGTCTTTTATCTTGCAAATGTATGCTGTGTGTACTCAGCATACATTTTCATAATAGAACACCGAAAAGATGTCTAAAAGTATCTTGTTACGCCTCCTGACAGTAACCTCAGTGGCTCCACTACCCCTGTCTCAAACAGATTTTCGAGGTCCCTAAGGTGTTCGAGCCATTGAAGTTCGACTGTATATTCATTCAGTTCACAAACTGCATGACAAACAGTGTAGATCATGATCAGATGGCTGCTTCAGAAGCTATCTGATCTGGATCTGCAACATCTGCAAAGGTAGGGAGTTGTCTTAACCCTTGTGCTGCTGAGCCCGGATATTCCTTATCTTTAAAACAATGAAGATCCAGATCAGATGGCTTCTGAAGAAGCCATCTGATCAGGATCTACATTGTTTGTCATTCGGATTGTGAATTTGTTGAATAATTTGCATCAAGTAATCTGATTGGTTGATAATCAGAAGTGGGTGTGGCATATATAAATATTCAGCAGGTCAAGGGTTAACAGCAGGATAAGGGTTAACCCTTATCCCATGGCGTAAAATTAGTTTAGCCATACCCATTTAGATTTCAACCAATCAAATTACAGTCGAACTTTGATGGCTCGAACACCGATGGTTTGTTTACCATGGCTAAGTCAGACCTGTTTTTGAGTCCCTAGGGAATTCCTCTGCATAAGAAAAAGTGTGGGATAATTAAGGAGATTTTCGACTTTTATCTTGCAAATGTTTGCTGTGTGTACTCATTAGAATCGCATCAATGAGGCGATTCTAATGAGTACACACAGCATACATTTATGTTACATAACACCGAAAAGAAGTCCAAAAATACCCCTGTTATTACCGCTGTTTCGAACAAATTTCTATGGTCCTGAAGGGGTTTGAGCCATCGAAGTTCGACTGTCCCCGATTTATTTATTCATTCAAATTTGCAAACTGAATGACAAACAGTACAGATCCTGATCAGATGGCTTTCAGAAGCTTTTTGTTTGTTTGTTTGTATTAAAGTTTAACGGTCCAGTCAACACTATTTTATGTCATTTTTGAGCTGTCCAGTTAGACACACTTTTTCCTGGGCAGGCCAAATCGTAAGCCGTTAACCAGTACAGTGCACATTCTTTCACCAGAAACGGACAACTTCCCTTCTTGAACAGCGGAAGGGAGAGAATGACCAATTTCATAATCAATCTCTAAGAAAGAAAGTTGCCGACCCCGGGTGTAACAAACCCACATCCTCCTGATCACCAGTCAGACCCGCTCCGACAGAGCTACTGAGGTCAGCAGCTTTCAGAAGCCATCTGATCTGGATCTTCACTGTTTGCAAAGGTAGGGATTGTAATGAACAGCAGGATAAGAGTTTACAGTAACCATGCATTCTTGGTATTTTTTTCAGCAAACATCATTTTGAACAAGAGCTGCCGCCTAACGGGCGCCAATTATACCCCCACATGCGTTGTCAGACAAATTTTTACAAGTATTTGACCTTGAGGAAGGTCAACATAAAGGTCAAGGTCAGGTTTGTGTATATCAATCTTAAGTACTAGTGGCAAGGTGTGTGGTGTGTGAATATTAAAGAATCGGTCAAAGAATAAGGAAGTTATGAGCAATGTTAAAGTTTTTTGTAACGGACCGACGACGACGACAGACGACAAGCTTGACCTTGAGGAAGGTCAACGTAAAGGTCAAGGTCAGGTTTGTGTATATCAATCTTAAGTACTAGTGGCAAGGTGTATGGTGTGTGAATATTAAAGAAATCGGTCAAAGAATAAGGAAGTTATGAGCAATGTTAAAGTTTTTTTGTAACGGACCGACGACGACAGACGACAAGCTGACTCCTATATACCCCCTTCAAACTTCGTTTGCGGGGGTATAAATATTTTTCTTATTGATTCTCAGAAAAACAGGATTTGACAATTTATGCCCTGTTTTTCAGAAGCAATTTGCATGAAATGTCAAATCCTGTTTTCAGACAATTTGCATGCATTTCATGCAAATTGTCTCCTATGGTGGAGACAATTTGCATAAAATGTCAAGCCCTGTTTTTCAGAGACAATTTGCATGAAATGTCAAATCCTGTTTTCTGAGAAAAATAAGAAAAGTACAGTAAAACTTTGATGGCTCAAACTCCGATGGCTTGTTTACCATGGATGAGTCGAACCCGTTCTTGAGTCCGCAGGGAATTCCTCCAAATACGATATAGGGGTAATTTAGGAAGATTTTCTTCATTTATCTTGCAAATGTATGCCGTGTGTACTCATTAGAATCGCCTCGATGAGGCGATTCTAATGAGTACACACAACATACATTTATAATACAGAACACTGAAAAGATATCCACAATTATCTCCATTAAGCCTCCTGGTATGGCACTAATAGTAACCCTCTATGGCTCGAACTACCGCTGTCTCGAACAAATTTTCATGGTCCCAAAGGGGTTCGAGCCATCGAAGTTCGACTGTATCTGCTTAATTAGCCCAGAGAGTGGTAAAGGTCAAGCCATCAAATGTTATTTGTAAGTTTTCACATCACATGAGTGATCATATGTGATTTCAGATTATTTTTCACATTAAAACATCGGCCACATATTTCACACTTGAAGGGGCGGGCTCCAGTATGGATGCGGTAGTGTCTCTCAAGGTGCCACTTGCTCTGGAACCCCTTCCCGCAGACATCACACCCATTTTGTCCTCCTGGTTCAGGGACTGTTGCTGGCATTCTTCTTCCCATTGGCCCTAAACTTGACTGTCCTGGCTGTATCACACTGTCTATATCCATTGTAAACCCTGAAAAAAATGATTATGATATAATCAGTCTATCTATCCAAAGTTTTGGACACCTCAACTCCTTTCTTTACTTGTTCTAAAATTTAAACAAATTTAACTAAACCAGATAAGATATCATGAGTGATTATTTTTATCTCCACGTTTTTCGAAGAAAAAGTGGGGATATTGTTATCGCCTCCGTCTGTCCGTCCATCTGTCCATTTGTCTGTCTAGCTATCTCCTCTTATACCGTTCATTGGAATTCAACCAAATTTGGTGTGTGAGTTACTTACATGAATGGCTTCTGCAAGAGCACATTAATTTTTGGACCAGCCCCCAGGGGTCCCTGGAAGAGGTCAAAACGTGAGGATTTCGGATGGCGCAACGACTGCGCGATCTAGTTTTCTTTTAATTTTCAAATGTCAGTTGTGTGTACTCATTAGCATTGCCTCAATGAGGCGAACCTAATGAGTAGACATAAATGTATTTTATAAACACCATAAGACATAAAGCAATTATCCCAATTATGCCTCCTAGTATGGTGCTATTCATCATGTTAACAAGCCCATGAAACGAACACCCCTCTAAATCCCACTTTATATAGAGAAAATTGGGGTTTACAGGTGTATGTATACATTTTTCATCTTATTTCTGCTCTAAGACAGGTTGTGGGTACTCATTAGAGCCGCCTCCATGAGGCGGCTCTAACGAGCACCCAAAATCTGTTTCGAGTAAAAATAAGAAAGATATCTCAAATTTTCATCAGAAAAATAGCAGTTTTGCAGATACAGTCCGGCTCACAAGGTTCAGAGCCACACGGTCGACCTGTTACATTCCCAAACATGTTTATTTATCCAACCAAGAGTTCATCACAGTCATAAGCTCCTTGATCCAACAAAATACGTTACATTTTTTCTTATTTCTGTTGGTACTTTTTCTAATCGCCTCTTGCAGTGGATTTTAACAATACCCACAACATTTGTTTCTAACATGAAATAAGAAACATTGTCCCTTAATCCATTGCTGCCTAATGGACTGTTCTACCTTGTACTATGGACAGATACAAGTCCATTTGTCATTTTATCATTGTTTGCAAATTTATTTGTTTATTTATTTATTTACTTATTTTCATCCAACCAATGATTACACGTCGCATTTTGCTGCATATAATCTGAGCCTGAATTGCCTTTTATGGCACTAGGCAAAACCGGGTAAACCTTGTTGCTCTTTAAAGTAACAACTTAAAGATTCAGTTAGGCAGGTTAGTGTTAAATGCAACTAAATTACTGAAATTTATTTGATATTCATAAACATTGTATATAAACAGTATTGATTGTCAATATATATGAAGCTATGCACAATAATTACATGTTTTTGTTTGTTTGATTTGAATCTTAACATCCTTGTCAATACTGTACAGGTCGTTTTGGGGACCTTGCTTACAATTTTGCAGGATTTTTAACTAATATTGAGATGAAATGACTTATCAAGCCCTGCCACCCTATGAAACCAAAAGGGTTTAACATTATAAGCATGGTCGGTCGGACTCGCATTGCTTTGCCTGTGCAGGCTTAGATTCTCTAGCAGTTTACCAGTACACATGTGCAATCAGTTTCAGCTCTGCATGGAAGCATCATGCAGCCCATCTATTTCTTAAAGCCCCGATTGGTGGGGGCCGGAGACTATTGCATGCAACAGACTATTGCATGTAATACTGCAAAACCTCTCAAATTATATTAAACTCTCAATAGAAAGACCAGCACATACTGATCATTATCCCCATGCTTTTCGAAGAAAAACTGGGGATATTGTAATGGTCCTCGTCGTCTGTCTGTCCGCCCGTCTGTATGTACATCCATCCGTTCGTGCGTCTTTCCGGATAACTCCTCCTAGACGGTTATAGCTAGAAACTTGAAACTTTGAGAACTGATAGATCTTTGGACTGGGGAGTGCATGACACTTTCGGAATTTTGATCACACCCCTAGGGGTGGGTCCAGGGGGCGGGGCCCGCGGGGGTCAAAAATCAAAGCGTAATGTATCAAAGTGAACGGCATGATGAGTAGATTATGTAGTGGAGTGGGGATATGCTATGGTGTGCCATTGACTGCGCAATTCTAGTTTATTAACCCATTTGGTACCAGAAACCCCAAAACGGGTATTTGGCAAACAGTGCAGGCCCAGATCAGATACCACAGAACGCGGTGTCTTATCAGGGCCTACACTGTTTGCAAAAAGTTCAGTCATTTTCCAAATAAATTTTGAAGAAAACACAACCTGACATCCCTAAATATTGAAATGAACTCCTGCTATATATAAGAAGGAAGAGTCCATCTGTCCATTTGGTACAAAAAGGTTAATTAATTGTAAATACCTCACATTATCAGGAGCATATAAGTGACTGACATTATAAAAGGGTCCTTGGCTACTAATGCTTACAAGCCATGCACAGTCTTTTATTGGGTGCATTTTTTTACCAAAACACGCCTATACAAATGCATTGTAAACTTTACTGCCGAAAAAATGAACATTTTAAGAGGTAAAAGTGCAATATTTTTCTTATTTCTGCTCAAAATATAGATTGTGGGTTCTCATTAGAACCGCCTCATTGAGGCAGTTCTAACGAGTACCCACAATCTATATTTTCGAGCAGAAATAAGAAAAATAAGGCTTACCCCTGTAAACCCCCGTTTTACTATATAAAAGTGGGGTTCAAGGGGGTCAACATTATATATAGGCGTTTTTTTGATGATGTTAGGTTTTTTCAAAAAATGCTAAAACCAAACAACTCCTTCTTACAACACCCCTCCCCCCCCTATCCCCCCCCCCCCCCACCCCCACCAAAAAAAAAAATAAAAAAAAATAAAATCCGCAACTTGAAAGTATCAACAAGCAAGTTAGAACTACATGCACAGAGGTAAATAAATGTCTGTAAAATCAGCACAAAGCTAGTATAAACAGCTCTCTCAGTCCAAATGAAAGTTTATTTATTATACTGCAAGATTCAGGGTTTTGGAGATCTGGCTTATATTAATAATGATTGAAACCAAGATAGCACTGGAAAGGTCACTGTGGAACATTTGCACACTTTCAGTACCTTGTGAGCCGGACTGGATATGATAGATTGCATTTTGTCACACAGATCTGTTATTCCTGGATTTTACTACCCAACCGGATGATGGAAATCAGGAATGCAGGATTGCAAAAGAGCAACACTGCGATAAAACTTCTCAGTACTTGGCTGTAACTAGGAAGCTAGGAAACAAACGACGTTCGGAGGGCTTACGCAACTTTAAGTCCTCAGGGGGAACAAATTTGGTCATTCTATTGATCCTGGCCGGAGACATTGAAACTAACCCCGGTCCAAGATTTCGCTGTGGGCTGTGCAAAAAATATTGCAAAGACTCTCAGAAATGGGTAGAATGTGAGGACTGTGAAAAGCATTTTCATGCCTCGTGTTCTAAATTGGATGAAAACCAATTGCTAGAGCTTGAAATTGGAATTGGAACTTGGTATTGCAAAGATTGCAAGGCAGACTGTGGCCTTTGCAGTGGTGATGTTCTAAATGAGCATAAGGCAGTTCAGTGTGACCAGTGTGAAATGTGTATTCACACTGATTGCGCTTTCCTTTCAGACGCCGAGTATGGCAAACTGGTTAACTCGAGTTGTTCATGGATATGCCCGAAGTGCGAGTTTTTTAATTTTTCTGACTCGTTCTTCAGCGAACCTATAGGACTGGAAGAAAGAAATAAATTTGAACCTCTGTCAAAGGAGAAAGGAGTTAAATCTCCGACTACTGACATGAGAAAGCCGAATTTTGTAAAAGGTTTGAAACTTTGCAGTATTAACATTAACGGTTTAAGAGGAAAGATACTTTAACTTTTAGCTTTCCTTGATACTCACCAACCACACATTGTGGCTATTCAGGAAACAAAGATTGACAGTTCAATTATGACTTCGGAGCTTTTCCCTGAAACTTGCGAATACAGTGTCTACAGAAAAGATAGAAACACTCATGGCGGCGGGGTGATGTTGCTCGTTCACAGAGATATCCCTCATATGCCATTCATGGAACTGGAAAACGATTCAGAATCTGTCTGGGTTAAGGTTTTTGCAAACAAAACTTCCCACTTTATTGCAAGTTGGTATCGACCACCTAACGACACTGTCGAAAACTTCCACTTATTTAAAGATCAGCTTGATCGCATTAAGTCTCAGAATAAGGGTAAAAAACTTCATGCAGTACATGTCTTAGGCGACTTCAACTTCAGAGAGATTGTTTGGCCAGATAGGCTCAGCAAACAAGGCACGATGCTGAGTCCGTCAGAGGGACAGGTGTTGGTCGACATCATGAATGATCATGGCTTGGAACAGGTTGTTGACTTCCCTACTCGAGATAGAAACACTTTGGATTTGATTCTTACAACTTTGCCAGGACAGTTTGGGGATATTCAATCCCCGGACAAACTAAGTGATCATGATATTGTCTCTGGATTTTTGAAAATCTTCATACCACCTTTAAAGAAACCTCGTAGAAAGGTGTACTTATATCAAAAGGGTGACTATGAAACTATGAGGAAGGATGCCCTAAAATTTGCAAGAGAGAAATACTTTAATGGTCATTCAGACGCTCGGTCTGTCCAGGAGAACTTTGATTTGATAAAGTCTTTCATTCAAGCTTCGTCCGAAAATCATATCCCCTCCAAAACTAGCAGGTCTGTATCTTCAATTCCTTGGATCACACCAGAAATAAGAAGAAAAATTCGGAGGAGAAATAAGACTCATGCTAAGGCAAAAAAGTCGGGAAGTGGTAAACTCAGAGCAAAATTTGAAAACTTGAGACGAGAAATTAAAAATGACATCAAAAATCAGCATGATCAGTATGTAAATAACTTGGTAGGTGATGTAAAGGCGAATCCCAGAGACTTCTACAGATATATCAATAGCCAGAAGAAAGATAGGCAAGGTATCCCACCCCTTAATAAAAGAGGAGGGAACGGGGTCGCTGAATCGGACTCTGAAAGGGCAGAGGAATTGGTTGGTCAATTCAATGATGCATTTAATAAAACTGAGTTCAACGAGGTTCCATTGACTGGAAGATCGGCCCCTTTCATGGAAAATATTGTTGTATCCTCTGCGGGAGTGATCAAATTACTTAAAGGCTTGAACCCTTCTAAAGCTTTAGGGCCTGATGAGCTTCATCCTAGAGTCCTGAAGGAACTAGCAAACGAGTTAGGTCCAGTTTTTGCTCATCTTTTCCAACAATCTCTCGATACGGGTGAAATTCCCAAAGAATGGCTCCTAGCGAACATCTGTCCACTTTTCAAAAAAGGGGACAGGGCTCTTGCTCGTAATTATCGCCCGGTGTCACTGACATGTGTTCTATGTAAATTGCTTGAACACATAGTCTGCTCAAACATCATGGTCCACTTGGATGAACATAAACTTTTGTCAGACAGACAACATGCATTTAGGAAAAGGCATAGTTGCGAAACTCAGTTGAGCACGGTTATTAATGATTGGGCAAAAATCCTGGACAAAGGGGGGCAGGTGGACACATTTATTCTGGACTTTGAGAAGGCTTTTGACACCCCTCCTCATGAACTACTTAAATCCAAATTATTTGGTTATGGAATTGGTGGGAAGACTCTTAAATGGATAGATTCCTTCCTTTGCTACAGAAAACAGTGTGTTGTTGTTAATGGTGAATCTTCAGTATGGGCGCCAGTTTTGTCTGGAGTCCCACAAGGGACCGTTCTTGGTCCTCTATTGTTCTCCCTGTACATCAATGATATTTCCACTGATATTGACTCAGAAATAAGACTGTTCGCAGATGACTGTGTTTGTTACCGGGAAATTAGAGATACAGATGACTCACTGAAACTTCAGGCTGACATAGATAGATTAGGATGTTGGGCCAGAAAATGGGGCATGAGATTTCAACCAGTTAAATGCAATATTATGCAGATAACAAGGAAGAGATCTAATAAAGTTGAGGCTTCTTACACCTTAGAGGGAACGGTCCTCGAAAATGTGAATTCCATTAAATACCTTGGTGTGACAATCACTCACGATTTGAGATGGAATACACACATTAGCAATATGTGTACAAAGGCGAATAGAACACTTGGTTTCCTGAGGCGAAATCTTCATCAGTGTCCTCAGGATGTGAAAGAAACAGCATACAGGGGACTTGTTCGCCCAATCTTGGAATATGGTAGTTGCATCTGGGACCCAAGCGGAGTGGTCCTAAATGAAAAAATTGAAAAAGTTCAGAATAGAGCTGCTAGATTTGTAACTGGAAATTATTGCTTTGAAACTGGGAGCATGACTGGAATTCTAGGAAAATTAAGATGGGAGTCTCTCAAGAAAAGGAGAAGAGACAGTAGGCTCATACTCTTATACAAAGGTCTAAAGGGTGCTGCCAGCATTCCAACAGATGACCTTGTTCCCCCAGCTAGGCATTGTAGAAAACACCATTCAATGACGTTTCAGACCCTTACTGCAAGAATGGATATTTATAAAGAATCGTTTTTCCCCCGAACCATTAGAGATTGGAATGCCCTTCCCGATTCTATTATTTTGACGGCTGAAGGTGCTGAGGATTGTGTAGCTAAGTTTACATCTTTGATTAGAGCTAGGGACTAACTTCCCATATCACAGGTCCTGGTGTATGAATGTCATTTGACGTGTCACCAGTAACAATTCTGATTCCAGGTATGGACATTTGAACAGCTATGTTTATCTTTCACTTGTCAAAATGAACTTCAACAAATCTCAGTTTCACAATGATAAGCCTCACTGCCTAAGCATATGGTGAACATTCATTCGTGAAAATTTTACTTTAGAGACAGCATACTGTTTGTTTGTTTGATATAAGGTTTAACGTCCCCATCAACTCTGTTTAGGTCATTTTGGAGACATTGCTTCCAATTTTGTGGGACTTTTACCCAACACTGATATGAAATGACATCTCAAGTCCTGTCGCCAAATGAAACCAATAGGGTTTATAAGCATGGAAGATCTGACTCGCACCGCTTTGCCTGGGCAGGCTTAGATCCTCTAAGCCGTTTACCAGTACTCATGTGCAGTCGGGTTCAGCTCTGCGTGGAAGCATCATGCAGCCCATCTATTTTTTCAAGCCCTGATGGGCAGGGGCTGTCTTAAACCATTAAGAATATGTAAGTTTCCAAATAAAGTACCCCACCCTGTTCATTAACAAAAGATGCATTCAGTGACACTCATGGACGTGGTCTTCCTGGGGGATATTGTTGGTCCTTAGGATAGGACACATTCAGTTATAACAATCAGGGATCACGGGGTATTCCCAAGTCTGTCGTGCTCATGTAGGTCTTTTGTTATGTTTTTGTCAGGTTTTATGACCCAGTCAATACGATTCGGGTAATTTTGGAGACATTATTTCTGTTTTTGTTGGTCTTTTACCCAACACTGAGATTAAATGATGTCTCAAGCTCTACTACCCAAAAGAACCGCGATGGTTAAATGAAGGTTCCTACACTAATCCCTTTACCTGGACAGCTTAAGACTTTCTGAGCGGTTAACTAGCACTCACATTGGATTATGGACCCCACCTCTGATCCATGTATTTTGTTGTTTCTTATAACAAGGTGCACGCAATGAAACCAACTTGGAATTCCCTGGGCAAAGAACCATCCCTTCCAGTACAAATGGTACTTGATATATTTATTTGCTTTTATGGCACTTGCAAGATTATTTCACTTATTTCAAGCTGATCATGAATCATAGGTGGGCTAAAAGCGGAGTACCTGGAGAAAAACCACCTGGAGTGGACTTCCATTATAGAGCTTGGTGTCTCGCATGTGATCCCAGCCAGGCTCATGAGAGACCTGAAATTTTAGTCTGAGCTCTTACCCATTATGCCACAGAGGCCTGCTTGTGCGGGTTACTTAGAAATACATTAATGAGGCAGTTCAAACAAATACCATTGTACTTAAACAAATTTATAGAAAATAATGTATGTCGCCTGGAAACCCCATATTTCTCTGAAAGGTGTGGGATACACGAGGGTGTACATTTCACAGACTGGCTAAGCTGATGTATAATTAGCTTTCTCTGGAGGAACATTCCAGTCTGGTACTGAACTGTCTAATTTAAAAAAAAAACTCTAATGAAAGAAATTCAGAGAACATCTTTAAAATGTCCAAATATTTTTCATTTACACAACAGTTCAGCCTGTATTTGACCTTCATCAGGTGTAATAAACAAGTAGACAGGAAATGACATCAAGGTTACACGCTGACGTCAAGATGAAACACGTTAGTTGACGTAAAAAGTCAAAATATATATATATTACTGACAGAAATGCAGTTGAAAAGCAAACATAAATGAAGTCAGTAAAAATTGTATAAAGACTCATTACCCTTATCCTGCTGAATATTTTAATTAGCCACACCCATTTCTGAATATCAGCCAATCAGCTGACATGATAAAATGTTTTCTTTCAAATTCACAAGTTGAAAGACAAACAGTGTAGATCCTGATCAGATGGATTCTTCCACAGTCATCTGATCCGGATCCACACTGTTTGTAAAGGGCCTAAATTACTTTATAAAGTTTTTTTTACTGACTTCATTTATGTTTGTTTAGCATGCTTGGCCATAAATCAGGATTAATTGCAATAAGCATACAACCACATGTTGATAAATTCTACAAAAACTGTCAAATATTTGATAAATTGAGGTGCTCAGACTGAGCAAGTTTTGGGGAGTTTTACCCTGGAGTAAATCATAATGAATTGAACTACCCCAGTCTTGAACAAATTTTGACGAGCATACAAATTTCTATTGACCCTTATCCGCTGCATAAATTAATTTAGCCACATCCATTTGCATTTCAACCAATCAAATTACTTGATGTAATTTTTTAAATTTTTCAAATTCGCAAACTGAATGACAAACAGTGTAGATCCAGATCAGAAGCCATCTGATCTGGATCTACATGGTTTGCAAAAGTAGGGGTTGTTATGAACAGCCTAAGGGTGAATAATACCAAACCAGTTGATGATAAAGGACTGCCTACCATTTTACCTATTTTGGATGGGAAACCCCACAACCAATTCACTGGCAAAAAGTGCAGGCCCATGTCAGATTCTGCAAAGAGTGGCATCTGATCAGTGCCTATACTGTTTTTGAAAAACTCAAACTTTTTATGGAATTTGGCAACTAACTCAACCTCACAACCATCATTAAGCAGAGATAACTTTACCCTAATGGTCCTAAGTATTGGGACAGATAGACCTAAGCAAACAGTGCAGACCCAGATCAGACTGCTCCTGAAGGAACAGTCTGATCAGTGTCTACACTGTTTGCCAGTCTGCCTGTACTTTTTGTACACCTTGATGGATCCGATCGTGAAACAAATTTGTAAAATTTTAGGAGAATTACAGTAAGTCCTCAAGGTGTCCGAATTTGTCGGATTTTTACGATATTAAAATTTTCACTTGGGAAGGACTATGGTTGGAAATTTTATTTTACAGCAGGGTGCCAGCAGTGTGTTTATAAAACCCAAGATCCACCCCCCCCCCCCCCCCACTCTCAACTGTATGAACAAATGAACAGAGGATGGATGGACAACCGGATTCCAATATTGCACCGTGTTTAACCCATTGTATGCGGGAAACCCCTAAAGAGGTACCTTGGCAAACAGTGCAGGCCAAGATCAGAAACGGCAGAATGTGGAGGCGTCTGCTCAGGGCCTGCAATATTTGCTTACAGAATTTTCAGTCAAAAATAGAATAAAAATGAACAAATAGGCCTGACACTCCTTATATGACAAATGGACTTATCCAAAATATGGCAATGAAAGAGTCCACTAGCATACAATGGGTTAAAACAGGCAGGATAAAAATGACCATAATTGTTAATTTTTTCTATATTATCTGTACATTTTGTTTGGATATCCATGTACAGTCGAACTTCAATGGCTCGAGCACCTTTGGGACCTCAAAAATCTGTTCAAGACAGGGGTAGTTCGAGCCACTGAGGTTACTGTCAGGAGGCATAACGAGATACTTTTAGACATCTTTTCGGTGTTCTATAATGAAAATGTATGCTGTGTGTACTCATTAGAATCGCCTCAATGAGGCGATTCAAATGAGTACACACAGCATACATTTGCAAGACAAAGGACCAAAATCTCCTTAATTATCCCCACTATTTATTAGGTAGAGGATTTCCCTAGGGGTTCAAGAATAAAACAATACAAATGAATGCATTTTATGCAAAAATGCGAACAATTATGATGACAGGTAAACGAGTGTGAGAGGGATTCCCTAACTAGGTTTCGAACACTAGTTAGATCTATTTTTAGTTCGGGACAAAAATAGAATCCCCATATATGACGTTATGTGATGTTCATTTTTGGCCTTGTATGCTTAGGCCATGCCTGAATCGGAAAAAATATGACAATGAATACCATGCCATAAGTAACAACACTCAGAGACGATACTGTCCCCATGTATGTGTAAAGTGACAGATTTATTTTTAGAACAGATATTCCGAACACATGTTCAGAGCGAAGGGTAAACACGAATGAAAATGACCATTTTCACAAAGTTCTGAAGCTGTATTTATAATAATGTAATTTGTCTGCATAGAAGATGATTTACACTTATTCTTCCTGTTTACTCTATAACTTTATTACCATTGGGATCCTTTGTATAATGCATTATACCAAGGATGCCAGTGGTAAAAAAGTTACAGAGTAAAACAGGAAGAATGTGCGATATATAGAGGGTCTTACATGAGTGTTCATGTTTTATTGAATTTATTAAACGAGTTGAGGGATAAAATGTGAGGCTTTGCCGAGCATTTTCTCCTGTTTCCTCAACTCTTTTAATAAATTCTATTTATATAATACATGAGCATGAATGCAAGATTCTATTTATCATATTTAAAACGTATTTAATTCACGACTGTTTTACAAAAATGTCAATATTACGCCACTAGTAAACGTGATGTCGTTAAGGACTTCGTACATGTAATGTTGTAGAGCGTATCTAACCAATTTGCATATTTAATCTACTATAGTGGTTTATCAAATTTATTAGATGACGTTATTGCATTCTCGGACGCAACGTCATATGATAACAAGAGGGCCCAATGGCCCTATATCGCTCACCTGTTTGGACCCCAGGGGCATGATTGGCAGGAATTATGTAGGTGACCACTTGCCGTCGCTACATGCTAAATATCTAAGCTCTGGGCCCTGTGGTTTCAGAGAAGAAGATTTTTGAAGCTTTTTTTTCCATTATGAGTCTATAGGAGCTAAGGGGCCCCGAGGCGTGGCCCTTTTGGACCCAAGGGGCATGATTGGCAGGAATTATATAGGTGATCACTTTCCATTGCTACGTACTAAATATCTAAGCTCTGGGAGCTGTGATTTCAGAGAAGAAGATTTTTTAAGCTTTTTTCCATTATGAGTCTATAGGAGCTAAAGGGCCCCGGGGTGTGGCCCGTTTGGAATCCAGGGGCATGATTGGCAGGAATTATGTAGGTGACCATTTGCCGTTGCTACATGCTAAATATCTAAGCTCTGGGCTCTGTGGTTTCAGAGAAGAAGATTTTTGAATCTTTTTCCATTATGAGTCTATGGGAGCTAAGGGGCCCCGGGGCGTGGCCCATTTGGACCCCAAGGGCATGATTGGCAGGATTTATGTAGGTGACCACTTGCCATTGCTACATGCTAAATATCAAAGCTCTGGGCCCTGTGGTTTCAGAGAAGGAGATTTTTGAAGCTTTTTTTTCCATTATGAGTCTAAAGGTGCTAAGGGGCCCAGGGGCGTGGCCCTTTTGGACCCCAGGGGCATGATAGGCAGGAATTATATAGGTGACCACTATATTATCTGTACATTTTGTTTGGATATCCATGTACAGTCGAACTTCAATGGCTCGAACACCTTTGGGACCTCAAAAATCTGTTCGAGACAGGGGTAGTTCGAGCCACTGAGGTTACTGTCAGGAGGCATAACGAGACACTTTTAGACATCTTTTCTGTGTTCTATAATGAAAATGTATGCTGTGTGTACTCATTAGAATCGCCTCAATGAGGAGATTCTAATGAGTACACACAGCATACATTTGCAAGACAAAGGACCAAAATCTCCATAATTATCCCCACTATTTATTATGTAGAGGATTTCCCTAGGGGCTCAAGAATGGGTTCGACACATCCATGGTAAACGGGTCATAGGTGTTCGAGCCATCGAAGTTCTACTGTACTTGTAACAGGATTATTTAACGTTGACCACTCTCTAGGCTAATCATTCAGCAGACGACAAATTGTTGATATATTTTTTTTTTTTTCCCCGCCATCTCATGCAAATTGTCTTCATATGAGATGTAAAATCCTGTTTTCTGGGAAAAATTAGAAAAAAATTTCAAAATGTTGTCTGCTGCTGCTGCAAAAAAAAAAAATACCCAGCATGCAGAGCGTTAACTCACACAGTTTCTGCATTGCCTCCCAAAAATAGTGTTATAAAGAGGTTGTGAAGTACATGTAGCCCGCAGATACACCAACATATATATAGTCAACCCTCTTAACGCTCTGCATGCTGGGTATTTGTTTTCAACAGTCGACATTTTGAAATATTTTTCCTAGAAATATCTCCAGTATTATTTTCCCTTCAAATCAAAGTTTTCTCAAGTCTACAAACAAAAGACATGTACAATGAAATTCGGCTATTAAGACCACCTAAAATTATGATTATTTCTACTTTAAAAAGCTTATTTTGTAGGTTGCAGTTATTCTTTCTTTGTGTTTTCAGCACACATTGTCCTCTGGTCAGGGACCACTTTTGGAACTGTTCAACTGTTGGAACAGTCCCAAAGGTGGTCCTAATATAGGAGTTATACTGTAAGTAGTTCAGTTCCACATATGGACCATAGTATGAACTTTCAGAGTTCATTTTCTGAGCGAACTTTTTCCTACATGTCTACATGCGCCACACATAATGATCCTTAGTATTGGCACAGATAGGTATAAGCAAACCTTGCAGATCCAGTTCAGACTGCTCCTGAAGGAGCTGTCTGATCAGGTTTTCAGGAGCATCGTGATCAGGTTCTACACTGTTTGCCATTCCATCTGCACCTTTTGAACTCCTTGCTGGATCATGAAACAGATTTGTTAATTTTTTTTTTGAGAATTACAGGGAGTCCTTAAGGTGTCTGACTTTTACGGTATAAGGTTTATCTCCAGTATTATTTTCTCTTCAAATTCAACAGTTTTCTCAAGTCTACAGACAAAATACAAAGTTCATTTCTGCATATAGACCATAGGATGAACTTTAACCCTTATCCTGCTGAATATTCATATATGCCACACCCACTACCGATTATTAACCAATCAGATTACTTGATGCAAATTATTGTAACAAATTCACAATCTAAATGACAAACAATGTAGATCCTGATCAGATGGTTTCGTCAGAAGCCATCTGATCTGGATCGACATTGTTTGAAAGGTATGGAACAGTATTTAGGTAAAAACTCAATTGTGCAATGTGCAATTACAATATGAATTGTTGAAACCGCACTTTGCATTATGAACCTTTCCATATCTTACTACTTTATTCGAATATGCAACATGCACATTCTAATTTGAGACCCTTGTCTTTAAATGTGGCATTTGGACGTCCTATTATGCATATTCAGTTTCGATTCTGCTGTGGTTAGACGGGGTACCAGTCATTGAGGTGACGGTAACGTTCGGTAATGTCCGTGGATTTGCCGTATTTTTTTCCGATGACAAGCGTCCGTTTGAGAAGATCGCATGCGCTTTTCCAGGGGCCAAATTCAAGCCAGCAGCGATAACTTTTATCCAGCTATATTAATTCTACTTACTAATAAGCACTGTACTAATTTAAAAAACTGGCTTTTATGCAATAATGAGTAAGACTGGGTTTGGGTACAATGTAGACCATTTAATTAGGCAAAAGCAAGTATGAAGCTGGCAAAACTTTGCATTCAAAATAATTACACAAATCATTTAGCAAACATATTTCATTTGTTGAAGGCAAATGATCTCCATACAGGGAGATGATAAGTAAAATAAGAATGTCAAAGTTCGACATGCCAGTCGTGTAATGTGCCTCGATAAAGTTCATTTTGTCCTGAAAAGGGCACGAGATTGTCCACAAATTGCCACACACACAATATAATCTAACAATAATCCGGGAAATGTCTATAAACTGGCCAGTAAGGCCCACTTTATATGTCCATACAGAAATGGCATATAATAAATGTCACAGTTGCATATACATATTTTATCCGCATACATGTCATGTGTTGTTAGACACTTATGTGTAATTAAAGCACTGAAAGGAATTCAGGTATTCACAGCGTCTATTAGTCTATCCATTTCACATAACATCACAGAATCAAAGTCAGGTCAAGGCTGATTGCTACGATCAGAGATTCAAGAAGCAAAACTAAATGGTCTACCTAAACTACTTGACTAGAACTAAAAATATATATATATAAAAATGTGTACAGTGCTTGATGTAGGTTAAAGAGGAGGGTGGGTGGGGAAATCGTTCGCAATAAGAATTCCAATATGGCGGATTAGCGATGCTTCTAGCTGCGCGCTGCTGCAAACAATGGACTAAGCCCGCCAAAGATAATGCCACAGCAATGACTCTGAGAGGGGTATGTTAATTCCCCACTGGTGCATCTTGGTCACGTGGCCAGAAAAGTGGGCGGAGATAAATTGGTTGCTGGAACCAAGAGACTTCTGGGAGTATCAATAATCTAAAATTACATGTAGGTGTCAGCCTACACAGCTAGCATCCATTAATTGCATGATCCTCACTGATAAGCAGGGGTCTAAGAAATGCCCCTTGCGGGAGACCAGAAGATCAATACTGGATAAAACAGCAAAGAATAGGGGTTCCAGAAGGGAACCTTGGGGAACCCCTGCAGGAGAGAACGGTCATTAAAATTAATAACAGATTAAACAATTTAATCTTATCATTAATTCTACTTACTAATAAGCACTGTACTAATTTAAAAAACTGGCTTTTATGCAATAATGAGTAAGACTGGGTTTGGGTACAATGTAGACCATTTAATTAGGCAAAAGCAAGTATGAAGCTGGCAAAACTTTGCATTCAAAATAATTACACAAATCATTTAGCAAACATATTTCATTTGTTGAAGGCAAATGATCTCCAAAGACCCAAACCCAGGTAGGTGTAGTTATCACATTAAAGTGTATATACATGTACATACTATAAATATGTAAAATTATAAAGGGCCCTTAAGGGCAGCAATGCAAACACTTTCATGTATAGTAAATCAGCCTCTATCATTACGGGGGGTGAGCGAGGAATGTGGAAAGGAGTTCCCCATTACTGTTGCAAGGCGTCGTCTGAGGTCAAAACTGGGGTCGAGGTAGCGCTGATAAGCATCACTCGACCAATCGCCCTGCAGTTTAATCCATTCTGCTGGAATCCCACACTGGAGCGCGAAACTTGCACCACCGCGACGAAACGAATGCCCTGAATAAAGGGAGGGATTCAATCCTAACTTTCTAAGACATAGGCGAAGATGTGTGAGAAACATGGTGTATGTGATTGGTTGGGGTCCCTGATGGGTGGGGTAGCTAAACAGGGGCGTGGGACCCACGCCCTGAGGAAGTACACTTGTACATAGCAACAGTGCGGAGGAGGGACAAAAAGGAGAGCCTGTTATATGGGGTAAAGGAATATGCAAAGTTCTCTGCCTGTATTGAATAGTTTTTGACCAACGGACTGATAAGGTCGCGCCCATGGGGTGGAAGCTAACATCGGAGGTACAAAGGTGTTTGGATGGATTGAACTGTGGGGGAGAGGGAACAAGCAAATTTGATTTTCGGAAGAAAGAGAAAAAGGCGACTAAACAGGCAGCCCAGAAACAAACATCAAAAGGGGTACTAAAGTTTAGGACGGCCAGGAGTCCATGTAGAATGGCATCAGTTATGGGGAGTTTTTGACGTACTCCATCGCCTCTGTGTCTCCTCAAACCTTTTAATATAGAGTTCAAATACCAGTTATTTGCAAGCGGGTTACAGTGGCCTTCATCCAAATGCATTATTCGCACAACGTTTAAGTATTGCCTAACAGAGGAATAACTGAGTTTTGACCCTAAAAAAGCGATGTAGCGTCCGAGATTACATGAGGAAATAGGGACAGGTGCAATATTCAGGCTGTTACAGAATTGAAGGTACTGGGACTGCTGACTCTGGTATGTGCGCCGAGTGGATTCAGCAAAAGTGAGTGCTCTCAAGGTTGCAACTTCTTGGTCCAATGCAGTCATCACCCTCTGTCTGTTCAAAGTATCTACCAAAAAGAAAAGATAAGCTGACCTGAGACATATGAGAGGAGAATGGGGAGGGGAGAACATAAGGCAAGAATTTTGCAACTCTACCTGGTTCATGAGCTCGCGAAATATTATCAGCGACAGCATTGATAAGGCCAGGTATGTACTTGGCGGTGATGTGAAAGTTGTATTGAGCAGACAACCAAAAAAGGGTTCTTAGACAAGACATGACAAAGGGATCCCTAGAGGTACCACGATTTATGGTGGCCACTGAAGTAATATTGTCTGACTGGATGTAAATCCGTCTATTGGACCATGCTGGGGCCCATCTACAAACTGCCAAGAACACGGCTAAGATTTCTTTGGAATTGATGTGAAGGTTTGCCACTGCCGGCCAATCAAGTTGCCAGTTAACATAGAACCAATCGCCATTGTAAATGGCACCAGCCCCCAATGTACAACTGTCCGTAAATACTGAAGTTATGGGCTGTCTATTTAGAAGCATAGAACGGCCATTGAAAGAAGTCATACAGTTATGCCACCACATGATGTCGGATTTGATGCTATTGCTAAGTTTAATTTTATGCCCGCCTTCTTTGAGCAAATTAATGGTGTCGATAATGCGGCGCGAAAAAAACTCTGCCACCATATACCACACTTGCGCAGAAATTGAGCTTCCCTGCAAGGGATTGTAATTGCTTTTTTGATGCTCGCTTGCGATTTAAAAACAGAGATAATTCATGGCGAACCTGAGTGAGCTTTTCATCAGGTAGGCGGAGACACATAGCAATGGAGTCAATCTCTATCCCAAGAAATATGATTCTTGTGGACGGGTCCACAACCTTTTTCCAGTTTATCTGGAATCCTAGCTTCCTAAGTAGGGCTACCAGCAAGTTCATTGCTTCTGCACATTCTTTCAATGTATCAGCTTTAATGAAAAAATCATCAAGATAAACAACTGTGGCTGTTAAGCCACGTCTGATAAGCATACGTCTTACCGCCTGGGTGAGTCTATGAAAAATGCCGGGCGAAAGTTTACTACCAAAGCAAAGACGCGAGTCGCGAAGGTACACAGTCTTGTTGCCAAATTGCCATTTCAATCCTGTGACCTGTTTACTATGCTCCGAGATTTTTACCGACCGATAAGCGGATTGTAAGTCGACCTTAGCCATGTAGCACCCCTCTGTGACCAATGCTGCAGCATCATCAACACGAGAAAATTTCTGATGCCAGTCACTAGAGCAGTAATCATTGACTGAGCTACCTTTGGGCAGGGAGCAATCATGAATGAGTCTCACTCCCCCGTCGGGCTTAGGGATGACACCAATGGGACTGACTATCAATGGGGGGTCAGACACCACTTCATAATTGCCCATATGGATCTCCTTTAGGATTTGCACCGTTGCTTGGTCATAAAGGGGGCTACCTGGTTGAGCCGACTTGTGATTATTGCATTCAACAGGCAAAGGCAATGCGTCTTTGTCAATAATATCAAACCCATGTTTGATTCCACTTAGAATAAAGTCTCGATCTTCATCATCCTGTAATTCCTCCTCCCAGGCGGCAAGACGTAAGCTGCCCTGTGGATTTGCTGATACATATCTTAGTTTTTTGAAACATGTGTCACTGCTGAGTGCAGCAGATGACACCCTGGGTGCGAGCACTGATGCACAAACCGACAAGCCTCTTTATAATGACACCCACCCTTGGTGTTAAAGAGCTTGCAGATCACCTTACCATCAAGGGTTAAGGGGGAACTAGCTGACTGAGGCCTTAAGGGGTTACCTCCCTTTTGGGCAACACTACCGGCGCGGGGTACACGGGGTTGCAAATAGACAGAATGCAGATGAGGCACATCTGTGCCCCACCTGAATTCATGACTGCACTGGAGTTTCCTGTACTCTCTGTCATAAAGTAGAACAGACACCAAATTGTATCGCTGTACAAGCTGGCAGATCTTTGTGGTATATGACAGATAGTCAAGAATACCCTCGCCTGTTAGCTTAGCTTCGCCGTGAAGTTTGTATAAAATTGCCAAGTTGGCGACAGTCCACTGGGCAAGGGAAACATTCTCGAGTTTGGGTTTCCTTGGTCCTGATTTTACCACCACCTGATGAGACCCCGACCCACCCACAATAATTTCTTCCTCAACATTCCCACTCACGAAATCCACAATATCGTAATGAGAAGAGGCCGACTTACCATTTGCTGCCGAGGAGAGATAAATTTGGGGGTCTTTCCATGACTGTGTTTGCGGGGTGTTCGCATTGCTGACCGGCGCCACTCCCTGCGAGCTTGGTCTAGTGTCACTAAGTAAGGGACTATCCATTTGTATATCACTAACAAGTCCACTTCTGGCCTGCGATTGTCCTCTCGTTAGTTGTGACAGAAGTCCTTGAACATATGCGTCCATCGAGACATGGGCGCCGCCATCTTGTGACGTTGAGGCTGCTGATTGGGCAGAAGTATGCGCGCGCATTCCCGTTGTCGTGTCGTCATCTTGGATCTGCGCGCGCATCCTAGTTGTACTTGCTTGGCTGTCGGCGTCGCCATTGAGCGGCGCACGGGGTGGGACTACTTCGTTTGTTGCTGTGCTGCCTCCGTTCAACACACGAACACATGCCAGAATAAGTTTTTTCTGTCCACGGCTTATTTTTGACTTTGTTAAGTCTTCTGCGTCTAGCAGTTTTATGGCTTCTAGTGAATTGAAGCCCTCCTCGAAGAGTCTCCCCACTGCCTCCTCAGTTATTTTGTTTCCGGAGGCCCATTGTTTAACGATCTCCTCTGAAGACATCGTTGTTATTTCCAGTACATTCTCATCGGTATTCTGGACATTAACAGTGCCTCCCCCTGTTGCCATTTGCAGTTAAAACTCTGGTTATGACTGGCGACTAGAGTGGTATTTCGGTGCACAGCACCTGAACACAGGGTAAATGTCCATACAAAAATAACAGTCTATACCCGGACAAAACGCACTACAATCCAGTGTCCTAGCTACTTTAGCCCTGCGAATGTTTCCTTCTTTTCTCACATACAAAAACAATCTGTTTATCTCGGTTTCCGATGGCAGATACCAGTTTGGTATTTCAAAGATTATCTTTATATTGTTCGTCAGTCTGTCGTTCATTTCCGATGATAATTCTACATTTTTTTAAATAATAATAATATCCCGTTTTGTGAATAACGAGTCTAATTATTCTGCCACAGTTTTCACTCCTGCTTATTGGTTACATTTCACAAACTAATACGTTTTAAATATATTCGGAAATCGTTCGCAATAAGAATTCCAATATGGCGGATTAGCGATGCTGCAAACAATGGACTAAGCCCGCCAAAGATAATGCCACAGCAATGACTCTGAGAGGGGTATGTTAATTCCCCACTGGTGCATCTTGGTCACGTGGCCAGAAAAGTGGGCGGAGATAAATTGGTTGCTGGAACCAAGAGACTTCTGGGAGTATCAATAATCTAAAATTACATGTAGGTGTCAGCCTACACAGCTAGCATCCATTAATTGCATGATCCTCACTGATAAGCAGGGGTCTAAGAAATGCCCCTTGCGGGAGACCAGAAGATCAATACTGGATAAAACAGCAAAGAATAGGGGTTCCAGAAGGGAACCTTGGGGAACCCCTGCAGGAGAGAACGGTCATTAAAATTAATAACAGATTAAACAATTTAATCTTATCATAATAACTCGGATATTTACAATAATGTGTACGTTTGCATCTTTAAAAGAAATTTTATAGCGCGGTTCCTTATTTATATATTTATGAGAAACAGGATTTTTATTTAAAAGTTAATACTTGTTTGACAAAGGGGAAAATACTCTATCGTTGAATATTTACTAAAATAAATTACCAGGAGGGATTAGTTTTTGCCGAATCCATGAATTTGAAATGAGCATTT
Organism: Lucinisca nassula; assembly: GCA_963580285.1. Lineage (NCBI taxonomy): Eukaryota > Metazoa > Mollusca > Bivalvia > Lucinida > Lucinidae > Lucinisca > Lucinisca nassula. The sequence continues at coordinate 5,616,070 of CAUZLF010000003.1, forward strand.
ATTGGTAAAATTGATTAATTCATACAATTTTCATAAATCTGATCCTTCTGAGGTGTTACTTATAAAGATATTAGTTACTAATTGCAACCTCACTCAAAACTCAAATGTTTAGATATTATAGAAGTATGTATAGGTCCGCTTAGGGTGTAACCGAGCGAAGGGGTAGCCCCTATGGGCTTATAGCGCCCGATTACCAGTCAGTAACCGAGCAGTAGTCTCCCTGGTCGCGGACATGGATTCTCTTCCTGGGACCTTACCAACTGACTGTACGGGGGAACTGGTAAACAACAACCATTGACGCAATTCCCATTGTTAATCTGATGTAAATACTTCATCGTCACTAATACGAACAGTACATACTCATTCTCAGCCCCGACCCACAACCATAGAAACGCACCTGTGGTCACAATGACAGGTGTCGTATTCATATGTCCGTCTGTCTTCATAAGTTAGACTTGGGCATGATAGCTTTCATCCAAAAGAATCACAACACGAAAATATTAGCTGGTCGTCTGTCAGTTCGTCCGTCCGTCTGTCTTCAGCCAGCAAAACCTTGCTGAGCTAGTGTCGCGACTGTCTTAACCAGCCTACTACATATTTCTTCAAGTTCTACATGTAACGATTTGGCAAATGGAGTGGCTGAATCCAAACCAGTTTGTACTTACATGTATTTCCATGTATTAGGTCTACGCCAAAGTTTTTTTTTTTCTTCTTGTTTTATTACAGTTAGACCGCGTACAGCGTACCCAGGTTTACCTGGCGGAACTTAACGACATTATATATTTATTTATTCACTTATTATTAAAGTGTACAGAATATAGAAAAAAAAAATGTTTTTGATGCATTAGATTTGTACATTTCACCGCTGAAAAATACAACAACAAATATGTAAGATGAAAAGTCGTGATGATATTTTTCTGACTGTTGCTTAAAATATACATTTTGGGCACACGTTAGAAGCGCCTCTTCGATGCGGTTCTAACGAGTACCCACAATCTATATTTTGGAGTAGAAATGAGAAAAATAATGTTTACTCCTGTAAATCCCAGTTTTACTCTATAAAAGTGGGGATCAAGTGTGTGTGTGTGTGGTGGTGGTGGGGGGGGGGGGGGGGAGTTGGGGGGAGGGGGTCAGAATTATAAAGATGTGTTTAATGGTGGGATGAGCTTGGTATGTGACTGCGTTTTTAGTTTTACGTCTCACCAACAGCTAAGGTCATACGGAGATGGGACCTGGGTTTAAAGACACATCCGAAATTCTGGAGAAGCCCGGGGTCGATCCTGCGATCCCTGGTTAATGAGGCGAGTAGCATAACCACAACACCACAGAGGCTTCCAGCGCTTGATATGTTACATTGTAGCAGGTGCGGGTTTTCCACCGAAAGAATTTGCTTCGCGTTGTGTTTTGTCAAAAAAGTGGAAACCTTTGCGTTTTGTCACTTGAAGCCAAAAATCTAGTATAAAAAGTTAGACAGTTTTCTATTTTCTTATAAATTAATGAATGCATTTAACACAAATAGTTACGAACATCTATACAAACATGTGACAAAATAAACAGGGAATCAGACCCCCGGCCTTCGGGGCTTGAAGAAATAGATGGGCTGCATGAACTGAAACCGACCCGCACACCAGTACTGGTAAACTGCTTAGAGGATCTAAGTCTACCGAGCCAAAGCGGTGCTTACAAACCCCATTGGTTTCCTTGGGCGACAGGGCTTTGATATGTCATTTCATCTCAGTGTCGGGTAAAAGTCCCACAAAAGTGGAAGCAACATCTCCAAAATGACCTATATTGTGTTGACGGTGACGGTAAAACATCAAATCAAACAACAGAACCAAAATGCCTAGTTTTAGAAATTCCGTTGGATATGCCCTAAATCAGATATAAATGTTAGAGGGAACGTAAGTCGTAACTCTTCTGAAAGCATTTTCACGAAAGAGAGTTGTAACTAGGGCTGGCTAATCGGAGCTTTAAAGTTAATCGATTATCAGCCCTGTCATTGCGATCGATAATCGATTAGAAATCGCTAAGGTTTTTGTCATTATTTTACCTGTCTGGCTTTCTGTCCGAGCATGACTTTTACCATATGTTGCACTTTACCATATGTATATTTGAACAGACAGGCCGGAGCAAACAGTGTAGACCCAGATGAGACGCCGCAGAATGCGGCGTCTCATCAGGGTCTGCACTGTTTGCCACTCATACAGCTATTTTATGCATAACTTTGGGTAGTTAATTGTACCAATCAAGTAATCGATTAAAAGCAAATCAGAAATGATAATCATTTTTGCGGAATTTTCAGCAGACGACAAATTGTTGATATATTTTTTTTTTTTTTTCCCCGCCATCTCATGCAAATTGTCTTCATATGAGATGTAAAATCCTGTTTTCTGGGAAAAATTAGAAAAAAATTTCAAAATGTTGTCTGCTGCTGCTGCAAAAAAAAAAATACCCAGCATGCAGAGCGTTAACTCACACAGTTTCTGCATTGCCTCCCAAAAATAGTGTTATAAAGAGGTTGTGAAGTACATGTAGCCCGCAGATACACCAACATATATATAGTCAACCCTCTTAACGCTCTGCATGCTGGGTATTTGTTTTCAACAGTCGACATTTTGAAATATTTTTCCTAGAAATATCTCCAGTATTATTTTCCCTTCAAATCAAAGTTTTCTCAAGTCTACAAACAAAAGACATGTACAATGAAATTCGGCTATTAAGACCACCTAAAATTATGATTATTTCTACTTTAAAAAGCTTATTTTGTAGGTTGCAGTTATTCTTTCTTTGTGTTTTCAGCACACATTGTCCTCTGGTCAGGGACCACTTTTGGAACTGTTCAACTGTTGGAACAGTCCCAAAGGTGGTCCTAATATAGGAGTTATACTGTAAGTAGTTCAGTTCCACATATGGACCATAGTATGAACTTTCAGAGTTCATTTTCTGAGCGAACTTTTTCCTACATGTCTACATGCGCCACACATAATGATCCTTAGTATTGGCACAGATAGGTATAAGCAAACCTTGCAGATCCAGTTCAGACTGCTCCTGAAGGAGCTGTCTGATCAGGTTTTCAGGAGCATCGTGATCAGGTTCTACACTGTTTGCCATTCCATCTGCACCTTTTGAACTCCTTGCTGGATCATGAAACAGATTTGTTAATTTTTTTTTTGAGAATTACAGGGAGTCCTTAAGGTGTCTGACTTTTACGGTATAAGGTTTATCTCCAGTATTATTTTCTCTTCAAATTCAACAGTTTTCTCAAGTCTACAGACAAAATACAAAGTTCATTTCTGCATATAGACCATAGGATGAACTTTAACCCTTATCCTGCTGAATATTCATATATGCCACACCCACTACCGATTATTAACCAATCAGATTACTTGATGCAAATTATTGTAACAAATTCACAATCTGAATGACAAACAATGTAGATCCTGATCAGATGGTTTCGTCAGAAGCCATCTGATCTGGATCGACATTGTTTGAAAGGTATGGAACAGTATTTAGGTAAAAACTCAATTGTGCAATGTGCAATTACAATATGAATTGTTGAAACCGCACTTTGCATTATGAACCTTTCCATATCTTACTACTTTATTCGAATATGCAACATGCACATTCTAATTTGAGACCCTTGTCTTTAAATGTGGCATTTGGACGTCCTATTATGCATATTCAGTTTCGATTCTGCTGTGGTTAGACGGGGTACCAGTCATTGAGGTGACGGTAACGTTCGGTAATGTCCGTGGATTTGCCGTATTTTTTTCCGATGACAAGCGTCCGTTTGAGAAGATCGCATGCGCTTTTCCAGGGGCCAAATTCAAGCCAGCAGCGATAACTTTTATCCAGCTATATTAATTCTACTTACTAATAAGCACTGTACTAATTTAAAAAACTGGCTTTTATGCAATAATGAGTAAGACTGGGTTTGGGTACAATGTAGACCATTTAATTAGGCAAAAGCAAGTATGAAGCTGGCAAAACTTTGCATTCAAAATAATTACACAAATCATTTAGCAAACATATTTCATTTGTTGAAGGCAAATGATCTCCATACAGGGAGATGATAAGTAAAATAAGAATGTCAAAGTTCGACATGCCAGTCGTGTAATGTGCCTCGATAAAGTTCATTTTGTCCTGAAAAGGGCACGAGATTGTCCACAAATTGCCACACACACAATATAATCTAACAATAATCCGGGAAATGTCTATTAACTGGCCAGTAAGGCCCACTTTATATGTCCATACAGAAATGGCATATAATAAATGTCACAGTTGCATATACACATTTTATCCGCATACATGTCATGTGTTGTTAGACACTTATGTGTAATTAAAGCACTGAAAGGAATTCAGGTATTCACAGCGTCTATTAGTCTATCCATTTCACATAACATCACAGAATCAAAGTCAGGTCAAGGCTGATTGCTACGATCAGAGATTCAAGAAGCAAAACTAAATGGTCTACCTAAACTACTTGACTAGAACTAAAAATATATATATATAAAAATGTGTACAGTGCTTGATGTAGGTTAAAGAGGAGGGTGGGTGGGGAAATCGTTCGCAATAAGAATTCCAATATGGCGGATTAGCGATGCTTCTAGCTGCGCGCTGCTGCAAACAATGGACTAAGCCCGCCAAAGATAATGCCACAGCAATGACTCTGAGAGGGGTATGTTAATTCCCCACTGGTGCATCTTGGTCACGTGGCCAGAAAAGTGGGCGGAGATAAATTGGTTGCTGGAACCAAGAGACTTCTGGGAGTATCAATAATCTAAAATTACATGTAGGTGTCAGCCTATACAGCTAGCATCCATTAATTGCATGATCCTCACTGATAAGCAGGGGTCTAAGAAATGCCCCTTGCGGGAGACCAGAAGATCAATACTGGATAAAACAGCAAAGAATAGGGGTTCCAGAAGGGAACCTTGGGGAACCCCTGCAGGAGAGAACGGTCATTAAAATTAATAACAGATTAAACAATTTAATCTTATCATTAATTCTACTTACTAATAAGCACTGTACTAATTTAAAAAACTGGCTTTTATGCAATAATGAGTAAGACTGGGTTTGGGTACAATGTAGACCATTTAATTAGGCAAAAGCAAGTATGAAGCTGGCAAAACTTTGCATTCAAAATAATTACACAAATCATTTAGCAAACATATTTCATTTGTTGAAGGCAAATGATCTCCAAAGACCCAAACCCAGGTAGGTGTAGTTATCACATTAAAGTGTATATACATGTACATACTATAAATATGTAAAATTATAAAGGGCCCTTAAGGGCAGCAATGCAAACACTTTCATGTATAGTAAATCAGCCTCTATCATTACGGGGGGTGAGCGAGGAATGTGGAAAGGAGTTCCCCATTACTGTTGCAAGGCGTCGTCTGAGGTCAAAACTGGGGTCGAGGTAGCGCTGATAAGCATCACTCGACCAATCGCCCTGCAGTTTAATCCATTCTGCTGGAATCCCACACTGGAGCGCGAAACTTGCACCACCGCGACGAAACGAATGCCCTGAATAAAGGGAGGGATTCAATCCTAACTTTCTAAGACATAGGCGAAGATGTGTGAGAAACATGGTGTATGTGATTGGTTGGGGTCCCTGATGGGTGGGGTAGCTAAACAGGGGCGTGGGACCCACGCCCTGAGGAAGTACACTTGTACATAGCAACAGTGCGGAGGAGGGACAAAAAGGAGAGCCTGTTATATGGGGTAAAGGAATATGCAAAGTTCTCTGCCTGTATTGAATAGTTTTTGACCAACGGACTGATAAGGTCGCGCCCATGGGGTGGAAGCTAACATCGGAGGTACAAAGGTGTTTGGATGGATTGAACTGTGGGGGAGAGGGAACAAGCAAATTTGATTTTCGGAAGAAAGAGAAAAAGGCGACTAAACAGGCAGCCCAGAAACAAACATCAAAAGGGGTACTAAAGTTTAGGACGGCCAGGAGTCCATGTAGAATGGCATCAGTTATGGGGAGTTTTTGACGTACTCCATCGCCTCTGTGTCTCCTCAAACCTTTTAATATAGAGTTCAAATACCAGTTATTTGCAAGCGGGTTACAGTGGCCTTCATCCAAATGCATTATTCGCACAACGTTTAAGTATTGCCTAACAGAGGAATAACTGAGTTTTGACCCTAAAAAAGCGATGTAGCGTCCGAGATTACATGAGGAAATAGGGACAGGTGCAATATTCAGGCTGTTACAGAATTGAAGGTACTGGGACTGCTGACTCTGGTATGTGCGCCGAGTGGATTCAGCAAAAGTGAGTGCTCTCAAGGTTGCAACTTCTTGGTCCAATGCAGTCATCACCCTCTGTCTGTTCAAAGTATCTACCAAAAAGAAAAGATAAGCTGACCTGAGACATATGAGAGGAGAATGGGGAGGGGAGAACATAAGGCAAGAATTTTGCAACTCTACCTGGTTCATGAGCTCGCGAAATATTATCAGCGACAGCATTGATAAGGCCAGGTATGTACTTGGCGGTGATGTGAAAGTTGTATTGAGCAGACAACCAAAAAAGGGTTCTTAGACAAGACATGACAAAGGGATCCCTAGAGGTACCACGATTTATGGTGGCCACTGAAGTAATATTGTCTGACTGGATGTAAATCCGTCTATTGGACCATGCTGGGGCCCATCTACAAACTGCCAAGAACACGGCTAAGATTTCTTTGGAATTGATGTGAAGGTTTGCCACTGCCGGCCAATCAAGTTGCCAGTTAACATAGAACCAATCGCCATTGTAAATGGCACCAGCCCCCAATGTACAACTGTCCGTAAATACTGAAGTTATGGGCTGTCTATTTAGAAGCATAGAACGGCCATTGAAAGAAGTCATACAGTTATGCCACCACATGATGTCGGATTTGATGCTATTGCTAAGTTTAATTTTATGCCCGCCTTCTTTGAGCAAATTAATGGTGTCGATAATGCGGCGCGAAAAAAACTCTGCCACCATATACCACACTTGCGCAGAAATTGAGCTTCCCTGCAAGGGATTGTAATTGCTTTTTTGATGCTCGCTTGCGATTTAAAAACAGAGATAATTCATGGCGAACCTGAGTGAGCTTTTCATCAGGTAGGCGGAGACACATAGCAATGGAGTCAATCTCTATCCCAAGAAATATGATTCTTGTGGACGGGTCCACAACCTTTTTCCAGTTTATCTGGAATCCTAGCTTCCTAAGTAGGGCTACCAGCAAGTTCATTGCTTCTGCACATTCTTTCAATGTATCAGCTTTAATGAAAAAATCATCAAGATAAACAACTGTGGCTGTTAAGCCACGTCTGATAAGCATACGTCTTACCGCCTGGGTGAGTCTATGAAAAATGCCGGGCGAAAGTTTACTACCAAAGCAAAGACGCGAGTCGCGAAGGTACACAGTCTTGTTGCCAAATTGCCATTTCAATCCTGTGACCTGTTTACTATGCTCCGAGATTTTTACCGACCGATAAGCGGATTGTAAGTCGACCTTAGCCATGTAGCACCCCTCTGTGACCAATGCTGCAGCATCATCAACACGAGAAAATTTCTGATGCCAGTCACTAGAGCAGTAATCATTGACTGAGCTACCTTTGGGCAGGGAGCAATCATGAATGAGTCTCACTCCCCCGTCGGGCTTAGGGATGACACCAATGGGACTGACTATCAATGGGGGGTCAGACACCACTTCATAATTGCCCATATGGATCTCCTTTAGGATTTGCACCGTTGCTTGGTCATAAAGGGGGCTACCTGGTTGAGCCGACTTGTGATTATTGCATTCAACAGGCAAAGGCAATGCGTCTTTGTCAATAATATCAAACCCATGTTTGATTCCACTTAGAATAAAGTCTCGATCTTCATCATCCTGTAATTCCTCCTCCCAGGCGGCAAGACGTAAGCTGCCCTGTGGATTTGCTGATACATATCTTAGTTTTTTGAAACATGTGTCACTGCTGAGTGCAGCAGATGACACCCTGGGTGCGAGCACTGATGCACAAACCGACAAGCCTCTTTATAATGACACCCACCCTTGGTGTTAAAGAGCTTGCAGATCACCTTACCATCAAGGGTTAAGGGGGAACTAGCTGACTGAGGCCTTAAGGGGTTACCTCCCTTTTGGGCAACACTACCGGCGCGGGGTACACGGGGTTGCAAATAGACAGAATGCAGATGAGGCACATCTGTGCCCCACCTGAATTCATGACTGCACTGGAGTTTCCTGTACTCTCTGTCATAAAGTAGAACAGACACCAAATTGTATCGCTGTACAAGCTGGCAGATCTTTGTGGTATATGACAGATAGTCAAGAATACCCTCGCCTGTTAGCTTAGCTTCGCCGTGAAGTTTGTATAAAATTGCCAAGTTGGCGACAGTCCACTGGGCAAGGGAAACATTCTCGAGTTTGGGTTTCCTTGGTCCTGATTTTACCACCACCTGATGAGACCCCGACCCACCCACAATAATTTCTTCCTCCACATTCCCACTCACGAAATCCACAATATCGTAATGAGAAGAGGCCGACTTACCATTTGCTGCCGAGGAGAGATAAATTTGGGGGTCTTTCCATGACTGTGTTTGCGGGGTGTTCGCATTGCTGACCGGCGCCACTCCCTGCGAGCTTGGTCTAGTGTCACTAAGTAAGGGACTATCCATTTGTATATCACTAACAAGTCCACTTCTGGCCTGCGATTGTCCTCTCGTTAGTTGTGACAGAAGTCCTTGAACATATGCGTCCATCGAGACATGGGCGCCGCCATCTTGTGACGTTGAGGCTGCTGATTGGGCAGAAGTATGCGCGCGCATTCCCGTTGTCGTGTCGTCATCTTGGATCTGCGCGCGCATCCTAGTTGTACTTGCTTGGCTGTCGGCGTCGCCATTGAGCGGCGCACGGGGTGGGACTACTTCGTTTGTTGCTGTGCTGCCTCCGTTCAACACACGAACACATGCCAGAATAAGTTTTTTCTGTCCACGGCTTATTTTTGACTTTGTTAAGTCTTCTGCGTCTAGCAGTTTTATGGCTTCTAGTGAATTGAAGCCCTCCTCGAAGAGTCTCCCCACTGCCTCCTCAGTTATTTTGTTTCCGGAGGCCCATTGTTTAACGATCTCCTCTGAAGACATCGTTGTTATTTCCAGTACATTCTCATCGGTATTCTGGACATTAACAGTGCCTCCCCCTGTTGCCATTTGCAGTTAAAACTCTGGTTATGACTGGCGACTAGAGTGGTATTTCGGTGCACAGCACCTGAACACAGGGTAAATGTCCATACAAAAATAACAGTCTATACCCGGACAAAACGCACTACAATCCAGTGTCCTAGCTACTTTAGCCCTGCGAATGTTTCCTTCTTTTCTCACATACAAAAACAATCTGTTTATCTCGGTTTCCGATGGCAGATACCAGTTTGGTATTTCAAAGATTATCTTTATATTGTTCGTCAGTCTGTCGTTCATTTCCGATGATAATTCTACATTTTTTTAAATAATAATAATATCCCGTTTTGTGAATAACGAGTCTAATTATTCTGCCACAGTTTTCACTCCTGCTTATTGGTTACATTTCACAAACTAATACGTTTTAAATATATTCGGAAATCGTTCGCAATAAGAATTCCAATATGGCGGATTAGCGATGCTGCAAACAATGGACTAAGCCCGCCAAAGATAATGCCACAGCAATGACTCTGAGAGGGGTATGTTAATTCCCCACTGGTGCATCTTGGTCACGTGGCCAGAAAAGTGGGCGGAGATAAATTGGTTGCTGGAACCAAGAGACTTCTGGGAGTATCAATAATCTAAAATTACATGTAGGTGTCAGCCTACACAGCTAGCATCCATTAATTGCATGATCCTCACTGATAAGCAGGGGTCTAAGAAATGCCCCTTGCGGGAGACCAGAAGATCAATACTGGATAAAACAGCAAAGAATAGGGGTTCCAGAAGGGAACCTTGGGGAACCCCTGCAGGAGAGAACGGTCATTAAAATTAATAACAGATTAAACAATTTAATCTTATCATAATAACTCGGATATTTACAATAATGTGTACGTTTGCATCTTTAAAAGAAATTTTATAGCGCGGTTCCTTATTTATATATTTATGAGAAACAGGATTTTTATTTAAAAGTTAATACTTGTTTGACAAAGGGGAAAATACTCTATCGTTGAATATTTACTAAAATAAATTACCAGGAGGGATTAGTTTTTGCCGAATCCATGAATTTGAAATGAGCATTTATTGGTAAAATTGATTAATTCATACAATTTTCATAAATCTGATCCTTCTGAGGTGTTACTTATAAAGATATTAGTTACTAATTGCAACCTCACTCAAAACTCAAATGTTTAGATATTATAGAAGTATGTATAGGTCCGCTTAGGGTGTAACCGAGCGAAGGGGTAGCCCCTATGGGCTTATAGCGCCCGATTACCAGTCAGTAACCGAGCAGTAGTCTCCCTGGTCGCGGACATGGATTCTCTTCCTGGGACCTTACCAACTGACTGTACGGGGGAACTGGTAAACAACAACCATTGACGCAATTCCCATTGTTAATCTGATGTAAATACTTCATCGTCACTAATACGAACAGTACATACTCATTCTCAGCCCCGACCCACAACCATAGAAACGCACCTGTGGTCACAATGACAGGTGTCGTATTCATATGTCCGTCTGTCTTCATAAGTTAGACTTGGGCATGATAGCTTTCATCCAAAAGAATCACAACACGAAAATATTAGCTGGTCGTCTGTCAGTTCGTCCGTCCGTCTGTCTTCAGCCAGCAAAACCTTGCTGAGCTAGTGTCGCGACTGTCTTAACCAGCCTACTACATATTTCTTCAAGTTCTACATGTAACGATTTGGCAAATGGAGTGGCTGAATCCAAACCAGTTTGTACTTACATGTATTTCCATGTATTAGGTCTACGCCAAAGTTTTTTTTTTTCTTCTTGTTTTATTACAGTTAGACCGCGTACAGCGTACCCAGGTTTACCTGGCGGAACTTAACGACATTATATATTTATTTATTCACTTATTATTAAAGTGTACAGAATATAGAAAAAAAAAATGTTTTTGATGCATTAGATTTGTACATTTCACCGCTGAAAAATACAACAACAAATATGTAAGATGAAAAGTCGTGATGATATTTTTCTGACTGTTGCTTAAAATATACATTTTGGGCACACGTTAGAAGCGCCTCTTCGATGCGGTTCTAACGAGTACCCACAATCTATATTTTGGAGTAGAAATGAGAAAAATAATGTTTACTCCTGTAAATCCCAGTTTTACTCTATAAAAGTGGGGATCAAGTGTGTGTGTGTGTGGTGGTGGTGGGGGGGGGGGGGGGGAGTTGGGGGGAGGGGGTCAGAATTATAAAGATGTGTTTAATGGTGGGATGAGCTTGGTATGTGACTGCGTTTTTAGTTTTACGTCTCACCAACAGCTAAGGTCATACGGAGATGGGACCTGGGTTTAAAGACACATCCGAAATTCTGGAGAAGCCCGGGGTCGATCCTGCGATCCCTGGTTAATGAGGCGAGTAGCATAACCACAACACCACAGAGGCTTCCAGCGCTTGATATGTTACATTGTAGCAGGTGCGGGTTTTCCACCGAAAGAATTTGCTTCGCGTTGTGTTTTGTCAAAAAAGTGGAAACCTTTGCGTTTTGTCACTTGAAGCCAAAAATCTAGTATAAAAAGTTAGACAGTTTTCTATTTTCTTATAAATTAATGAATGCATTTAACACAAATAGTTACGAACATCTATACAAACATGTGACAAAATAAACAGGGAATCAGACCCCCGGCCTTCGGGGCTTGAAGAAATAGATGGGCTGCATGAACTGAAACCGACCCGCACACCAGTACTGGTAAACTGCTTAGAGGATCTAAGTCTACCGAGCCAAAGCGGTGCTTACAAACCCCATTGGTTTCCTTGGGCGACAGGGCTTTGATATGTCATTTCATCTCAGTGTCGGGTAAAAGTCCCACAAAAGTGGAAGCAACATCTCCAAAATGACCTATATTGTGTTGACGGTGACGGTAAAACATCAAATCAAACAACAGAACCAAAATGCCTAGTTTTAGAAATTCCGTTGGATATGCCCTAAATCAGATATAAATGTTAGAGGGAACGTAAGTCGTAACTCTTCTGAAAGCATTTTCACGAAAGAGAGTTGTAACTAGGGCTGGCTAATCGGAGCTTTAAAGTTAATCGATTATCAGCCCTGTCATTGCGATCGATAATCGATTAGAAATCGCTAAGGTTTTTGTCATTATTTTACCTGTCTGGCTTTCTGTCCGAGCATGACTTTTACCATATGTTGCACTTTACCATATGTATATTTGAACAGACAGGCCGGAGCAAACAGTGTAGACCCAGATGAGACGCCGCAGAATGCGGCGTCTCATCAGGGTCTGCACTGTTTGCCACTCATACAGCTATTTTATGCATAACTTTGGGTAGTTAATTGTACCAATCAAGTAATCGATTAAAAGCAAATCAGAAATGATAATCATTTTTGCGGAATTTATCGATCGATTAATCGATTGTACGATAAATCGTGTCAGTCTTAGTTGTAACTATGTTTGTTTTCAGGTGATCATAAAGGAGCAGTCTCACCAAGGTCTACACGACATTGGACAGGAGCCTTGCTGTGCCATACAAAATTATTATAAGTATTTACAACAAATTTATATTTTAGAGGTGCAATGGCCTGAACACATTTGCGATATATTTAGATAAAACTTGCATACAAAACAAACCAAGCAAGCTGATTCCTGGTCTGACATATAAAATAAAAATTATGTGTAAATGATTTTATCGGGAAGGGTGTAGTGTCCCCAAATCATCCGTTTTATGCCAAAAATATAGTTCTCTCGTTTCTTTCACTCCTCCGTGTCACCAATACGCTTGCAGATTTTTTTGGGTATCTGCCGAATACAGGCGGACGTTTACGGGAACGGTAAGAAAGAACGATCACAGCGCCACCGAACGAGAATAATGGGAACTAGAAGAAGCAGAAGCGGAATTTCAAGTTGCAAAATAGGACGAGAAACAGAAAGAAAAGTACACAAATTCCAAAAGCAGACTACAAAAATGAATATCATAATGCAGTGTTGCACAATTGTAACTGAATATAGCATAACAGAATATCAAAATTGCATATTGCAATCTCAATGTTGCATAATTGAGTTTTTACCTAACTACTGTTCCATAGAAAGGTAAGGCATATCCGGGCTCAGCAGAACAAAGGTTTAAGAGTTCATTTTCTGAGCAAACTTTTTCCACTGGTACCAGATCTATAAGGTTTATCTCCAGTATTATTTTCTCTTCAAATCAAACAGTTCTCAAGTATACAGACAAAAAATTTAATATGGAGTTCAGTTCTGTATATGGACCATTGGATGAACTTTCAGAGTTCATTTTCCAGAGTTCATTTTCTGAGCGAACTTTTTTCCTACAGGTGCCACATCTACCATAATGATCCTAAGTATTGGGACAGATAGGTCTAAGCAAACAGAGCAGATCCAGATCAGATTGATCCTGAAGGAGCAGTCTAATCAGGGTCTACACTGTTTGACATTTCATCTGCACCTTTTGAACTCCTTGCTGGATCGTGAAACAAATTTGTTATAAAAATTTGAGAATTACAAGTCCTCAAGGTGTCTGAATTTTTATGGTATAAGGTTTATCTCCAGTATTATTTTCTCTTCAAATTAAACAGGTTTCTCAAGTCTACAGACAAAATACAAAGTTCAGTTCTGGATATAGACCATAGGATGAACTTTAAAAAGACAATAATGTTAATGTGTGGTTTGGTTCTGTATATGGACCATAGGATGAATTTTCTGAGGGAACTTTTTCCTACAGGTGCCACATCTACCATAATGATCCTAAATATTGGGACAGATAGGACTAAACAAACAGTGCAGATCCAGATCAGACTGCTCCTGAAGGAGCAGTCTGATCAGGGTCTACACTGTTTGCCATTCCACCTTCACCTTTTGAACTCCTTGCTGGATCATGAAACAAATTTGTTGAAATTTTTTGGAGAATTACAGCAAGTTCTCAAGGTGTCAAAACTTTTAGGATTTTATGGTATCTTAACCCTTCTCTTGCTGAATATTCATTTAAGCCACACCCATTTCTGTCTATCAACCAATCAAGTTACGTGATGTAATTTATTGCTACAAATTCACAAACTCAATGCCAAACAGCGTAGATCCTGATCAGATGGCTTCTTCAGAAGCCATCTGATCTGGATCTACGCTGTTTGCAAAGATAGGGGTTGTTGTGAACAGCAAGATAAGAGTTAAACAGTTTTCTCAAGTCTTCAGACCAAATTTGGTGTTTTGATCTGCACATGGACCATATAATGAACTTTCAGATTATCTTTCCGAGCAAACTTTTTCTGACAGATGTCACATTCGAAAGGTTTTTCTCCAGTATGTATCCTAATATGGTTTTCTACATGTGCTTTGCGCTGAAACGCTTTACCACATATCGGACATTGTTTATTGTTAGAGCCGTTGCCAGGTGTTCCACTGCCAAGTGATGGCTGCTTGGTACCTCCAGAGTCCAAGAAGCTTCCATAGGCATTGGAACCTGAAAAAGTAACATCTATAATTAGCCGAGTGAAACTGCAGCACAGGACATACCCTTTTTTTTTCAAGCAAACCAAGCTTGACGTTTCATTTAAATTATCTGCATAAAAGATGATTTACATTAAATGTCAAGCCTTACTTTCTGTGAAACAAGAGGGCCCAGAGGGCCCTGGTTCTCTCACCTGATCCAATGTATAATAAGTGGGCCCCGGGCGGGGTCAATTTTGGCCCCAGGGCTATAATTTCAACAATTTTGGTAGAGGTCTACACAATGAAGCTTCATATCGAATATGAAAGACCTGGGCTTTGTGGTTTCAGAGAAGAAGATTTTAAAGGTTTACCCTGCATAAAGATGTCTATGTAAAACAAGATTTTCCCTAAATAAGTCTATGTAAAACCAAAGGGCCCCGGAGCGGGGGCATTTTTGGCCCCAGGGCTATAATTTGAACAATCTTGGTAGAGGTCCACAAGATGAAGCATCATACCAAATATCAAAGACCTTGGCCTTGCAGTTTCAGAAGAGAAGATTTTTAAAGATTTTCCCTATAAAAGCCTATGTAAAACCAAAGGGCCCTGGGGCGGGGGCATTTTTGGCCCCAGCAATATAACTTGAACAATCTTGGTAGGTGTCCACTAGATGAAGTTTCATACCAAATAGCAAAGACCTGGGCCTTGCAGTTTCAGAGAAGAAGATTATTAAAGATTTTCCCTATATAAGCCCATGTAAAACCAAAGGGCCCCGGTGTGGGGGCATTTTTAGCTCCAGCACTATAACTTGAACAATCTTGGTAGGGGTCCACTAGATGAAGCTTCATACAAATATCAATGTCCTGGGCCTTGCGGCTTCAGAGAAGAAGATTTTTTAAGATTTTCCCTATATAAGCCCATGTAAAACCAAAGGGCTCCGGTGTGGGGGCATTTTTAGCTCCAGCACTATAATTTGAACAATCTTGGTAGGGGTCCACTAGATGAAGCTTCATACCAAATATCAAAGACCTGGGCCTTGCGGTTTCAGAGAAGATTTTTAAAGATTTTCCCTATACACTGTATAAGCTCATGTAAAACCAAAGGGCCCCAGTGCGGGGGCTTTTTAAGCCCCAGCACAATAATTTGAACAATCTTGGTAGGGGTCCACTAGATGAAGCTTCATACCATATATCAATGTCCTGGGCCTTGCGGTTTTAGAGAAGAAGATTTTTTAAGTTTTCGATGAAAAAAATCTATTTTTGGCTCCTGTGACCTATATGTGCAATGGACCAGAACCATTTGAACAACTTTGAAATGGGGACCACCTAAGGATCATTCCTGTGAAGTTTGGTCAAAATCTGATCAGTGGTTTAGGAGGAGATGTTGTTTGAAGAAAAAGTTTACGGATGCACGCACGCACGACGGACAACGGACAAAAAGTGATCCAAAAGCTCACCTTGTCAGGTGAGCTAAAAAAAAGAAGAAAAAATAACTATTAACTATCAAGCTAGATTGGCTAACAAAATTTCTAAAGTCCTCTACAGGTGATATTCTCAAATATTGTTTTCTTATTTTTTTCATGTTATATATATATATTACAAGACTTGTCATTACATGTAAATTGTCTGCTAGACAGATAGCTTGATTTTTCTTTGAAAATTTGAAAGTCATTTGCAGATGATATTTTCAGAATCAGAGGTGAAATTGTTTCAGACCAATAGATTATAGTGCAATTATTATTTCAAACTCTTGAAAAGCATTCCAGTTGCAATTTCGAAAAAGTTTTAAGCACACTGTATAGGTTGATTTGATCCTAATTTCCAATCTTGGGAAGTGTTTTATGAAATCATGGTTCACCACAACCCCTTTATAACACTATTGTTGGGGTCCAAAGCAGACACCCTGTCAGTTATACAACCTTCTTATATCCAAACAAAAATGTAAAGAATACACAGAAAAATGATTTTTATATATAATCTATATATTTTTGGAAGCAATCTTGAAACAGTGTTATATTAAAAACACTGTGATAATGAACAGTTTTATAATGAGGTTATGGTGTAACCACTTTTTTTTATTTATCTTTTTATGTTCATTTTATGTATGTTTTTTTTTCTTCATTTACAGCAGATTCCAGTATACCAGATTAACTTGTTTGTCTGGGCTAGTTGTTCAAAGCATTGTTAGCCTTAATGCTCGGCATGCTGGTTTTTTTTTTCGCAGCAGACAACATTTTGAAAAATGATCCTAATTTTCGCAGAAAACAGGATTTGACATCTCATGCAAATTGTCTCCAATGGAGACAATTTGCATGAGATGTCAAGTCCTGTTTTCTGGGAAAAATAAGAAAAATATCAACAATTTGTCGTCTGCTGAATTAGCCTAGATAGTGCAATGGTTAATAACAAGCTCGTTGGTCAAAATGTTAAGTGTCCCAGCAAGTACAATATCTGTTGTTATACTGCAAAGAATTTTCCAGGTTTCTGATTGGACAGTGCAAGGGCAATTATTTTTCATATACGACGTGAGCAAAAATATATTACCCTCTCACGCTTGAATTTGCTGAAATGTGATATCCGCCATCTTGGATTTACTGCAGTTGATAAGAAATATATCCAAAATAATTTCATGCACCACAAATTATCCCCAGCCAATAAACAAATAAATAAAATATCTTTAATTGTTTTTTATTCATTTGGTATATTTCCGATATAAAACTCTCATTCTAACATGACGTAAACAATTACCCACTGAGCACCATGATCACTGAGCTTAGTGACTGCAGAACAGTGCGTTTCATGACGTCACATGTAAACATGTACTTCTGATGACGTCTGCCACAAAAGAATCCTTTAGAAAACATTGTAACAATGTACAAATTTTCCTCAAAAAGCTTTCCAGTGTAACGAATTCATTATAACGATTCAGGCAAATATTTTAGGTGGGGAATGTGATCCCATGTTCCCCACCAAGA
Organism: Lucinisca nassula; assembly: GCA_963580285.1. Classification (NCBI taxonomy): domain Eukaryota; kingdom Metazoa; phylum Mollusca; class Bivalvia; order Lucinida; family Lucinidae; genus Lucinisca; species Lucinisca nassula. The sequence continues at coordinate 5,633,621 of CAUZLF010000003.1, forward strand.
ATTAAAATAAATTATAGTGGTATTTTTTGTAATAAAAATATGAGTACATCATATCCTTGCAATGAACACCTCTCTAAACCCTACATTATATACAGAACTAGAAATGCGTCCATAGGACACGGATGCCCCGCCTGAAAATATGTCTATGTTCGAAACATATTGATGGTGTTTAAGTTTTGAACCCTTTTTTCACTTGACCTCTAAGTATGACCTTGACCTTGGAGGTAAGGGCCTTGGTTTTGTGTGAGGCAGATTGTCTCATGATGGCCAACATTTCTGCTAAGTAAATTCAAAATCCATCCAGAAATAAGAAAGTTATTGACTGTGTTTAAGTTTCGGACCCTTTTTTTGACCTTTGACCTCTAAGTATGACCTTGACCTTGGAGGTACAGACCTTGGTTTTGCATGTGACACATCATCTCATAATGGTTAACATTTCTACAAAGTAATTTTAAAATCCATCCAGAAATAAGTAAGTTATTGACTGCGTTTAAGTTTCGGACGGACGGATGAACGAACGAAGGAACGGACGGACAGGGGCAACGCTATATGCCCTTCTACCATTCTTCGTTTGGCAGGGGGGCATAAAAATGGGGTTTACGGGGATATTATTTACCTTATTTCTGCTCCAAGACATATGTTGTGGGTACTCATTAGAACCGCCAATGAGGCAGTTCTAATGAGCACCCTCAACCTATGTTTGGATTAAAAATAAGAAAAATATCATAAATTTTCATCAGAAAAATGTCTGTTGTTGATATATCCCCTTACAAGGAACACCGTTTTAGATCTGACTACCCCGGTATGTGAAAAAAGAAAATCATTCCTTGTTTATCCCTGTATCTCCTCTTTATCTTGACCTGTGGGTATTTTTTGGCTTTCTCAACAGACAAATTATGGAGGTAAGGGCACAGTAACTGTTGTTTAAAGCATTGTTAGCTTAACCCTTTACCTCTCAGATACATGTTTTTACCTGTCTGCACCCCCACCCCCCATTTTAAACCCCAGAAGCACCAAAAATCTGCATTTCTACCCCCGGATAGATATGTTTGCTTTCGGATTTGTTGGGCAAAAAAAATGACCTGTTTTTTTGCGCGCCTCCCCACTACAAATGTGCTGGGGGGGATTGAAGGGGGGTGACGCCCCAGCCCCCACATCCGAAAAAATTTTGGGTGTATGGCCCAACGGGCCGCTAAAATTTATATCTGAGGGTGTCTGGGGTCAAAAGTGCTTGAAAATTGATGCTGATAAAACATGCTGCAAACTTTGAAAATTGCCAATGCCAAACACCTTAATTTTTGCCTTGACAGCTGTGTGAAGATTAAAATGTGGTCAAAAATTCATGTCAAAACACACTTTTTGCCAACTTTGAGATGGCCGCTCTTTACCATGACAACAATGATCAAGTCAGGAAAGGTTGCATTTGAAAGGCTACTGTCCAATGAACATTCATACCGAGTTTGGGTGTAAAACAGACCATCCATTATGAAACAATGGCTAGTTGAAGTTGCTGTCAGGTGCAACACTGTGAAAATCAGTGAAATTCACAAAATCCCTGAGTGGTAAAGGGTTAATGAGCTTGCTAGTGGTCAAATTGTTAACTTCTCTTTTGTTTGTTTGTTTGATTTGATGTTTAACATCCCAGTCAACACTAAATAGGTCATTTTGGAGATGTTGCTTCCAATTTTTTGGGACTTTTACCCGACATTGAGATGAAATGACATCTCAAGCCCTGTCGCTCAATGAAACCAATAGGGTTTATAAGCATGGACGGTCCTACTCACACCGCTTTCCCTGGGTAGGCTTAGATCCTCTAAGTGGGTAACCAGTACATGTGCGGTCGGATTCAGCTCTGCGTAGAAGCATCATGCAGCCCATTTATTTTTTCAAGCCCCGATGGACGGGGGCCCCCTTAACTTCTCTAGTAAGTACATTATCAAATACAGTTTTTTGCTGAAAAAAAAAAAGTGAGCAGATTCTGCTCACATTTTTTCAGCAAAAATATTAGTGTATTTGCCATAATATTCTTATTTAATGATCAAGTTTAACGATACGTTAACTAATACATGTACCATCATTAGTTTTCCTTAGCTAACTATAGATGTTACTATCCCCCCCCCCACATCCCCCCTCACCCACACACACATTATAATTACACATTTCTAATTTTCTCTTCAAATGAAAGTATTCAGTTCTACATATGGACCATATAATGAACTTTCAGATTTCCTTTCCGAGAAAACGTTTTCTGACAGATGTCACATTCGAAAGGTTTTTCTCCAGTATGTATCCTCAGGTGGTTTTCTACATGTGACCTGCGCTGAAACTTTCTACCACAAATGGGACATTCTTTATTGTAAGAGCCATGGTAAGATGTTCTGCTGCTGCAGGGTGATGGCTGCTTAGTGCCTTCTGTGTCCACGGAACTTCTATTCACATTGGAACCTGAAAAAGTAACATCTATAGTTAGCTAAGGAAAACTTCAGGAGATGGGATATAGAGGATCTTACATGAGTGCTCATGTATTATTGAATTTATTAAACGAGTTGAGGAAAAGGGATAAAATGCGAGGCTTTGCCGAGCATTTTATCCCTTTTCCTCAACGAGTTTAATAAATTCAATAATACATGAGCACGAATGCAAGATTCTATTTATCATATGAGATTTAAACGCATTTTTTTCACGATTTGTTTACAAAAATGTCAATATTCCGCCGTTAGAAAACGCGACGTCGTTAAGCACGTCGTAAATGTAACGTTACGGGACGTATCTAGCTAATTTGCATATTTAATCCACTAGTGGATTATCGAAAAATAATACATGACGTTATTACACTCTCAGACGCGACGTCATATGATAAAACTGTTTTTTTTCAAGCAAACAAAGCTTGACCTTTCATATAAATAGTCTCCCTAGCAAACAATTTAAATGAAATGTCAAATCTTCTTTCCTAGCAGACAATTTAGGTTAAATGTCATTCCTTGTTTTATATGAGCAATATTTGAAAAGAAGCTGCAATATAAACAAGATATAACAAGCTTCATTAGCATTGCCCAAGATTCCATTTGACTTGAACAGGAAGTTTGAGGTATCAAACGCTGAGATAACAAGAGACATCTGTATATTTGTTGTCAGTTGAAGCTGCCAACAGCAGATTAGAAAACAGTCATACTACTAATACAACTAAATATTATGGCCCCCTCCCATCAGGGCTTCAAGAAATAGATGGGCTGCATGATGCTTCCACGCAGAGCTGAAACCGACCACACATGAGTATTGATAAACCGCTTAGAGGATCTAAGCCTGCCCAGGCAAAGTGGTGCGAGTCGGACCGGTCATGCTTATAAACACTCTTTGTTTCATTGAGCGGCAGGGCTTGAGATGTCATTTCATCTCAATGTCGGGTAAAAGTCCCACAAAATTGGAAGCAACGTCTCCAAAATAACCTTTACAGTGTTGACAGGGATGTTAAACCTCAAATCAAACAAACAAAACAACTAAATATTACTGTAATGATCCTAAATATTGGGACAGACAGGCCAAAGCAAATAATACAGACCCAGATCAGACTGCTCTGATCAGGATCTACACTGTTTGCCACCGTCTGCACCTTCTGGACTCTTTGCTGAATTGTGAAACAAGTTTATTGAAATTTTAGGAGAATTACAGCAAGTCCTCAAGGTGTCCGAATTTTTTGGATTTTTATGGTAATTAACTACTAACAATAAAGATCTAAAACAGAGAAAACCATCGACAATTTATGTATAGTTCTTTCTTGGTATTGTGTACATACACCACAAGCTTGTTAAAGCAGTGTTCCTTATAAAATGGTTTGGGATATAACATGGTTTCATGATCAATCCCAAAAATGTCTAGATTACATAAATGACCATAACTGGTCATTTTTCTATGTAATCTGGACATTTATGTTTGGATATAACAGGATTGTTTAACTAACAAGTTATCTGCTTTGGACCCCATTAATGGTATTATAAAGAGGTTGTGGTGTACCTTGACCTGGGATTAGTATGCCTTCACCATGGACAAATATGGTTTACCTCATGTTAACCCTTATCTTGCTGAATATTCATTTAAGCCACACCCATTTCTGTCTATCAACCAATCAAATTACTTGATGTAATTTATTCCTACACATTCATAAACTAAATGCCAAAACAGTGTAGATCCTGATCAGATGGCTTCTTCAGAAGCCATCTGATCTGGATCTACACTGTTTGCAAAGATTAGGGTTGTCGCGAACAGCAAGATAAGGGTTAATATTGATGATTTGTGATCAATATGATAATCCTTGAATTTGATTAGGCTAGAAAACAGTTGGGTGGATGACCTTGCATTCTATTTCTGGCAACAACAATGGCACTGACAGGCAGATGCCAAGTGGATTTCATTAACTGAAAACAAACATGAGCGAACGATTTAGGCCACTTTGGAGATAATGCTTCCAACTTTGTGGGCTTCTACCCAACAATGAGATGAAATGCAGCCTCCCGATGAAACCAATAGGGTTTATATGCAGGGACGGTCCAACTCACACCATGGCTTAAACCCTCTAAAAGGTTTACCAGTACCTGTACCCATGTGCATTCAGTTTCAGCTCTGTGTGGGAGCACCATGCCGCCCAGTCTGTTTCTCCAAGCCCCAATGGGTGGGGCCCCATTGTCAATGCCTAGTTGGATCATGTTATGTGTTTGGTTTGGTTTTGATGTAAAACTTCATTGAGATACATTCTGAACTGGGATACCATAATGGTCTTAAGTATTGGGACACACAGGCCTAAGCAAACAGTGCAGACCCAGGTCAGACTGCTCCTGAAGGAGCAGTCTGATCAGGATCTACACTGTTTGCCATTCTACCTACACTTTTTGGGAACCTTGCTTGATCTTGACACAAATTTGTTAAAATTTAAGGAGAATTACAGCAAGTTATCAAGGTGTCCAAATTTTTGGGATTTTTACAGTATGCCCTTCCTTTGCAAATAGTATAGATACTGATCAGATTGCTTCTGAAGAAGCCATCTGATCTGTATCTACACTATTTGACATTCACTTTGTGACTTTGTAGGAATAAATGCCACCAAGTAATCTGATTGTTTGAATGTAACAAGAGGGCCCAGAGGGCCCTGGTTCGCTCACCTGATCCAATGTATAACAAGTGGGCCCCGGGCAGGGTCAATTTTGGCCCAAGGGCTATAATTTGAACAATCTTGGTAGAGGTCCACAAGATGAAGCTTCATATCGAATATGAAAGACCTGGGCTTTCTGGTTTCAGAGAAGAAGATTTTAAAGGTTTACCCTGCAAATAGAAGTCTATGTAAAACAAGATTTTCCCTATATAAGTCTATGTAAAACCAAAGGGCCCCGGAGCGGAGGCATTTTTGGCCCAAGGGCTATAATTTGAACAATCGTGGTAGAGGTCCACTAGCTGAAGCTTCATAACAAATATCAAAGACCTAAGCCTTGTGTTTCAGAGAAGATGATTTTTAAAGATTTTCTCTATATAAGTCTATGTAAAACCAAAGGGCCACATGGCGGGGGGGCATTTTTGGTCTCAGGGCTATAATTTGAACAATCTTTATAGAGGTCCACTAGCTGAAGCTTCATAACAAATATCGAAGATCTAAGCCTTGTGGTTTCAGAGAAGAAGATTTTTCAAGATTTTCCCTATATAAGTCTATATAAAACCAAAGGGCCCCAGAGCGGGGGCATTTTTGGCCCCAGGGCTATAATTTGAAAATCTTGGTAGAGGTCCACAAGATGAAGCTTCATACCAAATATCAAAGACCTGGGCCTTGCAGTTTCAGAGAAGAAGATTTTTAATGAATTTCTCTATATAAGCCTATGTAAAACAAAAGGGCCCCGGTGCGGGGGCATTTTTGGCCCCAGCACTATAATTTGAACCATCTTGGTAGAGGTCCACAAGATGAAGCTTCATACCAAATATCAAAGACCTGGGCCTTGCAGTTTCAGAGAAGAAGATTTTTAATGATTTTCTCTATATAAGCCTATGTAAAACAAAAGGGCCCCAGTGCGGGGGCATTTTTGGCCCCAGCACTATAATTTGAACAATCTTGGTAGGGGTCCACTAGATGAAGCTTCATACCAAATATCAAAGACCTGGGCCTTGCGGTTTCAGAGAAGAAGATTTTTCAAGATTCCTATATAAACCCATGTAAAACCAAAGGGCCCCCATGCGGGGGCATTTTTAGCTCCAGCACTATAATTTGAACAATCTTGGTAGGGGTCCACTAGATGAAGCTTCATACCAAATATCAAAGACCTGGGCCTTGCGGTTTCAGAGAAGAAGATTTTTAAAGATTTTCCCTATATAAGCCCATGTAAAACCAAAGGGCCCCGGTGCGGGGGGATTTTTGGCCCCAGCACTATAATTTGAACAATCTTGGTAGGGGTTCACTTGATGAAGCTTCATACCAAATATCAAAGACCTGGGCCTTGCGGTTTCAGAGAAGAAGATTTTTTAAGTTTTCGGTGAAAAAAACCTATTTTTGGCTACTGTGACCTATATGTGCAACAGACCGGAACCATTTGAACAACTTTGAAAGGGGGCCACCTAAGGATCATTCCTGTGAAGTTTGGCCAAAATCCGATCAGTGGTTTAGGAGGAGATGTTGTTTGAAGAAAAGTTTACGGACGCACGCACGCACACACGGACGGACGGACGCACGACGGACAAAAAGTGATCCCAAAAGCTCACCTTGTCACTACGTGACAGGTGAGCTAAAAATTGGGTGCGGCTAAATTTATTTATTCATCAGGATAAGTGTTAAAGTCTTCCCTACTTTTCTGCAAACAACAAAGACTCCGGTGGTAAGACTGCACTTATGGGTCAGCTCACCTGAGCTTTTGCCACTTGCCTGTGCAAAATCATAAAAATTTGGTCATGTTGAGAACTTGCTGTAATTCTCCTAAAATTTTAACAAATTTGTTTCATGATCCTGCAAGGAGCCCATAAGGTGCAGATGGGATGGCAAACAATGTAGACCCTGATGATACTGCTCCTTCAGATCTTGGTCTGCATTCTTTGATGGCAAATAGTGTAGGCCCTGATCAGACTGCTCCTTCAGGTCTGTACTGTTGGCTTAGTCCTGTCTGTCCTAATAGTTAGGATCATTATGGTAGGTCATGATATATGTGTTTTACGTCCCATCAACAGCTAAAGTCATTTTGGCACTCTTTCTCATGGGCTGGCTCAGAGAAGGATGTGAACATCCCAAGCTGGAAGTTGACATCTTATTGGAGACAGTTGTTTAAAACTAACGATGTCATTAGTTAATGTATTGTTAAAACTGGTCATTTACTATGGCATATATACTAATATTTTTGCTGAAAAGGTGTGAGCTGCTTTTGCCTCTAGCATCAGAGACAAGTGCACTAACCACTGAGCTATCATGCTCCATGTTTTCTTGAACTATAGCAAAGTGTCTGTACTACAAGATCTTGCAACATTAGTACTACTGTAATTTGCCTTATGTATTCGGACAGACAGGCCTGAGCAAACAGTGTAGACCCAGATGAGATGCTGCAGAATGCGGCTTCTCATCAGGGTCTACATTGTTTGCCACTCATCCAGCTATTCTTAAGCTCAACATCAGGTATTAAATCGTGCCTGTTCAAATTTTAGAGCAAGTGTGTTAAGTAGTTGAGATGTCCGAATACTTAGGGTAAATAGAGTTACAGCTTTTCCCTTGCAATGATTTGTTTGATTGTTTTAAGTTTCACATCCCTGTCAACACTATTTCGGTCATTTCCGAGATGCTGCTTCTAATTTTGTGGGACTTTAACATGGCACTAAAATGAAATGACATCTCAAGCCCTACTGCCCAAGTCTGAAAGAAACCACAAGGGTTAAAGAAGTGGTCTGACTACCACCACTCTTCCTTGGCAGCTGTCCTCCTTCAAAGCGGTTTACCAGTACTCAAGTTTGGCCGGTTCAGCTCTGCGCGGAAGCACCATGCAGCCCAATCTATTTCTCCAAGCCCCCATGGGTGGGGGTGCCCGTTTCAATGAAAAATATAAAGCAAAGACATGATAAAACAAACAAATACCATATTTGTCATAATAAGAATACAAAGTAGATGCACTAAGTCCAATTTCCATTAACCCATTGTATACTAGTGGACTCTTCCTTTGCTTTATGTTGGCCTAGTCCATTTGTCATATAAGGGGTGTCAGGCCTATTTTTTGTTTTTATCCTATTTTTGATGGGAAATTCTGCTAGTAAATAGTGCAGGCCCTGATCAGACGCCGCAGAATGCGTCCTCTGATCTGGGCCTGCACTGTTTGGCCAGGTACACCTTTAGGGGTTTCCCGCATGCAATGGGTTAATCATGCTATTAGGATACATAAATACCATCTTCTGTTATGTCCGACGTACATGTCCATTATTGAACCCTTGTCTTGCTGAATAAATTTAACTTTGCCACACCCATTTCTGAATACCCACCAATCAAATTACTGCATACAAACTTAAATAACTGTTTGAGATTGGGAAAGTTTGAATTATTGAGAGTAAATAATAGGGCTAGGTCATCAGGCATAATGGGGATCACTACAGGATATCTTTACAAACCTCTATAAAATAACAGCCCCCCCCCCCCCCCCCCCCCATTGGGGCTTGCAGAAATATATGGGCTGCAGAGCTGAATCCGACCCGCACACAATAATGGTAAACTGCTTAAAGGATCTAAGCCTGCCCAGGCAAAGCGGCGCGCACGAGTCGAACTATCCATGCTTATAAACCCTATTGGTTTCATTGGGCGACAGGGCTTGAGATGTCATTTCATCTCAATGTCGTGTAAAAAAGTCCCACAAAATTGGAAGCAACATCTCCAAAATGACCTTTGCAGTGTTGACGGGGACGTTAAACCTCAAATCAATCTATAAAATAAAGGTATTTTGTGTGCATTGAGGCGATTCTAATGAGTACACACAACATACCTTTACAAGATAAAATCAGAAAAAGGCCAAAAATGGCCCGAATATATAAGGCTATCTGGAGCTATTGAAATATTCTCTAGGGACACCTGGGGCCAGTTGTTCAAAACTAACGACGTCGTTAGTTAACGTATCGTTAAAACTTTGATCATTAAATATGGCAAATATGCTGAAATTTTTGCTGAAAAAATGTGAGCAGCTTTTGCAGACGCAAAAGCTGCTCACATTTTTTTCAGCAAAAATACCAAAATTTATGATATTGTACTTGCTAGAAGAGTTAACAATATGACCACTAACGAGCTCGTTAAGCTAACAATGCTTTGAACAACTGGCCCCAGAACATGTTTGATTTAGCCATGGTAAATGAAGTATCACTGTATAATGTATTTGTTAAATTCACAAACTGAATGACAAACAGTATAGATCATGATCAGAAAGATTCTCATCTGATCTGGATATACACTGTTAATCCTCGCCCTTGGCCATCAGGGGTTGGAGAAATAAATTGGGCTGCATGATGCTTCCATGCAGAGCTGAAACTGACAACTCATGAGTACTGGGAAACTGCTTAGAAGGATTAAGCCTGCCCAGACAAAGTGATGTGAGTCAGACCGCCCAATGCATATAAGCCTTTTTGTTTCATTGGGTGGCAGGGCTTCAGATGTCATTTCATCTTGATGTCAGGTAAATATCCCTCAAAATTGGAACCAATATCTCCAAAATGATCTAAATAGTGCTGACGGCGACATTAAACCTCATTTCAAACAAACAAATACTGTTGATCCAAATCAGATGACTTCTTAAGCCATCTGATTTGTATCTACACTGTTTACAAAGGTAGGTGATATCATGTTCAGCAGGACTAGGGTCAATAATTGCCAATGTCTCTTCAATGGAACAATTTGAACAACAGCTAACTCTGAATAACTGTGCCATACTATACATGTATATCGAGAATTCCGGAGAGCTGTCCCATATGGTACTGTACAAGTCAACATTCCTCTGTAACATTCCTTTCCGTTCAAGCCTTGCATATGTCTGGGAGTAAATATGTTCAACTGTCTATTCTCTTTAACATAGCTTTTCTTGCATAGTTATGCAAAGTTTTCCCCATGAAACTATTCAAATTTGAATGTTTATCAGTATGTTGAAAAATGCAAGCCTTGGATTAATAAATGATTGATAGAGAAAATACCGGTCTCCACATTGTAAACACCATGCAACAAAATTGTTTGGACTGAAACTTTTAGTTTCTTGAGCCCTGGTTCAATGCATCTATTTTTAACTCTGCAGACAAATAAAAAAAAAAATACCAAACCAGCATTAGCTGAATCAAGGTTTCAATTTTGTGAGTCTCCTGGGTATTGCTGTAGATGAGTGAAATGGTGAGTTTTTAGCGTTCCTTTCTGAGCAAACCCTTTCCCGCAGATTCCACATTTATATGGTTTATCTCCAGTGTGTGTCCTCATGTGGTTCACCACATGTGCAGGGCGCGTGAACGTCCTTCCACAAATTGGACATTCTTTACCGCCAGAAACTTTACCATGACCATCCCGTCTTGCTGATTCTTTGGAACTTAGAGAGGCACCGTCATCTGAAAATAGGGCAATATTATTTACCGTATTCGCCCTAATTACTGCACATGCTCCTATAAGCGCACACCAAAGCTATTTTTGAAAAGGAAATGCATAAGCGCACACTTTACAGTAATCTCCCCTTGAAGCTCTCATAGTAAATCAATAAAAACTTACCATTATTTCTTCCGACAGTGAAGGCAATGCTTAAGTATCTTTTTCTGTCCCATTAAATATCGGTATGCATCATCTTGGAAGCTGTTGTTTTCGTATCAAGTTTGCGCTAATTAGGTAGATTTTTCACCATGATTTTATGATACGATTTTGAAAAAACTAAGCGCACGGTGCGGTAATTAGGGCGAATATGGTAGTATGTGCACATGAAATAGTTTATGTTGTGTAAGGGCCTGACAAATCCTACTTACAGAGGAGCCTCCTTACAATGAAAATCCTAAAAAATCCTACACCTTGAGGACTTGCTGTAATTTTCCTAAAAGTTTAACAAATTTGTTACTTGATCCAGCAAGGAGTCCAAAAAGTGCAGACGGAATGGCAAACAGTGTAGACCTTGATCAGTTTCGGGAGCAGTCTGATCTGGGTCTGCACTGTTTGCTTAGGTTCATTACGGTACTATGTTAGTATTTGTTCTTAACCCATTTAGTACAGAACGCGGCATCTGATCAGGGCCACTACTGTTTGCTAAAAGTTCAGTCATTTTCCAAATAAATTTTGATGGAAACACAGCCTGACACCCCTAAATTTTGAAATGGACTCCTGCTATATATAAGAAGGAAGATTTCATTTGGTACAAAAAGGGTTAATGGTTTTTCTGTCATAAGGATTCTGCTTTTACAAATATAGAATATCAATTAGGAGTAGTATAACTGACCATATAATTAAAGTATAATTGATCATAAAGGACCTTTCCCCCTTGAATGCTGTGGACATTTGTTGGAATCGCCTCACCAAGGTGATTCTAACATATATCCACAACATATGTTTCCTGGATTATTAAATTAAATACCGTAATGGTCCTAAGTATTGGGACAGATAGGCCTAAGCAAACAGTGCAGACCCACATCTGGCAGTCTGATCAGGGTCTACACTGTTTGCTTTTTCGTCTAAACCTTTTGGACTCCTGCTGGATCACAAATAAATTTGTTGAAATTTTAGGAGATTACAGCAAGTCCTCAAGGTGTCCAAATTTTTAGGATTTTTACAGTATTCTTAAATATTAATTTCCCTTATAAATCTGTTGCATCTTGAGTTGAAAGTTTGTTCAATTGCAACGGTCATTACAAAGAGTTTTGTCGTTATATGAAATGTCGATATAAGAGAGGGTTGAATGTATTAATTTTATAAAAAACAAGATGTGTTTGTGAAACACGAACATGTCCCCGGGCTTGGTCATTTTTCATTCAAAGTTGCTCACAGTTCAAGATTTTTGTTTGTGTGGGAAGCCCTTGACACAATAAACTTACATGCCAAATATGAAAGCTTTATCTTGAATGGTTCAAAAGTTATGAACAATAATATTTTTTCTTTAAAGTAGGTCAAGGTCACGGGTGAAAAAATTTACATGAATGTAAAGCTCTTGTCACAAGGAACCTACATGCCAAATATTAAGGCTCTATCTTAAACGGTTCAAAAGTTACGAACAATTTTATTTTTTTTTAAGTAGGTCAAAGGTCAAGGTCATGGTCCAAACATTTTGCATGAATGAAAAGCTCTAATCACAGGGATCCTACATGCCAAATATGAAAGCTCTATCCCAAACGGTTTGAAAGTTATGACCAAAAATGTTTTTTTTTTTAAGTAGGTCAAAGGTCAAGGTCACAGGTCAAAATTTTTGCATGAATGTAAAGTGTTTGTCATAAGGAACCTACATGCTAAATATGAAGGCTGTATCTCAAACGGTTCAAAAGTTATGACCAATATTAACTTTTTCTTTTATGTAGGTCAAAGGTCAAGGTCACAGGTCAAAATGTAAAGCTCTTGTCAGAAGGAACCTACATGCAAGATATGAAGGCTCTATCTCAAACCGTTGAAAAGTTATGACCAAAATGTTATTTTTTATTTTAAGTAGGTCACAGGTCAAGGTCACAGGTCAAATTTTTTTGCATGAATGTAATGCTTTTATCACAGGGAACATACATGCTAAATATGAAGGCTGTATCTCAAACGGTTCAAAAGTTATGACCAATGTTAACTTTTTCTTTTATGTAGGTCAAAGGTCAAGGTCACAGGTCAAAATTGTTTGCGTGAATGTAAAGCTTTTGTCACAAGGAACCTACATGCAAAATATGAAGGCTCTATCTCAAACAGTTCAAAAGTTATGGCCAAAATGTTATTTTTATATTTTAAGTAGGTCAAAGGTCAAGGTCACAGGTCAAAATTTTTTGCATGAATGTAAAGCTTTTGTCACAAGGAACATATATGCTAAATATAAAGGCTGTATCTCAAGTGGTTCAAAAGTTATGACCAATGTTAATTTTTTCTTTTAAGTAGGTCAAAGGTCAAGGTCAAGGGTCAAATTTTTTTGCATGAATGTGAAGGTCTTGTCACAAGGAACCTTCAGGCCAAATATGAAAGCTCTATCTCAAACGGTTCAAAAGTTATGGCCAATGTTAAAGTTGTCCATGTACAAACCAACAAACCCACAAACAGACAGGGCAAAAACAATATGTCCCCGCTATCGCTACCGGGGACATAAAAAAATAATAATTTTATATCCAGGGAGAACCACAATCATATGATGTGAAAACAATCTTTCTGATGACGTCATGAGGTCATCATGTTAAGTAGACCGTGAAATGAACATCCCAACAAACCCTACTTTATATAGAGAAATCTGGGTTTTTAGGGGGTATCCTTTATTTTTCTTATTTCTGCTCCAAGACATAGGTTGTGGGTACTCGTTAGAGCCGCCTCATTTAACGAGCACCCACAACCTATGTTTGCAGTATAAATAAGAAAAATAACACAGGTTTTCATCAGAACAGTAGCCAGTTTGGAGGTGTGAAAAAATGCATTATGTCCCACAGGTGTGTTATCGTAATGTGCTAAAACATGCACAGAGACATTTTTTTCTCTACATAATTTTCCTCTCCTTCTCTCTCTTCCCCTCTAGAAGCCTCCGTGGTGTAGTGTTTATGCTACTCACCTTGTAAACCAGGGTTCACAGAACCGATCCCGGGCTTCTCCAGACTTTCGGATGAGTCTTTTAACCAAGGTCCCGTCTCCGTATGACCTTAGCTGTTGGTGAGACTTAAAACACAAACACTCACTCGCTCCCTCTTCCCTCATGTACTTTTGACTCTTATGTACCTATTTTCGGCGTCTTCATTGTGGCCGTCTTCATAGTTTGGTACAGCCAGCATGCCATCTCAGAGGAGTGACAATTTCAGAGGCTATTTTTTTTTCTCAACTTTTTTGCCAGGTTTGGAAGCCTCCAGTCCCCTTCCAGTATCTTGCAGAGAACTGATATGCATGCCGTGAAGAGTTGTGGGTACACCATATTCAAAAACACCTTGTTAAAAGTATGGATGAATATGCGAAAGAATTAGGGTCATTCGAAAAGTTTTGGGCAGCAATGCTATGGTAGTGGAAAGGATATTGGCAATGGAAAGGAATTTTGATGTATTCTGTATTAACCATTTTGTACCAAAACGGGTACCCTGGCAAACAGTGCAGGCCCAGATCAGATGCCGCAGAATGCAGCGTCTGATCAGGGCCTACACCATTTGCAAAAAAGCTAATTTCCAAATCAATTTTGAAGAAAACACAACCTGACACCCCTAAACTTTGAAATGCACTCCTGCCGTATGTAAGGAGGAAGATTCTGTTTGGTACAAAAAGGGTTAAACCACTGGGAGAAATAGCACGAGAAAAAGAGCCACAGTTTTGATGTCCCTCGTAGATTCTTTAACGTTAACTTAGATGGTCATTTTCTCACATCAAAAATCTTACAAAAGGACTTAACCCTTATCCTGCTGAATATTCAGTTTAGCCACACCCAGGGCGTCAAGTGATATTAGGAGTCAAAAATATAGGTTAGGTCCAGAAATATAGGTATTTAGGGGCCAGAAATATAGGATATTATAGGTTGCCTACACTGAAGAAAACATGCCAGATTTGTATTTTTCCACCACCACCTACAAGCTGTCTCTTTTATTAATAATACAACATATAGAAATAGATAAGGTGGTCAGCTGGTTATAATTAAGGAAAATATCTTTAATAAATCTCCATAAAAATTAGTCCTTAGTAGATGATTCTAATGAATGCCCTCAATGTACGTTTTATACAGAACTGAGTGATCTACTTAAATGTCATCAGAAAACCACCTTATCTATTTCTTGAAACAAGAGATAACCAAACCCAACTGTGTCTATCTGACAATTTAGGCAGAATCAAACATGGGACCTTCTTCCCTTTAAACAAGAGGGCCTTGATGGCCCCGGATTGCTCACCTGATCCATAGTGTAACAAGTTGGCCCCATGGAGGGTCCATTTTTGGTCCCAGGGCTATAACTTGCACAATCTTGGTCAAGGTCCACTATACAAAGCATCATACCAAATATCAAAGCCTGAGCCTTCTGGTTTCAGACAAGAAGATTTTTTAAGGTTTTCCCTATATAAGCCTATGTAAAACCAGTGGGCCCTGGGGCAGACCCAGTTTTGGCCCTAGGGCTATAATTTGAACAATCTTGGTAGAGACCCACTAGATGAAGCTTCATACCAAATATCAAAGACCTGGGCCTTCTAGGTTCTGACAAGAAGATTTTTAAAGGTTTTATTCTTATTTTCCCCTTTTTGTTTGTTTGCCGTGGAGTCTTTGTGGACAGTAACAGAAATCATGGTGGAACTCTTTTTTCCTGTCTGACTCCAGCAGTACATGGAATTTGGTTACAGATTCCACAAGGAAAATGGCCAGATCGTAACAGAAATTCTGCATGAAAATGTTAACCAAATTTCTGTTTAAAAGTCTGGAATGAAAATAGAGCATAATCACTTTCTGAAACGTAACATTTTGGCAGGAGCACTCCTATAACACATTCAAAGGCATCAGGGATGATGGCTAGCTTTGTGTGTTGCTTTACAACTTTACAAGTATAAAGCTGTTCTAAGGATTTCCAACTATATTTTGGAAGACACTGTGCGCTACTTTTAGAATTTTAAAATTAGATTAACAGTGTTTTAAATTGATTAAATGCTTAAGTAGTGGGGTGTCAAAAGTTTTATGTTTGCAAACTGCAAAGACTGCACCGCATCCACATATTTATGTATGTGTTGGCAGACTGAAGTTATTAGTTCACAATGAATCTTTGGAAAGCCAAGGATTCAAATTCAAGAGTTACATGAAAGTTTATATGTAAGTAGAATGCAAGGTTTTTGTATGTACTTTTCCAGCACAAGTATATTCCTTCCTTATTGTGTATAGATAAAAACTTAATTTTTTTACAGTGTATGTTAAGATGATCGTGTTATGTTAATGAAACTGGACCAACTATTTAAATTAGCAGGAATTATACAGAAGAATCATATGTCATATTTAAACAATTTTAACCTTATACATCAAACACAAAGTGGTTTTCGATCTGGACATTCTACCGAAAGTGCATTAACACTCATGACAGAAAACTGGCTCAAGGCTATAAACCAAGGCAAAATTGTAGGTTCTATCATGATAGATTTCAGAAAAGCTTTCGACCTAGTGGATCATGACTTACTTTTAGAGAAACTTAAATGCTATAAATGTAGCAATAATTTTGTTTCATTAATGCAATCTTAACTGAGTGACAGAACACAGGTAGTTTCTGTGAATAATAAAATATCAGAACATGATTACGTCAAATGCGGAGTTCCACAAGGATCCATATTGGGCCCGTTACTATTTCTTATTTTTATAAATGATCTGCCATTGCATCTTTCCAATCAAATTTGCTCTACAGACCTTTATGCTGACGATACTACTATTTATGACGCACAGGCTGATATTAATGAACTCAGGCTAAACTTGCAAAACTGTCTTATAACATTACATGACTGGTGTCAACAAAATGGAATGTTACTTAACACTGCAAAAACAAAACTAATGCTTAACACAACACGCCAGAAACGTTTACATATTGATGAAAGCGTATTTAAACTAACTTTTAATAATATTGAGTTACAGATAACTAACGGTGTTAAAATACTTGGCGTATATATTGATGAAAATTTACAATGGAGTACCCATTACAAGGCTGTTTGCAAGAAAGTGTCGTCCTATATCTGGTTGTTGTCAAAAATAAGTCATTTCTTAAGTTCAGAACATGGGCTTCTTTATTATAAAGCATATATTCAGCCTCACTTTAATTACTGCAATGTCATATGGGGTAATTCATCAAACTATATATTTCTAATATAACAAAATTACAGAAACGCGCTTTCAAATTTATCTTAAGATATGAATATGTAGACTATGAATCTGCTAAATCACACTTAAAAGTTATGTCTATTGAGCAAAATATATTCTTGAACAAGGAAAAAATGATGTTTAATGTTGTTAACCATTTAGCTCCGAACTATTTGTGTGAGCTTTTCCAGAAGAGAATTAAACCCTTTAAATATGACGCTCAGATCTAGCTCAAGTCAAGTCTTCATTGTTTCAAAACTAAATTTAGCCAAATTCAAGGAAAGCATTTCCTATTCAGGGCCAATTATTTGGAAAAGTATTCCATATGAGATAACAAATAGTGATACCTTGGTCTCATTCTCAGATAGATTAATTTCCTGGATGACTAACACCTAGATATTGAAACGTATGCCTTCATCGCCGTATTTCATCACCGTATAAATTTCATTCCACTTTTTTTTCTCACACTTCTCCATACAATATTTAATTGTAAAGAAATCTCATCACATTTGTAAATACTCATTTATAGTTTGTTGATGTTATGTATTATGTTTTAACTAGACGGCCTCGTGGAAGATTGGTAATTGTACCAAACGAGCCACCCTCTTTAAATAAAGAAATTACTTACTGACTTACTTACTTACTTTAGGAATATACAGACATTAATACTGTCACAAGCTCAGGCAGAAATCCTGTCAATAATTCATTCAGGAATCCTGCCAATAATTCATGCAGGAACCATGAAGGAATCCTGTCAGTAATTTATACAGGAATCATGTCTGTTTTTTCTACAGGATTCCTGCATCAATTTTCCTGCTTATTTAAATATTTCACAAGCTTTTCCACACTGATTCCCACCTGTGTCTCGAAGACCAAATTTCAGTGAAGATTCTTTGTGGAAATTTTATTTTAAAATTTTTCATACAGGTTTCATGTCAGAATCCTGTCACAATATTTCTGCAGAAATACTGCAACTTAATTTCATACAGGCCTGTGAGAATTCAGCATGGACTAAAATTCGTTGAACAATTTTGAGAGAGGACCACCCAAAGATGATTTCTGTCAAGTTTGGTCAAAATCTATTCAGGGGTTTAGGAGATGCATTTAAAGGAATTGTGGAGGAACAGACAGGCGCATGGATGGGGGACGACAGCGGATGGTGACTGATCACAATAGCTCGCCTGCTAAAAAAATGGCTAAACTTGTTTGATATTCATAAAGAAACAATAGTAAAAACAAAATCAAAATGGATAATTTCAAATTTAAAAAAATAGCAAAACTTTCACTAGCTAAAGCTTTCCAAAACAGTTGCTACACCAAAAAGGAATACAAATACATAAAAAGAAACAGCTTATTAAGCTCAAATATTATAGAAAACATCTAGTGTCAAAGATTTTTTAGAAACTTTGAATTCCTTGCTTACACAAAATTCCAAATTATAGGTATTTATAGGTATTTTGGTAAAATATAGGATTTTATAGGTTATTATAGGTAATGCCCTGAAATATAGGAAAATATAGGTAAATATAGGTAACTTGACGCCCTGCACACCTATTTCTGACTCTGAACCAATCAGATTACTTGATGTAATTTATTATTACAAATTCATAAACTGAATGTCAAACAGTGTAGATCCTGATCAGATGGCTTCTTCAGAAGCCATCTGATCTGGATCTACACTGTTTCCAAAGATAGGGGTTGTTGTGAACAGCAGGATAAGAGTTAAATGCATTTGTAGCAGGCAACAGTATTGGTGGGAATTTTTATAACAATGGAGAAAAGTTAGGAGAATTAGAAAGAAAAAAACACAAATTTTTTGTTAGATTTTTTTCATGTGTTAGAAAAAAAAAAGATCAACTCTAGCAGTGAATTGTTGAAATGCATTCATTTGATTTCCTTTACTCATTTGATCTACTTTACAACTGACTGCCAAACTGTGATTTATTACTACATGCACATAAATCACTGCTTTAAATGACCAGCAAAGTCACATACCAGCCTGCACATACAGCCTAAAGCAGGGGTTGTGGGTTTGATCCCAGACTTCTCCAGACATTTTGAGGAGTCTTTAATCTTTAAACCGAGAACAGACCTCCGTATGACCTTAGCTGTTCTCAAACACACACACACATATCCATAGTCTGATTAGAGCCTTCCATTCCATAGCAACCCAATCCCCTCCCTCACCCCTATGGAGAGTAAGTGAAACTCTTGCAGGCCTCCCAGTGGCCCACTTTGAAAAAAAGGTTTTTATATAGGTTCTTCTTACTCAAAATAAAGGTTATTTACAGGTTTTTCAATAAAAATACAGGTCTTCCAAACTTACATAAAGATTTAAAATTGAAGAAAAAATATTTGATAAATTTTTGGCCACAATTACTCAGACAAAATTGATCTAAATTTTACAAAGTCTGAGCGAGCAAGGAAAAAAATTACAATTTCTTGACAGTTTTCATCACTTTTTATGGGACTAAAAAGTAAAAAATAGAAGTGCATTTTGAAGAAAAGTTAGGGTTGAGTCGCAAGAAGGTTCAAAAAGTGAAAAATATAGGGTTTTTTTCATGAAAATACAGGCTTTTTATAGGTTTTATGAACAAAATAAAGGTTTTATAGGTTTGGCACAAAATTATAGGTTATTATAGGTTTTATAGGTTTTGCTAGGAGGCCTGCTCTTGCCTTACTGGGCATATACAAGACCAAGCCATTGCTAGTCACATAGGTCCTACTGCAGGTTTTGTTGCGAGCTGTTTCAGCTAGTATATTATGACCAGCCAAGATTTCGATCAGATTGGGTTTCCGCATACCATTAAAATCCTAAAAATTCGGACACCTGAGGGCTTTCAATAATTCTCCTAAAATTTTAACAAATTTGTTTCATGGTCCAGCAAGGAGTTCAAAAGGTGCAGACAGAATGGCAAACTGTGCAGACCCTGATCAGACTGCTCCTTCAGGAGCAGTCTGATCTGGGTCTGCACTGTTTGCTCTGTCCCAATACTTAGGATCATTACAGTAGACATACAAGTCTTTCTTTTGGGGTTTATGGATGTGCCAGAATCCACAAATGCGTCGGACAAGTAAATAGCAAAGACTTTGATCAGACTGTGCAGGTTATAAGAAAAAGTTTTAGACATAGCCATAAGCAGCACTGACAGCACTGGTGGGTCAATTGTCTCTGCTCAGGGTCTTCACTGTTTGTAAATGTCCATTTTTGGGGTGCATACCGTATTCGCCCTAATTGCCGCACCCTGCGCTTAGTTTTTTCAAAATTGTGTCAAAAAATTGTGGTGAAAAATCGACCTATTAAGCGCACACAAATATTTCGGGTAACTGTCTTGGCAGTTGAACTGTCTTGTTTCCCGCTTCGCAAATTTCGTCAGGAAAAAAAATTGATACTTTCTTAAAACCCACATGCCGATTATTGCAGTTATGCTGTAGCCCTTACATTGGCTTCTTTTGAAAGAAGCCAACTTGTTACATCTGTACACCGTTACTATTTTCCCGATCTATTCCGAAATAGATACGATGGGCCTCATGAATATTCAAGATGCCTCCCGGGGCTCCTTTTCCGACTACCTTATGAGGCACGTTATGCAGTCGGGTGGGAGTTTGGGTCTGTGCGACCATCCTGTGCCGGCAAATTGCAGCAGGTGCAGAATGTTTTTTTTTTTTTTTTAGTGCATTTACCCTATTTCTCGTTTCCATCTCTCGGGAGACGGCTTGAGATAGTTGGTTGCTTTACACACATTATATGTCAGCATGATTCCGGATCAGACTTAACCGGTCAGTGCCAATTAAAGTCGCATCTCGGACATTTTGCAATTATTGATAAATGAGTGAAAAATGATATTGATATGTAACTCCAGACGTATGTTTTTCATGCGTCGATCATACTGCCAAAATTAACTACCTGCAAAGACTGATCGTCCGATGCTTTCCTTTCTTTCTTTCTGGTCACATTTGTACATTTTGCCTGAACAAATCTAATCACTCAATTTTTACACATGGTTCAAGTGACCCTGCGATAAGATCAAAGATGCCGATGAGGACTACTCCGATTCACCTATTAACATAATCAACTGATCTGATAACTCGTACTCAAGGCGTTCCACACTACAGGTGGTCAGTTTCTGACAAGGGCATTAAACACATTCAGCTGGATTATTATTACCGGATTATCAATTGGTGTTTTTGTAATCACATTGTTTCCTTTATCGATGGATATTTAATACTTCGATCCTGGAGACAGAATCAGAAATGTTCGGTAAAAAACAGGGCAAAGTCAACTTCTCTTTTCTAGTCTGGTAAGGTGAAGTTCTTGAACTTCGGGCGAAGAAGTCGCCCAAATCGCCCCCTCGGCTGATCCCTGTCAGGTATCTGTGGATTTCATGTGTACCAAAAGTTTGGGAACCACATTTAACAAGGAATTCAAGTGTGTAATAGAGCTGTCGAATGAATTTGACAGAAATGCAGTTGCTTTGCCTTCACTGTTGAAGAAATAAGGGTAAGTTTTTATAGATTTCCTGTGAAAGCTTCAATGGGAGGTTACTGTAAGGTGTGCGCTTATGCAAATTTTTTCAAAAACAGCTTTGGTGTGCGCTTATAGGAGCATGTGCGGTAATTAGGACGTATACGGTATATATTTAAGAATTTGGCTGAGTTCAATAGTTGTATGCTGATCCTTTTTGTTTTATCAATGCATGTAGCATTGTCTTTGATTTGTTTCATATTTACCCTAAATATTTGGACACCAAAGCTCCATACCATAATTGTTCCAAAACTTGAATGAAAATGGTTTACTGCCTGACACTGTGTCTTCGGGTGGCTAGATGACTGGCAAACAGTGTAGACCCTGAAGAAATGCTGCACTCTTTGACATCTTGTCTGTGTTTGCACTGTGTGCTCTCGCCTGTGTGTCCAGATACTTGCAGTAAATGTGGATCTTTGTTCTTTGTAAATAATTTGAGGGCCACAAGTGAGATTAGTTTTTGTTCTAATTGTGTTACCCTCTTGAAATAAAGACTTTTTTTATTATTATTATGTATGGGTAAATACTATAATGACAAGCAAATACATGAAAGAGTTTTTCAATATTGACATGGTTAGTCTGTTAAAATCTTACTTACCGGTAGGTGTGAGGGGTGGATAGAAATCTCCATCCCAAGGGTCACTGTATGGCAGCACGATACTGGACATCGATCCAGAGGGACAGATTTTTCAATCTACCCCTCACACCAATGTAAGATTCTTTTTCTTGCATACCTTTCACTTCTGAGAGTGGATGTTTTAATAATGCAGTCACTCTGATTGTAGACATATGCCACAATGTGACATTTTTCAATATTCCCCCATTAGTAAACGCGACGTCATTTAGGACGTCGTACATATAACGTTTTGGGGCGTGTCTAACTAATTTGCATATTTAATCCACTAGTGGATTATCAAAATTATTACATATAGATTATTCATTCTCCTAGTTGAAATATGGGATTTATAAACCGAGGGAGGTAAAACAATCCGATAAAGAAACGAGTGCGAAGCACGAGTTTCTTTAACGGATTGTTTTACCTCCCGAGGTTTATAAATCCCATATTTCAAATAGGAGAAATGTATAATCTGTATATTACATGCACTTCCATAGACTTTTAGGAGAGTTTGGATCTTGAATTTTGGAACTGAATGCCCGTTCAGTTGACTGTTTACAGCTCATGTAAACGGTTCAATCAGCGAAATGTTACAGAATCTGGGTGGAAGAACAACTGGATGGGCGCCATTTTGAAAGCGCTTTCAACAGTTTTGAACAAAAATAGAAGAAACAAAGTGTTTCAGTGATAAAACAAGTAAAACGTTAGATTAAATAAAGCAAAACTTACATCCTAATCAATGGTCATATCCATGTTTTCTTTTGTTTCAGCGTTGCATCCGACTCAAACGTCACGCATTTTGAACGTCTGTTGATATTTCTTAGACGCCATTACAATGACGTCATGAATAACGTCGCCGTGATTGAAACTTTCCCGCGTTTGAATAAAACAATTTCACTGCCAAGCGGTATCTCGTATCTTGTACATAAAGTAGTTCCAGCTGAAGGGATTTATTTCCCCGGCTAAGAGGAAATATTTCTTCTTAGCAAAAAGGAAAATACCAAGTTTATGTCTGGTAGAAATCATGGTATTTCTCTGTAATGCATGTAATATATGACGTTATTACATTCTCAGACGTGACGTCATGTGATATAATGGTTTCTCTAATAATAAAGTCAGTTTAATTCAGTTGATAATGTCATGTCATAAAAATTGTAAGGCCACACATGATAACACATGGTTTATACTTGCATGTAATGGCATGACACCTTACGTAAGTATACTTGAGCAACCATTGAATACTTGGACAGATCAGCCTGCATATATGTGCAATCTGATCAGTGTCTTCCATGGCCATCAGAATTTTCTAATAGGCAGCCCAGAGAATTTTTTTTCGCAAATGGTTACCTGGAAAGTAGGACAGTTTTTGATGATTTACCTTTGAAGTTGAATCTATGCTGCATATGAAATCACTGTATGGACAACTCCTCTGAATTGCATAACTTCGCCACAGATAATAAAGTATGGTAGTCCGTTAATGCAATATTCTTGTATGAGTAAAAAAAATCCGATATCATCTCCATTATGCGCTAACATATTGAAACAAACAGCGTTCAGAGGTTGAAATATGTCTGTTCTATTGATTAATCATATTCCCTCATAATTTTGATGACATATGTTTTAGCCTGACACAATCAAAATTGTGTACTATACGTTTATTTTTTCTCGTTTGTATAAGAGATGACTAAACATGATAATTTCCCCACACACAATTGATAACTGTTCGAAGATCATATTATCGCCAAAAGCGGTAAGAATTTTTTTCCACTATGGCTGCCATTTGGATAGGTCATCTTAACCTATTTTTGTGAACAGTTCTGTAAACTTTTAAATGGGCGTGCTATAATTGCGTACATTAAACAGTGGCACGTCCGTTTGTCAAATTCCCATGCAAAATAGAGACTTTAAGCCGCATTGAATTTGACATGACTGGCTAAAACATGAATTCGCTTGAAACGAGACGGATTCAGATTTGTAATAAGAACCACTGACATAGAAAATGCTTTGCAAGGCTAGTTTAAAACACCCAAAACAGTAAAAGATATTACCAGACATAGATTTAACGGGTCCAGAGCCTACTGAACATAGTGTTATTTGCCTTGGGGCAAATATTTTGCTAAACTGCTGAATGCTGAATGGGTTTGTTGGAGTTGGTATTATAGCTGGTGTTTTTATATGTATTACTTTTATCTTTTTTATTTTCAGCCGAGATGTTGAACGCTTTGACAACAAACTGTCGTCTTCTCTTGGCAGAACATACAACAGTATATATCAAGCAGATGAAATGCCATTTATAATCCTGTTTGCGTTAATTATTGCAACATATACAACACTTTGAAGTCACTTTAGTAATTCAAACAGTCAAACGGCTTTCCATACAAAAAGCATTTTAATGCCAGTTCGCAATCCGCAACGGATGTCCATACAGTGGTTTTGAATTACCTATAGTTTATAAGCATTTTATATGCAAACTAGAAATGCGTCCATAGGACACGGATGCCCCCGCCCGAAAATATGTCTATGTTCGTATTCATCCATAGAAAGTTATTGACAGTGTTTAAGTTTTGGACCCTTTTTATGCCATTTGACCTCCAAGTATGACCTTGGAGGTACGGATCTGGGTTTGCACGTGACACATTGTCTCATGATGGTTAACATTTCTTCCAAATAATATCCAAATCCATCCAAAAATAAGTAAGTTATTGGCTGCGTTTAAGTTTCGGACCCATTTTTTTACCTTTGACCTCCAAGTATGACCTTGACCTTGGAGGTACGGACCTGGATTTTGCATGTGACACATTGACTGATGATGGTTAACATTTCTACAAAGTAATTTCAAAATCCATCCAGAAATAAGAAAGTTATTGACTGCGTTTAAGTTTCGGACCCTTTTTTTGACCTTTGACCTCCAAGTATGACCTTGACCTTGGAGGTACGGACCTGGGTTTTGCAGGTGACACATCGACTCATGATGGTTAACATTTCTCCAAAATAATTTCAAAATCCATCAAGAAATAAGAAAGTTATTGACTGCGTTTAAGTTTCGGACCCTTTTTTTGACCTTTGACCTCTAAGTATGACCTTGACCTTGGTGGTACGGACCTGGGTTTTGCACGTGACACGTCGTCTCATGATGGTTAACATTTCTGCCGGGTAATTTTAAAATCCATCAAGAAATAAGGAAGTTATTGACTGCGTTTAAGTTTCGGACGCACGGACGGACGGACAGACGCACGGACGAACGGACGGACGGACGGACGGACGGACAGGGGCAACGCTATATGCCCTTTCCACCATTCTTCGAATGGCGGGGGCATAAAAATCAGCTGTCCTACTATCCAAATATTTATCGAGATAGGCAAAATGGAGCTACCGCCTATAAAGCTGACATCTGTATGACAAACAGTGAAGCTCCAGATCAAATAGCTTCAAACTGACTGGCTCAATATGACCTAAATATTGTTTACTGGGTCATTAAACTCCAAACAAACACATTCTGGCTCAGCAGGAAAAGGGTTAACCCATTTTATACTGAAAACAATATTTTTCATAATGTACAGTATATGTATCAGGAGTCCAGTTCAAAATTTCATTAAGAAAACACACCTATTCAAATATATTGAGAATGTTGCCAATAACAAGAGGGCCATGATGGCCCTGGATCACTCACCTGATCCATATTGTACAAATGAAATTGTAGGTGATATATGGTAGTGAGTGTTTGAGTTTTACATCCCACCAACAGCTAAGGTCATACAGAGAGGAGACGGGGCCTCGGTTTAAAGACTCCTCTGAGAGTCTGGAGAAGCAGTCTGGGATCAATCCTGCGACCCCTGGTTTACAAGGTGAGTAGCATAACCAATACACCACTGAGGCTTCTATAATATATGGTAGAGGTTTTGTGCAATTTCGGCAGACCCAAGGAGGTTTTCATAATTTAAGCCATCATGTTCATCCAAGCACAACGGCTTGAGCAATTTTGGAAGAGGGTCACCCAAGGAACATTCCTGTGACATCATGTGAACAAGTCCATGAAAGGAAGACCCCCTAAACCCCATTTCATATAGAGAAAACTGGGATGGATGGATAATTTATTTAAAGACCCTCAACCCTAACAGGGCATATAGCGTCTAAAACAGTTATATATTATACATAAAATTGTGCAAGATTAAACAATTAAAATTTTAATAATTACAGTTTGTTTAAAAGACCGATTTCTTTAAGAAAATTGATTAATTGGTAAAAAGGTACATCATTAAAAAGATCTTTCATCGTAGTAATGTTAAAATATTTTGAACGTATATGGTTAAATTCAATACACAAGATGATAAAGTGTTTAACAGTGAACGGTTCGTTACAAGATATACAGAAAGGTGCTTGTTCGTTTTTTAAAATGTAAGAATGAGTGAGTCTTGTGTGTCCAATACGGCATCTAGTAATCTTTGTCTGATCTTTTTAGCTATAGTTCAAAACTGAGCATTTACTGTAAAAATTAGGCTGAATTTTATTTAATTTATCATTAGTTTCTTTATCCCAAACAGATTGACATTTTTTCTTTATATATTTATTGATGTTTGATTTAAAATCCGAGAAAGGATTTTTAAATTTGTTACAGTTAATGATAATGCTGATTTGGCCTCCAGTTCATTTCCACGAATATTCACGACTTGGAAGCCAGCAGAATATAATCTGAGAAAACTGGGGTTTATGGGGGTATATATTGTTTTTCTTATTTCTACTCCAAGACATTGGTTGCCTCAATGAGGCAGTTCTAACGTGCACCCACAACCTATTTTTTGAGCATTGATAAGAAAAATATCATGGATGTTCATCAGAAAAATTGCCATTATGGAGGTATGAGAAATGCACTATGTCACACAATGAAATTAAATCAAAATCCATCCACTGGTAAGCAGAAGTTATTTAAAAGTTTTTCTACTATTTGCTCTAGCGGCCACCTTTTTCATCCCAGCAGAATTGTTTGAACAATTTTAATAGATGGTCACCCAAGAAACATTCCTGTGCAATTATTTTGAAATCCATCCACTGGTTAAGTAGAAGAAGTTGTTTAAAGGTTTTTTCTATTTTTAGCTCTGGAGGCAATCTTGGTCATCCGAGCAGAACACTTTGAGCAATTTGGTTTGAGATCACCTTAGAAACATTCCAGTGAAA
The DNA here is from genome assembly GCA_963580285.1 of Lucinisca nassula. Taxonomy (NCBI): domain Eukaryota; kingdom Metazoa; phylum Mollusca; class Bivalvia; order Lucinida; family Lucinidae; genus Lucinisca; species Lucinisca nassula. The sequence goes on from CAUZLF010000003.1 coordinate 5,660,880, forward strand.
TTATTTTCAAATCCATCCACTGGTTAAGGAGCAGATGTAATTTAAAGATTTTTGTATTTTTGGCTCTGGTGGCCATTTTGTTCATCAGAGCGGAATGGTTTGAGCAGTTTTGGTATAGGGTCACCCAAGGAACATTCCTGTGAAATTATTTTGAAATCCATTCACTGGTTAAGGAGAAGAAGTTGTTTAAAGGTTTTTCTATTTTTAGCTCTTGTGGCCATCTTGTTCATCGGAGTGAAACGGTTTGAGCAATTTTGGTAGAGGGTCACCCAAGGAACCTTCCAGTGAAATTATTTCAAAATCCTTGCACTGGTCAAGGAGGTGAAGTCGTTTGAAGGTTTTTCTATTTTTAGCTCTGGTGGCCATCTTGTTCACCCGAGTGGAATGATTTGCGCAATCTTGGTAGAGGGTCACCCAAGGAATATTCCTGTGAAATTATTTCAAAATCTGTCCAGCAGTTTTGGAGAAGAAGTCGTTTAAAGCAAGAATTGACAACGGACGGACGGACGCACGCACGCACACATGGACGGACGACGGACAAAGACCGATCACAATAGCTAGGTGAGCTAAAAATGGAAATTTTCCGACAAAAAATATCAATGTTTTTCATATTTCTGCTCTAAACATAGATTGTGGGTACTTGTTAGGACCACCTCAGAGAGGCAGTTCTAACGACTATCCATAATCTATGTTTCAGCAGAAATACCCCTTTAAACCTCAGTTTTACTACATAAAAGTGGGGTTTAAGGGGGTCAAAAGTATGTGTTTTCCTGGTGAAGGGGTTGTCAGGTTGACCATGTTTTAGTAATTTATTTGAAAAATGTCCAAACATTTTGTTCCCAGTCTGAATTGGTATAGAGCGGTATAGAGGCTTATCTAAAACTCTGCTGAATACATATCTGAACAATTGATTCGTCTTGTCACACACAGATCATTTTAGTTGCGTGGTCTATAATGAACCATCATATGTCCCCTCATATGCTCCTTCTGTGAGAAACAAGTCCCACAGATTTTGCAAGAAAATGGTTTCTCTCCAGTATGTGTACGAATATGTCTCCTTAGTGCAGTAATATCTGGAAATGCCTTGCCACAGTATTCACATGCATGTTTGCGGTTACGAATGGGACTGGCCTGAGAAACTTCCATCCAGCTTAAGTCAATATAATCTTGGTTTTTACCACAACCTGAAAAGATAATTCAGTATGTTAGATATGACACAAAACATGCCAAATGATACTCAATATAGAAGGTACATCACAACCATTTTGGGTCAGTTGTTTGTCAATCCACCCAAATTTACTAAGCACAGAAGCTCTGCAGTGCTGATGTCCATGTGACTATCACTGATTTGTAGGCAATTTGTAGACTTTCCTACATTTATAAATCCAGGCAACTACTATTTATAGAAAACATTGTGAGGTTAAAGTGTTGTGTAAGTGTTATTTATAGAATCTGGACTGGAATCAAGTGATTGGCTTGGCAACCAGAGTAGATCCAGATCAGATGCCGCAGAATGCAGCACCTGATCAGGGACTACACTGTTTGCTTACAGTTTGGGAATTTAAAGATTTAATGAAGCAGTCTCAAGTCCTCCATGACAAAATTCTCAGCCTACACTTAAAAACAGCCTAGACTCAGAAACAATTGACTCACCAGGTACTGTGCCAACACTCAGAAAAAATCGACTCACCAATGCTGTAAGTGCTTTGATTATATATAGAAGATCTTACATGAGTGTTCATGTATTATTGAATTTATTAAAGGAGTTGAGGGTGGAAGAAATAAAATGCGAGGCTGTGCCGAGCATTTTATCCCTTTTCCTCAATGAGTTTAATAAATTCAATAATACATGAGCGCGAATGCAAGATTCTATTTATCATATGACATGTGTTTGTTTGTATTGGGAGTTTAAAGGCCCAGTCAACACTAGTTTAGGTCATTTTTGAGCCGGTCAGTTTACCTATCCACAGTTTTCCTGGGCAGGCTTATAAGTAAGCGGTTAATCAGTAGAGTGCACATTCTTTCGCCAGAAACTGACAACTGCCCTTCTTGAATCAGCGGAAGGGAGAGAATGACTGTAGAAAAGATTTCATGATCAATCTTCACGAAACAATGTTGCCAACCCCGGCAGGTATCGAACCCGGGTCCTCCTGATCACCAGTCAGACACGCATCCGACTGAGCTACAGAGGGCGGCTCATATGACATTTAAAATGCATTTTATTCAAGATTATTTGACAAAAAGATAAATATTCTGTCATTAGTAAATGTGACATCATTAAGGACGTCGTACATGTTACATTACGGGGCGTATCTAACTTATTTGCATATTCCACTAGTGGATTATCGAATTTATTACCCGACGTTATTACATTCTCAGATGTGACATCATGTGATAAAACAATGTTCAATATAAGTTGGTTTTGTACTTCCACATGTAAATTACAGTGTTCAATCTAGGCTACATTATGGGTCCCCAGTTCACATGCACCAAAAATCATTCCATGGGCCCATCAAGTGCAACTGTAGAATTTGGTGACTGTTTCTTCTAGTGTTCCTTTTTGTGATTTCTCATGATTTTCAGCTGTCTGGGGTGTATAATTGAATTCATCACAAATCCAAATTGCACAATCAAAATTATCCTGCTGAATATATTGATTTGGCCACATGCATTGCTATCACACAATCAACAGACCCCGCCCATCGGGGCTTGAAGAAAAAGATGGGCTGCATGATGCTTCCACACAGAGCTGAAACCGACCTGCACACAAGTACCGGTAAACCGCTTAGAGAGTCTAAGCCTGCCCAGGCAATGCGGTGCTAGTCAGCCCGTCCATGCTTATAAACCCTATTGGTTTCATCAGGCAGCAGGGCTTGAGATGTCATTTCATCTCAATGTCCGGTAAAAGTCCCACAAAATTGGAAGCAACATCTCCAAAATGACCTATACAGTGTTGACGGGGATGTTAAACCTCAAATCAAGCAAAAACAAAATCACACAATCAAATTACTTGATATAACATGGTTATTCAATTCACAAACAGAATGACAGCGTAGATCCTGATCAGACAGTTTGTTCAGAAGTCATCTCATCTGGATCTACACTGTTTGCAAAGGTAGGGGTTTCGTGTTCAGCGGGATATGGGCTAGAATATACATATACAGTTGAACTTCGATGGCTCGAACTCGCCGGGACCGCCGAAAAAAGTTCGAGCCATCAGTAGTTCGAGCCATTGGAGTCCAACTTGGCAAGATCCATCTTTGTGTACTATGATTTTTTATCATAGCTGCGGTGATTTTGTTGACTTCCGGTACATTTATCGGTCATAATTTAAGAGTGGATGGTGAGCCGTATTTTTGGTCCGTATTATGATACTGATCACACGCCTGCGTTTCTTGATCGATAAAATTGGAATTTTTAAAAAGGTAATTAGTGCGAGCCATCGGTGGGATTTTACATTGAAATGCATTCTAGGGACCAGGCTTAGAGTTCGAGGGTTTGAGCCATCGTGGTTCGAGCCAAGGGTGGCATGTTTAGTTAAAATGAATAGGGATTTTGCCGGGACTGAAAAGTCAGTTCGACCCAAACGTGGCGTTCGAGCCTACCGAGTTCGACCCATCGAAGTTCGACTGTATTCTCCACATAGTTCAACCTAGTCTGGCTCCAGACACTTTCTTTACTTTCTCTTCTCTCTTCCTGTTATTTTTTCTGTGAGGGACATAAAGCTTGCATAGCTGATATAATTTTGTTTTACTTCAGTCCCTTGGCTAGAAAGAAAGGATGGTGTCTGTTTCAGCCAGAGATAACTTGAAATTGGATTAAAAAGAAACAAGGTCAACTTCGGTAGCTCAGCCGGATGCACGTCTGACTGGTGATCAGGAGTGCGCGGGTTTGACACCTGCCAGGGTCGGCAACATTCTTTCGTGGAGATTGATCATGAAATCTTTTCTACAGTCATTCTCTCCCTTCTGCTGATTCAAGAAGGGCAGTTGTCAGTTTCTGGGGAAAAAATGTGCACTGTACTTGTTAACTGCTTAAGTATAAGCCTGCCCCCCAAAAAAGTGTGGATAGCTAAACTGACATGCTCAAATTGACCTAACTAGTGTTGACTGGGCTGTTAAACTCCAAAACAAAAATAAAAAGCAACAGGAAAAAATAATATAAAGAATAAGATAGACAGATATAAAACAAAATGACTGGAGCCAGTCTAGATTCAACCAAACATGTCCAAAGTTGGCATGTGCTTAAAAGAAGGAATCTCTTGGGATTTTCTTACAACTAGAATGAAATATCTAAGCACAAAGAGCCCTTATTATGGTGAATACTGTACAGTAATGATCCTAAGCATTGGGACAGATAGGCCTTAGCAAACAGTACAGACCCAGATCAGACTGCTCCTGAAGTAGCAGTCTGATCTGGGTCTACACTGTTTGCCATTCCATTTGCACCTTTTGTATACCTTACTGGATCATGAAACAAATTTGTTAAAATTTTAGCAGAATTACAGCAAGTCCTAAAGGCAACAATTTTTTAAGGATTTGTTAGTCAGGGGTGACAACCTACTTCATAGCAGAGATGTCGTACCCATTTCAGAAGCAGCCATATTGGTGTAAATAGGGTAAATAAAATGTTTCAAACTAGATGTGTACATTACGAGTCTTCAGAAAACACACTTCAGCTGGTAAAGAACAATATTTGCATCCCATAATTGAGCTAATTCCACCTAGCTATATTGAAAAGGCTTCGATAGCTTCACCACAAGATTGATTCAGTGCTGTAAACAATGGTAGTTCCGACATCATTGCCAAATCAGCTTGTGTCGAATTATTTAAAGAAAGGGCCACATTTCTGAGACATATTTCAGTATGTTTGATTCTTTTATGACCTAATGCACCGACTGCGCTTACTTGTTGTGACAAATGGCTTTTGTGCAGTAAACGCCGGCAAAACTACGAATGGTTATGACGTCACTGCTCTGACGTAGGTTGTTCCCCCTGTTAGTTATATGTGTTTATTTAACAACAAATACATGTAACTCAAATTTAACCCTTATCCTACTGAAAATGACAACCCGTAACTTTGCAAACAGTGAAGATCCAGATCAAATGGCTCCTGAAAAAGCCATCTGATCAGGATCTACACTGTGTCATGCAGTGTGTGAATTGAACAAGAACATTTGTTTGTTTGTTTGATTTTAAGTTTAACATCCCCGTCAACACTGTAAAGGTCATTTTGGAGATGTTGCTTCCAATTTTGCAGGGCTTTTACCCGACATTGAGATGAAATGACATCTCAAGCCCTGCCGCCCAATGAAACCAATAAGGTTTTTAAGCATGGATGGTCCGACTCGCACCGCATTGCGTGGGCAGGCTTAGATCCTCTAAGGGGTTTACCAGTACTCATGTGCGTTCGGTTTCAGCTATGTGTAGAAGCATCATGCAGCCCATCTATTTCTTCAAGCCCCGATGGAGGGGCTGGAACAAGAACATTTTTTTTTGGGGGGGGTGTGTTTTACGGCCCTTTCAAGATTATTTCACTCATATAGAGCCGATCGCTAATCAGGTGGGCGAAAACCGGAGTACCCGGAGAAAAACAACATGACTGTTGCAGAACTTGGCGTCTCACATATGACCAGAGCGAGGCTCAAACCACAGCGGTGAGAGACCTAATGATCAAGAGTCAGCACTCTTAACCACTAGGCCACGGAGGCCCACTGGAACAAGAACGTTATATTGAATAATTTGATTGCTGACAGTCAGAGATGGGTGTGGCTAAACTAATTAACCCTTCTCTTGCTGAATATTCAGTTTAGCCATGCCCATTTATGACTTTGAAGAATCAATCAGAATACTTGATGTAATTTATTTCTACAAGTTCATAAACTGAAAGTCAAACAGTGTAGATCCTGATCAGATGGCTTCTTCAGAAGCCATCTGGTCTGGATCTACACTGTTTCCAAAGATAGGGGTTGTCGTGAACAGCATAAGAGTTTAGTCAGCAGGATAAGGGTTAGCACAACAAAGAAAATAACTAGAAGTTGAAAATCTATTTTTTTTTTCAAGAAAATTTACGCCTTTACATTTCACAAGAGCAGATAATTCACATGTAAGGTCAGGCCTTTAAGTCTCTTAAAAAATATATATAGCAAAATTCCTATATTAAGACCACCTTTGAGACTGTTCAAAAGTGGTCTTTAAGACCACTTTTGAACAGTCCCAAAGGTGGTCTCTGACCGGAGGACACTGTATGCAGAAAACACAAAGAAAGAATAACTGCAACCTTCTAAATAAGCTTTTTAAATTACAATTAGTCTGAACCCTTATCATGCTGTCCACGGAAACCCCTACCTTTGCAAACAGTGTAGATCCAGATCAGATGGCTTCTGAAGAAGCCAGCTGATCAGGATCTACACTGTTTGTTGTTCAGTTTGTGAATTTGAACGAAAATACTATATCCTGTAATCTGATTGGCTGATGGTCAGAAATGGGTGTGGCTAATTTAAATATTCAGCAAGATAAGGGTTAATTTCAGGTGGTCTTAATGGCGCAATTTCACTATCCATCCATCCAGCTAGCTAGCTAGCTAGCTAGCTAGCTAGCTATCTATATATGAGCAAAAAAATGTCTGTTAGTCATAGTTGGTGCCTGGGGTGACAAACATAAACTCAGTCATTACTCAGAGCACAATATATGAAGAAACATGTTGAAATAAAATGACCTGTTTTCCACTGTATGAAATGCCTGTACCATTAAAGACCTGTAACATGGTCTCCTAAAATGGGGCATTGGCAAGCATTGAAGACTCTGATCAGATGTTGCATTCTTGTTTAATAAACCTGACACCCCACCACACACACACACACCACCCCTCATATTGTAACTGAACTGAACCTCTCCAATGATTCTATGATAAGTAAAGGGTTAAAAAGTAATGGGTACATATCTGAAGACACAATTCAGCTTGTAGCATGTGGCTCTAGTGTGTATTTTCATGACCTTTTAGTTTTGTCATTTGTCATGCATCATCTGTAATGAATCATCAAATGTCCCTTCATATGTTCCTTCTGAGAGAAATATTTAACGTCAGATTTTGCAAGAAAATGGCTTATCGCCATTTTGTGTAAAAATACAACTCAACTCATTACAATAATGCACACGTGACCTATCCTGGTGTCCTTCTCATCTGTAGTACACCCCAACCTCTTTAGAACACTATTGTTAGGGTCCAAAGCAGAAACTGTGTAAGTTAAACAATAATATTATTGTGTTATATCCAAACAAAAATGTTAAGATTATAGAAAAAAAGGACCATTTATGGTCATTTTTCTATATAATCTATACATTTTTGGGATCCATCTTGAAGCCATGTTTTATCCAAAACTGCATTATAATGAACAGTGTTATAATAAGGTTGTGGTGAAGTAAAATTTTTCAGATGAAAATAATTGATTTTTTTCTTATTTCTAGTCCCAATATAGATTGTGGGTGCTTGTTAGAACCACCTCAAAGTGGCGGTTCTAACGAGTACCCACAACCTATGTCTTTGAGCGAAAATAAGGATACCCCCATAAACACCACTTTTCTCTATATAAAGTGGGGTTCAGAGGGTCTTCAATTCAGAGACTTATTAACCTGATGTTAACACACTCGGCTCATGAGGGTTCATGACCTTATTTTGGTTGCTATTTAAGATGAATAATCATATGTCCGTTCATATGTGTCTTCTGAGAAAAACATTTTCCACAGATTTTGCAAGAAAATGGTCTCTCCCCAGTATGTGTACGAATATGTCTCTTTAGTCCTGTACTATCACGAAACGTCTTGCCACAGTATTTACATGCATGCTTGGGGCGAGGCTTGGTTCCCGGCTGAGAAACTGGCGTCCAGATGATGTTGGTATAACCTTGGTTTTTGCCATAACCTGCAAAGAATGAGAGTATGTTAGATGAGTGACAGCCTACATCAAAATAGTGATACACTCAAACCTCGATAATTGGAAGTGCCAGGGACCTCAGAAAAATCAAAGCACTGAGAGCACTGGTGGCTTGATTGTCTCCGAGTGTAGATTTGGAAAGGGGACTTAGACTTTGACATTTAAGCCTTAAATTCCTGTGCTGTAAGCAAACCGTGTAGACCCTGATCAGATGCTGCATTTTTTTTTTTTTTTTGGTGGCTCAGTGTAGACCCTGATCAGACACCGCATTCTGCGGCGTCTTATCTGGGTCTACACTGTTTGCCAAGCCCAAACCATGAATCCAGCCCAGATTTTACAGATAACCTTTTTATGCAACACGCTGAACTAACTCTGCTATTTGACGCGCCTCCGTGGCCTAATGGATAAGAGCGCTGACTCTTAGTCATTAGGTCTCTCACCGCCGTGGGTTCGAGCCTCGCTCGGGTCACGTGTGAGACGCCAAGTTCTGCAACGGAAGGTCAGGTGGTTTTTCTCCGGGTACTCAGCTTTTCGCCCATCTCTGATTAACGATCGGCTCGATATGAGTGAAATAATCTTGAAAGGGCCGTAAAACCCAAACCAAAAAAAAAAAAAAAAAACTCAGCTATTTGCTATAAAAAAGTTACATGGATTTTGATAGTTACGTGGACATCAGCACAAATTCAGTTTCTGTCCTTTATAACATTGGGTTGATTGTAAACCAATCGACCCAGCAACATGTCTGTCTATCAATACAGACAGCAAACTACACAGCCACTTATTGTTCACACATTTGTCTAATTTGATTCAATTACCATACATGTAATTATCCAAAGCACTGGGACAAGCAGGCCTATGCAAACAGTGCAGACCCTAATCACTGTGATCAGACTGCTCCTGCAGAATGCGGCATCTGATCAGGGCCTACACTGTTTGCAAAAATTTCAGCCAATTTCCAAATAAATTTTGAAAAACACAACCTGACACTCCTAAATTATGAAATCGACTCCTGCTATATTTAAGGTGGTAGATTCCATTTGGTACTTGTTTGATTTGTTTGGTTTGATTCGAGGTTTAACGTCCCCGTCAACACTGTAAAGGTCATTTTGGAGACGTTGCTTCCAATTTTGTGGGACTTCTACCCAACATTGAGATGAAATGACATCTCAAGCCCTGTCGCCCAATGACACCAATAGGGTTGATTAGCATGGACGGTCCGCCTCGCACCGCGGTTCCTGGACAGGCTTAGATCCTCTAAGCGGTTCAACAGTACTAGTGTGCGGGCCGGATTCAGCTCTGCCTGGAAGCATCATGCAGCCCATATATTTCTTCAAGCCCCTATGGGCGTTTAAAGCACAATTTTCCTTATTTTCTCCATATACGACCTCGTAAACCTGTGTTGTGGTTGTTCATTTGAAACCCCTCACTGAGATGGTTCAAATGAATACCCACAACATAATTTTTTGTGGAGAATTGATAAAAATCATCAAATACCCACCAAATACAGTGAAATTCTGCTATTAAGACCACCTAAAATTAAGACTAATTCACCTTTAAAAAGCTTATTTAGTAGATTGCAGTTATTCTCTCTTTGTGTTTTCTGCATACAGTGTCCTCTGTTCATGGACCACCTTTGGGACTGTTCAAAAGTGGTCTTAAAGACCACTTTTGAACAGTCGCAAAGGTGGTCTTAATATAGGAATTTTACTGTATGTTTCTATGTCACCTTTACCAGAGCCACCAAAACACTACCGTAAAATCCTAAAATAAATTGAGGGTTTGCTGTAATTCTCCTAAAATTTTAACTACATGTAATTTGTTTCATGATCCAGCTAGGAGGTGAAAATGTGCAAATGGAATGGCTAACAGTGTAGACCCTTCAGCAGCAGTCTGATCTGGGTCTGCACTGCTTGCTTAGGCCTACCTGTCCCAGTACTTAGGATCCTTACAGTATCACTCCTTCACAAGACAAAGCACCCTGGGAATATTCTGGTCATACTGAACCCTTTGACTGCTCGTTATTACTAGCAGACGACATTTTCAAAGTGTATTTTTCTTAACCCTAAAGACATCGAGAAAAACTCCATTTGAAAATGTAGTCTGCTTATGTTGCCTGTTTTTTTTTGCCAACTTTTCAAAAACATTTTTGCATACAGGCAAACAGTGTCCGCCCAGATCAGGCTGCTCCTACAGAAGCAGTCTGATCTGGGTCCACACTGTTAGCGAAAAATTACTTTTAAGGTAACCAGCAGACGGCAAAGCAGCAGACAATTGTCGTGATTGGCATTTTATGGGTTAATTTTCAGTGAAAATTAGGCTTGAGATTACATGTGAATCGTCTGCCCACATCTAATCTCAAAGTAGAAGTAAAACAAAGATCAGGAATTGATACAATTAACTTACTCCATCCATAAGAAACACCAAAGGGAAAGAAATACAAACATTAAGCGACCAGACTATAATGGAAACCTAAACAAAGGAAGGCCATAAGGACAGTTACTTTCCCACAAAATGGCCATATGGCCATCCAAAACCAAAAGACACAAGTGATACACACAGTAAGTAACAAACAACAACATAAATAAATCACCACAGAAGAGCCGCCTTGGAACGGTCAGTGGAAGATTTCCACTGGGGGGCTTAAATCGATTTTACGTGGCCACAATCCTCGCCCTTACTTCCGTCGCGATTTAGACAAATAATTTGTTCAGTCCGCATGAAGGCCTCCTCACTCATCAGTGCAACATCTCCGTGAACACAAAAATCAAAGAACCACAGAGGTGAGACAACGGTGAGGACTCGACAGCAAGAAACCACTGAAATGCTGGAGCAAAAGAAAACCAACAGTTGGACTCCAATGAGCCCGACCAGAGACAGAGCATCAGGCACTTACTCAAGTCTTATTCACTACGAAAAATATTTTTAAAATAGAGTGTCGTCTGCTCAGCAGTTGCAGGGTTAAGTGTGTGTTTCTCGATAAGAAGCCAATGATGAACGCTAAATAAAGGCTTTATTGCACACTTGGCAGAAATAGCGTCTTCCCTCATGGGCTGTTCTTCTGTGTTCATTCAACGTTCTATTCAGTGCAAATTTCTTTTGCAAACTTTTCACTCATGTGTCACGCCCATATGTACATCCTCTCTATGATTAACTAAATCTTTAAGATGTCGATTTTCTTTTCTACATTGTTGACACTTGTGTGTTTTGAGCCAAGATGTGTCTTTAACCCTTTTTGTACCAAATGGAATCTTCCTCCTTATATATAGGAGTCCATTTCAAAATTTAGGGGTGTCAGGTTATGTTTTCCTCAAAATTTGTTTGGAAAATGGCTGAACTTTTTGCAAACAGTGGAGGCCCTGATCAGATGCGACGTTCTGTGGCATCTGATCTGGGGCATGCACTGTTTGCCAGGGTACCCGTTTGGAGTTTCTGGTACTAAATGGGTTAAAATCCTTCTTTGCCATGCACTTTACATTTGAATTTATATTTATCCTGGTGAGCCAGAATGTGAAGATCAAATCCTTTATGAAACTTAAAGACCTTCTCACAAACATTGCATAGAAACTGCTTTGAATCTACATGTCTGACAACATGGCGTCGGAAATAACCTGATAGTCGTATAGTCGCAAAA